>OY294067.1:9599662-10799662 GCA_958510875.1 Endomychus coccineus
GAAACCCAGGCCCGTCAATTTCTTGACATTCCCTCCTCAAGCAAATTGAACATTTGAACAGGGATGAGGGTTACAAGTTGTAGCATCATTTCTTTTTAAGCTATTGCATATAGCTTTTATCGCGGGCTTTGAGCGCGGCGACCGAATCAAGAAATTCCGTAACGAAAAAACCTAAGACCTAAACACCTAACATGTGTCAAATTAATTAATTAATTTGAAGTTTCTAAAAGTGAAAAATTTCTATATTTTATACGAATGTTATAACACTCTAGCGCTTTAGACTCCGGGATTTTCACGTGGGCTATCGAAATTAGAAGGTTCGAATTGTATAAGAACACAATTGCATGAACGCCAGACGTCCTATGTAATCAGCTACGAACGAAATGATTTTGACATATGCCTCTAGGAGCTCGCTACGCCTCAGTTAGAGTTTATACGTTAGACGTGCGTAGCTGAGACCTGAGAGTACCTGTTTCTATTTTAATTGAATTTTCCTATTTAATCGACATTTTGGGGCCCGAGACTATGCTCTTTAGTTGGCCCCGTTCATAAACTAACGATATGGAGTGAAAACCGCATGCGAAAATTCCTTGCAAAGACGTTATAGGTTCCGAAGATTTGCACTTTTCTAACTCGCGAGCTACGCGCCCCTCACGTGAACGTCATTCGATTTATCGAAAATTAACCAATTCAAAACAGTTTTCGACCCCGTTTGTGGATATTGCGACCTTGTAAAAGGTTCAAAGTTAACATTTTGTTTTACATTCCACAACCACCCTTGACCAAGATAATTTTTAATTTGTAGTTCATTATTGTTTTACAACTGAAATTAATAGGTATGAAATTTGTAGGTTATTGATGATGTCAGTGCGACAGTGACATAATTAAGGCAAAAAGCAGCCGCTCTAGCAGTGCAAAATAGAGTCGGCAATCTCGCTGTTCCCATTGAATTACGAACAGCAAATATTTCATTAACATCGAATAGAAAATGTATAGCCAAACGCAAACATTTTCCATTAACTTCAGCTCTTGCTATAACTATACATAAGTCGCAAGGTGGGACTTTTGACGAAATAGTATATGAGTATAGTAAAGCACATTCTCAGGAACTTGTTTATGTTGCGCTCTCTCGAGTGACTAATATTGAAAAATTGTATATCACGACAAAAAACGATAATTCTACATTCAAGTTTTATCATAATCGAAGGCAAGCTGCATCGACTGCATCTTTGTTGCAAGAATTCAAAAGAGTGTCGTTAAATAGTGTTCAGACGAGAGTTCAAAGTGTCTTAGATTTCATTAGTAATAGAAATGGCATTTCAATAATGACTTTCAATTGCCAAAGTCTAAATAGTCACAAATACGATTTACAAGATTCAGTTACGAGACAAACAAATGTGTTACTTCTTAACGAAACTTGCATGGCGCATGATAATCCGATTGAAATACATAATTTCAATTGTATTGTTCAATTCAAACGAGATACTGTTCCAAAAGGTGGGGTAGCTATTCACCAAAATAATAATAATGTAACTAATATTATGACTCCGAATATTTAAATAAATATTGCACACGTTAGCGATGTTAATGTTAGGCGCTCATTTGTTGGAGATATTTGTGCGTGCTTATGCAAACTTAGAAATGACCTACACATAGTCATGGTAGCAATTTACATTTCTCCGAATCCAAAATTGGACGAGGTAGAGCATTTTATTCATCGCACTTTACTGGAGTACACTGAAGAAGGGTCGAAAATACTTGGTACAAATGGTAATAAATTTCCACTTATCTTGGCTGGCGATTTCAACATCAACTTCGGTTGACAACTTTTCTTTCGGAAAAATTGAATTTGAAAATGAATAATGATCTACAAGAGTCCACAACAAAATATGGGACCACCATTGACGCGGTATTTTCCAGATATTAAGAGGATATCAAGTCTCAAACTTATGTCTCTTATTTCAGTTACCATAAACCTATAGTTTCAATGATAACAAATTCCTGAATAACCTACATGTATTGTAAGATAATTGAAATATTTAAACGATATTAACTTCTCATTTATTCAATAAAAGAAAAAAAATGTTTTCTTATCGGTCACCACGCTCAAAAAGTGTAACTTGAATTAATATCAAAGAAAAAAAAATACTGCATAAATTAAAAATAAATAAATAATTATAATTGCATAAGTTGAGAAAAAATGCTATGCAATAGCTTTACCGCGGCAGTCCCCGAGTGCCACACGTTTCTTTTTTCTTTGCACAACAGGAATACTTACAAATTTCATTTTAGTTATATGGAAATGCTTGGTAATGGTAATATAGGTCTTTCACCTAAAGCCTGCCGTTTTTCCGTTTGCCAATACTATCAATAGTATTCAATGAGTCAATTAAACATTTTTAATAATTTCTTTGGTACTTGCAGATGAATGTCTTTTCATCCAGGATATACTCCATGATTTTATTCGACTATTGGGGCTTTACTTGAACATTAATTTCATTATTTCCATGATCCCTTAACATTGGAATCTTATGGCCTCCTTGATGGAGTCACCTCAATATATTTTTTAATAGAGTATCAGAGGAAATGAGATATAAAAGTTCAAAATGCTACAAATTGTGGAGTTCTAAGAGATTAATCTTATTTTGTTAGATTTACCGTGAACTGAGGACAATTAAAAAAAATTAAATTGCCTACATGGAGGATCTGAGAGGATATATAAGGTCAATAACGTACAAATGTGTAACCCTCTGACCAGACTATTAGTCCTTTGGTTCAATTGACTCCCTTCCACACGTCAACTGTGAACCTAACATAATATGCTGTTGAAGACATAAAAATGCTTTCAAAATAATTATCTAATTAGATTAGCAGCTATTCGAATTAAGTAAAATAAATTGATTTTCTGCTTGATATAAGCCATTTTCTTGTTATTAATGAATTATTCTTGTACTTAGTATTCAGATGTCACTTATTATATTATTTATCATTGCAAATATTAAGTTGTGCCTCAAGTCAATACTTCAGGTCAGGTATAGGAAAGTGGACGAAAAATAGACCCCTATATTTCACATAAAAAAAGGGTATTGTTTGTACACTCCTGTCGAAGTACTAATGTCACTTTGCGCTTAATATATGCTCAATGTTCACTCTCATTTTCATTCATTTATTAGCTTAGTATTAACACATTAAGACGGTCTTTAATGCGGGAAAAGTATAATTACACGGGAATGATCATTCACATTTGCTGGTTTCTCATACTCAAATCGTTAATACTATTCATTGCAAGATGGCTGCTAGAAAGAAACACACTGGATTCAAACCAAGGGATGAGGAATCACTCTTCAAAGATCTCACATACAAGACATTGCGAGGTAAGGTTCAATAACATTCAATTTTATTGGAACATGATTAAAAACTTCTCTCAGCAGGAAAACTAGAAAGCTTGTATTTGTCAATACTCGTATTGCTGGAATATCCTTTGTTATTTTCATTTTTGTTCCCCTTCTAACTAACTGACCTTCAAGTAGAAAAAGAACTTTCATGAGAAAATTGAATAACAGAATTATGATTACAATTATAAAACATATAATAATTGATGCGTGGATTTATTGGGAAAATCTGCTGGGACTAAGTTATTACAATTGTTTTAGACACACCCATTGGATATGCCTCAAGGGTCAAGGGCCTGCAATGTCGTTGGAGCACGCATCAGCCCCGACCAGGTATTAATGTGAAAAAAGATATAAGTTTCTTTGCCTAATTGGCCACAATTTCGTGTATGTAACTTAAGAGATATAGAATTAAATTTTCTGTATTATGAAGATAACTTAGATAATTTATCACACACAGTATTATAAAGATGAATATACGTGAATACCTCGAAAAAAGATGGAATGGGCACAAATATACAAAAATTCATCCACTGCACTTAGTAAGCATGTAAAAGACACTAACCATTCATTTGACTACAACAATACAAACATTTCAAATATTGAAACGAATAACAACAAACGATTGATATTAGAAAGTATACAAATTTAAACAAAAAATTTTGTAAATGACAAAATGGATTCCAGCCTTTCAAAACTTTATAAATATCTAATTCAAACTTAACAAAATTCTGTTAATTTGAAGTAGGTACCACTTTCTATTGTCTATTTAAAATTAAACCTAAAAAGATAACGTATTATCTGCAACAGTTTTGAGGTCAGATTCCATAGAATTATCTTAAACTTGATTAGTTGTTATTAATAGAAATGAAATGTTAATCATAGAATACTAATTCATGAAATAATCATAGAAGAAAATATAAAGAATTGTATAATCTTAAAATAATGTCTTATGTTTAACTAGATTCAGTCCATTTCAAATTAATAATTCGGCATACATTACTCTTTCACACACAACCGATCCAATGTTCTCTGCAGTTTTAGTTGGCTCTTAAAAACACAAGTCGGCTGCAGACGTATGTCATTATGTCATATTTCCATTACATGGAAACACTAATTGACAATTTATGATAAAGTTAATAAAGTGTTATCGAAACGTCAAAAAAAAGAGAGTTTTTATTCATTTCATATCTAAGAACCAACAAACCGACAAAACATGATATATCTACCTAAGGTCAGCCGGACTTACATCCGAGACCGAGGTGCTACCTTACATGCCAGATCTACTGGACATACTCGTTGCCGACTTTTATGTCCATACAAGCAAATAGGCTCGAGCTCCGCATGCAATATTAAGGCCACAAGGTCGTATTAGTGGTTCTGATTATCGGTGTTTCGAACTTAATTCGCTCTTAGCTGCGTTCCAACTTGAAGATCATTCCGGTCTGCAAGAGTTCTATACAGATTTTGATAGACAGAAGGCAAGACAGCTTGGGTTCGATAAGGCTAGTTACTGACCGGTTGCGGAGGAGTAGCTTCAGCTAACCGATTAGGTTTCCAGAAGCCCCGTCCAGGCATTAATGTGAATAAAAACAGAGAACGAGAATGGAATGGAGGTTGATGTGTTAATAAATGGTTCTGTAATGAGCTTTTATGTAACCAACAGTTTTGATTTATTTTTATCACTCTCTAATTGAATGCAACTTGTTTGTTCCTATTAATTTTCAAGTATCATCTGATGATATTATACACTACGGCACAAACGAGAAAGCATACTTAAAAAAAATAAAAAGTGAGACTTATAGATTCTCAATTTTTTTTTCGTTTCTATTATTGCGTAAAAAAGATTCAGCCACTGTGTTATTGTGAAACGTTCAGTGTAGATTGCGGAGATGTAAGCTTGAATTTGTTTTGTGCAAAAAAGCATGTGAAATATTGAAACGATCGAAAATGCTGCTATCGAAAACCAAAATCTGTGAGTTGCTTAGAAGTTTTTCCGGTGACCATAATGTGGTTGAATGTTTTTGCCGAAGCAAGACGGAAACAAATAGATATGCTGATTCGAGTTCCTCTTCGCAACTCCATTTAGTTGCATTAAATTTGAGAAAATACCTTGGAATACTCTTCATACTCTTTACGTTATCATCACATGTTTGCCTCCGACTTAACTACGACTAAAGGTTGAAGATTTTGGAGAACAATTTTGGCTTAAACTGTCTACTTCTCATTTCGACGGCGGATGAATATCTTTCCATCCTTTCTGAAAAGAATTTTACATAAGGCAAGAGATTCTTTAGATATCAAATGCATTCAGTTTCTATTCTTATATTAAAATGAATTTAAAAATATAATAAATTAAATTATGATTATATGAAAGAATAACTACTTTGTTTTTATATCACTTTTATTAATAATAACGTGAAAACGTGACTATAGTTTCAACACCGAAGTGCCATTATCAAACAAATAGAAAATTATATTATTTTTAATAAAAGTGGTATAAAAACATAGTAGTTATTCTTGCATATAATCAAAATAATAAATCACCATAAAGTAACGGTTTCCACCATCGATTTTTTAAATTAAATTATATTTGATGCAACATCGTTATATCAGTTTTGATTTCAGGAAGGGAAGACGACCACCTTAATTTTCTTCTCTATATATATTCATATGTAATTGGGAGAAAACTCCTTCGGATTATTTATTACTGTGCAATTGGAATTTCCTTGATGATTGGTTTACTTGAATGTTGTTTGATACTATCTGGAACTGATTTCAACATATTTCTTCAATATGGATCTACTATTACTTCATGTTTCATGGTAATTATTTCATGATACGTTGAAAGTTCAGAATAAAAATAATAAAACTAATGCATTCTTAATAGTTGATTATATTAGCAAGAGAGGCATTGTTTATAGATGTTTTATTATTTGCAGAACTCAATAATCCCCATGGTTGGAATCCGTCAAAGAACAGAATTCGCTGCATTGATTACATATTTTCGTGGCTCTATGTCAACAATTGATAGTGGCGGACAATTGATTCGGAGAAAATTTAAGCAAGAAGTTATTATGATCAAAATAGTGATGCTATTACAATTCAGTCTTCTTGTGTTGGCAGTTTTGAACATAATTATATGTGAAGATAAAGCCTCTGTAATATATCTATGGAAATGGATAGAAGAAAATTGGCCTTTGAACATATTGCTCCTCAAATGTGTAGTGTTTGTATATTTTTTATGCGAGTATTCTTCAACTTTTGTAATAATCTGGTGTGGTTACTACATGATCCTTCATGTAAGATTCCAAATTAAAATACTTGCTAGGTACATGGAGCAAATATGTGAACATGACTCTCATCCGATGACATCCCACTTGCTCGATGATGACAAATTTCAAGGCAAAGTCAGAAAAAGGCTTCGTTTCTGTATAGAAAGACATATCTTACTTATGGAGTAAGTACATCAAATTTTGTCTGTGTCGTTCAGTTTTGCATCAGCGTCAGACAAATTTTAGATATCTGTAGCAAGCGATAGTGGTATGGGGGGAAGTGGGTAGGAATGGGTCATTTTTCGTTAAAGACTTGTAGCTCTAATAATTTTTACCTAAATGATAATATTATGTATAGCAGGTATCTTGTATATCAATGTTTTATTTACCATTACCAGAGGAGCCCATTTGTTGAGTAATTACTTTCAACATAAAAAATCTCCTAATATGAAACAAACACATTCTTTTTGTACAAAGGTATAATGGGTCAAGGCCTAGGAAGATTGAGTTTTCATTAATTGAAGTAATTTTTAACAAACAAATATTTATGAAAATTAAGCTAACCCAAGCACTCCATAAATAAACAAAATAATAATAATGAATAACACTATTATAATCAGTTTTAATAGTTATACTTCAAACATTGATAAACCTGTTTTGATATCAAAAAAAATTGACTGTTTCAACATTTTAACACAGTTTAACAAAATAAAGTACTGAAAAAGGCTGCTACTTCCACCAGATTTTAAAGGCCAAGCGACTTTGAAAACATCTCGGTTTTGAAATATGATTCCATTTCATGATATTTCATACAGTAATGGACAACTGAAATCATTTCCTTTTTTTCCAAGAAAGTTTATCTCACATTCCTCAACAATATCTTCCTCCACTCGTGCTTCTCAATGCTCCAGAGTGGCTTTCGTACAGAACTTAACTTATATGAAGTCGTCAACCTCTACATTTAGAGCTAAAAATTAAAAATCCTTCTCCGGTGGTACAGGGTTAAAGTCACTTCCATCAGAATCATTCGCTTCAAATGATTCTGATTCACTCAAGCTTTCCCCGTGTAGTAGGAATAGGAATCAGATTTTCTTCTCAATTACAATTCATAAACCGCGTATGTTCTATTTCATTTAAAACTGTGCATATTCCATGTCACCATAAGATACCGTACATCTGTTGTAAGTATAAAAATCAGAGCACAAAAGTTCGGTATTGGTCTAGGATCATACGCGCGAAATGAGTAAAAAATGGGCCTAAAGGAAAAGATGGAGGTGATTTGACCAGCACCATTAAGCGTATGAAAGACAGCTCGCAAGCAGCAAGCACAAAAAAAATTACCACTGCATGATACAGTATCCTTTCGTATTAGCTGTATAACGGAGACCGTTCTGCCTTTTAGTTGTCTGGGCCTGCGCCTGGGTGTAACCAGAATTCAATTGAATGAAATTGTCATATAGTTCCAAGTAAATTCGCCTTAACTCTATCTATCTCTCTTACCAGAAATGAGTATCCCAATTCTATTAAATTGTATGGGTCAGGGGATAATAATCTCCATGTGCACATTGTGCAGTTCCCCGGATGTAGGTGGAGATTGTAGATAAACCACTCACTGTGTAGTTATCCGGAAGTAGGCACTGGTGTGAAAGAGATCAGAGTATCATGTGCACATAGTGTAGTTACTACCCGGAAGTAGTTAAAAGTATTTTGATGGGCTAGTTACAGTTTGAGCATACTGAGTAGTTCCCTGGAGGTAGGAACTGTGACTGGCCGACGAATGAAAGTATCTCCTGTATGTGATGTGGACTGACATCAGTTTACAATTATCCCGTTCAAAGAAGCCGCGTACTAACTTAGACAGATTGGGATAAATCGAATCAAGAGTAATCCGTATAATACAGTTTACGAGTTGACTTCTGGTATGCCGTTTGGTTGGTATCAGATACCCAGAGCGGATTAGAAACCGTTTTAATATGCTGTTCACTTGCCATGCTTGCTTAGTTCATAGGCTGTAGATAGTTTCCACCGCTTGATTGCTCACCCTAACTACTTATTTAAGATTTATCATTCGATGAAAAGTTTTTTTCTTCTGCTCGAGCTTCCTTGCATTCTTCCAGGTCGAGATCCTTGCTATTCTTAATTTCATTCAATAATTCTTTTTACTGTGTAATTAAAACCTGGAACTCTAATACTATTTATTCTGCTCAATGCGGCTTGGTTACTTACTCCAATGAGACTATCTGCTTTGGACTGAGGACTCTCTGACAAAAATCTGGCTTCGGAAAAGTACATCGCTTCTATACATACTCCAATTAAACGAAATAAACGTATCTGGCGTTGCTTTAAATTTCTTGAAGCGTAGAATTTCACTCTAGCATTCGATGTTTGGTCACAGTAGTTTCAAAAACGTGCCTTATACATAATCGATTTGTTCGAAGCCGTGAAAGCGACGACTGTATCATCGTTGACGATTGTTTGTTGGGATACTCCCCCTCGTCGAAATCATCAAGAGTCTCATTGTATTGGACAAACCCAGAACACAATCAGCTTATCACGAGACATCATGAGCACCGATTTGGTTGACATTCAATAATTCAAGTTTTCATCGTCGACGACGTCTTCCACCCGAAAGAAATTCCTATACAGATTGGATTTGAACGTTATTATTCATTGTTCAAACCTGTCATTCCTTTCGCAGCGTTAAATACCAAGGATCGAAAATCTGTATGAGAGCTACAATAAGGTTGCTGTGCTAGAATCGAGTGTCTTTATTCTTTTCAATATTAGAACTGATGCTGGATTGATGATCGCCACTAACTGAAGACACGTTTTCACTGGAGTCTACGGAAAGATTTCACAATAATTATTGTCGAGAATAGTTTGCTAATCGAAATACACTACAGTGTATTCGTGTATAAATGAAAAGTAACAATAGGATTGATATATTAGTTGTCAAAATAAGTAAATAAATATAAAGAGTTTCATAAAAAAGTTATTTTAATGAAAAGTTTTATATCAAATTCGAAGTAGTATAGAAATATAAGAAAATAGTCAAATCTGGCCACTCTCATGACTGCCATATATTGACCACAAACCATCCTAAAATATGCGTTTTTGTTTTCCATAATGCAGATTGGAATGACTCATTCCTATCCACTTTCCCCTACCGTGGAATACAAATCTATTATCATTTGCTCGTTGCAAAATAAGGAATATCGAAACATTATCTGTACCCTCAAATTATAATGAATAGCACTGTGAGCAAAAATTTCGGTAATGGGTAGGGCTCATCCGTTTAATAAATAGCTTCGTGATACAATGGTCATGGGTCGAAGAGTTGAGTTGTTCCAGAACTAGTATCTCCTAGAAAATTATGCGCTGATGAATTTCTCAGAACTAAGCTCCATGCATAGCTTACTAGAGAGTAGGTTATGCTCTATGCAGTGTTACCAGGTAGTTTCACGCATTAATTCCTAGTTGGCGTTCAGGAGACCACTAAAATTTGAAATAAACCTCCTAACTCTGGAATGTTACAAAAATAGTATACAAATTATAAAATGTATGTGTTGATGTGTTTCTAACTTAATCTGTTTACAACATTTTCTTTAAGATGTAGAAACCCCCAAATAATTTCCAGGGTAAAATACCCACCAAAGATGAATAGAAACACAGGCAACACTGCCTGTATGCTAAATGTTAATGTAGTGGAAATGTATAATTCATTGTTTTTAGATATGTAAGGCGAATAAATCGTATTATTATGGAACCCTTCCTTACATTTGTGCTATGTGGAGTAATGTTTATCACCGGTGAACTTATGTCGTATCTATATCTGGTGAGTGAATAACTTTTCTTATGGGTGTTGTTATGCAAATTTTCCCTTGTCCCAAAAATACTACAAAGGATGACCCAGGGTTAAGCCGCCAAACGTTTAAGATCAGTTTCTTACGTAAAAACTTTTTTTTCTCATAGGCATGTGTCCTAAATTGCTTGGTTTTCGAGATACAGGGTATCAAAATGTTTAGAAGAAACAGTTTTTTAATAATTACTCTAATACCTCTTGGCTGATTTTGATAAAACTTAATAATTTCAGCGGCGTCCCATAGGGTAATCTAATTGATATTAGAACAAATCATTGTACTCCACAGTTTTTTGTATGTTTATTTTTTTTAGATTAAGGAACTAAAACTACAATTTCTTTGTCTCTTCAATTTTTTTAGTATCTCGCTTCGTTTTTGAGAAATGCTTTCCTGCATGTAACAGGAAAAAACTCATTCCAACAAAAATCAGATGCAAGGTATCCGGGCACAATCTGGACAACAATTGAAGGTTTGTTTGTATCAAAGTTTGACAACCTGTGGCATGTTCGTAGATGAGTTTTAATGCATTTCAAGTGGGCTTATGCGTAATCTCCGGAATAATCATGCCAAGTATTTCCAGTACAACTGAATACGCGGATATTGTGTTTGTTTACGGGTACTGTGTTGTTAATGAGCGCGCTTCAAAAGTTGAGTATGCCCGTCGATTTCCTCTGAGGAGATTGCCTGACAGCTCACTACTTTTCAATGTCTACGAGAAACAGGATCAACTGCATTACGATCTCGAGCAGATGGAATTTTCGCGCCCCTTCAAAATGTCATAGTTTTTTCCTGTTTTGCAGAGAAATGTAAATGTTTTCTCAAAAACGAAGTGAGATATGAAAATCAAAAAGTTGTATTTTTAGTTGCTTGATCTAAAAAAAAAACAAAACAGTGACGCACAATGATTTGTCCTACTCAAACTTAGATGACCCTCTGGGACGCCGCTGGAATTAATAATTATATTCTAATTGCATCAAAAGAAGCCCCTTATTACCGCAAATAAGCTTGCCAAGTTTTATCAAAATCAGCCGATGGGTTTTTGAATAATTATTAAAAAAACGACTTTCTTATAAGAACTTTCACAGCCTAGCCTGTATCTCGAAAACCAAGACAGCTAGAACACATGCATGTAAGAAAAAAAACATTTTCACCTAGGAAACCAATCCATTTGACCCAGGATCACCCTATATAAATTACACAACAATATGAAAAAGAATTAAATATTTTACCTTGTCATAAAGTGTTCGGTTCTGTGATATACAGGGTGTTTCAGTTTTTTCGTTCATAACTTCGGTACACGATAGAACTTCTAAAAATAATAGGGGTCTTCCATATAACATTTTTCTCCGAATCACTTCGTTTCCGAGATACAGGGTGTTGAAGTTTTGAAACATTTATACATTTACTTCATTATCTTCTAAACAAATGAAGATTTTTGGTTCAAACTTGATGAACTTCAGTTTTACTAAATGGGAAGTTTTTTTGGTGACAAAATGTTCTTAAGACAAATACAGTAGCGTAGTTATGAGGTTTTGTACCCATTTAAACCCCTCTAACTTCTACGCCAATAATCGGAAATTATTATTGTATACAAACTTGAAAACTTTGATTCATTTTCTATAAAAAAGTATTCTTGACAAATTTTTCGTAGAGGCTTCCTATTCGAACTATTTTGATTTTTCTAATCAGTGTTATCTCACGGAATTTTTTTGAAAGACTATTTAAAAAGTAAAAAAATATTCAAATATCTATTTATTTGTAACGAAAAAAAAAATTCATGATAAATGATCCATTTACTTTCTATTTAGCCATTCTCGTACTTCCAAAATGGGCACGACAATCTTCCAATTGTACCCATGCATTTGTTCTCTCATTGAATGGTGTTTCCTCCCACATGTCGTCGTGGTTAGTTTCCAAAAATTCGAAAAAAACGTATGGGCCAAATATATTGTTTTTATGAATGTCAAGCTAGACATTGACACTGCATTTTTCTAGGAAATTTCTAGATCTTGTACCAAAAGTATTTTCATAATAGAGAAGATCTACTGAATCGTATTCGAACAAGAAGGTAGTTGAGAAATCTATGTCGCCGTTGCGTTGAAGTAAATGGATCTTTTTGAGCATTCATTATGAATTATTTTTTATCGTTCCCAATAAATATATTATTACCTATATATATTTATAAGATGGTTTTCTACTCGCAATGATTTAGACGACACAGTTTATCAAAACACAACTGAGTTTCTCTGTAAGAAAAGAAACGACATTTAATGTTCTTAATCACAATGTCGATTCCTAAATCACAATTAGCTTATTATTCCATGAACAAATATTAATCTTCAATAAATTGCTTTCTCATTTACGACATTTGACAGCCCAGCTTATGGGTTATGAAATAGATAAGATATGGTGTGTAAGTCGCGTTCTGTCACGATGACATTTGATACGCGGGAATATTTAAAATGAAGAAAATTATAGTTTTCTTTACATCTCCCCCTCCCAGAGAAGATATAACAATATCCATTCACTCTTCCTCCTCATAGTCTTCAAGCGCAGGAGCCGGAGTTAGTTTCGAGGTTTGGAAAAAATTTGACTCTGATTTCCTATGGTTGGTGTTTATCTTGTAAATTGTATTTGATATTTTCTCAATGATTTTGTAAGGTCCGATTCTTAATTCGTCGAGCTTTTTCCTATTCATTTTGTTTCCATTATCCACAAAGACGGTATCACCAACTTTGAAGTCTATGTGTGTCCGATTTTTATCATAAATTGTCTTGTTGTAATTATGTGATTTGATTGTATTTTCCAAGGCTATTTTCCTGTCTTGGATCAAATCATACTCGGTCTTCTTAAGTTTCAGCTCATTTGGCAAAATGGTAACATCTGTGCCGTTGAGAAGATACATTGGAGCATATCCAGTGACAGTGTGCTCCGTCTCATTATAGTTTTTTACACAGTTTTGTGCTATTGTTGTCCAGGCTAGTTTAGTTTTAATTTCGTTTATTTTGCATCTGATTTTGTTGACTGATGTTTGATTTAGCCTCTCATTTAGTCCATTTGAGAAGGGCGAGTCCACAGCAGTAAAGATGATTGGAATATTCTTTTCATCCAAAAAATTTTTAAAGTCTCTAGAATTGATACCGGGGTATTGGTCTGAGAGTATCATGCCAATGTCATTAGTTTCTGCACAGTTTTTGACTAGTTTAATGAAATCACTTGCATTTTGTGTACTTGACGTCAAAATGTACGCATACCTTGTGAAGTGATCGGATAGCAGGTGTAAGTATCTCTTCGTTGACCTCGAACCCCCAAATCCTCCAATTGTATCAATGGAACATATCTCAAAAGGTTTTGTGGCCGGACCCAAGTGGGACATCAATCCATATTTATTCTGTCCTCTTGATTTGTTCTTTATACACACTATACAACTTTCACAGGTTCTTTTTATGTTTTTTGTCATGTTTTCTGCTGTGTACCATGAACTGATCATTCTTTGCATTTGTTTTATTCCTATGTGACCTAGGTTTGCATGTACATTTTTGATGAATTGTATACTGAATTGCTCTGATAGTATTATTTTTTCTTTTTCCTTAACTTTCTTGTAATAAATGTTGTTTTTTGTTATCAGCTTGTCTTTTTTACTTTGTATCTTTTCATTTTTAACTTGATCTTCTAAGATATCTTCTAGAGTTATAATATTGACTATTTTTAGTTGTTCATCCAGGTTTTCATTTGCTTCCAGGACTGGGTTCCTGCTCAGGCAATCCGCTTCGATGTTGTATTTTCCTGGAGAATATTTAATTTGGAAATCATACTGTGATAGGTAGTACGTTAGATCTCCCAGTTCTTCATCCGTTCTTGACTTTATATTCATATTCTCCAAGGGCTTGTGATCTGAAAAGACAGTAAATTTCATACCTATCAACAGGTGCTGCCAATACTTCACACATTCTTTAATTGCAAGGCATTCTAGATATACAGCTTTCTTCCTTTTTTGAACTTCATTTAATTTTTTTGAGAAGTATGCCACTGGTTTCTCTTCATTGTTTTCTTGTGGCTGTTTTAGAACTGCTCCTACTCCTAGAATACTGGCATCTGTGTATATGTGGATGGGCAAGTTCGGATCAAAAATGGTCAATATTGGATGAGAACATAATGTTTGTTTCATTTCGTCAAATGACTGTTGGCATGCCTTAGTCCAGTTAAAGGTTTGTGCTTTTCTTAAAAGATTATGTAATGGTTCCAATTTCATTGCTATTTTAGGCACATATTTATGATAAAAATTTATTTTTCCCAAAAATTGTCTCACATTTTTCCTCGTTTTTGGAATTGGGAAGTTTTTTATTGATATTAAGTTGTCTTTCAGAGGTCTCACTGAATTATTCTGTATAATGTGACCCAAGTACTTAACTGAGTCGGCTGCAAACATACATTTAGAGAATTTGAGTCTTAAACCTTCACTTTTAATTGCTTGAAATAGCTGTTCCAGATGTCTGACATGTTCCGAGAAAGATTTTGAGAATAACAAGATGTCATCGATGTAACATACTGTGAAATCTCCAAGCTTGTGTTTCCGTATTATATTACACATGATTCTCTGAAATATTGCCGGGGAGGTCTTTAATCCGAATGGCAAGCAAGTCCATTGAAAATGGCCCTCTTGCGTGACGAATGCAGTCTTGTGTCTGTCTCTGACCCGCAGAGGTATTGACCAAAATGCAGAGTTCAGGTCCAGTGTTGAGAAAAACTTGCAATCTCTTGTTTTCACTATTAGGTCCTCAATAAGTGGGAATGGTTGTGATTGAGGCACAACGATTTTATTTAGGTCTCGAAAATCAATGCACAATCTTGACTTTTTATTCTCATCTCTTTTATAAGCCAAGGTAACTGGTGCTGCAAACGGACTATATGATTCTTCTATAATCTTTTTTTCCAGTAATTTTCCAATTTGCAATTCAATTTCTTTTTTGTCTTCAATTGTGCAACGATATGGCCTTTTACTGCAATATTTCTCCACTGAAAGGTCAATGTGTGCTTCATAATCCTTTACCGTTCCTATGTCATATTTGTCCTTTGCAAATACAGATCTATTGTTCGATATTAAATCACCAATCACTGCCTGTTTCTGATAGTCTAGATGATTTATCGAAATTTTGAAGTTTTCTTCGCTGAAGTTCTCATTGAAGTTTATTAAGTTATCAGATTGTATTTCCTTAGAAATGTTAATATCTGACTTATTTGTTTCCTTAGAAACTATCTCACTTCTTTGTATAGGAACTTTCTGAGAGATTTGTAAGTTTTCATCTTGAACTAAGAAAAACTCTTTTATACAATCCAATCCGATCAAGAAATCGTAATCGAAATTGTCTTTGTCAATTACAAAAACATTCATTTTTTTCTTCACATTGAAGATGGTTATATCGAGTGTTATTATGCCATTTGCCTTTTTAACGCCATTAATTGTTTTTAAATTGGTATTGCTAGAGTAATTTGATTCTTTGTTGTCTGTCTTTAGTAACTTTGAATTTATCAATGACACGTTGGAACCAGAGTCATAGATTCCAAACACTTGAACAATTTTATTCAGTATTAATTTCACTTTAATTAATGGCGGCACTATTAGTTTTTTTGGTCTTCACACTGTAGTTGACATTCCAGTTCCGAATTGTTAATGTGCTTTATTTGTTTATTATTTCTTTCTTTTCCACTATTTATTTTTGTCTTGAACCAACAGGAATCTTCTGGGTGATAGCGCACACCTTTTTGCAGACTTTCACAAATACCACATTTCTCTTTTATTTGCTTAGTATCTTCTTTCTTTTTTATAAATTTCTTCTTTACAACCAAATGTTCTAACTTGCCGAGTTCGTTAAATAAGTCTTTTGTTTGTATAATTTCCTCTTTGTTGATTCTATCCGTTATAAAATCTGGTAAGCCGGCAGCAATTATATCAATTAAGGTGCCTTGATCGATGGTTTTTCTCACTTCCAGTAGAAGTTTTTCTTTTTTAATGGCATATTCTAATAAAGATCCTGTTTGATATTTGAAGAATAAAGCATATTTGCTTGTAGTCCAACCTTTATTAGCATAGGTTTGCAAAAAATGTGATTTCCACTCTGACCACTCCGATTGTAAACTATGCTTTATCATCATGGAAGAGTACCAATCAGCACAGGATTTTTCAAGAAACAATCTGAATATTTCAATTTTTTCTTCATCTTTCACTACATCAAACCTTGCACACTCTTTTTCAAATGTTCCCATCCAGTTATATGCACTTATATTTTTTCCATCAAATTTTTCAATCACAAATCTTTCTGCTAACTTCTTCATACTTTGTTTTTCTTTATTTTGTTGACTTTCAATTAATTTTTCCAAAATTTTCACTAAAGGTTCTTCTGAACTTTCTTTACTAACAATAGCTGACTGTTCTCGGGTAATTTCCTCGAGGAATTGATCCAGGAAAATCATGTTTCCATCCTCATCACAGTATGTTGCTAAAAGAGCATCGGTCATTGTTATCCACACGCTTCTGCTTTGATGTCTTTTCTTCAATGTACTCTTCACTGTACCGAAAGCCTTAGAGCTGGAGACATGTTTGTGATACTGTGATGCTGCTTGATATTCCTCCGGAATCAGGAAAACCTTGTCATCTTGTGTGGCAAGTGAGGTTATAGCAATATAGTTTGACTTTCCGTCTGGTGTTGATTTTACTTGAAACGTAAATTTCAACTTTTCCATTTTGTGACAATAAATGTCGTTTTATAAGATGGTTTTCTACTCGCAATGATTTAGACGACACAGTTTATCAAAACACAACTGAGTTTCTCTGTAAGAAAAGAAACGACATTTAATGTTCTTAATCACAATGTCGATTCCTAAATCACAATTAGCTTATTATTCCGTGAACAAATATTAATCTTCAATAAATTGCTTTCTCATTTACGACATTTGACAGCCCAGCTTATGGGTTATGAAATAGATAAGATATGGTGTGTAAGTCGCGTTCTGTCACGATGACATTTGATACGCGGGAATATTTAAAATGAAGAAAATTATAGTTTTCTTTACATATTTATATAGGTATTTGAATAGTATTTTACTTTTTAGTCCTTCACAAGAAATTCCATGAAATAACCCTGATTAGAAAAATCAAAATAGCTCGAATAGGAAGCCTCTAAGGGAAATTTATCAAGAATACTTTCTTATGGAAAATGAATCAAAGTTTTTAAATGGGTACACAATAATAATTTATGACTATTGGCGTAGAGGTTTGAGGGGTTTAAATGCGTACAAAACACCATAACTACGCCACTGTACTTGTCTCAAAAACATTTTGAATCCAAAAAAATTTCTCATCTAGTAAAACTAAAATATACAAAGTTTGAACCAAAAATCTTCATTTGTTTGGAAGATAATGAAGAAAGTGTAATAATTTTTCAAAACTTCAACAGCCTGTATCTCGGAAACGAAGTGATTTAGAAAAAAATTTTATATGAAAGACCCCTATTATTTTCAGAAGTTCTATCGTTTACCGTTTATGGACGAAAAAACTGAAACAGCCTGTATACAGGGTGAGTCAGTTTTTTGTAGACGAACTTCAACAGGAGATAGAACAGATGTTTTCAAGGAGAAATATATATAAACATATGTCGTAGAAGGCTTCGTTTTCGAGATACAGGGTGTTGAAATAGGAATATCTCCGGAACCGTTTATCGTACAGAAAACAGCTTTTGTGAGCATTTTCTCCTCATAGTAAGCTATGTTCTGTGCGGTGAAAAAAATTTTTTTTAGTCATAATTGGTGAAGATTTTGGAGGGGTAGTGGGTTTTTCTCCCCAACTTCTACGCCACTGGAAAAAGTACGGTTTTGAGACAACCATTTGGACCGCCATTGTTTTCTACACAAAAAAAGTACTCTTGGTCATAAGCTCTAAAGTTGACCGTTTTCGAGAAAAATCTACTTTTATGTTGAAAAACATGGTCAATCCTTTGGTTTTGTTACTTGTTCTAACGTTTGAATAAATTTTGTTTAATTAGTAAGAATTTACCATGTTTTTCAACATAAAAGTTGATTTTTCTCGAAAACGGTCAACTTTAGAGCTTATGCCTAAGAGTACCTTTTTTGTGTAAAAAACATTGGCGGTCCAAATGGTTGGTCTCAAAACCGTACTTTTTTCAGTGGCGTAGAAGTTGGGGAGAAAAACACCCACTACTCCTTCAAAATCTTCACCAATTAAGGGTAACAGAACATAGCTTACTATGAGTAGAAAATGCTCACAAAAGCTGTCTTTTGTACTATAAACGGTACCGGAGATATTCGCAAAAAACGAAATTTTTCTTTCAATTTCAACACCCTGTATCTCGAAAACGAAGTCTTCTACGGCATATGTTTATAGGAACTTTTCTTCTTAAAAACACTTGTTCTGTCTCCTGTTGCAGTTTGTCTACAAAAAACTGACTCACCCTGTATACTCGATATCTTCCATACTTTTCGTTTTATCCAAAAAATCTTTTGTAGTGCTCTTAAAAGAAAACCCCTCATATTTCTATGTAAACATTCGAAGCTAAAATATTGAAACAGAGATTAAATATTAAAACACGTTCAAGAATTTAACTCCAATTGAATCAAGTCACACATCGGGTTGTTTAGTTTAGTTTGAGTTTTGAATATCACAGCTTTACTTCAAGATTTCCCTTCTGAACTACGAAATCGAAAATCATAATTTGAGAGGCCTTCAATAAATATTATATTTTTATCTTCTACACTTTCTGCACCTCTGGGTATACTTCTGCAATAAAGGCATGTCTTTCACAGACTTCGAACAGTTTAAGGCATGAAAATAAATTAATGCATTGAAAATTTCAGGAAACTATTGATATGAACATGGGTTTGTTTCTGTTAAGTGGTGTGATGGCGGCCGTTGTTAGTGCGTTGACATATACTACATACGGACAGCTCATGCGCGGAGAGGTTAGGAACAAAGTCTGAAGATTCGTTTATACCAGAGATTTATTACACTACATTTCTGTTTTCTCTCTATAATAATGTATTCAAGTTTCAAGTAGAACTGCCGAGATATGTTGTAAACTGTATATTCTTAAAAAACTTTTGAATGTTAAAACAAAATAATAAGCTGCTTCTTATCAATAACAAATTCCGCATCCTAACTTTCCTTCTTTATCAATGAAATGATGAAATTATTATTGCAGTCGCCTAGCGATTATACGAAGCAACTTCATTCGAAATAAACAAAATATCCAAAGAAATTACATCTCTGATCTAACCGTAGCTCAATATTTTATTATTCATTCACCCAACTAAATTACAGGCTGAAGCTTTGGTTAACACATTGTGCAATTTAGAATGGTACAATATGGATACGAAGAATCGAATCTTGTTCCAGTTATTCATGATGAACACTCAAAAAACTTTACTAATCCGGACAGTTATTTTCTCATCTTTGGACAACAGTACACTTCTTTGGGTAAGTAAACGGAAAACTAGAAGAGGAAGTTCGCTGCTTTGTCGCCTAATTGGGCATTTAGGATGAGTTATAAGAATGTTATTACGATCTATTGGTGGATGGAGTTTTATATCGTTGACTAATATGAGACCAAATATATGAAAAACTAATATAATTAATGAATTTTTTAATTCCAATTCTCCATTAGGAACATATAACATTAATCAATCAATTGTTGTTTGATAACAGATGCTACGAAGATTATATTCTCTGGCTTCTATTTTATTTAAACTAGACAGTTTCAACAACAAGTTTGCATGACAAAACTGAATTATCACTCAGCGTACCTATTGGAATTTATAATACACCTGCATTTCAGAAATGTGCTGATGGAAGACCACGAAGGGAAATATGTTCTTTTGGCAATATAAGTAAATTTTGTTATGAGTTTGAGCTGAAATGTGTTCAACATAGTTTCAGTTTTTTAACGTTCGTGGTATAATCGGTAAGAATGAATCACATCGTAGTGATCATCTGTCTGAATAGTAATAATCTAGCGTAGAATAGGTTTTAGCACAATAGCAGCAGATGAGCGTCTGGAATTTGAATCTGAATTTGTTTCAGAATGCTCCCAGCACTAACGAGCACCCTCCTATACAGGGTGTCCCAGGTTTTAGTAGCAGAACTTCCCCAGTCGATAGAAAATTTGATTTTGAGACAAAAATGCCTGATAACATATATGCACAGACGCTTAGGTTTTGAGATACAGTGTGTTGAAGTTGAAAAAAAAAATTCGTTTTTTGCGAATATCTCCGGAACCGTTTATCGTACAGAAAACAGCTTTTGCAAGCATTTTCTACTCATAGTAAGCTATGTTCTGTGTGATGAAAAAGATTTTGAAGGGGTGGTGAGTGTTTTTCTCCCCAACTTCTACGCCACTGAAAAAAGTACGGTTTTGAGACCAACCATTTGAACCGCCAATGCTTTCTACACAAAAAAGATACTCTTGGTCATAAGCTCTAAAGTTAACCGTTTTCGAGAAAAATCGACTTTTATGTTGAAAAACATGGTCAATTTGTTGGTTTTGTTACTTGTTCTAACGTTTGAATAAATTTTGTTCAATTAGTAAGAATTGACCATGTTTTTCAACATAAAAGTTGATTTTTTTCGAAAACGGTCATTTTTAGAGCTTATAACCAGGAGTATTTTTTTTGTGTAGAAAACATTGGCAGTTCAATTGGTTGTCTCAAAACCGTAGTTTTTCCAGTGGCGTTGAAGTTGGGGAGAAAAACACCCACTACCCCTTCAAAATCTTCACCAATTATGAGTAAAAAAAAAATTTTATCACACAGAACATAGCTTACTATGAGTAGAAAATGCTTGCAAAAGCTGTTTTCTGTACGATAAACGGTTCCGGAGATATTCGCAAAAAACGAAATTTTTTTTTCAACTTCAACACCGTATCTCAAAAACTAAGCGTCTGTGCATATATGTTATCAGGCATTTTTGTCTCAAAATCAAATTTTCTGTAGACTGTGGAAGTTCTGCTACTGAAACCTGGGACACCCTGTATATAGTACGTTCTATGAATTAGATGTCCGATATTATGGGCCACAAACGCGAGCCAACAATTTTCGCAACATTGGACGTTGTGCAAACGTTTTGGTTGTGTAAACCTTTGTTAGAGCTGTTACGTAATAGTTTGAGTAAATTCAAACACGCTTGAAATAATTTGTGCAACACGTACCATTATGCAATAGGTTTTGAGCGTGTATGTGAATGTTTTACGCTGTTGTACAATAGTCTCTCACATTGCTTGGTAGATTTGTTCCATTAATGGAAAAAGTGAAAAAATGGCGATATTAACGGTTGGAAATGAAGAAAACATGCAGTTTATGGAAATGCCGACAAAAACAGTAAGAAAAATGATAATAACCAAAAAATCGATGGTGGAAGCCGTTACTGTATGGTAATTTATCATTTTGAATATATGAAAGAATAACTACTTTGTTTTTATACCCCTTTTATTAATAATAACGTGAAAACGTAACTATAGTTTCAACACTGAAGTGCCATCATTAAACAATTAGAAAATTATGAAGAAATCAATGAAACAGTTCAAGTATAAATAGAGTAGAGTAAAGTAGGGAGATTAAGGGATCAACGGAAATTCCAAAAACAGGTAGATCCTAGGAAAGTACAGTATTACATAGTAAACATAGCAACAATTTGTGAATTAGTGTGATTATAATTTAATATTCTAAGAATTATTTTAAGAGCGGTTTGAAAGACACATGAAAAGGTCACTTTGATATAGGTCTAACTGATCATTGAGGATATTTTTATTAGAGTTTTTGACACCTTTATAAATCTCTATTGATTCTAAAGTATTCAATTTAAAACCTCTGGTTTGGTTATATAAAATGCTTAGGCTATCTAAATCAGGGAAATTATGACCAGTTTGTAAAAAATGATTAGCAAAGGTTGAGTCAGTTTTGTTGAGTCTAAACGAGCGAAAATGTTCTTCGTATCTTAATTTGAAATTCCGACAAGTTCTACCTATATAAAAGTCATCACAGTCTGGGCAAATCATCGTATAAACTCCAGGTTTTTTTTATATATTTACTTTACTCTACTCTATTTATACTTGAACTGTTTCATTGATTTCTTCATAATTTTCTAATTGTTTGATAATGGCACTTCGATGTTGAAACTATAGTTACGTTTTCACGTTATTATTAATAAAAGTGGTATAAAAACGAAGTAGTTATTCTTTCATATAATCAAAATGATAATAACCTTCGTACTGCATATCGCAGACAACGAAACACGTTACAGGAAACTCAAAATCTGGCTAGAGGAGAATATAGTTGCATCTCTTTTTAGTCAATCTTTGATGGTCGGAATTCTTTGATTTCCTTTTTATTTAAGGCAATTCATTTACAGTGCATGTAATTATAATTGCTAGACTCGTGGCTTCTGTAGGCATTTATAGTAGCAAAATTAAACATACTAATCAACAAGCGCAAAAGAACTGCACATGAAACAATATCGAAGTTTCCAATACATTTGCACAAAGCGTTGTATCGTGTATGAACAATACTTGTTGTATGGGACCCATTAAAACTCTAGTTTCAAGTTCGAACAGCAACTATAACATTCCCCTCTTTTTTTTGTTAGATATTGTGACTCTATACCAGTTTGTAATTTGTTGATACTTGTTGAACTACTTGCCCTGATCAGCCTCAAAGGGGCAATCTCTGGAGAATCTCCTTGTTGTGATGAAATTAATATCTAGTTTTGTGAGAAAAATGTATTTTATTGAATGAACGCGCCATCGAGGTAATATTCATCAGAAATAAAATACATGAGTAATGTTGTGAGTAGATTATTTATGATAGCTTTACTAGTGTTAATTCACATCTAGAATTTAAGTATAAAAATGTAGCCAGCTTGTCAATAAAATATTCAAATATTGATTTGGTTGTTTATGTTTATCACCAATATAATTAATAACTTCCTAGAAAATCTGAAATATATTAAAATGAACTAACTACCCACACTCCACATTCCCACAATTTTCCGCATTCGGACACTCCTGTGGGTCAAATGGAAGATTGTAAGAACATGAAATACATTGATAATAATTATTTAAAAACAGGTAATGGAAGAACGTTGAATTATACTATATGTTATATTGAAATTTTATTCAAATGTTCTACACATTGATTTTCACAACTCTACGTTTTATACTGACACCTACTTTCACATGAACTGTCAACACCATATAACGTTACTTCCATGATACCACAGAGTATTGAACTATACTGCATGAAGAATTTTTTTCTATATTATGTTCGAAGAACATCGTGTGAGAAAGCGGTGGAATGTTGGGAGAGGAGATAGGCATTCGAATTTTTCTTGAAAGTTTGGAGGTTATAGGCATAGGGAAACACCTCAGTAGGTAAATAGTTCCACAACTTCGCTGTTCGATTTAAAACTGAAGTCTGGTAGGAAGAAGTTCGGGTCTCGATCTTGACAATGCATCTCCCTTCTGGATAGAATCCAAGACCTTCAGCGTATGTTTGGAAGCCGAACTACCTTAGCTTTATTGGATGGTATTGCGGCTATAGATGAGAAAGCGGTATGAAGTACATCATCATCTGTAAAGCTGTGGACGTGACAAGTGATCACTTCAAAGAGATCGTAGGTACGGAGCAGGAACAAAGTTGGTGCCATGACCCGTGGAACACCAGCGTTCGTAGCCATTGAATCGAAGGATTATCCGTCAACCACCACATGAAGTGATCCATCTTACGGAAAACTCGATAGTAAGCGAAGGTGCTTTTGGTGGAGATCCCGAGCATTGTTATGGCTTCATAGGAATAAATGTACCTGACATCATCATATTAGGAATTGTGGGATCCGCCATCCTGGAGAAGGCGCAAACTTGAGTTTTGGTTGCATTAAACTCTACTAAATTATCAGATCCCAATTCCAAAATCTTTGCTAGATGTAGTAAGCGACAAAGTTGAGGCGGCAAATCATATGACGAAAGTTTCTTAAGAAGGCTTCCGTGCTAGACTCGGTCAAATGCTTGGGAGATATCCAATACTACAGCTAGAGATTCACCATGTTTTTCAATAGATTTCTGCCAGACATTGTAACGATCCGACTTTTCAATGAATCGTCACATATCATAATTCATGATAGAACCCTATATAATTTGAATATATATCCTTGAACTTCCTCCCGATTAAAGAACTCTATATTTAATGATATAGTTAACTGTATTTAATTAATACGAAGCGGCTTCAACGATTACTATATTGTTACCCCCACATCCGAGTTATTAATTAGGAAGGGAGACACTGAATAAAACCGGTTGCGGATGATAACTGATCATCTTTGGTGTTACTGTAAATACAAGGTAGGTCATAATCAAAGTTATTTATTAAATTGTTTTTAGAGTAGAATTGAATCTTTAATATTTCATTCACAATCAGGCTTACTCTGATGTATACAAGACTTTGGTTGTTTCCTGCTCTTACAACAGGCACCAAGATCTCTTGATTATAGATATTGTAATTTTATTCATATCATTTATTGAATTGACAAAATCACTTGATTCCATCATTCTCTGAATACACGTGGGATTATTATATCGTATATGTTTTTTTGCTTTGAACTCCTCATAATACGAACAACGTAGCGTTATCCAAATCGAAAAAGTACGAAACATATAGAGAATGGGCTAGAACTAACCACTCCATATCTATAATTCCACGAGCCTTGTTTCCATATACCTTCGATTATAGAGTTAACGTGGGACTTGTTGAACTATCCCGTAATCGTACTAAAGAGGCCTAATAATACGAAATCCACCCACGTGGTTCTAGGAATCACTGAACCATAACTGATTTTCAAACTCAATTCATTTTTTTTTCTAATCTTGTTTAAATTCATTTCGTTATAATTGTAGTAAATTCTGAATAATTTTCACATATTAATCTAATTTGTAATTGTAATCATAATTTATCTTGGCTTCACCTATTGAACATTTATCCAGCTTAACTCAGCTATTCTCAGCGTCAATACTGATTATTACAGATATTAAATTTTACTTCTCTTGTATTTTCTTTCTTTTTCGATAGGAGGATATTGGATCCAATACACTACTAGAGACCTCGTGGAGCCACCATCAGAACCACAGGAGGGACACAGGGGAGTAATTTTAATATCTCTGTTGCAACTTTCATTACCATGATGAATTAGATGCTGGTCGTAATCGCTGAGTCAAAGTAGATTGATTATCTTCATTTATAATTGTTTTCAATTTTATATCGGTGCTCCGAAAGGGCATGCGAGTTTGTAAAACGATTTTGCTATTGTTTATCAATATTTGAATATATTTGTTATTGTTTTTATATGCTTTGTTTCTTTTCCTTTTTACTTACTACCAACTCAATGATGCTTATTTCTTTATTTATAACAGCCTGAAATTCTTCTTTTTTTCTCGTGGTGGCGCCCAGGGTTTGTTGTTTAAAAAGTAATAGGGCAAGTATCATCATGTTAACGAAAAGGGCCGAACAACCACAAATTTGAGCTAGTTTGGGAAATATCAGTAACTTGGGTAAATTCATCCTTTTGATTAATTTAGAATCAAGGGAAGGAGGAAATTACGTAGCTTACAACATGTGTTATGTAGGCAAGCAGGTCCCCTGTTGATCTCTGCTGACGAAAGCCATATTGTCTTTCACGATTTTGGAGCTCTCTAGGTATTGGATGAGCTCAATGTTGATTGCTCTCTCCATCACTTCAGAGATCACATATAATAGTGCAATGGTTCTATAATTATTAAGAAGGGTCTTCTCCCCTTTTTTTTGGAGTTGGTTTGACTCTAGCCGTCTTCCAGCTATAATTCAATATCACAGAGAAAACACAAAACTAACTGTAACGTCACATCGATGTGTTATAATGAACACTGGTTTCATTTGAAAAACTGAAGATGGATGTCAAAAGTACCACTTGCAAAAGGCCTACCACACCACAAAACAATATTTTCACCACTCAATATTTCAAATCCGTACGATTAATAGGAAATGACCTCATCATCTCAAAAATAGTCTAGATTCAGATTCAGAAATCAAAACGGATATTTTTGCGAAAATTCGGAATTTTTACGCTCACTCACCATTTGTGAGGGACTTGGATCCCGGTCGCGACTGATTTTAAGTCAATTCCTACTTCCCTCGCTATAAGTAGTACATAGTGTAAAGGAAGTATTGTATTCGGGGCAAAAAAATTTTTCATGTTTTTCGATATATCCGATTTGAGCATTTATGAATCGATCTAGACTATTTTTAAAATGGTGAAAATAGGAACTGTATTGTTTTTAGGCGCGGGAGCCCCTTTTCGAGTGATATTTCTGACATCCATCTTAATTTTTTCAAGTGGAATTATATTAATTTATTGAACTGATAGAGCCACCGTGTTTTTCCGGTTATGAATATGTATCACAGTCATACATTCAACCTGGAGAAGTGTCCGAAATTCCTATTTTATGATTCAATTATCTTCACTCTGTGGTAAATTTTGATAGTTCATTTGACAGCATGTGTCAGTATAAAACAAGGTTATATTTCGAAAGTCAGCCTGACAGCAGATGTCAGTGTGAAATGTTATAGTGTATAATATAACGTTCTTTCATAAGTGGTTTCTAAATCATTACAAGCTTCTATTTAACTTGCTCTATTTATTTATTGATCTATACAGGTGTCCCAGGTTTTAGTAGCAGAACTTCAACAGTCGATAGAAAATTTGATTTTGAGAAAAAAAATTCCTAATAACATATATGCACAGACGCTTAGTTTTTGAGATTTTGTTGATATTGAAAAAAAAATTCGTTTTTTGCATATATCTCCGGAACCATTTATCGTACAGAAAACAGCTTCTTCAAGCATTTTCTACTCATAGTATTCTATGTTCTATGTGATAAAAATTTTTTTTTTAGTCATAATTGGTGAAGATTTTGAAGGGGTACGTTTCTACGCCACTGGAAAAAGTACCGTTTTGAGACAACCATTTGAACCGCCAATGTTTTCTACACAAAAAAGGTACTCTTGGTCATAAGCTCTAAAGTTGACCGTTTTCAAGAAAAATCAACTTTTATGTTGATTTGGTCAATTTTTTGGTTTTGTTACTTGTTCTAACGTTTGAATAAATTTTGTTTCATGAGTAAGAATTGACCACGTTTTTCAACATAAAAGTTGATTTTTCTTGAAAACGGTCAATTTTAGAACTTATGATCAGGAGTACCTTTTTTGTGTAGAAAACATTGGCGGTTCAAACGGTTGTCTCAAAACCAAACTTTTTTCAGTGGCGCAGAAGTTGGGGAGAAAAACACTAACAACTCCTTCAAAATCTTCACCAATTATGATTAAAAAAAAAAATTTTATCACACAGAACATAGCTTACTGTGAGTAAAAATGCTTGCAAAAGCTGTTTTCTGTACAATAAACAGTTCCGGAGATATTCGCAAAAAACGACATTTTTTTTTCAATTTCAACACCCTGTATCTCAAAAACTAAGCGTCTGTGCATATATGTTATTAGGAATTTTTTTCTCAAAATCAAATTTTCTATCGACTGTTGAAGTTCTGCTACTAAAACCTGGGACATCCTGTATATTTGTACGTTGAAATCTTTGAGTATAATAAATACTCAAAGGTTGAAATCTTTCAAGTGAATTTTGACCCACTTCTTTTCGCGTCGTGAAATTTGGCAGGTGTTCATCATTCGGGTGACAATGTATATTTATAGGAGGTAAAACAAGATGGCGAACGAGTTTAAAATTCAAAAATTCAAAATTCAGGGTTAGGTATCCGATAGCTAGTTTCCTAACAAAAGTGAGCTTTTAATGAACCAGCTCATGGTGAACTGTTTGAATTTGTTACTTTGAAACTTGACCTCATTTAGAGGAACTATCCAGCAGCTGGAATTATCATCATGGGTGATTCCAACGTCCACAACTGTGTTTGGCACAAGTTCTCAAACAAGACATATGACGCAGGGCGTCCGGCTGAGGTCTCCGTCATTACCTATGGTCTGGAGCAGTTAACCAAAGAACCAACGCGGATCCCTGATTTGACTTATTTCCCACTAACAATCCAGATCCCTATGAAGTGAAGGTTCGTGCACTATTGGGAAACTGACCATTAACTCATCACTACGACATGTCCTATATCACTCCACGAACCAATCCAACACCTCCACGCACAGTTTGGCATTACAACTCAGCCGACTGGTACAGTCTTCGCTTGATTTTTTCCGAGCTTATGCGTATGTTTTGAATCTGATGACCCAACGCAATGGAATGGAAACCTACGTACCCCATGCCAACAAATCACTGTCATCTGGTAAACGATGGTTCAATAAAATCTGTTCTAGGATCTTCCTTCCAGCTGGAAGACAGCTAGAGTACAACCAATTACAAATAAAAGTAAGTCGCTCCCGTATAATTATAGACCCATTGCACTATTATATGTGATCTCTGAAGTGATGTAGAAAGCAATCAACATCGAGCTAATCAAATACCAGAAGAGCTACAAAATCATGGATGACCAGCAATATGACTTTTGTCAATAGAGATCGAAAAGAGACCTGCTTCTTCACGTAACACGTATGGCAGGAATCTATTGAAAACATGGAGAATATTTAGCTGTATCACTGGAACTTCAAAGCATTTGACCGAGTCTGGCACGGAAGCCTTCTTGAGAAAATTCCGTTATACGGTTTGCCGTCTCAACTTTGTCGCTTACTATTGAGTTTTCAAACAGAGAGATCACTCCATGTGATGGTTGACACAATTAATGGAAATCCGGCAAAGATTTTGAAACTGGGATCTGATAATCTAGTACAGTTTAATGCAACCAAAACTCAAGTGTGCACCTTCTCCAGGATGGCGGATCCCACGATTTCTAATATGATGATGTCAGATACAACTATTCCTATGTTCCATAACAATGCTCGGGATCTCCACCAACAGCACCCTTTCATGGGACGATCATGTGAGGTCCATTGCAAAATCGCTTCATAAAAACTTGGTTTCCTATTCAGTGCCAAGAACTACTTTATATCCCGCAGCCCTTCATAATCTACAAAGCACAGTTGATTTGAATTTCAGCTTCTAGTGAATTTAGAAGAGCTCGCCCTCACACCTCTCCCTCCATGTTATGGTTAATGCTAGTTGTCACAGTACTGTAATTAATAAACCACCCACTACTGCTTTCAAGAAATGTGATATAAGAATGGTTAGGTAGAAACAATATACATTACGATAACACCTTCTTAGAACCACAGTTGTTGGGCTTGTTACAGATGAATAAGACAGAAACAGTGTGCGTAGCTGATAAGTTTGCCGAAAAATATGGGGATCAAGTGCTCCGCGTTTCTCCTTGCTTTACAACCCTTTCTAACACATCTGGGGTGTTATAAAAAGCTACTACAGGGGTAACGTTGGTACAGATGATAGTTCGGCAGAAAAATATGTGGCTATGTGGAAACAGGCTCTAGGAAAAGCTACACCAGAAATATGGGCAAAAACTATTCAACACACTGAAGAAGAAATACAATGTTGTCGGTACAAAGAAGTTGTGTTTGACCGAAACGATATCTCCCCATTGATCAAGTGACTTATATGAGTAAATAACATGAACAATTTTTGAAATTGGTGCTTAATATTAATTCCTATAAGTTTGGTTTGGTGTTAAGTGGAAATTTATCTGTGTTCTAGTTGAAGTGAATGTTAAAAGTGGAAGTTTGATAAATTGAAGCAATGCTCAACGCTCTAAAGCAGTGAAGAGAAGGAGTTCATAGAGTAGAGCAATGTGTAAATCAGTGAAGTTAATTATTTTAATGTACTTGTTCAATAAGCCGAACTATGAGAATAGGCATGATAGCATGCAAATACATTTTTATTTTCAGAATATATTTATTTTCAACGTTGAAATGTTTCCTTACGGAATAGGGCTATAGGTGGGACACCCTTTATGAGTTAACGCATTACCAGCAGTACTTCGGTCGGTGAAACCTATTGCTTATTGTTTTAATAATAAACAATTAAGTTATGCTTGTGCAAGTTGAAGTATGTAGGTAGGTACCTGTTTTATTTTCTTCAAACATTTAGTATACACCATCAGTTTGTCAGTTACATTCAAGTGCGTTTGCTGCGGAGAGAGACAGGTGCGGGGGATCATTAACTCTTCCGATTTCGGAACCAAAGTAATAAAACTTTGACTATAACAATTGTACATTGTACTATCTATCTGTAGCGTTTAATACCGAAGGATTGCGAAATGAATGATACCACAATTCTAGGCAGAAAGGAACGTCAGACCTAACCCGATGAGCTTGACTACCGGCTCCTAAACTAAATTTATAACCAATTGTACATTAGGACCTATCTATCGGTAGCATTTAAGACCGAAGAATTGAGAGCTGAATGATAATCCAATTCTAGGCAGAAAAGAACGTCAGACCCAACCCGACCAGCAGGGTTAAGACTGCGGAGCTTGCGATCTTTTTTGACTACCTTCTACTAAAATATCAGTGTAACATGAAAATAATAAATCTTGAATTATTTTGCAAGAGTCAGAAATTCTAAGTGTACATTTAGACCTATCCATCGGTTGTGTAAGACAAATAAATAAATCAATAATCTAGAACTCTGGCCTTCTTCTAAGGAAGAAACCCACCTCTGTCAACTTCTTGACATCCCCTCCTCAAGCAAATAGAACATTTCAACGGGGATGGAGGTTACACGTTGTAGTATTGATTCTTTTTCCTATGGAAATGTTTCGTAATGGTAGTACTTTTCGCTTTTTCGTTTTTCAATTTTATCAATAGCATTTAATGAGTTTATTAGACATTTTTTAAATTTCTTTGTCACTTGTAGATGAATGTCTTTTTATCTATTTAGTTCCCATGGAAATATTTGGCGATTGTAATGTAGATCTTTCACCTAAAGCCTTTCGTTTTTTCATTTGCTAATATTATCAATAGCATTCAATGAGTTAATGAAATATTTTAAATAATTTATTTGGCATTTGTAGATGAATATCTTTTCATCGAGGGTATATTTCATAATTTTATTGGACAGTTGGACTTTATTTGAACATTGATTTCATTATTTCCGTGATCCTTTAACATTGGAATTTCATGACCGCCTTGATGGGCGATTTTCAATAAACTATCAGATGAAATGAGATATAAAATTTCAATTGTGGAATTCTAATCTAAAACATACATCTTGGAAGGAGGGTGTGAAGGGTATATCTAGTCAATATCGTACAAATGTGTAATCCTCTCACTATTAGTCCTCTAGTTCAATTGACAAAAAAAGGGTATTATTTGTACACTCCTGTCGAAGCACTGATGTCACTTTGCGCTCTATATATGCTCAATGTCCACTATCATTTTCAGTCATTCATTAGTTCCGTATTAATAAATTAAGAAGGTCTTCAATGCCGAAAAAGTATAATTACACGGAAATGATAATTCATATTTGCTGGTTTCTCATACTCAAATCGATAATATCGTTAATACTATTCATTGCAAGATGGCAGCGAGAAAGAAACACACTGGAATTAAATCAAAAAATGAGGAGTCCCTTTTCAAAAATCTCACACACAAGACATTGCGAGGTAAGGTTCAACATTCAATTTTTGTGGAACATGATTAAAAACTTCCATCAGCAGGAAAACTAGAGAGCTTGTATTTGTTAATAATTATATTGCTGAAAAATAATGATTCCAATTATAAAACAAATATTAATTGATGCGTGGATTTATCGGGAAAATCTGCTGGGATTAAGTTGTTACAATTGTTTTGGAGCCAATACATGTAGGGGTACAAGTACACTGTTTTTTGTAAAGCTTTTGACCGAATAAATCATGAGCAATTGATCTCAAAACTATATTCAATGGGAATAGAAGGTGCATTATTAGAGTGGTTACAAAGTTAGCTTGTACCAACAGGGAACAAATAGTGAGGTTAAACATTTTTTCTGTAGGCATACCCAATGGGTGTGCTTCAAAAGTCATATTCACGGCGTACGTTGTCGTCGGAGCGCGCTAAAGCCCCGTCCAGGCATTAATGTAAAAGAACGAGAATGGAATGGAGTTCAATGTTAATAAATGGTTTTGTAATGAGGTCTTATGGAACCAATAGTTTTGACTTATTTTTATCACTCTCTAATTGAACGAAGTTTGGGCATATTAATTTTCAGGTACCATCTGATGATAGCATAGACTATACTGCACAAATGAGAAAGCATACTTAGAAAAAATAAAAAGGGAGACTTATCGAAGATTTTTAATTTTTTTTCATTTCCATTATGGCGTTAGGAAGATTATGCCTTTCTACTATAATGAAACGTTCAGTGTAGATTGCAAAGATGTAAGCTTGAATTTGTTTTGAGCGAAAAATCATGTTAAATGTTGAAGCGATCGAAAATGCGGCTTTCGGGAACCAGAATCTGTGAGTTGCTTAAAAGTTTTTCCAGTGACCACGATGTTGTTAAAAATGGGCATATTATTATACTATTGTCTTCAAACAATTGGTATTATTATACTATTGTCTTCAAACAAGACAGAAACAAATAGATATGCTGCTTCAAGTTCCTCTCCACAACACCATTTAGTGCATTACTTTTGAGGGAATACTTTGGAATACTTTTCATACAGTTCTGAATTATTATCACATGTTTGCCTTCGACTTGACCATGACTAAAGGTTGGATGTTGGTGAGCAATTTTGGCTTACACTATCTACTTCTCATTTCGACGGCCAATAAATATCTGTCTATTTTTTCTGAAAAGAAGATTACGTAAGACAAGACATTCATTAGATATCAAATTGTATTCAGTTTCTATTCTTATATTAAAATCAATTTAAAAAATAATAAAATGAATTATATTTTATGCATCATCGTTATATCAGTTTTGATTTCAGGAAAGGAAGACGACCGCCTTCATTTCCTTCTCTATTTATTTTCGAATGCGTTTGAGAGGAAATTTGTCAGGAATATTTGTTATTGTGTAATTGGAATTTCCTTACTGACTGCTTTACTTGAAAATTATTTGATCCTATCTGGAACTGATTCCAACATATTTTTCCAATATGGATCTACTATTACTACACATTTTATGGTAATTATTTCAAACTTTGAGAGTTCTGAATAAAATGTATAACAAAAATATTCTTCATACGTGAATATATTAGCAAGGGAGGCATTATTGATAGATGTTTTATTATTTACAGAATTCAATGATTACCATGGTTGCAATCCGTGTTAGAACAAAATTTACAGCATTGATTATATATTTTCGTGGCTCTATGTCAACGATTGATAGTGGCGGACAATTGATTTGGAGGAAATTTAAGGAACAAGTTATTATGATCAAAATAGTGATGTTTATACAATTAAGTTTCTTTTTGTTGGGAGTCTTGAACCTACTTATATGTGAAGAAAGAGCCTCTGCAATATATATATGGAAATGCCTAGAAAAATATTGGCCTTTGAACACGTTGCTTCTTGAATGTATAGTGTTTGTATACATTTTATTCGAGTTTTTTCCAGCTATGATGATAACCGGGTGTAGTTACTACATGATCCTTCATGTAAGATTCCAAATTAAAATACTTGCTAGGTACATGGAGCAAATATGTGAACATGACGGTCATCCAATGACATCCCACTTGATCGATGATAACAAATTTCAAGGCAAAGTCAGAAAAAGGCTTCGTTTCTGTATAGAAAGACATATCTTACTTATGGAGTAAGTACATCAAATTGTGTCTGTGTCGTTCAGTTTTGCATCAGCCTCAAACCAATTTTAGATATCTGTAGCAAGCGACAGTGGTATAGGGGAAAGTGGCTAGGAATGAGTTATTTTTCTTAAATTCTAATAAATAATTGTATGATATCAGGAAACTAATGAATTGAGAAATTCTGTATCATAATCTCCATCTGCACATTGTTTAGTTCCCCGAAAGTAAGTTGATATTGTAGATAAATCACAGTGTATTCACACTTTGCAGTTACCCGGAAGTAGGCACTGGAAGTGAAAATGTGAAAGAGATCAGAATCTCATGTGCACATAGTGTAGTTGCTACTCGTAAGTAAGTATTATGATGAGCTAGTTACAGTTTGAGCATACTGAGTAGTTCCACGGAGGTAGGAACTGTGACTGGTCGAAGAATGAAATAATGTAGACTGACATCAGCTTACAATTATCCCGTTAAAGAAGCCGCGTACTAACTTTGACAGATTGTGACAAATCGAATTAAGATTAATCGATACAATACAGTTTATGAGTTGACTTCTGGTATGCCGTTTGGTTGGTATCAGATACCCAGAGCGGATTAGAAACCGTTTTAATATGCTGTTCACTTGCCATGCTTGCTTAGTTCATAGGCTGTAGATAGTTTGATAACGCTTGATTGCTCACCCTAACTACTTATTTGAGATTAATCATTTAGTAAAAAGTTTGCCTGCTTCAACCGTTTTTTTTCCTCTGCTCGAGCTTTCTTGCGTTCTTCCGCATCGTGCGATCCTTGTTATTGTTAATTTCATTCAATAATTCTTCTTGCTGTACAATAACGAGAAATGAATTTATCATTGGGAAATTCCGTGTTTATTTGCGAGGAAGCGTAAATTTTGCGACATCATTAGCCGAGAAGTAACCAAATATTTTTTTCTGCAATTAAAGCTTGCAAATCTGATATATTCTGCTCAATGAGCCCTGGCTACTTACTCCACTGAGACTATCTGGGACAAGGATATCCATAGATAGAAAAATAAAACTTATTCTGTAGTTTGTATTCAACGCTAAAGTGACAAAGCACGTCATAAAGTATATCATGTTTATACATGCTCCAATTAAACGAAATGAACATATCTCGACGATTGTATCATCGTTCACGATTGTTTGTTGGGATACTCCTCCCTCGCCAAAATCATTAGTCTCATTGTACAAACGATAAACCCGATCAGTTTATCACGAGACATCGCTTACGTTGACATTGAAGCTTTCGTCATCGACGATGTCTTCCATCCGAAAGACATGCCTATACCCTATATAGATTGGATTTGAACGTCATCATTCATTGTTCAAACCTGTCATTTCTTTCGCATCGTTATACGCCAAGGATCGAAAATCTGCATGAGCGCTACAATAAGGTTGCTGCACTAGAACCAAGTATCTTTGTTCTTTTCAATATCAGAACTGAATAGATATATTTAGGATGGTGGATTGATGATGACCACCTACTTAAGACATGTTTCTACATGAGTCTTTGGAAACATTTCACAACAATAATTATTGTCGAGAATAGTTTGCGAATCGAAATAAACTATGGTATTTATGTATGCATAAAAAGTTACAGCAGGATTGATTTATTACTTGTCAAAATAAGTAAATAAATATAAAAAATTATAGTTTTGATTCATCTTTCTTGAAAAAAGTTATTTTGATGAAAAATTTTATACAAAATTCGAAGTAGCTCAATTGGCGCCCAAACGCATATCAGTAATTTGTATCCAAATCGATGGGCTTAGTAGCCGAAATATAGAAAAACAGTCAAATCTGGCTAGACTGACAACTGCCATCTATTGATCACATGCCATCCTAAAATATACGTTTTCTATACTGCAGATTGGGATGACTGACTAATTCCTATTCACTTAACCCTATCGTGGAATGAAAATCTGTTATTATCTGCTCATTGCAAAATAAGGAATATCGGAAGTTCCAACATTTTCTAGACTTCTAGATATATGTAGGAACAACCATAAAGTACCCACCAAAGACGAATAAAAACCCTAAATTTAGGGGAATACCCCAAACCTGGCAACAGTGCCTCTATAATAAATCCGGTTCGGAATCAACGGTGCTCTCTCTATTTCTCCGAATAGCTGTCCGAATAGTTTTTCCAAGAAAGCATTCTTTCATAGTCAACAATATGTAGCGAAAGTGTATAATTGATTGTTTTTAGATATGTAAGGCGAATAAATCGTATTATTATGGAACCCTTCTTCACATTAGTGCTATATGGAATATTGTATATCAACGGTGTACTTATGTCGTATCTGTATCTGGTGAGTGAGTAACTTTCCTTATGGTTGTTGTTGCTATGCAAATTTTCCCTTATCCCAAATATACTATATAAATTATACAACAATATGAAAAAGTTTATTATTTTACCTTGTCACAATGTGTTCGGTTCTGTGATATTTTGTTTGTCAAAGGGCAGAACATAGATATATCTTTGGGTAAAATAAATATACAAATCTTTTAAATTTCTATTTCGGTTACTTGAGCAAAACTCAAAAATGAATAATTTCATCCATTTGTGTTAGGTACTGGGTAAAAGTAGAGAAAAGGATTTGACTTCAAAAATGGTTTTTTCCTTGAGTGTCGGTTTTCAAGAGAGGTTTACTTCTCGTAATTCATGTTTAACAAAATCCTCTATAGTTAATTTTTAATAAATGAGTCGATTTTCTCAAAATAAAGCGAAACTAATGAAATAATTTTCAATTATTAAATGGGTGATGCATTTTTGCAGATAAAATGTATGTCAATATGATGAATTTTTCAGTACTATTTTCCACTAAATCAGACATACTCTAGAACTTGAAAAATCTTGTCTTCCGGATGGATTTCGCGTCACAATAGCTCGACTTGATGCCGACGTTTCGCCAACCATTACAGGTGGCATCTTCAGGGCAGGCTTGAGGCTTGAACTGAAACTGGTTCTACTGGTTTCTGTAGCCGTATTTATTCACGCTACATAGTTCACTGCCTTTGTTCCGGTGGTTACCTTCGTTCCGGCACCTGACCCTGCCGTTGTGCGATCATGTGCGAAGTGGAATTTTCGAGGATGTGTTTCCAAATGTTGGGAGTACTGAGTCACGGTTCAGATTATTCGAATGTTTTAGGATTTCTATAGCTTCAAGGATTTTTCGCTGATAGAAGTTTGGGGCTCGGACTAGGATTTTAGTATCTTCAAAAAGGATTTGATGATTTGTGTTAAACTTGTGTTCTGCAAGTGCAGATCTACTGGTGTCACGAAGTCTTGTACAGCGCTCATGTTCTTTCACACGAGTAGCTACTGTACGACCTGTTTCACCAATGTAGACTTTACCGCAAGAACAGGGAATGCTGTAAACACCTTCTGAGTGGAGAGGAGGAAGGGGATCTTTGATAGGTTTGTAAAACTGAGATAATTTTGGAAGTGTGGAAAAACGGGTAGAAATATTATGTTTTTTGAGGATTTTGGAAATTCGATCTGTTATATTTTGAATATATGGAAAGATAGGCCGTGGATAAAGCAGGTGGGAGGGTTTCTGGCTTAGGTCGATTTTGAATTTTAGGTGAAGTGTATTTCTTTATGGCTTTTTGAATGTTGTAATGGGAAAAATTGTTTGATAATAAGGCAGATGATAGATGTTTTAATTCTGATTTTAAGGATTGAGGCTGAGATAGGTTGACAGCTCTGTGGACCATTCGTACCCTCAATTCCAAACGTCATATTCAAAAATTCAATAAACTCCTCGCCTCCCAACGCCCTCAGCACCAACCTTCAAGACCAACCCCTCTTGTGAATACTGTCAATTTATCTTCACATACCCTTACTGAAGCTGAACAATCGGTTCTATCTAAAGGTCCTAATTTTGTCTTCTCCCCCAAAAATATTCCTACGACATCCATTATTTCTGCTGTAGAAGCATCCCTACATAAAGTTCCCCATCTCGCAGCAGATGAAATTCGTTTCGAAACTGCTAAAATTCTTCGTCATTCCAAGATTCCTAAATCAAATTGCCCTAAACCTTTAATTCAAGCTCTCAATTCACTCAAATCAAATCCTGATTTGGCTATTTTGAGGGCTGATAAAGGAAACTCCACTGTTGTCATGAATCGTTCAGATCATGATAATAAAATCCTGCAACATCTGCAAACTAATTCTTATAAGCTTCTACCAAAAGATCCCACCTCCTCTATAGAACGTTCAATTTCACAAATTATTCGTCATTCTTCCCTTCCTGATTCAGATAAGAAATTTCTTATCCCCCATTGTTCAAAATGTCCCCGTTTATATGGTTTGCCTAAAATTCATAAGCCCTCAGTTCCCCTAAGACCAATTGTCAGCACTATCGGATCTCCTACTTATAAACTCTCTCGATACCTGTCATCTATTCTCAAACCCCTTGTAGGTGAATCCAATAGTTTTATCCTAAATTTCTTTCATTTCGTTGAAAAACTTCAAACGTTGAAAGTTGACCCATGCGATTTGCTCGTCAGCTTCGACATCGGATCACTGTTTACCAATGTTCCCATTCCAGACACCCTTTCCATAATTTCTCAATTGTTACCTGCCAAAAACATTTCAACGGACTTGCTACCGTTAATTGATTTTTGTCTATCCTCCACATATTTTCTATACGATGGCAAGTTCTACGAGCAGTCCTCGGGAGCTGCCATGGGTTCCCCACTTTCCCCGATCATAGCTAATATCTTCATGGAAGCTTTTGAACAAGATGCCATTGACTCATCTGTTCTCAAGCCGAAATGTTGGTTCAGATATGTCGACGATACTTTCGTTATTTGGCAACATGGTAGAGAAAAGCTTGTTCCCTTCCTCAATCATTTAAATTCATTACATCCCAATATCCGTTTCACCATGGAAGTCGAATCGCAAGGTTCACTCCCGTTCCTGGATGTATTGGTTAGTCGACAGACTGACGGTACTTTAGGACATTCTGTGTATCGGAAGCCCACCCGTACCGATAGATACCTCAATGGTCTTTCCCACCACCACCCTGCCCAAAAGCAATCTGTCATAAACTCCCTGGTCCACAGAGCTGTCAACCTATCTCAGCCTCAATCCTTAAAATCAGAATTAAAACATCTATCATCTGCCTTATTATCAAACAATTTTTCCCATTACAACATTCAAAAAGCCATAAAGAAATACATTTCACCTGAAATTCAAAATCGACCTGAGCCAGAAACCCTCCCACCTGCTTTATCCTCGGCCTATCTTCCATATATTCAAAATGTAACAGATCGAATTTCCAAAATCCTCAAAAAACATAATATTTCTACCCGTTTTTCCACACTTCCAAAATTATCTCAGTTTTACAAACCTATCAAAGATCCCCTTCCTCCTCTCCACTCAGAAGGTGTTTATAGTATTCCCTGTTCTTGCGGTAAAGTCTACATTGGTGAAACAGGTCGTACAGTAGCTACTCGTGTGAAAGAACATGAGCGCTGTACAAGACTTCGTGACACCAGTAGATCTGCACTTGCAGAACACAAGTTTAACACAAATCATCAAATCCTTTTTGAAGATACTAAAATCCTAGTCCGAGCCCCAAACTTCCATCAGCGAAAAATCCTTGAAGCTGTAGAAATCCTAAAACATCCGAATAATCTGAACCGTGACTCAGGATATTACCTTCCCAACACTTCGCACATGATCGCACAACGGCAAGGTCAGGTGCCGGAACGAAGTTAACCACCGGAACAAAGGCAGTGAACTATGTAGCGTGAAGGATTTTTCCTACAATAAATACGGCTACAGAAACCAGTAGAACCAGTTTCAGTTCAAGCCTCAAGCCTGCCCTGAAGATGCCACCTGTAATGGTTGGCGAAACGTCGGCATCAAGTCGAGCTATTGTGACGCGGAATCCATTCGGAAGACAAGATTTTTCAAGATTAGCTGTCCGCGGAAGTCTACTATCCAAGATATACTCTAGAACAACGAAATTCTCATATTGCAACAACTGTACATGCACTTCGTCAAACAATTGAAGGACTTATGAATAAATTTGAGTCAACATTTTCATTGCGTGTTGTTCCCATTTCATTAAGAGAATGAATAGCAATTAATAAAGCATAATATCGCTGCTGTGAGTGACAGCCTCCTTTCCCTTTCTCAAACAGTCAGCGCTGTGCTTAAAATATCTCACTATCACAAGCCCAATAATCATTTGCAACACGATGCGGATCATGAATTTTCCAATAATATGATCTTCAGCGATGAAACTCAATTTTCGCTCAATGGATCTGTTTGTTTTGGAACATGCTGATAGTTGTCCGTATTTCTTTTTGACGAGCAAAGCAGCATAAAGACAAGAAGATTTGTCATATTTGCCATGAATTGGTTTTAACAGTATGGTGCCACATGTCACATGACGAAATTATGGACCTGTCAATTGTCTTAATCGTATGAATTAACGGATATGTGTTGAAAAGTCATGGAAAATTGGGTTCAAAGGGTTCACTCTTGTTCCTGCAGACGTAGTCGTTTTGAAAGATATAATGTTCCACTTTTAATGACATTAGCATTAGATGTACTTGAAAAAATACTTGATATTTTCCATACTTTCCGTTCTATTTAAAAAACCTTTTGTAGTACTCTTGAAAGGAAACCCATTATATTTCTGTGTAAACAGTCGGAGCTGAAATATGTTGAAGAATTGAACGTCAAGTAATAAATCAAGTAATACATCGCGCTGCTTAGTTTATTTTGAGTAACATCACAGCTTTACTTTAAGATTTGTGAACTACAAAATGAAAAATCATAATTTGAGAGACTTTCAATAAACATCTTTATATTCTTTCCGCACCTCTGGATATACTTTTGCAATAAAGGCATGTCTTTCACAGACATCGAAAAGTTTAAGGCATGAAAACAATTTAATGCATTGAAAATTTCAGGAAACTATTGATATTAACATGGGTTTGTTTCTTTTAAGTGGTGTGATGGCGGCCGTTGTTATTTTGTTGACATTTACTATAAATGGACAGCTCATGCGCGAAGAGGTTAGGTACAAAGTCGAAAGATACGTTTATACCAGAGATTTTTTACAACATTTCTGATTTCTCTCTATAATAATGTATTCAACTTTTGAGTAGACTGCCGAGATATGTTGGACACTATATATTTTTAGAAAAGTTTTGAATGATAAAACAAAATAGTAAGCTGTTTCTCATCAACACGAATTCAGCATCCAAACTTTCCTTCTCCATCAATGTAATAATGAAATTATTATTGCAGTCGCCTCAGCGATTATAAAAGGCATGATCAACTTTATTCGAACTAAACAAAATATCCACAGAAAAAGTGTCAGAATATTTCTCCATCTTTGGTCTAAGCGAAATTATTGCTTTATATCCAGAAATTTCCGGACTTTATTTGGTTACGTTTTTCATGTTAAAAGAAAATTGTTCTCAGATATCTGAGATATCTATCACGAAATAAATCTCTGATGTAACCGTAGCTCAAGATTTCATTATTAATTTATCCAACTAAATTACAGTCTGAAACTTTGGTTAACACATTGTGCAATTTAGAATGGTACAATATGGATACGAAGAATCGAATCTTGTTCCAGTTATTCATGATGAACACTCAAAAAACTTTACTAATCCAGACAGTTGTGTTCCCATCTTTGGACTACACCTTGCTTCTTTGGGTAAGTAATTGGAAAATTAGAAGGGAAAGTTCGCTGCTTTGTCGTCAAAATAGGCATTTAGGAGTTATAGCAATGTTATTACGATCTATTGGTGGATCGAATTTCATATCGTTGACTAATGTTAGACCAAATATATGAGAAACTAGTATAAGTAATAAATTTTTAATTCCAATTCTCCATCAGGAACAGATAAAATTAATCATTCAAATGTTGTTTGGTTACAGATAATACGAAGAATATATTCTCTGGCTTCTATTTTATTTAGACTAGGCCGTTTCAACAAGAAATTTTCAAGGAAAAACTGAAATATTATTCAGCATATCTATAGGAATTTATAATACACCTGCATTTCACGAATGTTCTGATGGAAGACCAGGAAGGAAAGTGTGGTCTTTAGGCAATATAAGTAACTTTTAATTCGAGTAGCTGAAATATGTTCAACATTTTTTTCAGTTTTTTAACGTTTGTGGTATAATATAATCGATAAGAATTAATCACAACATCAAATCGTAGTGAGCATTTGTCTAAATAATATTAATCTAGCGTAGAATGGGTATTAGTGCAATATCAGATGAGCGTCTGGAATTGGAATCTAAACCTGTTTCAGAATGCTCCCAGCACCAACTGACGAACGCCCTCCTGTATATAGTACGTTCTACCAATAAGATGTCCGATATTACGGGCCACATATTCGATCAAGCAATGTTCGCAATAGAGGACGTTGTACAAGCGTTTTGATTGTGTATACGTCTTTGTTAGAGCTGTTGCGCAACAGTTTGAGTAAATTCAAACTCGTTTGAAATAATTTGTGGAACACGTACCTTTATTCAACAGGTTAGAGCGTGTATGTGAATGTGTTAAGGTAAATGACGATATAAACGGCTGGAAATAAAGAATTTTGTCAAGAATTCTTACAGATTTGCCAGAACAATGGAAAGTGAAAAGTGAATTTTATGAAAACAAAAATTCAAAAAGTGTAGGTTATGATAAATATGCCGACAGAAACAAAGTAAGAAAAATAATAATGACCTTCGTACTGCATATCGCAGAGAACGAAAAACTCTGATACGATTTTCATGAGTCAGATCTCTTTTTAGCCAACCTTTCTTTGATTTCTTTTTTTTAAGGCAATTCAACTATAATTGCAAAGCACATGGCTTCTGTAGGCATTTTTGTAACAAAAAAAATTGTGCAATTTGTTTGATCGTGTATAGGGCCCATTAGAGCTCTAATGTTAGGTTCGAATAATCACTATTACATTTCCCTCTCCTTTTTGTTAGATATTGTGACTCTATACTAGATGATAATTTGTTTATACTTGTTCAATTACTTGCACCAAAGCGGCAAGCTTTGGAGAATCTCCTTGTTGTGATGAAAGTAATATTTAGTTTTGTGAGAAAAATGTATTTTATTAAATTAACTCGCCATCGAGGTAGGTATTATTCATTAGAAATAACATAATGTGTGTGAGGTAATTATTTATGATAGCTTCATTAGTGTTCATTCACATCTAGAAATTAGTCTAAAAATGTAGCCAGCTTGTCAATAAAACATTCAAATATTGATTTGGTAGCTTATGATTATCACTAATCTTAATTTTTTTTTTAAATAATTCCCTAAGAATTTGAAATATATCAGAATTCAAACAATTAAGACGAACCATAATCACAAAACTCGTCCAGTTTTGTGAATATGGTTCGACTTTATTTAAAATTGTATATAGGGGGTTTTTGAATCCCAGATTATGATTTTTTATTTCTTTTAATTTTATTTTCCGATACTTTGATCTGCAGGGGTGTCCAAGAACTAGTTTGCTAACAAAAGAGTGAGTGAGTCACGTGATGAATTGATCACAGCTTTTTTCAGATATCAAAACCAAAAATATGTTGTTTGGTAGCGTATGGCTTTCAAAATACCTCCAACAATTCAGAGATATTGAAGATGCCATATTTGAAAAAAATCACTGAATTTTTCAGAATCATTTTAATAAATATTTAGAATGTACATATTACTTCATCATGATCCTTGAGTTTGTTTTCAGAAAACTGTTATGAAAAACCTTCACAATAAAATATATCATATAATACAGGGTGTTTCAAGAAAAGGTTGCCCCGCTGCTAGGATAGGTAAAACACCGAAAGATAAGTACTTTGCTTTGTAAAAAAGTATTCAAGTGGTAAAACACATTTTTTACGATTATGTCGAAACTACTGGCAAGATTGTAATGAAATTTTATATGAATATATTTTGGAAGCTGACACATTGCATGAACTTTTAGATCTGATTCACATAGAGGGCGCTAATTACACGGTTCGTAACGAGTAGTTCTAATCATAACTTCTTTGAGGTTAGATGTTCTAGTTCAAATTTTACGTGAAATGAAACATCATTCAATTTTGTTGTTTATGAGCCTATATAGATATCAATCATAAAACATGATTAGGTGAACGAAATCAAGGACCGATGAAACCAGTTTTCGTCCTTCATTTGAAATAGATGTGATGCAGATGGACAGTCCACAGTTCTACTATGTATATATTATTTTCTCATTCGCCTTTCTAGATAGCTGTTGAAAGTGATGAAGTAATCTTTCAAAGGAACATTTTTTTTCTCATATTCAGAAGCTTTAAAACTGGCGATTTCTGAAATCGAAGAGAATATATGAGTAAACATTTTTAAACTTCACCTACTAGTCCCACTAAAACTTTTTCAAACGGAATTTCTCCAGAATGTCTAAAAGGAACGATAATTTTACCTCTGTTAAAAAAAGGTGATTCCACTGATCTCAAAAACTATAGACCGATTGCTCTTCTGAATAATATATCAAAAATGATAGAAAAAATTATTCACAATAGAATATCGAATTTCATGATACAACATAATATATTTAACCCTAATCAGAACGCTTATGTTAAGGGAAGATCAACAGACCGAGCCATTTATCATGTAATCAACAACATAGTAAATTCTCTAAGTAACAAACATAAAGTAGCAGTGTTATTTCTTGATCTATCCAAAGCTTTCGACTCTGTAAATCATGACAGACTACTTAACAAACTATTCTGTTTAGGTGTCAGAGGTATTGATTATAATCTAATTAAAACGTATCTTTCAAACAGAAAACAGAAAATAGTAATTTAATTACAAATAACCGTCATGAGTCTCATCCATATTGGAATTGTACATTGCAGGGAGTTCCACAGGGCTCAGCATTGGGACCTTTGCTATTCCTGCTCTATACAAATGACCTACCCGAATTGATTGAAAATATAGTCTGTTTTGCTGATGGCTCTACTGCTACAATCACTGCGGAAACAGATGAAGCCTTACAAATTAAAATAGAGCAGTCATTGCAAATTTTGAAGGATTGGTTTGAGACAAATATATTAGACTTAAATATCAGTGTAACATGAAAATAATAAATCTTGAATTATTTTGCAAGAGTCCGAAATTCTAAGTGTACATTTAGACGTATCCATCGGTTGTGTAAGACAAATAAATAAATCAATAATCTAGAACTCTGGCCTTCTTCTAAGGAAGGAACCCACGCCCGTCAACTTCTTGACATCCCCTCCGCAAATAGAACATTTCAACGGGGATAGAGGTTACACGTTGTAGTATTGATTCTTTTTCCTATGGAAATGTTTCGTAATGGTAGTACTTTTCGATTTTTCCTTTTTCAATTTTATCAATAGCATTTAATGAGTTTATTAGACATTTTTTTAATTTCTTTGTCACTTGTAGATGAACGTCTTTTTATCTATTTAGTTCCTATGGAAATGTTTGGCGATTGTAATGTAGATCTTTCACCTAAAGCCTTTCGTTTTTTCATTTGCTAATATTATCAATAGCATTCAATGAGTTAATGAAATATTTTAAATAATTTATTTGGCATTTGTAGGTGAATATCTTTTCATCGAGGGTATATTTCATAATTTTATTGGACAGTTGGACTTTATTTGAACATTTATTTCATTATTTCCATGATTCTTTAACATTGGAATCTCATGACCACCTTGATGGAGTCTCCTTAATAAATTTTTTACTAGACTATCAGAGGAAATGAGATATAAAAGTTCAAAATGCTCCAAATTGTGGAATTCTGAAAGATACATCTTGGAAGGAGGGTGTGAAGGGTATATCTAGTCAATATCGTGCAAATATGTAACCCTCTCACTATTAGTCCTCTAGTTCAATTGACAAAAAAAGGGTATTATTTGTACACTCCTGTCGAAGCACTGATGTCACTTTGCGCTCTATATATGCTCAATGTTCACTATCATTTTCAGTCATTCATTAGTTCCGTATTAATAAATTAAGAAGGTCTTCAATGCGGAAAAAGTATAATTACACGGGAATGATAATTCATATTTGCTGGTTTCTCATACTCAAATCAATAATATCGTTGATACTATTCATTGCAAGATGGCAGCGAGAAAGAAACACACTGGAATTAAATCAAAAAATGAGGAGTCCCTTTTCAAAAATCTCACATACAAGACATTGCGAGGTAAGGTTCAACATTCAATTTTTGTGGAACATGATTAAAAACTTCCATCAGCAGGAAAACTAGAGACCCCGCATTTGTTAATAATTATATTGCTGAAAAATAATGATTCCAATTATAAAACAAATATTAATTGATGGGTGGATTTATCGGGAAAATCTGCTGGGATTAAGTTGTTACAATTGTTTTGGAGCCAATACATGTAGGGGTACAAGTACACTGTTTTTTGTAAAGCTTTTGACCGAATAAATCATGAGCAATTGATCTCAAAACTATATTGAATAGGAATACAAGGTGCATTATTGGAGTGGTTACAAAGTTAGCTTGTACCAACAGGGAACAAATAGTGAGGTTAAACATTTTTTCTGTAGGCATACCCAATGGGTGTGCTTCAAGTCATATTCACGGCGTACGTTGTCGTCGGAGCGCGCTAAAGCCCCGTCCAGGCATTAATGTAAAAGAACGAGAATGGAATGGAGTTTAATTTTAATAAATGGTTTTCTAATGAGGTCTTATGGAACCAATAGTTTTGACTTATTTTTATCACTCACTAATTAAACGAAGTTTGGGCATATTAATTTTCAGGTACCATCTGATGATAGCATAGACTATACTGCACAAATGAGAAAGCATACTTAGAAAAAATAAAAAGTGAGACTTATCGAAGATTTTCAATTTTTTTTCATTTCCATTATGGCGTTAGGAAGATTCTGCCTTTTTGATATAATGAAACGTTCAGTGTAGATTGCAAAGATGTAAGCTTGAATTTGTTTTGTGCGAAAAATCATGTTCAATATTGAAGCGATCGAAAATGCGGCTTTCGGAAACCAGAATCTGTGAGTTGCTTAAAAGTTTTTCCAGTGACCACGATGTGGTTAAAAATGAGGCATATTGTTAATAGATGAGCGCCGAGCCATTAATTACGGCTACTATTGTCTTCAAGCAAGACAGAAACACATAGATATGCTGCTTCGAGTTCCTCTTCGCAACACCATTTAGTTGCATTACATTTGAGGAAATACTTTGGAATACTTTTCATACAGCTCTAAATCATTCTCACATGTTTGCCTTCGACTTGACCACGACTAAAGGTTGGATGTTGGTGAGCAATTTGGGCTTACACTATCTACTTCTCATTCCGACGGCCAATAAATATCTGTCTATCCTTTCTGAAAAGAAGATTACGTAAGACAAGACATTCTTTAGATATCAAATGTATTCAGTTTCTATTCTTAAATTAAAATGAATTTAACAAAATTATAAAATAAATTATATTTTATGCATCATCGTTATATCTGTTTTGATTTCAGGAAAGGAAGACGACCGCCTTCATTTCCTTCTCTATTTATTTCCGGATGCATTTGAGAGAAAATTCGTCAGACATATTTGTTATTGTGTAATTGGAATTTCCTTACTGATTGCTTTATTTGAAAATTATTTGATCATATCTGGAGCTGATTCCAACATATTTTTCCAATATGGATCTATTATTACTACACATTTTATGGTAATTATTTCAAACGTTGAGAGTTTTGAATAAAATGTATAACAAAAATATTCTTCATACGTAAATATATTAGCAAGGGAGGCATTATTGATTATATATAAAAATTCTTGGGAAATAGGACACAATAACACTGTTTTAAAATTTTTTGTCTTTACGTACGTTTCGGTCTCACGACCATCATCAGAAGACTTATTACTTCAATAACCTGATTACTCAGAAATAACTGTATTAACACAAAGCGTCCTTATCGCACAAGTTTCGTTTAAATGCCAAAGTCGCTGAAACGAACAGAAACATGAAATCGGAATTATAACACAGCAATGTTACTACAATGTGTAATATTAAAAATCCACTATTAAGTAGAATTATCAACAAATACGACTACATTTCATAAATGTCTACAAGAGACTAACAGACGAGACCATCTCAAGTGTTCATTCAAGATGTCATGATTTATTAGGTGATAAAAGAAGGTCTCTGACCTCTGAGAAATACTTTGGACAATTCTACCTAAAATAAACTTTTAACATATGAGGATTCAAGTAGGAATTTGCAAGAATATTTATTAATTAAATTAGTATAAATATGACTTAGTGTTTGAACATCACTCCTATGATTTACAGAATTGGAATCAGGTTTTATGTGAATCATCTCCAGGATAGATCTTTTATAATAATTGGTTTCTTTAGTTAAAATATTAACATTTTTGTAATCAAATTGATGGTTATAATAAAAGCAGTGCTTAGCAAGGGCGGTGGAATTTTCTAAGTTATTATTTCTTGTGCTATACAATCTAAACAATTCAATTGATATACTGTGTTTGTTTGTTTATTCTTAGGTATTACAGGTTTTAGATTTGTGAAATATTTTCCAACACAGTTAGTAGGTTTATGAGCAACATTTATATCGTACTTTTTCAAACATTTCTTAATTTTATTCTGAGGTCTCCGGAATGTATGGTAAAGTTATATAATTGTCTGTATTACCTCTTATGTTATTTTTATATGAAGAACCATTATAGATTTTGTTTATTCTCTCTTTAATGATAGGATTGAAGAAAGTTTTTGGGTAGCCATTCATTTCCAGTGTATTACGAACAATTTTTTATTGTGACCTATTTCCCAAGAATTTTTATATATAATTGATACTGGGTGAAGAATCTTTATTATTGGCATTATTGATAGATGATTTATTATTTGCAGAATTCAATGATTACCATAGTTGCAATCCGTGTTAGAACAGAATTTGCAGTGTTGATTATATATTTGCGTGGCTCTATGTCAACAATTGATAGTGGCGGACAATTGATTTGGAGGAAATTTAAGCAACAAGTTGTTATTATCAAAATAGTGGTGTTAATACAACTCAGTTTCCTTGTGCTGGGAGTTTTGAACCTAGTTATATGTGAAGAAAGAGCCTCTGTAATATATATATGGAAATGGCTAGAAAAATATTGGCCTTTGAACATGTTGCTTCTCCAGTGTATAGTGTTTGTATACTTTTTATTCGAGTTTTTTCCAGCTATGATGATAACCGGGTGTAGTTACTACATGATTATTCATGTAAGATTCCAAATTAAAATACTTGCTAGGTACATGGAGCAAATATGTGAACATGACGGTCATCCAATGACATCCCACTTGATCGATGATAACAAATTTCAAGGCAAAGTCAGAAAAAGGCTTCGTTTCTGTATAGAAAGACATATCTTACTTATGGAGTAAGTACATCAAATTGTGTCTGTGTCGTTCAGTTTTGCATCAGCCTCAAACCAATTTTAGATATCTGTAGCAAGCGACAGTGGTATAGGGGAAAGTGGCTAGGAATGAGTTATTTTCCTTAAAGGCCTGTAGCTCTATTGATTTTTACCTAAATGATGATATCATATAATTAGTATCTTTTTATATATGAATTTTTTGCTTACCATTACCAGACGAATCTATTTGTCAAGTAATTATTTTTAACATGAACAATCTCCTAATATAAAACATAGACATTCCTCCTGTACAAAGGTAGAATGAGTCAAGGCCTAGGAAGATTGAATATTTATTATTTAAAGTAATTTTTGACAAACATATATTCATGAACAGTAACCTAACCCAAACACTCCATAAATAAACAAAATTGTTATAAATAACCCTATTTTAATCAGTTTTGATAGGTATACTTGAAACGTTGTTAAAACTTTTTTTGGTAGCAAAAAAATCATCTATCTCAACATTTTAATGCAGTGTTTTGAAGATATTTGAATATGCACCAAAATAGAGTACTGGAAAAGGTCTGCTACTTCCACCAGATTTAAAAGGCCAAGGGAGTTTGGAAAAATCGTGGTTTTGAACGCATGCTATTTTATGATATTTCATACACTGATGTAAAAATAAAACCATTCCCTTTTTTGTAAGTTTATCAATTAATACACAATTCTCGGGAAATAGGTCACATTAACACATATATTTTTATTTTTACCCTCGTCTTTACGTACGTTTCGGTCTCACGACCATCATCAGAAGACTTATTAATACAATAACCTGATTACTTAGAAATACTGTAATAACACAAAGCGTCCTTATCGCACAAATTTCGTTTAAATGCCAACGTCGCGAAACGAACGGAGACATGAAATCGGAACTATAACACAGCAATGTTGCAGCGTAAAAATTAAAAATCCACTATTAAGTAGAATCATCAATAAATACGAACACATTTCATAATGTCTGCGAGAGACTAACAGACAAAGAGTTCTATCCTCTTTGCTAACAGACGAGACCATCTCAAGTGTTCATTTAAGCGCCAGATGTCATAATTTATTAGGTGATAAAAGAAGGTCTCTGGCCTGTGAGAAATACTTTAGACAATTCTACCTAAAGTAAACTTTTACATTATAAGGACGTAAGTAGGAATTTGCAAGAATATTAATTAATTAAATTAGTATAAATATGACTTAGTGTTTGAACGTCACTCCTATGATTAACAGACTTGGAGTCACGTTTTATATGAATCATCTCCAGAATAGATCTTTTATAATATGTGTTAATGTGACCTATTTCCCGAGAATTGTGTATTAATTCATACGTGGGTCAAGAATCTTTATTGTAAGTTTATCTCACATTCCTCAACAAGACCTTTCTCTACTCGTGCTACATAGTGAGCCAAAGCTTTCGTACAAAATAATAGGAGGTCGCCAACCTCTACATTTTCAGCTAAAAATTTAAAATCCTTGTCCGGTGATTCCATAACGTAAACGAGAAATTAAAAAGTTATGAACAATCAAGAATAATAGCGATATGATATAATATTGAGCAAAATTATGGTAATGGGTAGAGCTCATCCGTTTAATGAACATCTTCGTGATCCAATGGTCATAGGTCGAAGAGTCGAGTTATTCCAGAATTAGGATCTCCTCGAAAATTATGCGCTAATGAATTTCTCAGAACTAAGCTCCATGCATATCTTACTAGATAGTAGGTTATGCTCTATTCAGTGTTACCAGGTATCATTAACCCCCAGATAGAGTTCAGAAAACCGCTAAAATTTGAAATAAATCCCCTAACTCTGAAATGTTACAAAAATAGAATACAAATTATAAAATGTATCTATTAATGTGTTTCTAGACATGTTTTTTTAATAACAACTTAATAAAGGGAATGCACAATTAAAAAAAGTTGAAAATTCAAATAAATTTGTTATATATTTAACTTAATCTGTTTAGACCATTTATTTTCTTGAAGAGATGTAGGAACCATCATAAAGTATCCACCAAAGACGAACAAAAACCCTCAATTTAGGGGAATACCCCAAACCTGGCAACAGTGCCTCTATAATAAATCCGGTTCGGAATCAGCGGTGCTCTCTCTCTCTCTCTCTCTCTCTCTCTCTCTCTCTCTCTCTCTCTCTCTCTCTCTCTCTCTCTCTCTCTCTCTCTCTTTCTCTTTCGAAGCTGTCCGAATAGTTTTTCCAAGAAAGCATTCTTTCATAGTCAACAATATGTGGCGAAAGTGTATAATTGATTGTTTTTAGATATGTAAGGCGAATAAATCGTATTATTATGGAACCCTTCTTCACATTAGTGCTATATGGAATATTGTATATCACCGGTGAACTTATGTCGTATCTGTATCTGGTGAGTGAGTAACTTTCCTTATAGGTTTTGTTGCTATGCAAATTTTCCCTTGTCCCAAATATACTATATAAATTATACAATATGAAAAAAATTTAATATTTTACCTTCTCAAAATAAAGCGAAACTAATGAAATAATTTTCAATTATTAAATGGGGGATGCATTTTTGCAGATAAAATGTATGTCAATATGATGGGTTTTTCAATATTATTTTCCACTAAATCAGACATACTCTAGAACAACGAAATTCTCATGTTGCAACAACTGTACATGCACTTCGTCAAACAATTGAAGGACTTATGAATAAATTTGAGTCAACATTTTCATTGCGTGTTGTTCCCAATAGCAAGAATAGCAATTAATAAAGCATAATATCACTGCTGTGAGTGAGTGACAGTCTCCCTTCCCTTTCTCAAACAGTCAGTACTGTGCTTAAAATATCTCACTATCACAAGCCCAATAATCATTCGCAACACGATGCGGATCATGAATTTTCCAATAATATCATCTTCAGCGATGAAACTCAATTTTCGCTCAATGGATCTGTTTGTTTTTGAACACGCTGATAGTTGTCCATATTTCTTTTTGACGAGCAAAGCAGCACAAAGTCAAGAAGATTTGTTATATTTGCCATGAATTGGCTTTAACAGTATGGTGCCACATGTCACATGAAGAAAAAGTTCGACGAAATGATCATGGACCTGCCAATTGTCTTAATCGTATGAATTAACGGATATGTGTTAAAAAGTCATGGAAAATTGGGTTCAGAGGGTCCACTCCTGTTTCTGCAGACGTAGTCGTAGTTTTGAAAGAGATAATGTTCCATTTTTAATGACAAGAGCATTAGATGTACTTGAAAAAATACTCGATATTTTCCATACTTTCCGTTTTATTTAAAAAACCTTTTATAGTGCTCTTAAAAGGAAACCCATTATATTTCTGTGTAAACAGTCGGAGCTGAAATATGTTGAAGAATTGAACGTCAAGTAAATCAAGTAATACATCGCGCTGCTTAGTTTATTTTGAGTTTTTAACATCACAGCTTTACTTTAAGATTTGTGAACTACGAAATGAAAAATCATAATTTGAGAGACCTTCAATAAACATCTTTTGGATATACTTTTGCAATAAAGGCATGTCTTTCACAGACATCGAACAGTTTAAGGCATGAAAAAACTTTAATGCATTGAAAATTTCAGGAAACTATTGATATTAACATGGGTTTGTTTCTGTTAAGTGGTGTGATGGCGGCCGTTGTTAGTTTGTTGACATTTACTATAAATGGACAGCTCATGCGCGAAGAGGTTAGGTACAAAGTCGAAAGATACGTTTATACCAGAGATTTATTACACAACATTTCTGATTTCTAATAATAATGTATTCAACTTTTGAGTAGATTGCCGAGATACGTTGGACACTATATATTTAAAAAAAAGTTTTGAATGATAAAACAAAATAGTAAGCTGTTTCTTATCAATACGAATTCCGCATCCAAACTTTCCTTCTCCATCAACGTAATAATGAAATTATTATTGCAGTCGCCTCAGCGATTATGATCAACTTTATTCGAACTAAACAAAATATCCACAGAAAAAGTATTTATCCATCTTTAGTCTAAACGAAATTATTGCTTTATATCTATATTTTATTATCCAGATATTTCAGAACTTTATTCGCTTACGTTTGTCATGTTATAAGAAAATTATTTCCCGATACCCGAGACATCTATTACCAAATAAATCTCTGATGTAACCGTAGCTCAAGATTTCATTATTAATTTACCCAAATAAATTACAGTCTGAAGCTTTGGTTAACACATTGTGCAATTTAGAATGGTACAATATGGATACGAAGAATCGAATCTTGTTCCAGTTATTCATGATGAACACTCAAAAAACTTTACTAATCCAGACAGTTGTGTTCCCATCTTTGGACTACACCTTGCTTCTTTGGGTAAGTAATTGGAAAACTAGAAGGGAGAGTTCGTTGCTTTGTCGCCAAAATAGGCATTTAGGAGTTATAACAATGTTATTACGATCTATTGGTGGATCGAGTTTCATATCGTTGACTAATGTTAGACCAAATATATGAGAAACTAGTATAAGTAATGAATTTTTAATTCCAATTCTCCATCAGGAACAGATCAAATTAATCATTCAAATGTCGTTTGATTACAGATGCTACAAAGAATACATTCTCTGGCTTCTATTTTTTTTAGACTAGGCCGTTTCAACAAGAAATTTTCAAGGAAAAACTGAAATATCATTCAGCATATCTATAGGAATTTATAATACACCTGCATTTCACAAATGTTTTGATGGAAGACCAGGAAGGAAAGTGTGGTCTTTAGGCAATATTAATAACTTTTAATTTGAGTAGCTGAAATGTGTTCAACATTTTTTTCAGTTTCTTAACGTTTGTGGTATAATATAATCGATAAGAATTAATCACAACATCAAATCGTAGTGAGCATTTGTCTAAATAATATTAATCTAGCGTAGAATGGGTATTAGTGCAATATCAGATGAGCGTCTGGAATTGGAATCTGAACTTTTTCAGAATGCTCCCAGCACCAACTGACGAACGCCCTACTGTATATAGTACGTTCTATCAATCAGATGTCTGATATTATGGGCCACATATTCGATCAAACAATGTTCGCAATAGAGGACGTTGTACAAGCGTTTTGATTGTGTATGCCTTTGTTAGAGCTGTTGCGCAACAGTTTGAGTAAATTCAAACTCGTTTGAAATAATTTGTGGAACACGTACCTTTATTCAACAGGTTAGAGCATGTATGTGAATGTGTTAAGGTAAATGACGATATAAACGGCTGGAAATAAAGAATTTTGGCAAGAATTCTTACAGATTTGCCAGAACAATGGAAAGTGAAAAGTGAATTTTATGAAAACAATTCAAAAAGTGTAGGTTATGATAAATATGCCGACAGAAACAAAGTAAGAAAAATAATAATGACCTTCGTACTGCATATCGCAGAGAACGAAAAACTCTGATACGATTTTCATGAGTCAGATCTATTTTTAGCCAACCTTTCTTTGATTTCTTTTTTTTAAGGCAATTCAACTATAATTGCAAAGCAATTGAAATAATTGATGGAACACTAACCTTTATTCAACAGGTTAGAGTGTGTATGTGAATGTGCGATATAAACGGCTGGAAATAAAGAATTTTAGCGAGAATTCTTACAGATATATCATGATTTGCCAGAACAGTGGAAAGTGAAAGGTGAATTTTATGAAAACAGAGATTCAAAAGTGTAGGTTATGTTATGATAAATATGCCGACAGAATCAAAGTAAGAAAAATAATAATGACATTCGTACTGCATATCGCAGAGAACGAAAAAAGTTACTGGAAGCTCGAAATCTGGCAAGAGGAGATGATTGTTGCAGCTTTTTGATACGATTTTCAGGAATCAGTAGATCTCTTTTTAGCCAACCTTTGTTCCAAAACTCGAATTTTACACAAAACTTTTAACATTTAATTTAAAAATGCTGACAAATTGTTTCACCACACTGTGGCATTATCAAAGCGAGGAGTTATCAACTAAAGCTAAATCTAAAAGTATGTCCTTAAATATCAGGGATCAGAATGTGGTACAAATTTAGGGATGGGGTGGATAATGGTGGGAGTGTGTTTACAAAATTGTTAACAAGCGGTGAATTATATGTGTCGATTTGATCATTTAATATTACATTATTATTGTTTTTTGAGTGTTTCAATATTTCTATGGATTCTAGTATATTAAGTTTATGTCCTTTTTCCTGAATATGTAGAATATCGGGATTAAGGGTGAAATTGTGGTTATGTTCTAATAGGTGATAACCACAATTTCACCCTCAATCCCGATATTCTACATATTCAGGAAAAAGGACATAAACTTAATATACTAGAATCCATAGAAATATTGAAACACTCAAAAACAGTAATAATGTACTCGTAATATTAAATGACCAAATCGATACATATAATTCACCGCTTGTTAACAATTTTGTAAACACACTCCCACTATTACCCACCCACATCCCTCAATATGTGCCACATTCTGATCCCTGATATTTAAGGACATACTTTTAGATTTAGCGTTAGTTGATAACTCCTTGGTTTGAAAATGCCACAGTGTGGTGAAACAATTTGTCAGCATTTTCAAATTAAATGTTAAAAGTTTTGTGTAAAATTTGAGTTTTATTCTCTAACTTCCGAAGAATTATGAATTTACACTATGTAAACGCCGAAACCATAGATATACAATTCAACTATAATTGCTAAACACATGGCTTCTGTAGGCATATTTGTAACAAAATTAAAGGTACTAGTCAACAAGCGCGAAAGAACTGCACAAGAAACAATATCGAAAGTTTGCAATACATTTGCACAAAGCGTTGTATCGTGTATGAATAATACTTGTCGTACAACAGTTTGCGCAACTTGTTTGATGGTGTATAGGGCCCATTAGAACTCTAATATTAGGTTCGAACAACAACTATAATATTCCCCTCTTCTTTTTGTTAGATATTATGACTCTATACTAGATGATAGTTTGTTTCTACTTGTTCAATTACTTGCACCAAAGCGACAAACTCTGGACAATCTCCTTGTTGTGATGAAAGTAATATATAGTTTTGTGAGAAAAATGTATTTCATTAAATTCACTCGCCATCGAGGTATTATTCATTAGGAATAAAATAATGTTGTGAGGTAATTATTTATGATAGCTTCACGAGTGTTCAGTCACATCTAGAAATTAGTATAAAAATGTAGCCAGCTTGTCAATAAAATATTCAAATATTGATTTGGTTGTTTATGCTTATCACCAATCTTAGTTTTTTTAAATAATTTCCTAAGAATTTGAAATATATCAGAATTCAAACATTTAAGACGAACCATAATTACAAATCTCGTCCAGTTTTGTGAATATGGTTCGACTTTATTTAAAATTGGTACCTATATGAATCGCAGATTATGATTTTTTATTTCTCTTTAGGACAGTTCAGAATAACGAGTCTTAAAAAGAAATTTACTTTTAATTTTATTTTCCGATACTTTGATCTGCAGGGGTGTCCGAGAACTAGTTTGGTAACAAAAGAGTGAGTGAGTCACGTGATGAATTGATCACAGCTTTTTTCAGATATCAAAACCAGAAATATGTTGTTTGTTAGCGTATGTCTTTCAAAATACCTCCAACAATTCAGAGCTATTGAAGATGCCGTATTTGAAAAAAATCACTGAATTTTTCAGAATCATTTTAATAAATATTCAGAATGTATATATTACTTCATCATGATCCTTCAGTTTGTTTTCAGAAAACCTTCACAATAAAATATATCAAATACAGGGTGTTTCAAAAAAAGGTGGCCCCGTTGCTAGAATAGGTAGAACACTGAAAGATAAGTACTTTGCTTTGTAAAAGAGTATTCAAGATACAGGGTGTTGTAAAAAAAATGCAAGAAGGGAATGATGGAATAACCAAAGAAACTGAACAGGCTCCTCTTTTACCGCAAGAAGGAATGGAAGAACTTATTGGGAAGCGTGGCGACCAGGAGAGCGAAGTGCTTAAGAATATTCTTGGAGCGAACGGAGTAGAAAAAAAGTTAATCCATTTCAAGCCCATTCACGTTCTCTGGAACCCATTAATAAAAATGATAAAAAATTGTTGAAGGTAAGGCAGCTTAGTGCGCTTTCATCACAAGCTTGACGAGATCACTATTTGAAAGAAGGAAAGGAAAAAATAAGAAAACTGAGATTGTAAGATTGAGGAAGAAGCAGAGAGCAGCCACCTGTGAAATAGATACAAATAATGAAAAACAATAGGGAGGAGAAGTCTGAAAAAGAGATCCTTATAAAACCACAGAATGGAATTAATATCAAGAGGATGTGGTAGATTCGTTTTGTGCACTTGATTTAAAAAGACATTCAGGTCCTTATTGAGTTCGCAGTTCAGAATAACATGGTTCAGTGTGCCTCCTTCATTACAAACGCATAAGTTATTATTATTGATACCAATTTTGTGTAAGTATTTGGGATATAGTGCATGCCCAGAACGCATTCTGCAAATTGTTTTAATAAACGTTTTTGTAATGCATCTATCAATTTGAATGTTGTTAAACCAAGGTTTAGAAGGAATTTTGATGCAAAATTGCTTGTAAGTCGAGCCAGTGCGATTACTATTTAATTGTACGAACCTTTGATTATATTAAACATATCTTCGATGGGAACCTTGAATGGCTCTATATTTTGAAGATGCCAACTACTTTTAGCCAACTTATCTACAACTGCGTTATGTTCAATGCCGCAATGTGCTTTCACCCATAGAAATGAAATATCTAACTTTTTTTTAGATAAGGCTTCAGTTATTTCTAGTATTTTGAATACAATATAAGAAGTGTTAGATGATATAGTCAGGTAATTATAAGTCCGCTTAAAATTCCTCAATTGAGTTTGAAGTATAAATTATCAATGAATTAACGAGAGATAAAACAAAGGTATTATATCGTAGTGACCGATCGTGTTTCTGTTGAATGAATAAATTTAAAGGTGAAGTTAACACCAGTCCAGGTTTTCGGGAACCAACGTCTAATCGCTGGAGGTGGCTGTATTTCTAGCGCGACTACCCTGGGGTACAGTCATTAAAGGTGAAAGGGCGGGAAGTCCTGACAACTGATTAGGTGATAATTTCCATTATATTATTCATTGTGGTGCAAAGATCACTGTCTGACGAAACGGGCGGGCGGACATTCGGATCTGAAAAGGGCAGAATTTCTAGCGCGACTACCCTGGGGTTCTGTCTGAAGTAAGTGAAGGGTACGTCCCAGCAACGTCAACAGATGGTCGGTTGGTTACACCATTCCCGTGAATTGAGAAACGGGCAGGCGAACAGTCGGATCTGAAAAGATATAAAGATATAATTGTAAGTAATAGTACGAGGCGGTCCCTTGAAAGAGATCAAGGGATCAAAGTAGTCAAAAACAGCTTCTAGGTGGGCTGAAATATACACCTAGTGGTGGCAGCTTAAAAAACCTTAAGGGTACACGGATCAACTAAGATCTTCGATACCCGAGCAGGTTCCAACAAACAAATCTTAATTCATATAACACGTCGATGAGGTATTAACGCTACCTGAAATAATACCCAGCCGACTGTTACTATCAGTGAGATAGATTTTCAAGCCTATTCACTTATTTGGAAGTATTAAATCTGGATTAAGTTCAGATTTATTATTATAAAAAACATACGCTCGGCTCACCGTTACACAGGCTGTATAACGCAGTCAGAAGAGACCGTCACCACAGAGAACTCTTCCTGGGAGTAAAACTAGCAAATAAAATCTGGCGCTCGAGACAAAATACCGAAAAGTGGGTTACAATGGAATAGTCAATTTTGATAGTTTTAAAGTATGTTTTGAATAAAAAAACTTTTGAATACGTTATTTATTTTTTTATTCAAAGAATTCTCTATTTAAAGTTATATTGTGTTTACCTCTGAGAAATATACTTGATATTTTTTTAATAATGTTCGACTTAATTTTATACATCGCCTTAATAATAGTGTTATCCCGAAAGTTGAGTGATGGTTGTATATCCGGGTTCGTTTAGTCGGTCTACCAAAAAACTGATAAGGTCAGGCCGGTAATTGGAACACTGAGACCGAAATCAGGGAAAAGGTTTACTTTTAACAATTTTACTTAAATGGATGAGCAGACGCTTCAAGAAATATTTTTCAATAATTTAGTAATAAATCTTAAGCTCCAAATTGAATATAACAATTAAAGTTTCACTTTTTCATTTCTTCGAATGCAAATCAGAAAATGCGTTATATAGGCTACAATAAGTAAGAGAATATTATATTTCCATGAAAGTGCTTCAGTCTAATATCACTTCATTATTATAAATTATCAGTTTTGATAATGTGTATCACTTATCGTAGAAAAATATACGATGAGCCAGTCAATCACATAATTATCACCTATAATTAAAGATCTACCGTACTCGTTTAGGAGTGTCCACATAGCTATAAATAAACTTATTTTCTTGACAAACACTGAAAATATAATTTAGTTCAATTTAGGTCCAAAGTTGATTCATTCTTTTATAGCAAATGCGTGTAACTTCAAAGTTAAGATATGCGGGGCTATCTTTTTCATTCGGTTTGATGCCCCACTTATTCCAGGCAAATAAGACAATCTCCACAGACCTCTCTGTATGGCGAGGTTTTTTGGTAGAAAAGTTTAGGTTTTGACATCTAAAAACTGATGTCACTGACGCGAAGGCTGGCGCGGGGGCCTCGAACTGCGTGGCAAAAATAAAACCGAAGATTCTTTGATTCGAAAAAAAGTTGATGAGCCTTTTTACTTTAGCCTCAAGTATCTTGTTTACCCGGTAGAGGGCTTCAAAGTTGCAAAAATAATTATTTTTTTCGGTATAACTTGAGAACGTGATGGAGGACTTTTACAATATTTGGCAGGTGAGTTACTGTCAATAATAGCCGTTTTTGAGAGCGAAGCATAGAGCCTTAGAGACCATAGAAATGGCTCAAACTTGAGGATAAAACGGGAAAAGTGTCCAGAACTTTTTTGTGGTCGATGTAATTCACTCTATATTTTTTACGTAGATAGCTTATCTACTTTGAAAACTTTTCTTACTCTTAGAAAATTTTGATAAAATCAACGGATTAGCTTGAAAAAATTAATTTTCGAGTCTCTGCAATTTTGGCTTACTAATTTTACTTGATTAAAATACCTTAGTTGCCTTTTCTTTTCTAATGTCATTTCGGCATTTGAAGAATTTATTCTCAAAACTGTCAGTTTTTACTTTGCTTTCCGTAAAAATTTTATAAAATTATGGCTCAAAATTTCACTAACACTGAAATGGTTGATATGTTATTGATTTATGGACTTTGTCGTTGCAATGGATGGAGAAGGGAAAGATATCCGCATCGCAGAATTCCAAATCGGCAAACCTTCGCGAAACTGGCAAATTTGAAGCAAATCGCAGAGAAACTGGACGCAGACGGACAAGAAGGACGTTAGAGCTCGAAGAAGCGATACTGGAAGCGGTTGAAACTGAACCTGGGATAAGCACACTACGTTTGGGACTTCGTATTGGAGCCTCAAAATCATTAGTTCATAATGTACTGAAAGAAGAAACGTTGTATCCCTATCATATTAAAACAGTTCAAGACTTATTGCCCATGGATCCAGGTCATCGGCTAGATTTCTGTCGGCTTATTGTCCAAAGACAAAACGCAAACCCCAATTTTTGTAGAAGAATTCTGTTCACGGACGAAGATACTTTCACGAGATGTGGTCTTTTTAACCTCCATAATGAACATTTCTACGCTGATGAAAATCCTCATGAAACGGAAGTTACATATTTTCAGAATCAAACTAAAATCAATGTTTGGGTTGGAATTGTGGATAACTTTATTATTGACCCTATCGTTATACCCGATCGATTGAACGGGGAGAACTACTTGAACTTTTTGGAACAAAGGCTACTTGAACTGTTGGAAGACTTGCCCTCACACATTCGTCGTAGCCTGGTTTATCCATGATGGTGCACCTCCTCATTTCACATTAGCTGTGAGGCGACATTTGAATGCGGAATATCCAGATCGCTGGATAGGTAGAGGACACGATGCACCAGTGAACTGGCCGGCCCGCTCCCCTGATTTGACGCCCTGCGACTTCTTTCTATGGGTCGCTTTGAAGTCGAAAGTTTATGCAGCTCCAGTAAACACACGAGAGGAATTGTTGCAACGAATTAATCATGAAGCCGATTTATTGAAGAATGATCCTGAAGTACTAGCCAGAGTTCAATCCAAATTCTTGAAACGAATTAATTTGTGTATTCAGGAAAATGGGCAACATTTCGAACAATTGATGCCTTAGCGATTTCCCATAAAGTTTTGTTGTTTCTCTTAATTTAGCATTTGTTTTTCCTAAATAATCACATCGTTTCCCCATTTCTATTGTTTTTATTATTCGTGTTTTACCGAGATATTAACCATTTCAGTGTTAGTGAAATTTGGAGCCATAATTTTATGAAATTTTTACGGAAAGCAAAGTAAAAACTGACAGTTTTGAGAATAAATTCTCCAAATGCCAAAATGACATTAGAAAAGCAAAGGCAACTAAGGTATTTTAATCAAATAAAATTAGTAAGCCAAAATTGCAGAGACTCGAAAATAATTTTTTTCAAGCTAATCCGTTGATTTTATCAAAATTTCCTAAGAGTAAGAAAAGTTTTCAAATTAAATAAGCTATCTACATAAAAAATATGTGAATTACATCGACCACAAAAAAGTTCTGGACACTTTTCCCGTTACATCCTCAAGTTTGAGCCATTTCTATGGTCTCTAAGGCTCTATGCTCCGCTCTCAAAAACGGCTATTATTGACAGTAACTCACCTGCCAAATATTGTAAAAGTCCTCCATCACGTTCTCAAGTTATACCGAAAAAACAAAATTATTTTTGCAACTTTGAAGCCCTCTACCGGCTAAACAAGACACTTGAGGCAAAAGTAAAAAGGCTCATCAAATTTTTTTCGAATCAAAGAATCTTCGGTTTTATTTTAGCCACGCAGTTCGAGGACACCCTGTATAGATATACAGGATGTTTCAGAAAGACCTCCCGTAAATGCAGGGAACGGTAGATTTTACAGAAACAATCAGATTTTTCATATAAACTATGGTCCTATCTTCTTTCGTTTCGGAGATAGAGGGCGTTGAATTAATTTTTTTTAACGAAATTTTGCTGTAGCTCCTGTGCAGTTACAGATATTTCGTTGAAATCTGGTACTCGGTTGTTCCAAAGCACGCTGAATAAGATGGCTCCGTTAGTTTTAGATTATGCGGTAGAGGGCGCTGTGTGTACGTATTTTCGGCGTTTCTTTTAGCCTTAACTTTTTTGAGAATAATTCTTTTGTTTTCTTCGCACATTTTTCTGGCTTACAATTTTATTTCGAACAAATAATGTACTCCTGTTGAGGTGCTCAAAATCTCACCGTTTTCGAGAAAAACGCGTAGTAGGTACCTACTATTTTCTTCGAACATTTGGTAAGCACCAACACTTTGTCAATTACATTTGAGATTATAAATCCTTGATCATAGTATATCATTAAATTGAATGAGCGTAAACGGCGAAACTATAAATATCAATTTTAAAGTTACATTCGTTCTGTGGTTTTATCATCATAATGATCAATATTGGGAAAACCTTGCAAAAACAGATAAATGGATCAACTTCGGGATTTAAGTAAGTTAAAGGTTGTAGAATGAAATTATCCATTCTTTAAATTTCCAAGTTTATGGAAAATTAGGGAAAACTTTTTTCATCATTTAAAAAAAATTACAGCGGAATCGTGATCAGCAACACAAAAAACCTACTAGAGGTCATTTTTGTAACAAAATTATACCTTATTATTCACAAACGTCTCAGGGAAATCTCAAATTTCCCGAATTTTCCATCTGGAGAGAGATTTTTGGGAAAAATAACAGCGGAATCGTGATCAGCGACCCAAAAACTTACTAGAGGTCATTTTTGCAACAAAATTATTAATTATATATTATATATAAATTTTCCAAATTTCCCATCTGGAGGGAGTTTTCAGAGAAAACTAACTGCGGAATCGTGATCAGCGACCCAAAAAACATACTAGGGGTCATTTTCGGCTCTTAATTCATTAATTTTGGACTGTTTTTATAAGAATGTTCCTCTGTGGGGTTGAAACCCCGTTTTGAGGGGAGAAAGGTCGACCCCCGCGGTATTGATAGTCATGAATGATCTATGGGGTATTAGGAACAAAATGCAAAAAAAATAGAAATTCTAGCTTACTGTATTCTTTTTTTTTTCGGTTCGTTGCCTGGACTAAGATAGTTGCAGCTCGTTTATACGATTTTGATAAGTCAATAAATGCCTCTTTCTAGCAAATCTTTGGTCCAAATTCTTTGATTTCGTTTTTTTAAGTTAATTCAATTACATGGCATGTAACTATAATTGATAAACACGTGGCTTCTTTAGTAACAAAATTAAACATACTAGTCAACAAGCGGGAAAGAACTGCACATGAAACAATATCGAAGTTTTTAATACATTTGCACAAAACGTTATATCGTGTATGAACAATACTTGTTGTACAACAGTTTCCGCAACTTGTTTGATCGTGTAGGGCCCTATTAGAACTTTAGTCTCAGGTTCGAAAAGGCACTATAACATTCCCCTCTTATTTTTGTTAGATATCGCAACTCTATACTAATTGGTAATTTGTTTATACTAGTTTAACTTGCCCTGATCCGCTCCAAAGCGGCAAACTCTGGAGAATCTCCTTGTTGTAATGGAATTAATATATAGTTTTGTGAGAAAAATGTATTTTATTAAATTAACTTTCCATCAAGGTAATACTCGTTAGAATTAAAATACCTAAGTAATGTTGTGAGTTAATTATTTATAATAGCTTCACGAGTGTTAATTAATTTAAGTATAAAAATGTAGCCAACTGGTCAATAAAATATTCAAATATTGATTTCGCTGTTTATGTTTATCACCAATCTTAGTTTTTTGTTAATTTTAAATATATTAAAATCAACTGTGATCGATCGATCACTTACTTCCCCCACTTCAGATAGCACAATTTTTCGTTTTCGTACACTTCTGCGGGTCAAATGTATGATTGTACGAACATAAAATATATTAGAAATAATTATTCAGAAACAGGTAATGAAAAACGTTGAATTAGACTCTTCTTACATTGAAATTTTCTCCAAATGTTCTACACAATTTATTTCACAACTCTTTATTCTATACTGGCACCTGCTGTCACGTGGACTGTTAACACTACATAACCTTACTTTCCATGATACCATTGAGCATTGAACTGTTACATGAAGTATTTTTTTTCTATACTTTGACTACACGAGATGGAAACGTATAATGTGGAATGTTGGGAGAGGAGATATGCATTCGAATTTTTCTTGAAGGTTTGGAGGTTATTTTGAAGGATTCAAATTTGGTATATGGGGTTTTGGGGTCGGAGATCATAATTTTTTATTTCTCTTCCGTAATATATCTTTAGAATCAAAGCGTGTATTAAAAAAATTGTTTACTTTCAATTTTATTTTCCAATACATTTGATCCGCAGGAGTGTCCGAGAGCTAGTTTGCTAACGAAAGCTTTTTCCAGATATCAAAACTAAAAAGATGTTGTTTGATAGCGTATGTCTTTCAAAATACCTCCAAGAATTCAGAGATATAGAAGATCACATATTTGAAAAGTCACTGAATTTTTCAGAATCATTTTAATAAATATTTAGAATGTGCATATTACTTTAACATGATCTTCCAATTGATATTCAGAAAGTTGTTTTGAAAAACCTCCACAATGAAATATATCAAATATAATGATTGGATATTTATCTCATTAATCTGAAGTGAAATTATATTATCATAGAATTTACAAAATCTTGCACATAATAAGAATGGAACAATTTGACAAATAATTATCATAAAATAAATAATAATTCAACAATTGAAATTTCAGCAATGTACATATTATATCCTGCACTCCTTGGTATATGTACATTCAAAAATAACGTAACAGTTTTAGCCATTAGATTGACCGTGAACTGGGGAGAAAATTAAAAAAATTAAATTCCTATAAGGAGGGTCTGAGAGGGTATATATAGTCAATATCGTATGCATGTGTAACCCTCTGACTAGACTAGTTCAATTGAGAAAGAAAGGGTATGATTTGTACACTCCTGTCGAAGTACCGATGTCACTTTGTGCTCTATATATGCTCAATGTTCACTATCATTTTCAGTCATTCATTAGTTTAATATTTATAAATTAAGACGGTCTTTAATGCGGAAAAAGTATAATTATACTGGAATGATGATTCATATTTCCTAGTTTCTTATACTTAAATCGATAATATCGTTAATACTATTCATTGCGAGATGGCCGCGAGAAAGAAATACACTGGAATAAAATCAAGGAACGAGGAATCACTATTCAAAAGTCTCACACACAAGACATTGCGAGGTAAGGTTCAATAACATTTAATGTTAGTGAAACATGTTTAAAAACTTCTCTCAGCAGAAAGTGAAATTTCAGCAAGAAAACTAGAGAGCCCCGTATTTATCATTCCATTATAATGCTGGAAAATTGTTATGTTCAACTAGAAAAAGAACTTTCATAACAAAATTGAATAACGGAAAAATGATACCAATTATAAAACAAATAATAATTGATGCGTGGATTTATCGGGAAAATCTGCTGGGACTAAGTTATTACAATTGTGTTGGAGGCAATACATGAAGGGGGACAAGTAGTTTGTATATAGGTACACTGTTTGTTATAAAGCTTTTGACCAGATAAATCATGAGCAATTGATTTCAATATTCAATAGGTATAAGATATAAAAGGTGCACTATTGGAGTGGTTAGAAACTTAGCTTTCACCAACAGGCAACAAATAGTAAGGGTAAAAACATTTTTTCAGAAGGCACGGCCTTTGGGTGTACCTTAAAGGTTACATTTGGGGCCTGCGATGTCGTCGGCGCAAAGCAGAAGGTATTAATGAAAAAAAAGGTATATATACATATACATGTGACCTTCGGCTACCTAAGGTCAGCCGGGCTTACATCCGAGACTGAAGGATATACCGCAGCTTGCCAATATGGGCCATCAACATATTAGTCTATCCCCGCAACGTGATGGGTGTGCAGCTTTCTGATGTCAGTTGCAGGCCCTGTCGAAAGGACTACGGGGGCTGTATTACTAAGGCACTCGTACGGAATAGACCAAGAGCCGGTGCTACCTTACATGCCAGATCTACTGGAATTACTCGTTTCTGTCTGTTAGGTTCATACAAGCAAATGGGCTCGAGCTCCGGACGCAATATCCAGGCCACAAGGTAGTATTAGTGGTCCTGATTATCGGTGTTTTCTTCGTAATTCGGTCTTCGTTGCGTTCCAACTTAAAGATCATTCCGGCCTGCAAGAGTTATGCACATATTTTGAAAGACCGTATGCAGATGGCGTGTCAGTCTGGGTTCAATAAGGCTACCTGGGGGATACGATTTGGGAACCTGAAGCCACTTACTGACCGGTTGGGGAGGAGTAGCTTCAGTTAACGGATTAGGTTTTCTGGTGTGATGTCGTCGACCAGGCATTAATGTAAAAAAAAGAGAACGAGAATGGAATAGAGTTTAATGTTAATAAATGGTTTTGTAATGAGGTTTTATGGAACCAATAGTTTTGACTTATTTTTATCACTCTCTAATTGAATGGAATTTGTTTGTGCCTATTAATTTTCAGGTACCATCGGTTGATACCATACATACTATACGGCACAAACGAAAAAGCATACATAGAAAAAATGAGACTTATCATCAATTTTGTTTTTTTCATTTCCATCAAACGTTGAATGTAGATTGCGAAGCTTGAATTTGTTTTGTGCGACAAACCAGGTGAAATATTGAAGCGATCGAAAATGCTGCTTTCGAAAACCAGAATCTGTGAGTTGCTTAGAAGTTTTTCCAGTGGCCATGATGTGGTTGAAAATGAGGCATACTGTTAATATATGAGCGCCGAGCAATTAATTACATCCACTATTGTCAACTTCTTGCCGAAGCAAGATGGAAACAAATAGATATGATTATTCGAGTTCCTCTTCGCAACACCATTTAGTTGCATTAAATTTGTGGAAATACCTTGGAATTCTCTTCATACAGATCTGAATTATTCTCATATATTTACCTTCGACTTGACTATGACTAAATGTTGCAGATATTGGTGATCAATTATCCCCGCAACGTGATGGGTGTGCAGGTTTCTGATGTCAGTTGCAGGCCCTGTCGAAAGGTCTACGGGTGCTGTATTATTATCTAAGGCACTCGTACGGAATAGACCAAGAGCCGGTGCTACCTTACATGCCAGATCTACTGGAATGACTCGTTTCTGACTGTTAGGTCCATACAAGCAAATGGGCTCGAGCTCCGGACGCAATATCCAGGCCACAAGGTAGTATTAGTGGTCCTGATTATCGGTGTTTTGTTCGTAATTCGGTCTTCGTTGCGTTCCAACTTAAAGATCATTCCGGCCTGCAAGAGTTTTGCACATATTTTGATAGACCGTATGCAGATGGCATGTCAGTCTGGGTTCAATGAGGCTACATAGGGGATACGATTTGGGAACCTGCAGCCACTTACTGACCGGTTGGGGAGGAGTAGCTTCAGTTAACGGATTAGGTTTTCTGGTGTGATGCCGTCGACCCGGCTTTAATGTAAAAAAAGAGAACGAGAATGGAATAGAGGTCAATGTTAATAAATGGTTTTGTAATGAGGTTTTATGGAACCAATAGTTTTGACTTATTTTTAGCACTCTCTAATTGAATGAAATTTGTTTGTGCCTATTAATTTCCAGGTACCATCGGTTGATACCATTCATACTATATGGCACAAACGAGAAAGCATACATAGAAAAAATGAGACTTATCATCAATTTTGTTTTTTTCATTTCCATCATTGCGTAAGGAAGATTCAGCCTCTGCTATAATGAAACGTTGAGTGTAGATTGCGAAGCTTGAATTTGTTTTGTGCGAAAAACCATGTGAAATATTGAAGCGATCGAAAATGCTGCTTTCGAAAACCAGAATCTGTGAGTTGCTTAGAAGTTTTTCCAGTGACCATGATGTGGTTGAAAATGAGGCATATTGTTAATAGATAAGCGCTGAGCAATTAATTACAGCCACTATTGTCAACTTCTTGCCGAAGCAAGACGGAAACAAATAGATATGTTAGTTGCATTAAATTTGTGGAAATACCTTGGAATTCTCTTCGTACAGATCTGAGTTATTCTCACATATTTACCTTCGACTTGACTACGACTAAATGTTGGGGATGTTGGTGATCAATATTGGCTTACACTGCCTACTTTTCATTTCGACGGCGAATGAATATCTGTCTATTCTTTCTGAAAAGAAGTTTACATAAGAAAAGGAATTCTTTGGATTTTTTGAAGTGAAAACTTCTTTAGGCGCTTTGGGCTATTTCAGATGAGGGGTAAAACCATGAGTTCGTCACGTCCCGTCACGCTGTAGCTATATATATTAGGTATTATGTATACTGCTGCGTGCGCAACTCCGGCAGTGTGGGACTCGGGTCAGGCGTCAGGCAGTCTTTCTATACGCTTACACACGTGTGCATATCTGAGTCGGTGTTGGTGAGCCAGGGCTCTCGATTACGGTATACAGGACAGGTATACGTATACACTGCGTATACACACAGCACGCATATATTCGACGTTATTCATTTACTCAATCCTCCGTGCAGACGAAAGTTATATTTTTATGCTAACTGAAAAAATGGACCTTTTTTTGCAATACAACTCATACTTTAATTATTACAGAGTAAAAAGTAACAATTAAATTATCTGTGATCGGTAATAGTAGTCTGTTTTTATATAAGGGCACACCTGATTCCAAGGTATGTTTCATGCTTGGATCTAATCTAATAATTTAAGTATCGTCGAAGTTACCGATAATGACGACGCAAATGAAGAAAATGCTGTTTAACGTTACTTTCATCTACATCGATGTAAATATCAATAAAAAATACGTTTTGAAAATAAAATAATGTGTATTTATTATAATGGCTATCGGGTTATATTCATACTCTTTACAGGGATTGCACCTCCCATTATACGTTTTTTATTATTAAATATAAAAATGTATATAATTGTTGATTGAAATGCTGACAGTTGTGAAAACTAAAGAACTAACTAATTATATTAATTTTCATTTAAAAATAATAAAATTGTAATTTCGGATGCTACAATAATTCAAAGTAACATAAAATAAATTGGTTACTTCATAATGTCAGTTTTCACTTGTCAGCAGTGCTCGGTGACTGCCCGTTTTTTTGAATTATTCTTTAACTACACGATAGGGAAATCTATAACGTTCGAAAAACATCGTGCGAGCCAGCACGATATATAGGTTATTTATAGGGAAAGACCTCGCTAGGTAAAAAGTTCCTCGTCTAGTCCGCCTATCTGGAATCGCTCGTGGTGGAACAACAACAAATGTATTCAGTTTCCACTTTTATATCAAAATGAATTTAAAAAAATAATAAAATAAATTATCGCTATATCAGTTGTGATTTCAGGAAAGGAAGACGACCGCCTCTATTTTCTTCTCTATATATATTCAAATGTATTCGAGAGAAAACATGTCATGATTATATATTCATGTGTAACTGGAATTTCCTTACTGATTGTTTTATTTGAAAGTTATTTCATCCTATCTGGAACTGATTCCAACATATTTCTTCAATATGGATATACTACTACTGCACATTTTGGGGTAATTATTTCATGTTACGTTGATAGTTCAGAATAAAATGTATAACTAATAAATTCCTCATACTAGTCCAAGCAATAGACAGAACTGCGTGCAGAAATTAATACCTGGAAACTCCCACTGAAAACTGATTTAGTGCGTTCAAAGTGGCTGGTGGTTGCAAAATCTTGAATATTTCAGTTTCTAGATAACGTACAAGAATCGTTTCGTACTTAATCTGGGGTAGCTCGACGAGATAAACACGAATATCTTATTTATTCATGCCTTAGAATCAAAATAGACTCGGAAATATTTATTTTTTACATTTCTAATTTGTTTTATTTTCATGTCATTCAAGTTACGATTTATTATCAAAACAGTATTTTCCATGTAATACCTTAACTTTTTTGCTCAGGGAATCATACTGACGTGATGCTTGCGGATCTCCTTAACAGTTATTTAATTATTGCAGTAAATATGTTTTTATGATACAAAATTAAATAAATACATGTTAAGATAAGTTTGAAATTTCATTTATTTACAAAATTATTATGAAATATTTATACAATCCTTAAATCAAAGTAGCGGTATACAGCTTATACGCCTTATAATAATAAAATGTATTCAAATTTTTCTCTTCTTTATTGGAAAATTGCCTCCTAATTCATGTTCTTCTTCTTCTTCTACTTCTATGTTTTGGTTAAGAAGATTTTCGAAAGCGTCAAGAGATTCTTCATTTATTTCGATGTTAGCAGGAGTTTCGAAGTTTTCACATTGTGCTGAGTCACACACTCGTACATTTAAGAAATTTTTTTTTCAGCCACATACTTTCGTTTTGCAACCAGTCGCACAGGTACATGATATTTTTTCATTATTTCCTCCGGTATCAACGGTTCCTCAGTATAAACCGGCATCGATACATTATCTGCAACTTTCCATCCCCAGTGAGTTATGTCTTTATCGTTGCCCAACCATTTTTGCAATTGCAAGTAGACTCTGAAGGCATGTTTTCTGGCGGCTCCTTCAGTAGGAGGAAGATTTTCTAATTGAAATGAAACTCGAGCTGTTGATCGTTTAAAAGATTCAAAGCGATGTTCATTAACATTTTTCTTATTGTAATATAGCAAAGAAATTATTTGGCACATATTCGTAGCAATTTCTTCACGAAGAGCATTATCTTTATAGAAAACATCTAGTAATTGGAGGTAGTCCGGATTAGAATTCAATATTTTCAATAATTTGTTCTTCCCTTGTTTGTACATCGACGAAACTGTATCACAGCCCGATACGGCGTCAAGAAATGCTACATATTTTGATAATTCTGGATATTTAAAGCTGGTGTTAGAGTACCATCGATCTACTTCTCGTCCTTTTCCTTTTTTCAAGAAGAAAATCTTTCTTGTACTGGGAACCAGCTGAGTTAAAAGTACAATCTAATCTACATCTTCTCCAAGTACGATAATGTTATTTACTGCACTCAAATTCGCCGCAGTTTCAATAATTAGTGAATCAGCATCCTCTTCTGCTATTTTAGTTTCAAATTCAGCATTTTGTAATTCAACAGAAAGCATACTAATAAGCCTTTTCTTATTTTTATTGTTTGCCAAAAAAGTTGCTTGCTTGTCGGAGATTTTTGTATTTTTATCAAAATAATGTTCTTGAGATACATTGTCACGTTGCCGCCTCATTCTTTCCCTTGTTTTTAAATTACTGCTTGTGTCCTCGGGATATCCATCGAATACTATTATTGCTTTTTCATATTTACGTACATATTGTACATATTTATTAAGTATGATTTCCTGAGCAAAAATGTTGAGGTATTACATGGAAAATACTGTTTTGATAATAAATCGCAATTTGAATGACATAAAAAGTAAAACAAATTAGAAATGTAAAAAATAAATATTTTCGAGTTTATTTTGATTCGAAGGCAAGAATAAATATGATATTCGTGTTTATCTCGTCGAGCTACCCCAGATTAAGTACAAAACGATTCTTGTACGTTATCTAGAAGCTGAAATATTGAAGATTTTGCAACCACAAGCCACTTGAACGCACTAAATCAGTTTTCAGTAGGAGCGCAATGCTTCCCCCACTCCGCCTCACGCTCCGGCAGCCGCGCACGCTTAGCTTTGTAAATATATTCCAGTATTTTTTTATTGAAAATGTAGGTATTTAACATTAACCTCCATAAAACACACTTCTGTATAATGTGTATTGCGTCTTACAGATTTTTTTGAAATAAAAAAATTTTCGCTGGCCCAGAAGATCGTAGGTGAAAAATTTTTTTTTGCCAATTTGTAAAAAAATCGGTTTCCGTCAAAGAAATTTTTCTAAAATTAAAATTGTAAAACTAATCTGAAAAAAACATGTTAAAAAAAATGATATTTTTTCAAAGTCATTTTTTCGCCCTAAAAATTAAAAAATTCGCTACGTTTCTTCAATAAAATTATAGCACAACTCTTCATAAAGAAAATGAACCCAAAATCGTTACTCCAGGACCATTTCCTGAGAAGATCTAGCCAATTTATGAGAGCGTCTTTTTTTGAAAATTCGATATATTTTGAAAAATAATCAATATTTCAAATTATGAAAAAAAAAGTGCTCTCTTAGCTTGCCATGGGCTATATGTACAGGGAACAATACATATGGAAACGTAATAGTTAACGACTTCTCGATACCCCGATTTTTAACGGTTTTTTCGATATAACTCGAAAAGTATGAATGACTAGTATGGGACCAATCGATAGATCTTTTTGATACCTACAACTTTCTCATTTAACTTTTTCCGATCCGAGCTATAGTTTTTTAATTATTCGAGAAAAACCACTTTTTGCAACTTTGACAATTTTTTAGGTTATGTTCGCCATTCCAGATCGAGTTGCATTAACCAGAAACTCACTTTTAAATTCAATTTCCTATACGCTCATATATTTTTTCCCAGGTATTAATTTCTGCACGCATTTCTGTCTATTGCCTGGACTATACGTAAATATATTATCAAGGGAGGCATTGTTGATAGATTTTTTATTATTTGCAGAACTCAATAATCGCTATAGTTGGAATCCGTGTTAGATCAGAATTTGCTGGATTGATTATATATTTTCGTGGCTCTATGTCAACAATTGATAGTGGCGGACAATTGATTCGGAGGAAATTTACGCAACAAGTTATTATGATGAAAATAGTGATGTTATTACAATTCAGTCTTCTTGTGTTGGCAGTTTTGAACATAATTATATGTGAAGATAAAGCCTCTGTAGTATATCTATGGAAATGGATAGAAGAAAATTGGCCTTGGAACAGGTTGCTTCTCGAATGTATAGTGTTTATATACGTTTTATTCGAGTTTTCTTCGACAATTATGATATCATCGTGTGGTTACTACATGATCCTTCATGTAAGATTCCAAATTAAAATACTTGCTAGGTACATGGAGCAAATATGTGAGCATGACGGTTATCCAATGACGTACCACTTGATCGATGATGACAAATTTCAAGGCAAAGTTAGAAAAAGGCTTCTTTTCTGTATAAAAAGACATATCATACTTATGAAGTAAGTACATCAAACATCAACATGTATCTTGTTATATAAATGTTTTATTCTACCACTACCAGATGTATTTTTAACATAAAAAATCTTATAATATAAAACAAACCCATTCCTCCTGTACACAGGTAGAATGGGCCAAGGCCTTGGAAGATAGGCTTTCCATTATTCAGCCGAGAAGTAGCGAAGTATTTTTTTGCAATTAAAGCCTGGAAATCTAATACCTCAGTTTCAGAAAACGTGCCTTGTATATAATAGATTGTTCGTAGCCGTGAAATCGATGACTGTATCTACATTCACGATTGTTTGTTGCGATACTCCCCCTCGTCGGAATCATCAAGAATCTCGTTATATTGGACAAACCCATAACACAATCAGTTATCACGAGACATCATGAGCATCGATTTGGTTGACATTTAAGGATTCAAGCTTCGATGACGTCTTCTATCCGAAAGAAATACCTATACAGATTGGATTTAAACATCATTATTCATTGTTCAAACCTGCCATGCCTTTCGCATCGTTAAACGCTAATGATCGAATTCTGCATGAGCGCTACAATAAGGTTGCTGCACTAAAATCGAGTTCTCTTCAATATTACAACTGATGCTTGGTTGATGATCGCCACTAACTAGAGACACTTTCTACAGGAGTCTCCTGAAATATTTCACATTAATAATTATTGTCGAGAATAGTTTGCTAATCAAAATACACATCGAAATTGTACCACATCGATTATTCGTGGTTCTGTTCGTTTCGACGACGTGGGCATTTTTAATTGAAATTGGTGCGATAAGGACGCTTTGAGCTAATACAATTAGTTTTAAGAAATCCCGTTTTGGACATAAGAAGTCTTCTGATGGTGGTTCTGAGACCAACCTACGAAAAGACAAAAATATAAAGCATAAGTGTGACCTATTTCCCGAGAAATTATATATAATTCATACCTAGGTCAAGAATCTTTATTATAATGTATTTATGTATACATAAAGAAAGAACAGGATTGATATATTAGTTGTCAAAATAAGTAAATAAATAGAAAGAGTTTTGATTCCTCTTTTATAAAAAAGTTATTTTATTGAAAAGTTTATATCAAATAAATAATTGTGCGCTAATGATTTTTTTCTGAACTAAGCTCCATGCATAGCTTACTAAAGAATAGGCTATGTTCTACGCAGTATTACCAGGTAGCTTCATGCATTAACTCCCAGATAGCGTTCAGAAAACTACTAAAATTTTAAATAAACTCTGAAATGCTACAAAAATAGTATACAAATTATAAAATGTATGTATTAATGTATTTCTAAACATGTTTCTTTAATACTTAATAAAGGAAATGTACAATTAAATAAAGAGTTAAAATTTAAAGAAATCTGTTATATATTTAATTTAATCTGTTTACATCATTGATTTTCTTTAAGATGTAGAATCCCCCAAATAATTTCCCCTTTAAAACACCCACCAAAGATGAATAAAAACCCTAAATTTGTGGGGAATACCCCTAACCAGACAACACTGGCTCTATGCTAAATGTTAATTTGTAGTGGAAGTGTATAATTTATTGTTTTTAGATATGTAAGGCGAATAAATCATATTGTTGCGGTACCCTTCGTTGTATTGGTGCTAGGTGGAGTGATGTTTATTACCGGTGAACTTATGTCGTATCTGTATCTGGTGAGTTTAGTAACTTTTTTTATGGATGTTGTTACTATGTAAGTTTTCCCTTGTCCCAAAAATGCTATACATTGTGACCCAGGGTTAAACCGCCAAACGTTTAGGATCGATTATTTTGGTAATTTTTTTTTCCTTATAAGCATGTATCCTAACTTGCTTGGTTTTTGAGATACAGGGTTACTCAAGAACCTTTCGGCTGATTTTGGTGAAACTTGCCAGGCTTATTTGCGATAATTAGAGTAATTATTAATTCCAGCGTCGTCCCAGAGGGTAATCTAATTGACATTAGGAGAAATTATTGTACGCCACAGTTTTTTGTTTGTTTATTTTTTTAAATTAAACAACTAAAAATAATTTTTTTTGTCTACATTTTTCTTCGTATCTCGCTTCGTTTAAATTTAAAAACCGCTTCCCTGCATGTAACAGGAAAAAACTCATTCCAAAAAAAACAGATCAAAGGTAGTCGGGCACAATCTCGACAACAATTGTTTGTGTTGAACTTTGACAGCTTGTGTTCATAGAATAATTCTGGTTTTAATGCATTTCAAGCGGACTTATGCGTAGTCTGTGGAATTATCATGCCAAGTATTGACAGTACAGCTGAATACGCGGATATTGTGTTTGTTTACGGGTACTGTGTTGTTAATGAGCGAGCTTCATTAGTTGAGTACGCTCTAAGGAGATTGCCTGAAAGTTCACTACTTTCCAACGTCTGCGAGAAACAGGATCAACTGTATTACGATCTCGACCAGATGGAATTTTCACACTCCTATAAATGTCATAGTTTTTTCCTGTTTTGCAGAGAAACGGTCTTTAAATGTTTTCTCAAGAACGATGCGAGATATGAAAATCAATCAAATGGTTTTTGAGTAATTATAAAAAAAAAAATTTTTTTCCAGCAAGATAGGCACATGCATGGGAAAAAATTGAATTATTTTTACCAAGGAAACCGATCCTAAACATTTGGCGGTTTAACCCTGGGTCATCCTGTATACATTATACAACAATATGGTGTTCGGTTCTATGATATTTTGTTTGTCAAATGGTAGAACACAGAAACATCTTTGGGTTGAATAAATCTAAACATTTTTTAAATTTCGATTTCGGTTATTTGAAATAAACTCAAAAATGAATAATTCACTTAATTTGTTTTACTGGGTAAAAGTAGAGAAAACAATTTAATTTCAAAAACGATATTTTCCCTTGAGCGTCGTTTTTCAAGAAAAGTTTACTTCTCTTAATAATATAACAAAATCCACTATAGTTGTGGGGGTAATTTCCCCCACATTAATTTATAATAAACGAGTCGATTTTTCAAAATAAACCTAAACTAATAAAATAATTTTTAATTATTAAATGGGTGATGCATTTCTGTAGATACAAATGTATGTCAATATGTTGGGTTTCCGATATTATTTTGCCACTTAAGCAACTTTTGAAAATTATTCAAATTTAATACCGAAATTCTGATGTTGCACTTCGTCAAACAATTGATGGACTTATGAATAAATTTGAGTCAACATTTTAATTGCGTGTTGTTCCCATATCATTAAGAGACGAAATGATAATTGTCTTAATCGTATGAATTAACGAATATGTTTTAAAAAGTCATGGAAAATTCAAAGGGTCCATTCCTGCCCCTGCAGACGTAGTTTTGAACAATATTATGTTCCATTGTTAATGACATTAGCATTAGATGTACTTGAGAAAATTCCATTTATTTAAAAAACATTTTGTAGTGCTCTTAAAAGGAACCCCATCATTTTTCTATGTAAACAGTCGAAGCTAAAATATTGAAACAGGGATTAAATATCACGTTGAAGAATTAAACTTTAAGTGAATCAAATAATAATTCGGTTTGTTTAGTTCAGTTTGAGTTTTTTACATCACAGCTTTACTTTAAGCTCATTCATTTGTGAACTGCGAAATCGAAAATCATATTTTGAGACCTTCAATAAATATTATTATCTTCTACAATTTCTGCACCTCAGCACTTCGAAAAGTTTAAGGCATGAATAAGATGTAATGCATCGAAAATTTCAGGAAACTATTGATATGAACATGAGATTGTTTATATTAAGTGGTGTGACGGTGGTCCTTGTTGGTATATTGACATTTGCTATAAATGGACAGCTCATGCGCGAAGAGGTTAGGTACAAAGTCTAAAGATACGTTTGTACCAGAGATTTATTACACTACATTTCTGATTTCTCTCTATAATAACGTACACAACTTTTCAGTAGACTGCTGAGATATGTTGGACACTGTATACTTTCAAAAAAGTTTTGAATGGTAAAAAAATAAGCTTTTTTTTATCAATAACAAATTCCGGATCCAAACTTTCCTTCTTTATCAATGTAATGATGAAATTATTATTGCAGTCGCCTAGCGATTATAAAAGGCATGATCAACTTCATTCGAACTTAAAGAAATATCCACAGAAAAAGTATCAGCATATTTCTCTATCTCTAGTCTAAATGAAATGATTGCTTTATATCAACATTTTCTTATTCATAAATTTCCACTTTATTTGGTTACGTTCGTCATGTTATAAGAAAATTGTTCTCCTATACCTGAGATATCCATCACGAAATAAATCTCTGATGTAAGCGTAGCTCAAGATTTCATTATTAATTTACCCAACTAAATTACAGTCTGAAGCTTTGGTTAACACATTGTGCAATTTAGAATGGTACAATATGGATACCAAGAATCGAACCTTGTTCCAGTTATTCATGATGAACACTCAAAAAACTTTACTAATACAAACAGTTATGTTCTCATCTTTGGACTACAATATAGTTCTTTGGGTAAGTACATGGAAAACTAGAAGAGAAAGTTCGTTTTTTTCATAAGAATGTTATTACGATTTATTGTTGGATGAAGATTTATATCGTTGACTAGCATGACACTCGTTAAGACAAAATATATGAAAAATTATAGTATAATTAATGCATTTTTACTTCAAACTCTCCATTAGGAACAGATAAAATTAATCATTCAAATGTTGTTTGTTTACAGATGCTACGAAGAATATATTCTCTGGTTTCTATTTTATTTAGACTAGGCAGTTTCAACTAGAAATTTGCAAGGCAAAACTAAAATATTATTCAGCATATCTATTGGAATTTATTATACACCTGCATTTCACAAATGTTCTGATGAAAGACTACGAAGGAAAGTGTGATGGTCTTTAGGCAATATAAGTAACTTGTAATTTGAGTAGCTGAAATGTGTTCAAAATTTTTTTCAGTTTTTTACGTTCGAACTATAATCGGTAAGAATGAATCACAACATCAAATCGTAGTGAGCATTTGTCTAAATAATATTAATTTAGCGTAGAATGGGTATTAGCTCAATTGTAGATGAGCATCTGGGATTGGATTCTGAAATTCTTTCAGAATGCTCCCAACAGCAACTAACGAGCGACTTCCTGTATATAGTGAGTTCTATCAAACAGATGATATTATATGGGCCACATATACGATCAAACAATTTTCGCAATAGAGGAAGGACGTTGTGCAAACGTTTTGATTGTGTATGCCTTTGTTAGAGCTGTTGCGCAACAGTTTGAGTGAATTCAAACTCGCTTGAACTAATTTATGCAAGACGTACCTTTATGCAACGGGTTTGAGCGTGTATGTGAATGTTTTAAGCAGTTGTACAATAGTCTCAATCTACATTGCTTACTAGATTTGTTCGATTTATGTTAATAAAAGTGAGAAAAAATGGCGATATAAACGGCTGGAAATTAAGAATTTTCGAGAGAGTTTTCACAGATGTTTCCGATTTGCCAGAGCTATGGAAAGTGAAAAGTGAATTTTATAAAAACTGAAATTCAAAAAGGGCAGGTTATGATAAATATGCCCACAGAGACAAAGTAGAGTCAAAAAATACCGTTTTTAGCCAAATTCTTTTATTTCTTTTTTTTAAGGCAATTCATTTACAGTGCATGCAACTATAATTGCTAAGCGTGTGGCTTATGTAGACATCTATAGTAACAAAATTAAAGATACTAGTCAACAAGCGCGAAGTTTTCATTTGCACAAAGCGTTGTATCGTGTATGAACAATACTTGTTGTACAACAGTTTGCGCAACTTGTTTGATAGTGTATGGGGCCCATTAGAACTCTAAACTCAGGTTCGAACAGCCACTACAACATTCCTTTCTTCTTTTTGTTAGAAATGTGACTCTATACTAGTTGGTAATTTATTTAAACTACTTGCCTTGATCAGCCCCAAAACGGCAAACTCTGGAGAATCTCCTTGTATATCTAGTTTTGTGTTATTATCTAGTTTGGTGAGAAAAATGTATTTCATTGAATTAACTCGCCATCGTAACCTAAGTAATGTTGTGAGTTAATTATTTATGATAGCTTCACGAGTGTTAGTTCATTTAGAGTTTAGTATAAAAGTGTAGCCAACTTGTCAATAAAATATTCAAATATTGATTTGATTGTTTATTTTCATCACCAATTTCAGTTTTGTTTAAAATAATTTCCTAAAAAATATGAAATATATTAAAATGAACTGTGATCAATCGATCACTAACTTCCCACACTTCAGATAGCACACATTTTTGCTTTCGGACACGTCTGCGGGTCAAATTTATGATTGTACGAACAGGAAATATATTGGAAATAATTATTTAGAAGCAGGTAATGAAAAACGTTGAATTATACTCTATGTTACATTGAAATTATATTCAAATGATCTACACAATGTATTTCACAACTCTATGTTTTATATTGACACCTGCTGTCACATGAACTGTCAACACTATATAACCTTACTTCCATGATAACACAGAGCATTGAACTATACTGCTTGAAGCATTTTCAATACTTTGACTACACGAAATGGAAACCTATAATGTTCGAAGAACATTCGTGTGAGCCAACGGTAGAATGTAGGGAGAGAAGATAGGCATTCTAATTTTTCTTGACAATGTAGGGGTGACTAGCTTGAGCTAACTAGATTTCTGATGAACACCGACCATGGAAATATCTCTAGAAAAGGGAGAGCTCGCCTACCTGTCTACAATGTCCTAGAGAGGTCAACGAATTCGTAAGTGTGACATCATCAATCAGACAAATAGCTCCCTTATGGATAGAATCCAAGAGCTTCAGCGTATGTTTGGGAGTCGAACTCCATACATGTGGACACTGGACAGTACTCCTGAACAGCTCTTGCCAAGGAATAGGAACCCGCGTTTTTGTGAAGCGGTTTTCGCAATGGACCTCACATGATCATCTCATGAAAGGGTGCTGTTGTTGGTGATTCCGAGCATCGATATGAAAGACTTCATAGGAATAGTGGGTACCCGACATCATATTAGGGATTGTCGAGTTTAGGTTGCAATAAACTCTTTTAGATTATCAGATCCACATTCCAAAACCATTGCCAGATCTCGATTAACAGCGTCAACCCATCTCTGTCCCGCTCCCCTGGCTTTATTGGATGGTATAGGGGCTCTAGATGAGAAAGCGGTATGAGGTGTACCATCATCTGCAAAGCTGTGGACGGGAGAAGTGGTCACTTCCAAGAGATGGTTAATATGGAGCAGAAACGAAGTTGGTGCCAAGACATATCCCTGTGGAACACCTGCGTTGATAGCCGTTGTATTGGAGGATGATCCGTCAACCACCACATGGAGTGGATCCATCAGAGAGAAAACTCGAAAGTAAGCGACAAAGTTGAGGCGGCAAACCATATGATGGAACATCATCTCAAAAATAGTCTAGATCGGTTCAGAAAGGATCAAAACTGATATTTCTGGGAAAATTCGGAATTTTTTTTCCGTGCCTATTACAATACTTTTCTTATACTAGGTATAGTGATTGGAGTAAAAATCAACAGGAGTCAAACACAACAAAATATATTTACTAGTTAATGAATTTAGCTTATATCTTTTAAGACATTTCAAACCAGTGTTTCGATTTTTAGAAAGATTTCAACATTCTGCTTGCTGTTTCAAAATTTCCCTTGAACAAATGCAGAAGATTCAAATTTGTCATCAAAAACACTCAAACAGACTTATTTATTACGAACTCATGAAAATATAATTACTTTGTTAACAATCGCTAGGTTTGGATAGTTCATTTTCAAAAAATATAAATGTATTCACAAAGGAATAGTATTAGAAACTGTAATAACGAGCCCTTCCTTGGTTTTACTTTGTTTATTAAAGGTTATCCATTTACTTATTTTATCAAATTCATTCTTATATATCATTTGCCTTGATTAGCTAATATCAATATAACTTGCAGTACGTGTACCGATAACCAGGAAGTGACCTTCATCACGGGTTTCTCATTAGCTAGGCAAATCAGGCAACAATACGGTCAATAGATATCTGTAATACTTACTCTTCTTTGGTTGAGACACTAACACATTAATTAAGCACTGTGTGATCGAGGGTAGTTTATAAATTACGCTAGTATAAAAACTCAATCAAAACAAATATAAAATATTTAATAATAATAAGAAAATAAACAATTATAAGCAATGAATTAAAAGTTAAAAGATTAAATATAACCAAAGAATTAATCAAGAGATTATGTTTAATTTAGAAATATAATTAATCAATCCTAAATATGAAATAAAAACTAATTTAACTCAGCCCGGATGAACCAGGGTAAGGAGTTAAACAAAACTATTATGATTTAATTATTCAAAGAATTCTAAATCTTTTGTATTAAGTAATATGACTTGATTCTGAATGAACTTAGCGAAAACTCTACCATAAACACCACAACGCAAGCTTAACTAGAAAAAATATAATTTAAGTGAATCGTGAAATAGGCAAAGTAAGATTTAACTCATGAAGTTAAGATATAACTGACTTTAGTGTGGCGGGTTTGATTTTTTATAATCTTGGATGACCACTCCCATTTTAGTAATATGTTTGGGGGCAGTAAGAGAGAGACTTGCCTAGACTGAAGCAAGCTGAATATAAAAGAACTATTCTATTTTTGTTGACAGGGACCTTGATTTTATGACTTTATGACTTTATTTAGACTTCCTTGAATTTAGGTATGAATGAAAATTATATCAACTTAATATTCTAATTATATATTTAATAAGAAACGACTGCATCCTGCACGTCTTATGTTATGGTTACGTGAATAAATTGTAGCTTCAAAGGAAAAGACCTTTGTTTGAACCTTAGCAGGAGATCAACCTGCTGTTTCGAATTGATCATAAAAATATATTTTAACTACCAATATACTGTAAAGCACTTGTTTTCTTCAGAACCACTTCTGTTAACTTCGTGTTCATTTCCTGTGAGGGACCTTTTCGACTTTGTCGGTATTTTACAAATTACGATGACCCTTCACAGGGATTCAGCAACTATATATTTCGTTTCCGTTCCACAGATACAAAGAACAAACTGTCTTATTTTATGATGGGACGGTCGTACTAAAAAATGAACTCATATACTTGACTTGTCCGTAATAAAAGGCAACAAGGAATATCCTATTCCTATTTACGTTAATGGGTGTTCTTGAAACCCAGATTGAATCTTAGCGACATGTTTGAAATCTGTATGAATTATAATTGATAATTAATAAGGTAGCTTTGCTACAAAACGAATCTAAAATCAATTAAAATGTTTTATTTTATTTATTATTATGTGGCACCAAGCGGGTGTTTAACCGTTATGCCGGTATACGCTCACTTACCTTTAAGAGGGATCTGGATCCTGGTCCCGACTGATTTTAAGTCGATTTTTACTTCCCTCGCTATAAGTAGTATGTCGTGCAAAGTAAGTATTGTATTGTAATCGGGACAAAAAATTTATATTTCGATATAACCGATTTGAACATTTCTGAATCTATCTAGACTATTTTTGACATGCTGTCGTGTATATGTTGCGCGATCATATTGGTCCGTAGATTAAAATTTTTTCAGATCGGTTTGAAGTGGCTTAAATAAGAACTGTATTGTTTTTGGGCGCGGTAGCCCCTTTTCGAGTGGTATTTCTGACATTCATCTTCATTTTTTTGAATGGAATCATGGTATTTTATTGAACAGTAAGAACTATCGTGTTTTTCCGAATGTAAATATATATCAGTCATACATTTTACACGGAAAAATCTCCGAAATTCTTATATCAAGATTCAAGTGACGTCACCGTCTGTGTTATGTCTTTAATCTGTGGTAAAATTTGATGGTTCATGTGACAGCAAGTATCAATACAAAACAAGGTTATATTTCGAGTCAGCCTGACAGGTGTCAGGTGGAACATAGAATTGTGAAATGTCATACAGTATAATATAAAGTTCTTTCATCAGTGGTTTCTAAATCATTACAACTTGCCTTGTTTATCTAAGATATATCTATACGTTCGGGTGAAATCTTGCAGGTGAATTTTGACTAATTTCTTGTCGCCCCGTTAATTCTGCGGGTCTTTGTGGTCGTAGATCATGATTTTTAGTCAAACTTCAAACATTTAAGACGGCAGACGAGTTTTGTGATTATGGTTTGACTTTAATTGAAATTGGTATAGGGCTTTTTTGGGGTCGGAGTTATGATTTTTTTATTTGTCTTTGAATAACTAGTCTTAAAAAAATTGGTACTTTTAATTTTGTTTTCCGGTACATTTGATCCGCAGGATTGTCCGAGAGCTACTGTGCTAACAAAAGTGAGGGAGTCACGTGATGAATTGATCACAGCTTTTTGCAGATATCAAAACCAAAAAGATGTTGTTTGGTAGCGTATGTCTTTCAAAATACCTCCAACAATTCAGAGATATTGAAGATGCCATATTTGAACAAAAAATCACTGAATTTTTCAGAATCATTTTAATAAATATTTAGAATGTACATATTACTTCATCATGATCCTACAATTGGTATTCAGAAAATTGTTTTGAAAAACCTTCACAATAAAATATATCAAATATAATGATATTTATCTCATTAATCTGAAGTAAAATTATATTATCATACAATTTACAAAAACTTTCACATAATAAGAATAGAACGATTTGACAAACAATGAACATAAAATAAGTAATAATTCAAGAATTGAAATCTTAGCAATGTACATATTACATCCTGCACTTCTTGGTATATTTACATTTTAAAATAACGTAACAGTCAGATATTATTTTTCAAATACTTATTCAAATTTACTAATAAACTATTTATCAACCGTTAAAATAAATAACTAGGTTATCTTCTAAACCTATTTTTAAATAATGATAACGTTTTAGCCATTAATGGAGCTTTTTTAGGTTTGATAGCAGCATGGCCTCCCCCTGAAAGAAAAAAATATTGTTTAAAGTACTTTATATTATAATGTCTTCAAGTTTTCTGAAGACTTCTTAAATTAAACAGATTCCGGTGCGGGTGTACGGTATTCCATATGTAAGAGAAAGAGAGAGAGGGTTTCCATACATCGCAGTACAAAAATGTTGAGGTGTAGATTTGGAAGCAAACGTTTATTTTTGACAAAAATGACGCAACGCTTTAAGTCAGTATATTAGATGAAGATGATTTTGATAAGTGTATGGATGAAAATGAACACGATGAAGAAGATGATGAAGACGCCGATGATGTTATCAATGACAATTGCGACGATCAAATTTGATCAAACTCAGATGATGAAGCGGATCACGATGGTACGTATATCAATAATGATCATATTACATCATTAACACTATATGCTGAAAGTGATAACGAAAACTTAGGTTATTTGTGAAAGTAGACATATAGATAATATTTTAATAAATATAGATGTAAAAAAACAAAATTATTCATTAATATTTTTTTTTTAGATATTGAAATTTATTATGTAACACTCTATAAAAACATCATGTCATGGTCACATATACGCGTTCACACGTCTACATACACTCACACATTAATAAAAAACGATTATGCCTTCAAGCGCATTTTAAAATATTTGAAAAACTATAATTTCGCGCGCGGAATCTATTATACCGACCCTCATTTATTGCCGCTAAATGAAATTCCGCGCTAGTTTCTTTAAGATGAAATTCGTTATAACTTAGAATTATGAACGAATCTCCGTACGCTGTTTCAAACTTAAATAATCGATGTATTTCTGTGTAATTTGCGCTAAGATTTTTGTCGATAGGTCCCAAGTTGGGGCCTCTAGAGACCCGAATACATTTAATAGGATAGGTCCACTTTTACTCGACACAAATTGATCTGCTTAGATTTAAAATACTTGTTTTAAAAACCTCTAATAGAACCTAGAATTTGGATTGAGTGAAAAATTTCTAAACTCAAAAAATTTGAATTTTTCGGTGGACCAAAAATTTCAAAATGGCGCCAAAGTTATGTCTTTAGAACAAAATGCTTGAATTTTGGATTTTAGGTGCAGAATACTGAAATCTTTCGATAGAATTTGGTTTTAAATCGATAACTTGAGTATTTCGTTTGAAATTAGTAAAATACGGATTTTTCAAAATGGATTTTCATCGAAACAGAATATGAAAAAAACAAAAACTCTATGGCATATTTTCAATGTGTTAAAAAACACTAAATGGGCCCTATATTGGGCCCACGACCTCGAATCGACATCGGACCAGAGCCAAAAATCGCATATTGATTTTCCCAACAACATTATCTCATACAACCTATTGTTTTGTCTCAAAACGCAAAAAATCGAAAAATATCAATTTTTGGATCCAAAAAATGGCCATAGTTTTTTGAGAACAGGGTTAATTCAAATTTAAACTACACCATCGTGTTCAGCGTGTCAAAATACATGAGAATAGACCAAAATTAGACCTCGCGGAAATTCGGACAAAAAAATTTCTTAAATGCCTGGACTATATAGACGAATGTCTTACCTTGCTTAGACGATGAACGATCTCCAGCGCGAGCTCCCGGGTTCGGCACAGCGATCTTACCAGCCTCGCCTGCCACGGCCAAAGATGCAGCTTTTGCCGTCGGAGTCATTGCTGGTCTTGCATCAAATGCAGTACCATTTCTTGCCTGTTATAAGTGAAAAATTATTGTAAACGGTGATCCAATGAAACCTATAAAGCACGCGAAATATCTCGAAGATTTTTCAATTAACACATTCACTATTCCAACATGATGGTGAATTCATCCAACCGAAAATCTTCGACCGTTTTCTACAAAACCAATGTGGATTTTAGACCTATTACAAGCAGAAAGTGAGTTCTGCTGAAGTGAAGAAGTCTTCACGTTCCAATTTAGTGAAGGCATTTTCATATCAAGAGAGGCGTTACTTTCACATGGCGCTGCCGGTGACGAATATTTCAGTATCTTCATTTCACAAACGGCGTCTAGATTTTTAACTGACTTTATCCAACTTGACATACATCACTGTTCCATAACGAAACGGCGTACTCAAGATTGGCGTCGCGATGGCACAAGCGGAAGTGAGGATACTAAGAAAATATCTTAAAGTTCAAATTGTTTAATCCTTGGAGATTTTTAGATACATAGAAGATTTGGCTATAACTTCCACATGCAAATTATTGATGATGGTTTTTCCAATTTCCTGCATGTCCATGTTTTAAAACACCCATAACCCAATTGAACAATCAAATATCAGATGACAGGATGTTCCTCTTCCATATTATAAATTTGGTTTCTTTATTTCTCTGTTCAACTAATTTGTTATCCCCTAATCCTAAGCAGTTACTTAGAATGTTGATTCTACATCTTCATTATGTAAGTTTTCAACTTTCGTCGTCGTCGTCGACGTCTCTAAAATCGAGTTTAAATAGGTACCATAAAGTAGAGGTGGCAAAGCGATTAATAACCACGGCCAGGTCAGGTCATTTATAATAAAAAGTCAGTGACCAAACCAGTGATCATTTTCGGTCATTTTTGGTCATTTATGGCCACTTATGGTTATTGAAGAACATTTATGTCAAATTTCTGAGAGCTGGCTAATTTATAATTCCTTTCTTGAAATAGACCAAATTAAATTGTTATAACGGGTGTCCACACAAAGAGTAGGGGGTTTTTGTAACTGCTCCGCCCATGTAACGGCGGGGTTTGAAGGGGCGCGATAAGGATAGGTTGTTACAGTACTCTTTGGAGATTCAGTAGCCATGGAAGACCATAGCACATTTTGCGTTCGCGCTTTTTATCGAAATGGTGATTCTATAGTCAAAACTCAACGTTTATACCGTGCAGAATTTAACGTACCAAATGCACCAAAGAACGATACCATCAGAAAATGAATTCAAATGTTCGAAAACACCGGTTCGACTGTAATAATTAACAATCAAGGTCGTCCGCGCTCTGTTCGAAGTCAACAAATGACTGAAGGAGTGAGAATTTCAGTGCGTGACAATCCGTCTCAATCAGTTCGCAGTCAAGAATTTAACATGAAGAAATCGTCGTTGCACAATATTCTGAAGCGGGATTTACATCTTACAGCATACAAAATTCAGTTTGTTCAAAAACTGAACGTCACCCACTATTCTCTCCGGCTGAATTTTGCGAATGAATTGCTTCAACGTTTGAAAACATTCTGTTCAATGACGAAGCGAACTTTCAGTTAAATGGTCACGTAAACAGACACAACTGCCGCTACTGGGCCAATGAAAATCCAAGACACAGACATGAACAACCATTACATAGTCCAAAAGTTATTGTGTGGGCTGCCATGTCTGGTTAAGGCATCATTGGGCCTTATTTTTTTGAAGACCGGCGCGGGCGAGCACTTACGGTAAACAGTGAACGGTATTGCGACATGTTGAGAGACTTTTTGGTTCCACAACTGCAGGTGTTTGAAGGTTTTAATGTAGAAACATGGTTTCAACAAGATGAAGCCACCTGCCACACCCAAACCAATCACTTGAAGTTGTCAAGCAACTTTTTCCGGATAAAATGATCTCTCGTCGGGGCACCATCAACTGGCCCCCGAGAACCCCGACCTTACTCCCCTTGACTATTTCTTATGGGGATATCGTAAAAAGAAGGTATACCATGAAAAACCATGAACTCTACTGCAATTGAAGCACAATATCCGCACTGAAATAGCTGCCGTTTCCAGAGAGATGTGTAGACGAGTGGCGACTAATTTCCGTGTTCGGTTAGAGGAGTGCCAGCAGCAAGAGGGTCGACATTTGGACAACATAATCTTTCGCACTTAATTCTCCAACATTTTTTCTAACTAATAAAAATAAAAACATATTTTTCTGACTTGTAGTTTTTGTTTTACTGAAGTTACAAATACCCCCTACCCTTTGTGGACACCCGTTGAAGAAGAATGTGGATTATTAAAAATTAATATAAAACATAACCTACAATCAGTCAGTTTGTGCTTGTGAATAGTTTAGTCTAACATTTTTACAGTCAAGGCCAAGAATAATACAAAAATCTAAAATGAAAAAATGGGGAAACCAGATTCTGGAATATGGAACTATTTTGCAAAACAATCTGACTGGGGAAAATCAAAATATTTGTGTTGTTTCATTTTTATTTTTTATATTTGTGTATTTAATTATTTTTATATTTGTTATGTTATTTTTCTATTGTTCTTACATGGGAAATTGATGAGAATGGAAAAATAGATAAATAAAATACATGATTATAAATCATAAATTTTGATTTATTTAATGCTGCCAGATTGAAAAGTATCCTTGAGAAATAACTCAATAAATCATTAAATGATAATAATAATAATAAAATAACAGAAAACCCACAAAAAATCCTATCATAATTATAATTATTATATTACATGAAATATTGATATGTATTGTTATTAGTGTTATTTTATTGCTACTTATACATGTATATTATGTAAGACAATTATAATACGAATTTCAGTTCTGCATTTATAGCTTGTCAGGAGAATTTTTTATTCTGACTTTTAAATAATTTATTCATTAGAATTTGATCAGACAAAAATGTCATCTTTAGTTATTTGTTATTTTTTATTATTATTCAACGATTGATTGAATTCATTCTCTAGAAGGAAACTTTTCATTCTTGCAGCATTAAATAAATCAATTAAAGCAATGTTTATAAACTTATAAAGTATAATCATGTATTTTATTTATGGATGTTAATCGAGCTAAGTGTGCTTTGCAAAATTTGCAAATACCGAATTTTTTTCCCCTGTCAAATTGTTTTGCAAAATAGTTCCATTTTATAGAATCTGGTTTCACCATTTTTATATTTTAGATTTTTGTAGTATTCTTGGCCTTGACTGTAAAAGCATTAATCCAGTAAACTCTTTTCACAAGCACAAACTGATTGATTATAGGTTATGATATGATCATTCTAATTAAAAAAATTGTTTGTCACTTTGCTAGTCTGATCAAATTCTAATGAATAAATTGTTTAAAAAGTCACAATAAAAAATTCTCATGACAAGCTTGAAACTGTAGAACTGAAATTCGTATTATAATTATATTACACAATAACTTACAACTGTACAAGTAGCAATACAATAACAATAATTACAATACATATCAATATTTCCTGTAATATAATAATTATAATTATGATAGGGTTTTTTGTGGGTTATGTTATTTTATTATTATTATTATCATTTAATGGTTACTTGAATTTATTCTCAGGAAGGATACTTTTTATGCTGGCAGCATTAAATAAATCAAAATCAATGTTTAAAAATTTATAATTTTTAATCATGTATTTTATTTATTTATTTTTCCATTCTCATCACTTTCCCAGGTAAGAATAATAGAAAAACAACATAACAAATATACAAATAATATAAAAAAATAAAAATGAAACAACACAAATATTTTGATTTCTTATAGTGTGCTTTGCAAAATTTGCAAGTATATATTTTTCACCCCTGTCAGATTGTTTTGCAAAATAGTTCCATATTACAAAATCTGATTTCATCATTTTTACATTTTAGATTTTTGTAATATTCTTTGCCCTGAGTGTAAGTGTTAAACCAGTAAAGTTTTTTCACAAGCATAAACTGATTGATTATAGGTTATTGTTTATGTTTATTTTTTAATAATCAACATTCTTCTTCTATAAAAATTTAACTAGGTCTATTTCAAGAAGGAAATTACAAATTAGCCAACCCATACATGCTGATTAATGACCATAAGTGACCATAAATTACCAACAATGATCATAGGCTCAGTCACTAACTTTGGATGATAAATGACCTCACCTTCTCAAAAATGTTCTTACCTAGCCGTGGTCATTCATGGCTTTGCCATAAAACATAATTGCAATTATTATATCACATAAAATATTGAAACGTATTGTTATTAGTGTTATTTTATTGAAGAATTCCTAACTTGTAATAGTTTAATGAATCAAATAGTTAGTTGTATTCAAAAATATTGAAAATTTGCTCAACATGACAACAATGGCTGACCTTGAGCCATGACGTCATTTCTTTCTTAACGTGAACAGCGTTTATATGTAAACATGAAAAAATGAGTCAAATAAAAAATGAGCGCTCACAAAATTACAGATTTCAAAAAGAATGAAGGACTCTCAATGCAAAAAATCTGTAAATCCCTTCACAATCGAAGTGCAGAACACTTAGCTCGCTTGATTGGGTCCAAGGTGTCTTGATACAAGACTCAGTCCAGCAGACCTAAGGCAGCGGCGAAGGCTAGGATTCTGCTCACGTTCTCAGGCGGCATGTATGCGCTGCCGAGGTGTTGTAACTGAAGAGAAGCCAGTGCTGAACATTCTACAAGGATATGAGAGGCAGTTTCGTCCACTTCTCCGCATCTACTACAACCTGGGTCATCAACGATGCCCATCAAGTGTAGATGTTTGTTCAGATGGCAGTATCCTGAGGAGTCCTGTCACCAGTTTTAAGCCTCTTCTGCTCATAGTGAAAAGGGTTTGGGCGAGAACTTCGCGATGTGGAGCTTCGCCTGCCCCGTACCGGGGGCACTGCGCCAAACCGCAGCCTATCCAGTAGCTCTCTGAGGGCGTAGAACCCGGTGGTCGGTGAACTTCATCGGAAGTTTGTTCCTTCTGTCTTCAATAATGACGATGACCTGCAAATTATGCACCCCCAATTCGAAAAGAAACAACGGCCCCAAATAAATCTCGATCTCAACATCTATACAAAAATGGTGAAAAGATGGAAAAAAATGTTTTCATTATAATTACCTGTTTTCTCGCCACATTTCTCGGAGGCTTAACAAAAGAATCCACATATGCCAACTTTGTGGTCCTCACCGGTATCGATTTATCTTGAGCTTCTTTTATGTTTGCTGTGAGCGCTTTGAGTTTGGCTTCCCTTTCGTCAAGGCATCTCATGTACATATCTCGCCACGTTTCCAGCTCTTCCCTAGATTTGTTTCGAAACTCTTTTTGACAATGCAATTTCCACAATTCGTCAGAATCCTCAATGAGATATGGATTATGATGTTCCATCATGTATAATTGATCGGCAGTGGCTTTTTCCAAAATCGGTTTTAGGATTGAATACGGCACACCACCAGTATATTCAAGAGCTAGAAAAAAAGTTTTGTTTCGAGCACTATTCACTGCTTTGATATCAAAATTGGCCAGTCCCAATAATGGAAATTAATCCAATATTATCAGTATCAGCCGAATAGTTCAAGTGATACAAAGAAGATGAAAATCAAACTCGCAAGCACTTTAATATTAGTATTAATAAAAATTCTTGACCCAGGTATGAATTATATACAGGATGTCCCAGGTTTTAGTAGCAGAACTTCAACAGTCGATAGAAAATTTGATTTTGAGAAGAAAATTCCTAATAACGTATATGCACAGACGCTTAGTTTTTGAGATACAGGGTGTTGAAATTGAAAAGAAATTTCGTATTTTGCGAATATCTCCGGAACCGTTTATTGTACAGAAAACAGCTTTTGCAAGCATTTTCTATTCATAGTAAGCTATGTTCTGTGTGATAAAAATTTGTTTTTCAATCATAAGCTCTAAAGTTGACCGTTTTCGAGAAAAATCAACTTTTATGTTGAAAAACATGGTCAATTCTTACTAATTAAACAAAATTTATTCAAACGTTAGAACAAGTAACAAAATCAAAAAATTGACCATGTTTTCAACATAAAAGTTGATTTTTCTCGAAAACCGTCAACTTTAGAGCTTATGACCAGGAGTGCTATTTTTGTGTAAAAAACATGACGGTTCAAATGGTTGTCTGAAAACCGTACTTTTTCCAGTGGCGTAGAAGTTGGGGAGAAAAACGCGAACTACCCCTCCAAAATCTTCACCAATTATGACTAAAAAAAGAATTTCTTATAGCACAGAACATCGCTTACTATGGGTAGAAAATGCTTGCAAAAGCTGTTTTCTGTACGATAAACGGTTCCGGAGATATTCGCAAAAAACGAATTTTTTTTTCAATTTCAACACCCTGTATCTCAAAAACTAAGCGTCTGTGCATATATGTTATTAGGAATTTTTTTCTCAAAATCAAATTTTCTATCGACTGTTGAAGTTCTGCTACTAAAACCTGGGATACCCTGGTACTCTTGCTAAAACTCGATATTGTGCACCGTTTTCGGAAGATTTTCATTTGAAAATGATGAAGTAATAGCTCATGCTGGTATGAAATAAAAAACAATTACCAATTTATTAAAAACCAAAAACAATAACATTATTCTTATGCTAAAGTTATTAATTAAACAAAGAATCACAAGAAGAAAATTAAAATAAATTTGAATATAAACATGAAATATTTAATCAGTTAGAGTAAGTGTTCAAAATGTCCTACGTTTTCACGAATACACAATTCTATCCTTTTTTCTAAAGAATGCATTAATTTTCTGAACGGTTGAGGATCAACTATGAGGTCATTAAAGTGACGTTCAATTCTGTCTTGTAACTCTTGCCGTGAATTTACCTCTGTAGAATAAACTTTTTCCTCAACATACGACCAAACTGTGTAGTCCAAAGGATTGAAATCGCATGATTGAATATTTCATGTTTTTATTCAAATTTATTTTAATTTTCTTCTTGTGATTCTTCGTTTGAGTAATAACTTTAGCATTAGAATAATGTTATTGCTCTTGGTTTTTAATAAATTGGTAATTGTTTTTTACTTTATACCGGGATATCAAAAATTATCTTGGTCAAAGGTGGTTGTGGAATCTAAAACGTGTGTCTTACTTTACGTTTGAAATAATTAAGTCACCGTCACACTGACATCATCAATAACCTACAAATTTCATACCTATTTATTTCAGTTGTAAAACAATAATGAACTACAAATTATGAAATAATTATGTGAACTTTGAACCTTTTCAGAGGTCGTGATAGCCACAATCCGGGTCAAAAACTGTTTTGAAATAGTTAATTTTCCGTAAATCGAATGACGTTCACGTGAGAAGCCCGTAGCACGCGAGTTAGGAGAGTGCAAACTGGTTGTACCTAATACGGCTTTACGACGACTTTTCGCGTGCCGTTTTCGCTCCATGTAGTTAGATTTAGTATCGGACCGTGCCCGACGGCCCTTCTTTTTTCGATAAATGTCCATTAAATAGGAAAATTTAATTAAAACAGTTTGAGCTATTCTCAGATCTCAGCTACGCACGTCTAACGTGCGACGTACCAAAGGGAATTTTCTCGAGACTAAAATATACACGAAGCGGGTAAAAGCTAGCGGCCCATAGCCAAAAACACTTTATTACAACTGGCGCCGGTCGCACGGGGCAAGAATCGGTCCAAAATTAACAAGACCGAGGTAAAATGTATAAACTCTAACTGACGCGTAGCGAGCTCCTCGAGGCATATGTCAAAATGATTTCGTTCATAGCCAATTACATAGGATGTCTGTCGTTCATGCAATTATGTTTTTAGATAATTCGAACCTTCTAATTTCGATAGGCCACGTGAAAATCCCGGAGTCCAAAGCGCTAAAGACTTCTGAGTGTTACAATATTCGTATAAAATTGCGAAATTTCGCACTTCTAGAAACTTCAAATTAATTATGACATAATTATTTCAAACGTAAAGTAAGACAAACGTTTTAGATTCCACAACCACCCTTGACCAAGATAATTTTTGATATCCCGGTACCAGCATCAGTTATTAAAAAAAATCTTCCGAAAACGGTGCACAATATCGAATTTTAGCAAGAGTACCTTTTTCGTGTGAAATTGAATGATGTTTAAGTTCACCTAAAATTTTAATTAGAAAATCTGACCTCAAAGAAGTTATGTTTAAAACTACTTGGTACGAACCGTGTAATTTGCGCCCTCTATGAGAGTCAGATATAAAAATAAATTCATGCGATGTGTCAGCTTCCAAAACATATTCATACCAAATTTCATTACAATGTTTCCAGTAGTTTGGAAATAGTCGTAAAAAATGTGTTTAAACATTTTTTTACAACGCCTCTTGAATACGGATGCCGTTATGGAAATTTTTTCTGAGCAAACCTCACTTATTTTTCAGTGTTCTACCTAGCCTAGAAACGGGGGCCACTTTTTTTTTAAACAACCTGTATAATTTAATATTAGTGAAAAAACTATCCTCTATATGCAACTCACCATCAATATTATCCTGTAATATCCTAATACATATTTCGAATAAGCTAGGAACTTTATTCCAAACACATTTATTTCCTGAAAAAACTTTTGTCCTAGAACAAAAAATGTCAGTAACGTTAGCAAGATGTAACGAACTACTTTACCGTTGATTTTTGGTAGACATTACTCTAGATAGTGCTTCATCATCTGTTAGAATCTTCTTATGCAGTGCATCCGTCGAAAGGCCAAGTGGTCGATAGTTCGGAGTGATAGCAGGCAATAAGCTAGAGATACTAACATCTAAAGGTTCTAATGGCGGTGGCTCTTTCAGTAACGGTGGAACCTAAACGCGTAGAATATAACGTTAATTAAAAATCAAATATTGCTTCTCCTGAATGATGCTACATAATTGTTGATCAAACATTAAGGAACATTTTGTTTCTTTTATTTTTATAATAAAAGTTTATTTTCGTATTTTTCTACAGTTGTAAGTTTGTTATGAATTTTTATCACGTAATGGTTGATTCTATTCAATGTTTTTAGTCCACGCACTTTCGGGCTGCTAGTCCAGGCTATGATCCGGAAAAAAAAACATGTAAGTTCGAAACAAATTTTTTTTTTGCATTAGCTTCAGGAGGTTCTCAAGATCATTCATACACGTTAAAACCTCTTGGGAACCCCAACCCCACCCATTGGGGGCGAAAATGGCCCGAAATCTCCAAGTCTTGAATTGTATTTTTTACAAAAAAAGGTATTTTGGCATTTCGAGTGCACTTACGGGGTTTTTGGGTCGCTGAACACGAATCCATAGCCAGATTAACTTGAAATCCATCGTTGGGGTGGTCAAATAGACAAAATTGGCCAATTTCGCACCCCTAATATGTTATTTTGCAATTTACGTGTTTTAGGCATTTCGAATGCACCAAGGTTTTTTTTTGGGTCGATGAATACCCTTCCGAAGCCAGATTTATTTAAAATTCATCGTTGGGGTGGTGAAATCGACCAAATTGGCCAATTTCTTCGATTTTACCACCCCTAAAATGGATTGCAAGTAAATCTGTCACCGGATTCGTGTTCAGCGACCCAAAAAACTTCCTTGGTGCATTCGAAATTGGTCAGTTTTGTCGATTTGACCACTCCTACGATGGATTGCATGTTACTCTGGCTACGAATTCGTGTTCAGCGACCCAAAAAACCTGCTAGGTGCACTCGACATGCCAAAATACCTTTTCTTGTAGAAAATACAATTCAAGACTTGGAGATTTCGGGCCATTTTCGCCCCCAGTGGGTGGGGTTGGGGTTCCCGAGAGGTTTTAAGGTGTATGAATGATCCTGAGAACCTTCTGAAGCTAATGCAAAAAATCATCGAACGTTGTATTAAGTTATTGAAACCTTTTGAGGAAGTCACACGGGAACTAAGCGCATGCCCTTATTTCATCTGCAATTCCAATAATTCAAATGCTTGGAAAAAAAGTTGATGACTATTCAACATGATCACCCGATTTTGATTCAATTCGACAGGCAGTCACGCCACCTACTTACCCTCGCTATAAGCACAAGTTTTTTACACCAGTGACTGAGGAAAAAATTAAAGAAGACATTTGGACTTTGATGATGAGAAATTCTGAGAATGACGTTCCCGGTTCTTTTAATTCCGAAGGGGCTGAAAGAATGAGAATGGCAGATTCCTCGGAAAAAAATTCGGAACAACTAGGACCATGGACGTCCGGTTTGGTTATGCTTAAAAAACGATCTTGCTATGATGGATTCGTCAAGTGAAGATGAAAGAAGAAACGCCAGAAAATGGTAGCGCTGAACCTGTACGCAAAAAGCAATTGCTTTCTTACCGCAATAAAACGAGGGTCAATGTGGATGAAAATCCTTTTAAGTGGTGAAGTGTTCATCGAGAGGAATTGAAACGCAGAGTTTTATCGACACCACCAGCCAGTGTTCCTAGCGAACAATTGTTCAGTAGCGCGGGTTTAATTTACGAACCTCTGCGTAACAGACTTGACCCCGAGAAAGCGGCAATATTACTTTTTATTAAATACAATGCTCCAATTTTTAACTTTTCATACTAAACATTTACTAAAAATATTAAAAATTATTCTTATTATTTTATTTCTGCTCCCGTAGCTTCTTTTTTTATAAAATATTTTAACATCCGCATCCGCGGATGTTAGCCTCCAAAAATCCACATCCGCTTCCGTGTCCGCGGATGTGAAAAAATCTGCATCGGCAACATTCCTGTCATAAATCATCATATTGACTGTGACGATAACCGATATTCCCAGAAATGTTTTGTATGTTTGTATAAGAATAACACAATCACACTTCAATGTATAAGTAAAGAACTGAAATCTGAACTTTTTACTTACATCTTCTGCAAAATGTAGTGGCGATTCTTCTTTCTCTTTGGGAGAAGAAGAATTTTTCTTTTTGTAGACAGTCTTACTCGATAAAGGTATACACATTCCTAGGGCTTCTGCAAAACTTGCTCCGGAACCTGAATCTATTCCATTCAATGGATGTTGATGCACTTTCGAACTTGATGACCCTTTGGAAGATTTCGATTTTCCTTTTTTGTCTGGAGCAGAAGAAGACTCTTGCTTACTTTTAGGTTTGATTTCCATATCTTTGGTCACATTTTTAACTTCTTTGCTGTTATCAATTTTTGATTTTGTTTGTTCTTTCTTCGATTTTTCATGCTTATCACTGCTCCTCTTTTTCTGTTTATCATCATGTTTTTTCAGCTTGGTATCCACTTTCGATTTACGTTTCTCATCAGAGTTTCTGTGTGTCTCTTTTTTACTAAGGGAAATATGCTTACTTTTATGATCACTATTTTCTTCTTCTGAATCTTCCACATATTTATGCTTCTTATACTTTGATTTATGCCTATCTATTTCTTCTTCTTCTTCACTACTGTCTTCACTGCTCACCCGGCGTTTTGATTTGGCAAGTTTCTCATACTTATGTCGATTTTTATGACTGCGTTCATCGTTTTCTTCACTATCACTATCTGTAATGTTTCGAGAACTGTCTAATTTGTTATGTTTTGAAACGCTACTCCCATCATCATCACTTTTATTGGAGGATTTCCTTTTGGAATGATTTGACTTACTATTAGAACTATCATCACTGGTCTTATGTTTGCTCTCATGTATCTTACTCTTAGACACATCGTGCCCTCGTTTATCATCTTTTGGTTTTTTATGTTTGCTATTTTTCTCGTCCCTATGATTTTCAGTGCTATGACTAGATTTCTGGCGATCTTTACCGTGGTTCCTAGATTTTTCTTCTCCACTGTTCGCTTCTTCCCTTGTTGCTGGAATTTTACTAGCATCTGAAAATATAGAATAGATGAATATTTTATTTATATTGTGAAATTAAAACACTAATATTTTGTTTTTATTAGTGTTTTGTTTAACAATATCGCACATGAAACTAAATTACTGTACCTAGTGCAGATTCCTCAGGTTTTTTCTCTTCTTCCTCCACTACCATTTCTTTCCATTTAGCTACTAATGTTTTCGCATGGTCTCCTATTTCACCCCCAAGTTTTCGGAGGCCATTCACTGTTCGCCCTATACCTGTTATTTCTAAATGCTGTACCTTAATGGGCAACTTATATAATTTTGAAATGCAATGCATTAGCTATAAATTAAACAATATTGTAACATGATGTTATAATTTGTGAAAAGTGTTGTACCTTTGCATCATTTTTGTTTTTGGCATATCTTTCCAAACCATCCTGATAATGTTTGATTGCTCCTAATAACTGTTCATTAGTTTCTCCCATTTTACAATAATTGGTAACTTTCTGCTACCAGATGGAAGATTAGTAAGAAAATATGAGCAAAGTACCATACATTTCTGACTTTACAGGAGTAAAGTATTTGAATTGGTTTATATTACTACTACGATAATAGTACTATATTTTCTTCAAAATATACCTTAACCAGGGATAACGAAATTTATTGAAATAATTCTTTAAAAGCAAAACTCAGCACTCAGCTGTTAATTACAACGTAAGTCAAATGTCAAGTCAACATACCATCATAATCCTATAATCTCACAGAATACAATCTGTCCTTATCTGACATTCATATTCCAGGCATAAATTAGGAAAAGTTCTACGATAGGAAATACCCATCGACATATAAATATGGACTGCGCGTGGCAATGATAAGCGCGGCTAGTTCAGGCGAGAGAGAGAGAAAACGAAGAGGCCGGCTCTATCGCGTTTCTATTGGCCGCTGCGTACTGCAGCTAGTATTACGTCCCGAGCCGGCCTTTTCGATTTCCCTCTCTCTCGCCTGCACTAGCCGCGCTTATCATTGCCACGCGCAGTCCATATGTATATGTCGATGGAAATACCTTCCTGGATCACAGAATAACAAATTCTTTTTGTTATCACATTTGATATCTATTCTTTCTAGACTTCTTGTCTATACTATACAGTATGCACTGACTGACCTATTTTAATAATACAGGTCACTATAATTCTATGCCAACGAACTCGGATCGAGTTCGTTGTTCTATGCCCAGTTCTCCCATTCATTTCAACGAGGAGATAATAGCCAGGTACCGTAGCCCCACCCAAGTGTACCTGCACTTTGATAAGACATGTGTTCAAGGGCAAGGTAAATCAAATATGTGTATAAATAACGAACATAAATCAATTATTTTTCATATAACCTAGTAACCTAGTATTACCAAAAGTATTTAAGAATCGGAAAAACTGACCTTGCCGCCTGGACTTTCTAGATTGGGAAACAAAATTCCTCACCGGAATCCCAACCACCTAGGCCCGATTCAGGTTGAACATTGGATTTTTTATATAAACTATATGGTTGGAAGGTACGATACTTCTGTCTATATACTCTCGTGCATTTCAGATCGCAGCAATAGCGCCAGAAAAACCGAATCCATCTACTGAAGCTACTCCTCCCTTCCGGTCGGTAAGTAGCTTCAGGTTCCGAAATCGTGTGCCCACGTAGCCTTATTGAACCCAGAAGCCTTCTGCTTCCAGCCTATCAAGATCTGTACCGAGTTCTTGCAGGCCGGAAATGATCTTTAAGTTGTTAGAACAAAGAGAATCCGAATCAACATCAGGGTCTCCGTACGACCAGACGACACACCGAAGTTGATCTTAGAATATCAACTTCGCTGTTTTGTTGCAAGCTTGCTCTACCACATCTGTAGCGTTTCACCATAGGTGGTGCTGTTGCGGCTAGATCTAGTTCTAGTGCTGCAGTCTGCCGGAGATTCGTTATTATATAGCCATCGGGACCGTTCTGTTGGGTCCCACTCGCCTGCTTCTCATCCGACGAGGAGCTAATGTTGGAGGTCAATCTTTTGGTGTCAGGAACAAAAGGTGTACCCTCTGACGGGTTGTTAGCCCAGCATGGGGACGGCATCGCTACCGAGCCGATACTATATTATGTTAATCATATATAAGGTAAGGTTAATTAGCTGGAAAGGAATCATAGTGATTGGAGTAAATGGAAAAGTTCCTTAGTATAAATTGTAATATGAATTCTATAAATTTAAAGTTATGTTTCTTCTATGTACACACAGTAGAGTAAAATATCTATGACAATAAGTAATGAATAGAATAGGGAATAGACTCGTTCTCGTTCATCCTCCATCTATCTATGGCATGGATTAACCTGAAAAAAAAAATGGCAATATATAATATTTACATTTTCAACAAAAATGGAATTTTACTATACTACCAAGAGTGGAATAGATTGAAACAAAGTGGAATGTCAAGAGATGAGGTTAATATATTACTTTTCTTGTGTATTTGCATCATCTACATGATTCTGATCTATTATTGAACTTTTAGGAAGCAAAGTTGATGTTTGGTATGCTTTTTTCTATAAAGTCTTTCGTAAATAAAATCTCCCCGACAGATCCAAAAGATGGATTCTTATATTATAAAACTTCTAAGTATACCTTACACTTTTTCGAAACATTGTCTGGATTGAAATTTGTTCTAAACACAGATGTACACTCTCAGGGTGTGAGGGAATTGTTACAACAAATATATAACCAGGTAATCCTGAATGGATGATTAATAAATTAATATTATAGTGACAGTGTTATTGATCATTTTCATATCAAACGAGTAAAATAGCTTGAGTCACTTTAATTATTGTCATTTGGTATTTGTAATGTTTGCACCTGTTATTTTAATTCTCACGAGTTGGTTCAAAAACAGTATTTCATGTGAAATACAACAGAAACAGAAAGACTTTATTAATTTATCTCTAATATATCTCGAAGAAAGAAAAAGTTGGCTATTTGAAAACAATGTTTTCTAATTTCCTATAACACCAATTGTTTGTTTTGCGAAAGTTTTATGATGAGTTATGGAAAGTGATATATTTACTTAATTTTGAACTAAAGTTTTTTCTATTGACCATTTTCTTTAAATAAAGAATTAGCTATATAAAAAAAAAGAATCATTCTATTCTCACTTTGTAAATGAATGTTGTTAATGTTTCAATTCTGCTTATTAATACTATGTTATACGAATACTGAAAAAAATTTGGTTTATACACCTGTTAATTCTGATTTGAAACGATTATATATTTTTCAGGTCTATGTTGAATATGTAGTAAAGAATCCACTTTCCAAGTTAGCAGAACCCATAGAATCCGAGTTATTCAAGACAAAATTAGATGTTCTTATCAAACAATCGCCCATATATTTGTCAAAAGTTATGTGAATATGATAAAATGATATTGGGATAATTAATTAACACCAACCAAACATCTCCCTCATAAATCTACCTGGATATGGATAAGATATGAATGAAAAAGAATTATAAATTTGTACATATTATATTTCAAGTAATTAGAAAATAAATATTTATAGAATTTACTTTCTTTTATTTTTTAGAATTTGTAACTTGTTTTGTTAATAGCAAAAAAAAAGGGGCAAATCAAGCTTCACTGTTGATCCTAGGCATCTGGATCACTTTGTACAAAAAGGCGTAGCAATTGAAAAGAATCAATATCTCCTGGGTTGTACTAATCCAGTCAATGATGCAAAAATAGGGTATTAAAATAAAAAAAAAAAATGGTTGAAAAATTCACAAGCAAAATATAAATATACCTTTTTTTACACACGTAAGAACCGGGATGCTGTCATTGAATGAGTACTGTCGGAGTAATTGCCAATTATAGTAATACTCATACCTACACTCCTCAATTCAAAACGACTGAACTTTAGATGAATGTGCGTAAATAGTTGATCTATAGCGGCGCATCGAATCGCACTGTGTTAATCAATAATCTACTATCCTTTCAGAGGTTTATATTTAAAAAATAAAACATTCTGACGGGACCAATATGGTGTAATTGCTAAACACTCTGGACTAGACATCCAGAAATGTGGGTTCGAGTCCCACCTATGGTTCAATGTTTTACGTTTATTCATCTTTATGTGTAATAATTCGACGGATTATTACTTTTTGTTTTGAGAGGCCTTTGAATAATTTTGATTTAATTCAAATTGAAAGTTTTATAAATTATTATATCTAGAAATAAACATACGATATGTTAGATATGTCTATAGGCGTCTGAAATCTGAAACCCCTTTCCTGTAGCAATGACTCCATGCTTAACAAACGTAGCAAAGTACGCGGTCAACGGTACTTGTTTATTCCTGAGTCAGGAAAAGTCCACGTGGACTTGAGTAGACCCGTCACTTACAATTCTTTCGCCTAGTCAGATTCCTATTGGCTGCTTGTATAAATTATGGGTGGGCCATGCTCCGGTATTCTAAGTTGAACATATTTTCTAAGTTTGCGCGTGGGGTGGGCCCTGCTTCAATGATTTCATAAAAACTAATTACTTGGAGGAAAAAAGACAGTTCTCGACCACCTACTGATAGTTCTTAACTACCTACTTGTTCGGTAAGTCAGCTTGCTTTATGTTCACAGGGATGCTCCATGGTTGCATTAAATCATATCAATTAATATCATGTTGTCAAGATTTAGACAAACTAAATTTCAGAAATTTATAGAGATTAAATTAATTCATCAATTTGTGTTCATTGCAACAAGGGTTAGCATCCCTGGGGGCTAAAGCAGCGCTGGACTTTTCCGCGTCACGCGTAAAGTGATTGTTCCCTTATTTAAAAATCATTTTGTGACAATTTCCTATCATATCAGATTTAATCCGATGTACAAATCGAGTGTTTAAATCCTCTGATCATCATTTCTACAAGGGGTTCGAGAGGAAATTGTGTTATTTAGACCAACAGGATAAGTGCATTTTGATTGCCAAAGAACAACTGTTAAATTGACTTCAACCTCTGAATCGGCAATATAATATAATGTGGTTATTTAATCTTCAGATCATGCTCCGCCCGCCAATGTTTAATTTGTTAATATATATTTTTCCTGTCATTCAGGCTAAGTAGTGACCAATTGTAATTCCGCTTATCGCAGATTACTTAGGGGAGATGATGGAGTATCAGTCGTTAGGCTTACCCCAGCTTACCAGAAAGGGAGGAATTCTTTGATTTTGAACATTATCTATCAATCATCGACGTGATCGAACGCGAAATCGATCACTGTTCCGTGTGTGCTAATTAGTCTTTCATTTGATTGAAATTCTCCAGAGATCCTGGCAGGAACTCGCTTGCTGGCGAAAGGGGTAGAACTAGCGACATTGATAACGGTGTCACAGGTTCCCATTTTGGGGTGAACCTTAATTTGACGTTTTTAAATTCATGTATCATTTCCATTTCTAAATTTTGTAGTAATTTTATATTCGTTGCGGTGTTGTAATGTATCGAATTTTGTTAACTTTTATTCAATATCTATTTATTTTTTTAATTTGATTAACGAGTTTAACTGGTAATTCCTAATCACCTCTCAGCGAATGCGACCTTCAGAATTTACGCTTGAATAGATATAAAGATATAAGTATAGGTAATTGTACGAGAGGTGGTCCCTTGGAAGGGATCGTGGCCTCATAGTTAAAAACAGCTTCTAGATGGGCTGAAAATACACCTAGTGGTGGCAGCTTAAAAGAACCTTAAGGGTACACGGATCAACTAAGATCTTCGATACCCGAGCAGGTTCCAACAAACAAATCTTAATTCATATAACACGTCGATGAGGTATTAACGCTACCTGTAATAATACCCAGCCGACTGTTACAAGCAGTGAGATAGACTTTCAAACCTATTCACTTATTGAGAAATATTAAATCTAGAGTAATTTCAGTTCAGATTTATTATTTATTATTATAAAAACAATACGCTCGGCTGAACGTTACATATGACCCTATGTTAAATTATTGTAAGTTATCTTCATAATTCATAAAATTTAATTTTATATCTCTTAATGTACTTACACGAAAATTGTGGCCAATTAGGCAAGAAACCTTAGACTTGTTTATACTTACCCAGCACATTTTCTAGTCACTTCTATTGAAATATATAAGAATCGGGATGCTGTCATTGAATGAGTACTGTCAGAGTAATTGCCAATTATAGTAATACTCATACCTACATTCCTCAATTCAAAACTACTGAACTTTAAATGAATGTGTGAATAGTTGATCTATAGCGGCGCATCGAATCGCATTGTGTTAATCAATAATCTACTATCCTTTCAGAGGTTTATATTTACAAAAATATAAGACTCTAACGGGACCAAAGTGGTGTAATTAGTAAACACGCTGGACTAGACATCCAGAAATGTGGGTTCGAATCCCGGCTATGGTTCAATGTTTTAAGTTCATTCATGTTTATAATACTGTGTTAAATTATCTAAGTTATCTTCATAATTCAGAAAATTTAATTCTATATCTCGCAGTAAAAATTATTAGAGAGTTAGTATTCCATCATTCACCTCCATTAGCTACTTAGAAGTAATTTTGTAAATACCTATATTATTTTATTGATATTTATAAGATGATTTAGACTATTTATCTAAATTTATGTCATGTATATGTGGTGTTTGGGACCTAATCATTGTTATTCTAATGTGAAATATTTTCTTTTATCATATACTTTGCTGTATTTTAATTATTGTATTGACATGTTCTACATCCATATATTATTGAATAAATAAATTATATTATTATCGTCGAGCGTAGAACTCAACATTATGAAATGCAAGCTTTGTTGTATCGTTTTCATTCTGATTACTGTCTGACAAACGACTTGAGTGTTTTGGGGATATCCGCGGGAAACGCGAGAATTACCTGGAAAGCGGCGGTAGGGTATGCGCCAGTCGTCACTTTCCGTTCGCGAAGAGGAGGACATGTTTTGGATCCTGCGAAGGACTAGGTTCACGAGCGCGGCGTCGTTATTGAACACCCTTAACAACAATAACAACAGCGGTGAGTTTTGATGCATAGTTTGTTAACCAAATATTCTTAAGATAGCAATTTTTTAATTTTTGGAATTCCGTCAAGATTTCAAGAACTATACAAAACTTTTAGTGGGAAAATGTGATTATTTAAAATGTATATTGAGCGTCATTAGATGCAAAACCCGCCAAGTCACTACCTAGAAAATCAAGAAACTCCTCCAGAAAGCAACACGTATACTATTCATTAGGTTACTTGTATTTTTACAATGTTGATTAGCAGAAGATATTTAAAAGAAATCAAAACACGATAGGTGAATTAATATCAAATATTCAAAAAAGTACTTGGCTGATTTAAAGCACAAAAACGAAATTTTGATTCAAAATAGAGAACTTGAACTTTTGTATTACCTAATTTAAGCCCCATAAAACAATGTCTATTCCAAGAACAATATCATTTTGACAGAAAGAAATGTCGAGTTCGAGTGTCGCTCTCATCTGCATTGTTGTTCTTGGTCAATTACTTCCTTACAGAACAGAATTTGGTAACACTCTCCACCCAGTTTTATAATGTTTGCGACGGATGTCGCTTCCTGGGGATACATGTCTCCCTACATGATATCAGGAGCAAACATAATTACTGTATTGCCACGTTTAGAAAAGCTCTGTAAAGCTCAAATATTGCTTCTTTAATTAACTTCTCCGCGTATATTAATAGCGTTACCCACCTTTTCCAAAATAAATCTTTTGCCATTGTTAAGCTGAAAATGCCAATTTGTTGAAGGTCCAAATACGCGATCCGGAGACGTATAGCAAGTTCGGCTTCAGGAACTTGGAATCCTGGATTGCTAGTGCAATAGTCATATAATTAATAATGATTCTTGACTCAGGTGTAAATTATATATAAATTCTCGAGAAATAGGTCACACTAATACATATGCTTATTATTTTCATCTTTACGTACGTTTCGGTCTCAAGATCATCATCAGGAGAGGTATTATGTCCAAAACGGGATTTCTTAAAACTAATTGTATCAGCACAAAGCGTGCTTATCGCACTGATTTCAAATGAAAGTGCCCATGTCGCCGAAAAGAACAGAAACACAAATAAACGAAATTGTAACACATTAATGTTTTAAGTATTATAAGTTATAAAAAAGTGTTATAAACAACTCTACGAATAGCTTTCTTCTGATTAGAAATTCAAACATATGTGAACGGGACAGATCGAATCTGTGCTTTGTAGATTACGATGAGCTTCTGGGATGCAAAGTAGTTATTGGCAAGGAATAAGAAAGTCAAGTTTTTGTGAAATGGTTCTCACAATGGGCCTGACATGATCGTCCCATGAGAGGGTGCTGTTGGTGGTGTTACCGAGCATGAATATGGAAATTAGGGATTGTGAGATCCGTCTTCCTGGAGAAAAAACAAGCTTGAGTTTTGGTTTCATTAAACTCTACTAGATATTTCAAAATTGTTGCCACATTTTCGTAAATTGCGTCAACCGATCTCGGTTCCAGTCCTCTAGCTTCTTTGGATGAGAAAGTGGTATGGTATCATCTTCAAAGCTGTGGATAAAACAGGAGGTCATTTCTAACTGATCTTCGATATGGAGCGGAAACAAAATTTGTGCCAAGACAGCCTGTAGAACACCAGCTTCAATAGCCATGGTATCGGAGGAGACTCCGTCAAATACCACATGGAATGATCTATCTAAGAGAAAACTCGATAGTAAGCGACAAAGTTGAGGATGCAAACCATACGACGGAAGTTTCCTAAGAAGGCCTTGGTTCCAAACTCGGTCAAATGCTTTGGAGATATCAAATGCTACAGCTAGAGATTCCACATATTTTTCAATAGTAGGAGGCACCAGGTCTCCTGTTAATCTCTACTCTCTACTGCTACTACGAGATACAGGTTTTGTCACAGAGACGATTACATTTCCTGTTACATTTAATACTGATAATAACTGGTAAAATAATAATATTGGATCGGGTCACTGTGTTTTGTAGGAATTTCTGTCAACCAATATCTTTTCATTTATTATCACTATATATTAGTTTTATGTCAATTCACTAATTTTTGATATAATTCACCCAAATTTCAATTTTGCAAAACTATTGTCGCTTTAGAGATATTGTGCCAAATGGGAAAAATATGACGTTTAATTAGCAGACTTTTACATGTCACCATGCCAGTAATGCAATGTCATGACACTATACATTGTTCCCAGTTTCATCATTCTTCCTGGCTAGTATGTGTCATTGCTTAACCGTTAGTCAATAGCACCCAGGAGGGGTTGTTTCTATATGTCAACCTGGCGCACGCACCAAAATGCAACCCGTGATGGATGGAGCTTCATTTATTGGAATTGGAAGCTGTAATAGGGTTTGTCGACAGAAAAAAATTTTTATTTTGACTCATAAAAGCTGGTTTAAAAAAATCCATCTTCTAGAGATATTCATAGAAGATGAAAGTAAACTACTTGTGATGCGTAAAATTGTGATACAAAGTCATGCAAATAAAATTCACATGGAAATAATTGGTTAATCCCACATCGAGGAATGACATTGGGGAAATGGGATTTAGAGGTAAATTCTAATAAAGTAATTCATTTGCATAATAATTAATAATTTAAAATAACCGTAGGGGTTGTATCTATCTGTCAACCTGGCGCACGCACCAAAATGCAATCCGTGATAGATTGGAATTGGAAGCTCGAATAGTGTTTGTCCTATTCATAGGAGATGAAAATAAACTACTTGTGATACGTAAAACTGTAATACCTAAAGTCATGCAAATAAAATTTACATTTAAATAATTGGTTAATCCACATCGATGAATGGTATTGGGGAAATGAGATCCTAATAAATTAATTCATTTGCATAATAATTAATAACGTAAAATAACCGTAACTTGGTTGCAGATTTCCTCACAGCTATTATACGTAATTTAGTCCAATTTCTGTTGATCATTGGGTAATCATTCATTGAAGCATGGAAGTTAGTTCACTGAGTGAACTAATCATGTATGTTTGTTTGATACATACTAATTTGAAATAAACGTTACGATTGAGTATTGAAGCTATTTCTATAACTGGAATTCAACTCGCGACTAATCCAATCCTACTGGGAAAAGGTTACGACTATAATTAACTGTATTATAATATGTTTACTAGCTCTGGTTTGCGGGCTAGGCCTTACAGCTAACACATGTAGGAACGAGCCCCGCGCCGCGAATTTCAAGACTCACATGCTGATTGCCAATGATTAAAAACCGCTAAAGGCGTGGAAAGACGTCAAATTATCCTCTATGTCATCTGAAAGTTTGTTTGCATTGACAAGGATATCTATGTTATGGAATGGTCTGTCACGGACATTATGTGCTTATCAATGGGTCTTATGATCGTTTGCTATAATTTTATCATGAACCTGTTATGTTGTGGTAACAGTTGGAGCATGACATTTCTAATAAAAACACAAGTTATGTGGGCATGAGTCGAGGACAGTTTGTTGTCGATTAGAAGTAACGTCTGCCCAAGCATTTTAACGTATGTGCAGAAAATATACCTAACTTCTCTCAGTTCCAATAATTGTCGCAATTTCTTGTTTTAGGTTATATTTTGTAAATTTGTTAGATATTCAACTAAAGTGTGGCCGTAATTTGTAGTTATTTGCCATATTTTCCAAGTATATGCAAAATACATGCTTATATGAAGTGTCCAAAGTGTCAAAATATATCGATTCCATTCTTACCCCCTTTGGTATTGAATTTCGCCGCGATGTCATTCCCCAATATAGTTCAATGTAACAATAGTTTAAAATTGTTTAGTAAATTATTTGAACTTCTTCTCTATATAACAAAAGCATCATTACTTACTTTTCCACTATAGATTTTTTAAATCTAATGGACATGTCTGCACCAGCGCTAGCAATTGTTTCTCTGATGATACTAGAGTAGCTGTTGAAATAAGCATAAGATTTTATAAATCTATAGTTTAAAAGGGTGTTTGTGTTTTTACTATAATTCCACAGAAATAAACCCAATATATAGATATGAGTATAATATTGTCACCAAATGAATAAATATTATTTTATGCTCAGATACTCCACATGCGACGATTATTTATTTAGTGAAATTCTTACTGTTACCGAACAATAATGTAAATGTAGCGAAAAATTCCAATCTCTTCTACGTATGAAAATCAGGTAAATTGATGTATCGACAATTTCTAAATTATATTCGGATTTAATTTTATCGGTAACTGGCGTGGTTTCGAAGATGTAACTATGCAAGATCGTCTGATCCTGTATTTTCATCATAAACTCAACTTGTGTTACATAAGTACATAACCAACGTTTATTTTAGCTCGATGTTTCAACAGAGCTTATATTTAAGGAGATTAAATGATGGTATAATGAACTTATGAGTTGTAAACAATTCTATTCGTATATATGTACGAACATAGTGCTCGTTGATCTCTCTGAACATACTCACCCTCTTATATAATATATATTATACTTCTATTAAAATTTTTATTTCTCCTTAAAACATATACTAACAAAGCTATATTTCAATGTTAGTGGTATGTTACATAGTTGTAGGGTTATTAATATAAGAGCACCCTGTTCAGAGAATTATTTTATTAACGAAGCGAAAAAAGAAAGCTGACAGACTGATGGAATAAGTTCAAATACTCTCTTCGGAATCCTAGCAGGTATATAGAGTCATGAGCGTCCAGGGCAAGATCTCAATTTTGCGGCCCTGTAAATAGCCAAAAGCATTTTATGGAACTAATGAAAGCAACACAAAAAATGTTAGTAATTAACAAGAAGTAATGAGGGGTAGAGATACATTTTGTGAATAAATTACTTTGCTAGCTTTTTCCAATCACACTGTGTATATCAATTTTTTCAGCAATTTCATGTTCTGTACACCCTGTATATCGTAACATTTTAATCACACCTAAATCTCATAAATTCATAAGTAATCTAAGTCGGCAAAAGAATTCGATTACACATAATTATAAACATATTTTTCATGTCACTTACTAAATTGTATTATTTCAAGGTAGCTGATTATAGACCTTCCGTTCGTCTATCGACATATCACTACATAGTATAAAGCAAAGTCGCTTTCTCTGTCCCTATATCCCTATGTATGCTTAAATCTTTAAAACTACGCAACGGATTTTGATGCGGTTTTTTTAATAGATAGAGTGATTGAAGAGGAAGGTTCATATGTATAATAACATCCATTAAATATTGGAGAAATACTGTTATTTCTGAGGTTTCTAATGTGATGTCGTAAATAATTACATTTTTTCCGCTTACATTGCAAACGCAGGCTGAACCCTACGAGATATATCAAAATAATGTACTAAGTATTGTACACATTGAAAAGGTCTACAGAAAACTCCGCGATGGTATATGTCTATCTCTTACTGTTATCCCACAATACCATTTTTTTGTCATTTACTTTTTACTACAAATAATGGCTAATTTTCGAAGCGATTTTAACCAATACAGCATTAATCCTTATCCAATTAAATACCTTAGATACATTGTTGATTTAATATAGATCTATATGGCCCTTTACAGCATATGATTTAAATGAATATTTTCGAAGATGTTACAGATTTAAAAATTGCGGGACGTAGCGTTTGCGGCGGTACCGGCCGGGCGGGCGGGAGCGTGCCTATAAATAGCGCGTCGGAGGCCGCGGTTCTCCCTATAGCACTTTGAATTTATCAGCATTGCACCCGTGTGAAGCCGAGGCGGGTCGCTAGTGTATATTGTATAATAAACGACCTGCCCCCAGTGTTAGGAAATTTTCCAAGAAAAGGGAAGAAGATCCTTCCTAATAATAATCAGTGGTCTCTAAAGTAATGTAGAAAGTATTTAACTTCAATATCGTGAATGACCGGTAATATGGCTTTCGTCAGCAGGGTTCAACAGAAGACCTGCTTGCCTACTTAATACATGTATGGCAGAAATCTATTGAAAAATATGGGGAAACCCTATGTAGCATTGGATATCTCCAAAGCATTTGACCGAGTCTGGGACAAAAGCCTTCTTGGAAAACTTCCGTCATACGGTTTTCCGCCTCAACTTTGTCGCTTACTATCAAGTTTTCTCTCAGATGCATCACTCGATGTGGTGGTTGACGGGTTGTCCTCCGATACAATGGCTGTCAACGCTTGGTATTCCACAGGGACATGTCTTGGCATCAACCTTGTTTCTGCTCCATATAAACGATCTGCTGGAAGTGACCACCTGTCCCGTGCACAGCTTTGCAGATGATGATACACTTCATACCGCTCTCTCATCTAGAGCCTTTATACTATCCAATGAAGCCAAAAGAGCGAGACTTGTTGACGCTATTAATGCAGATCTGGCAACCATTTTGAAATGAGGATCTGATAATGTAGTAGAGTTTAATGCAACCAAAACTCAAGCTTGCATCTTCTCCAGGAAGGCGAATCCCAGTCAGGAATTCCTATGAAGTCTTCGATATCCGTGCTCGGAATCACCACCAACAGTACGCTCTCACCGGATGATCATGTGAGGTCATTGCAAAAACCCCTTCACAAAAACTTGGTTTTCTATTCCGAGCCAAGAGTTACTTTACATCCCAGCAGCTTCTCATAATCTACAAGTCACAGATTTGACCTGTCTTGGAGTATTGTTCACATGTTTGGAGTTCGGCTCCCAAACATACCCTGAAGCTCTGGGATTCTATCCAGAAGGTGATATTTGTCTGATTGATAATGTCACACTTATTAATACATTGACCTCTCTACAACATCGTAGAAAGGTGGAAGATCTCCCCTTTTCTACAGATATTACCATGGATGGTGTTCATCATCTCGTATGTTATTACACCACGAGAGATTGAAGATATGCGGCCCCACGTCGAAAAGAATACAATACGTGGCCTCTAACTGTCCTTTGTAATTGTTTAATTTTAATATCATTCCGAAATCTGAGTATGTACGTATTACAGTAATGAAGTTGCCATTTCCTATAGATTTGCACTCCTATTCTACTGGAATCATGCTTAAAATAATAGAATTACATTTATCATTGTTCTATGTAGATTCCACAATTATGTTTCTCGGTTTTATTCGTTCTCATAAGTTCTACCTAATTTAACTAATTGAACCTAATTCGTTTTACGGTGAAAAGGACCAAGATAGATGCTACGTATTTTCATATTATACATCCTGCGTATAATCTGAGGAATGGGTAACTTGACTGCAGAAAATTGCTGTAAATTCTACGTGCCTTCTCAGGATACAAGTCTTGACGATAATGTGCGAGGGTAAATTGAGGCGACAGGCGTAATAGACGTCCTGGAAGTCCATTTCGTCAGTGGAAAATACGTTAACATGGAAGCCTCATTACCCTCTTATCGAAAGAATACTTAGTGAAATAGCTTAGCGAAGTTTGGGAAGTTAAGTAGTGCAACAATTATTAATTGGAATCTGCAACTTGTCAGGAAGTTTCCCATGTTTTATATGGCAAGTTAATTAACAAAAGCATCGGATGTCAACAAAAATAAAAAGGACACCGTATTAATAACCGTACAGGATACTATCGACATCGAGCAACATGAGATAATTTATATTTTCTCATTCTCTATCAAATGACAAGAACAGATTTTCAAGAAATACATTTTGTAGAACATTGATTCTTAATCGATTAATACTCATGGCATATAACAATGGTGTCTGAAGACTTCAAGAAGAAGAATGTAATGACTTCACAGAGTCAACAAAGAAGTAGCAAATTCCATATAGCATTATTAAATGAGTTATAGTCAAAATTATCAACATATTATCCACAAAAATTCTCAATCGAGTTAATCTTCAACTTCAAGAATTAGAAATCTTCTTCTATGAATACTGTTAATCTGCGTAATACCTCTATGGGCACAACATTAAGAGGACTACTACCGTATGATTAACGTACTGTTAGTCGGTTATATACACCTTCAACAGATTGATTGTTCAGTAACGCTACTGTCTCGTTCTACTGATGAGCTCTATGAGAAGAACACAACAGCTGTCTAGTACTATTAGTTTGTAGCGTTACTGATCAATCTAGACTAGAAAGTATTATTGTTATCTGACAAAAGCGAAAGAAATAAATGTATATGTTCATATATTCATTTATATCTGAATTCTTACATTGCTTAAAGAGAATCAGAAAACTTTTTAAATATAGTCCAGTCAAAAGTGTGAAAACATAGGGGTCTCTTATAAGAAATGAAATATCTCGGGCTCTTTTAATCCAAAGTTTCTGAAATTTGGTAACAGGGGGTTTTCGGCTGAAACCGAATCTGAAAATTGGTGGAAAATTGCGTCGTTTTCCTTCATATTCCGGTCTCGGTCCTCGTCCAACATGTCAAATTATAGGTTTTCGTAAAGGCTAAGTATTATTTCATGGTTATAAAATCAACAGCAACTACAGTTCTCCGGAAAATATAAATTTGAATAAACAATAATATAAATTTTTTTTTAGAAAATTATAGTAAAAAATCTATATGATAATGATGATATTACTCGGTTATATCTAAGATATCTTCTTTCATATTATCAAAATCAACTTTTTTTGAGAAAAAATCTTGAATCTTGAATTTACCACAAACCCGCGAGCTGTTCATTTTATTGTTTTTAAGTTACTCAGCTGACAATTTTTTTTCGAATGGACATATACGTTAATTCAATTTACATAATTTTATTTTCGGTTACTAGGTTTTAGTACAAATTGATATTTCATAGGGCCACGTGTTTTATAAATTAAAATAGATAAAAAAGACGTGATCTTATAGCTGCATCTCCGACACTATTACCAGCATGCCAGTTCCTTTCCCTCCATACTCAAAGACAGCTGTTGTGTTCTCCGTATGCGTTAACGGGTCCACGTCATAGAGATCTTGTGTATAGGATATTTATGGTACACGTACGCCGCATCATCATTGATTCCTCGAAAACATCTGTTTTTTTACCTGCTTTGAAAGAGGTGCTGTACATATCATAATAAAATATACTTTTCGAAAAACAAAATAACCATTAAAGATTGTCGTGTAAATATGTCAAATTTTCTTTTTCGGTGTTTTCCTAAAAACTATAGTGCTTGTTATTTTATAACCATAAAATAATACTCAGCTACCACAAAAACCTACGTTGGATACGTTGGACAAGAACCGAGATATGAATATGAAGGAAAACGACGCAATTTTCCACCAATTTTCCAGAATGTTCATTCTTTTAGTGAAATTTGTATTTCAATAACACGAACTAAATTTTTCCAAAAACAAAATAATTAAAGTTTGTCGTGTAGAAATGGTAAATTTTCATATTCCGGAGTTTTCCGGCAAATTGTCGTCGGTTCTGATTTTATGATCATGAAATAATACTCAGCGGCCACGAAAACATATAATTAGACACGTTCGACGAGGACCGAGATAGGAATATGAAAGAAAAACAATGCAATTTTCCTTCTCTTAATGAAATTTGTACCGAAACACATCATGGCATCTTATTATTTCAATACCACTCAAGTCCGAGAAAAAATTTTGTTTGTTGCTAAGATTTGGTAAAATTTTCCGGGTTTTCCAACAAACGGGATGGATTCTACATTTTCTGACTTCAGATTCGGGTTCAGCGGACCAAAAAACCCCCTTATATCAAATTTCAGAAACTTTGGATTAAAAGGAGCTCGATATATTCCTTTTGTCATAAAAGACATTCCATTTTTTATTGAAAATGGTTTTCCATTGTTTATTAATCGTAATAACAACGAGCCCCCTTTTTCCTTTCTGACTAACAATGCGTAAGCCATACCGAACACGATGCAAAATGGATTTTGCATTTTCGTGAGGTCTATAAAACTTAGAGGTTTTTCAAACTTTTGAATGAACTAATATATCGCAATCTATGATACATAGAAAACCACTACGTTACGAATACATCTCAGCGCAGACTTGTGATAGAGATTAACCACATGTCTAGAATTCGAGACTGCTCGCTCATGCTTTCATTTGATGTATATCTCACGATATCGTGCACTTCGTGCAACGGTAGGGAATCAAAGTTTACTTATCACCTTAAGGAAGATATAGGCACCTATACATTCTCTCTTCCATTAAATATTGATGGTTCTACCTTGAACCCAACAAATTTGTAAACTAAGCAAGATTCCAGCTAGACTTCATTGATTTCTACCCGATTAGATAGGTGAAATGTTAATAATTGAGTTATTGGCCCAGACTCGTTATCTTTATTGTTATGGATGAATATTACAGATGCTAAGATAATTGATATGTTTATCAAAATAACGGAAGAAGAACTTAATGTTATGTTTAAACTGTCATAAATTAATGTGAAACAAATTGAACTTTGACATTTAACGATAAACGACATAAAACTGTATTTTGAAAAAAAAAACAGTCTCACTTGTATATTTTCGTATACAGCTTGAGTCAGATAAACCGGGGTTGTAGCAACCTTATTAATTATCAATTAGAATTCATTTAGATATCAAACAAGTTAGTAAAATTCAAACTCGTTTTAAGTACACCCACGTAAATATGCTTTTGTCAAGTATATGAGTTTATTTCTTACTACGACCGTCCCGTCATAATTTAATACAGTTTGTTCTTTGTATCTGTGGAACGGAAACTAAATGTATAGGTTCTGAATCCTTATCAAGGAAGGGTTATTATAATTTGTAAAATATCGACAACATCGAAGAGGTTCCTCACAGTTTCCATAGGAAATCATGAGTTACGTATTTAGCAGGAATGATTCTGAAGAAAACAAGTGCTTTACAGTATATTGGTAGTTATAGACATATTTTATGATCTAATTCGAAACGGCAGGTTGATCGCTTGCTATGGTTTAAGCAAAGGTTTTTTTAGCTTGTATTTTTCTTTGAAGCTACAATCTATTCACGTAACCATAACGTAATACGTGCAGGACATACAATTAGAATATTACCTTGATATAATTTTCATTCATACCTAAATTCAAGGAAGTTTGAATAAGGTCATAAAATTGAGGTGCCTGTCAACAAAAATAGAATAGTTCTTTTGTATCCACCTCACTAGACGGGGGAAAGCCTCTATCTCTCTCCCTGGGTAACAGTTACTACCTCCAAACATATCAATCAAAGATGAGTGGTTATCCAAAATTATAGAAAACCAAACTCATCACACTAAAGTCAGTTATATTATAACATCTTGAGTTAAATCTTGCTTTGACGATTTCACGAATCACTTAAATCATATTTTTAGAAGCTTCTAGTTAAGCTTGCGTTGTGGTGTTTATGATGGTTCATTCAGAATCAAGTCATATTGCTGAATACATAAAATTTAGAATTCCTTGAATAATTAAATCATAATAGTTTTGTTCCAAAAGATCCTCAGTATTTTAATAGTATTTTTAGTGGATAAGGATGATTATTTCTTATCAATAGAGCCCTTAATGATAGTTATTATATCAAAAGATTTAGATACAGATATGGAAAATTAACTTTCATCTTCAAAAGTCGATGTCATTAATCCATATTATTTTATTATTGGGCTATGAAAGTAAGCGTTACTCATTTATTTCTGGAAATCAACAATCATTGTTGAAATCAATACAAGTTTTTCTGTAACACTTTTAAAAATACAAATGGAAGTAATTTATAATAACAAACATTTTTCACGTTTTTTTGCGTTTTGTTACGCTTATAATAGTATAAAAGCTGGCTGATTTTCGATTATTACTTATCGAGGCAACCATCCATCATCATAGTTCAATTAGAGCTCCTGGGTTCCGATAGCGAAGAAAGTTTGACAGGATAAGAATTATGTATCGCATATCTGACATGATACAAGACAAATGCGTGTAGATTTGTGATACAGAAAGGACTGACGTAGCTAGAAGGTAAATCGATCAGTAAAATGAACATCAGCATCAAACGAAGATAGTTTCAAGTTTGGAAGTTTGGATTAATAACAGAGTTGTAGTGAGAGTAAGGTCGGTGCATATTATCATGCACTTATCATTTCAGACACGCAGCGTTTCGAGTCCAGCATACTGGCGTTCACATTATACGAGGGCACGATGAAAAGTCCCTGAAAATGAAATAAGAAATGATTTATTTGGTCAAAACTTATATTATTTGTCAACATAATCTCCTTGTAGCGATACACTTCGTCCAACGTTTCCTCATTTTTTGATCCCTTCCAAATAATACGATTTCGGTAATCCTTCAAAATAGGAGTTTGTTTCAGCAATGACCGCATCGTTGGAGCCAAATCTCTGTCCGCCCAGCCATTCCTTTAATTTTCGAAATAAGATAAAAATCGCAGGGGGCCAAATCTGGAGAATATGGTGGATGACGAACCAATTCGTAGCGCAATTTTGCCATTGCGACTGCGGACCTGTGCGCCGTTGTGTTGTCCTGGTGGAAGAGCACTTTTTTCTTTGCCTAGTGCGGCCGCTTTCGCTTCAAATCGGCGTCGAATCGATCCAACAGCTCTGCATAATATACGCCGGTGATCGCTTTGCCATTTTCAAGGTAATCGATATGGACTATACCGTGTGCATCCCAAAAAACTGTCGCTATGACTTTGTTGGCCTATAAACCCACTTTGGCCATTTTCGGCTTCGATTCGCCTGGACAAGTCCCCTGTTTCGATTGTTCTTTGGTCTCTGGCGTGTTGCGATGGACCCATGTTTCGTCCACGGTTACGAAACGGCACAAAAAGTCCTTCTTATCGCGCTTGAACATTACCAAACACTCCTTTTAAGTTTATGCAAAATGTTCCGTACCTGTTCGGTTAATGAAGAGAATGAAGATTAACCAAGTCGTCGTTGTGTATGATAACATTCACTGGTGAATCACTGAAAACATAAAGAACAGAATAAATAACAAACAATCACCTGCTAGCTTGGTGGTCGTTAACATACACCAGTGAATCTTAAGATACACTCCGCTTCGGACATTCACAGTAACATATATACAGGGTTTTTTAAAAAAAGATGGCCCCGTTGCTAGGATATGTGGAACACTGAAAAATAAGTGGGGTTTGCTTGGTACAAAATTTTTGTAACGGTATCCGTATTCAAGATCATTAATTTCATGAATTGGTATTATTTTACGTTTTCTTAATACCTCTGGAAATTGTCCATATTCAAAAGATGTGTTTACGAAATAAGTGATTGATTCGATAATAGTACTCAACCATTTTTGTATTATAAAATGTGGTACGTCATCCGGTCTTGATGATTTTTTGTTTTTGAGTTTATTGTTCAACAGATATAAATGGTATCAAAAAATAGCTTTCTCTATGTATGATCGAGAGCTTATTCTTACTATTACATTTTGGTAACTGATCAATAAGCTTATAGGGGCATCTAGAAAATATTTGTCAAAAGATGAAGCAATAATTTCTAGGTCATTCAGTATGGTACCTTCTAAGTTTATTTGTATTTCTTTGTGTTCATTTATTTTATTTGTCAAGGTATTAGTAATATTCCAGGCGGCTTAATTAGGATTATCGGATTTATTAATTAATTGCTGGAAGTGCTGTTTTTCTTAATTAGTTAGTAAACGTTCATGTTTGAGTTTTTCCTGTTTGTACATCTCTGTGAGTTCTGGGTGGTTGTTTTTTAGTTTAAATAATTCTTTTAGATTTGCACTTGACTGTTTAATTTTTTTATTTGCCCAACTTTTAGTATGCCTTCGAATACTGCTTTTTTGATCGGACAATGTATATTAAAATGGTATAATAATATATTATGAAAATGATCAAACGTATTGGTTTGACTATAAACCGTTGCCCAGTGTTCATTGGGTAGTGTATTTGTGAAGTTGATGATAGCATCTTGGCTAAAATTACGTTTAATTGCACAAGGTTTCATCAAAATTCATTTTGTAGAACTCAAATAAGAGATTTTTGCGCTTCGTTGAATGAAACTAGACCAGGTAATTCAAGGATATACAAATATAAAAGGAACAAATAATACGAGATTTGGCTGGGAAGTCAGAGTTTCATCAAGTTGATAATGGTGAAAATTTTCATTTCAAATATTAGGAAATGTTCGTGCATAATATTCCAAATTCTTATCTGTGTAAATTTTCATCACTTATTTTCATCCATCGCTTGTTCCCTCTTTCTAACGAGCAACTCATCTGCATATTCTCATTCTTATCGAATAACTCATAAAATCTACTGAGCGGCTGGAGCATTCAAGCAATTAATTTCCAACTATTGCCCTTGCTGAAAGTCGTACAATAAAAGCAGAGGTATATTCATGTTTGCAACTTATTGCGCAAGTTGAGAAGCAATGTTATAAAAGGCGTGTCTCGAGTACATTTCATGCGCTCGAAATTGAAATAATTAGTTCCAAACAATCCATTGAACGAACATTCAATGTGAAGTTAACGCTCATATAACAAAGTTAACTCGAACATTATGAATTTCTGCATGATATTATTAATCATAAATCATTTTGCAGCGGGCTATAATGTAAGTCAAAAAAGATATTACCGAATTGGTGGATATAAGTGAAATACCTATTGGAAGAATTTTACAACAACATCAATTTCATCCGTATCAAATTACATCAGGAGCTGAAAGACACCGATTTCAATATGCCACAATCGAAACTTCAGCTGGATCCAACTTTTATGATAGAGTGCTATTTCTTGATGAGTCTACATTCCACAAGAACAGCCATAAATTCCAATATCATCAGACTAACACACAGCCAAGATAGATGGAGTATAAATAATTCGGGAGGTTAATTGGGTGTATTGCGATTGGCCGCATTTTTTCTAAGACAAACATTTCTTGGCATATCATCTTCCTGTTTTTTTTTTAAACATTTCCTTTGCTATGAGTACAATACGGTACTAATATGATGGGGTGGGAGCGCATTATTAAAACTAGATCTTCACTTCAATTCAGTTGCACAAGTAATAAAGAAGAGAGAGAGAATAAAGAACGTAATAAATAAATAAATAACATAAACGACAATATAGATAATTTTACAACATTACCATACATTCCGGAGACCTCAGAGAAAATTAAGAAACGTTCAAAAAAGCATAATATAAATGTTGCGCATGAATCTACTAACTGTGTTGGTAAATATTTTTCAATTCTAAAACCTTTACTACCTAAAGATAAACAAACCAACACAGTATACAAATTAAATTGTTTAGATTGCTATGGGACTTATACAGGCATCTCTGAACAATATTTGCAAAAAAAGAATGTATGGCCATATGTATAGTACTAGAAACAAAACCTTATAAAACTCCACCGCACTTGCGAAACATTGTTTTAATTATAATATTAAAAATATGTATTAGGTAGAATGCCCAAATAACAATATTTCTAGAAATAAATTTTAAATATTTACTTTTCAACACTCTTGACAGATATCTTTCAATAAAAGTTTTCTGTAATATTAATAATAAAGATTCTTAACCCAGTATGAATTATATATAAGTACAAGTACCTCATAAATCTTACATCTGGTTCTAGTAGATACCAACAAATAACTTCAAACGTCAGTTGTTATTAGACCATAGCAACATGCGCTTGTATATTATGAGAATATTACTGAACAGTGGATTCTTGTTACAAAAAATTTATACTTTAATATTGACTATACAATTTCGATTATCGTGGTTCTGTTCGTTTCGACGGCTTGGGCTTTTGATTGAAAATTGTGCGATATGGACGCTTGCGCTATAATTAGTTTTAATAAACCCTTTTGACATAATAAGTTTTCTGATGATGGTCGTGAGACCGAAACGTACGTAAAGACAACAATTTTAAAACAGAGTGTTAATGTGACCTATTTCCCAAGAATTCTTATATGTAATATTAATCTACGACACAGGTTTGAAGGACCTATATGAAGTCCAGTGTAATGACTGATGAATGATATGCTAGCAGCTGAGAGGAATGTTTCTATCAGGTTCATAGAGCTTTCTTATCATGTTCCTACTAATAACATTGATAAGTCCGCCGTAGCAAATCATGTCTTATAAACTGGTGATACAATCAAAAAATTGGAACTTTGTGTCTTAAAATACAGCGAGGGACCTTACTTGGGCACTGGAAGCTATAGAAATATTATTTTATCATGTTATGTATATAGTATGTTTACACTCGTCATCATAAAATATGAATAAGATCACAATATTAAATGTAAAAACTTATCTTAAAACAATCTTCTGTGGAATAAAATATATTATTTAAAAGAATATTTTCAACAGATTTCTTGAATTCTTTCAATCGTAATTCTCTAATGGATTCAGGCAATTTATTAGAATATTGAAACGCTAAAAATGTTTAGCCATTTTGAGATTTTTCAAGTCTAAGTAAATCTGTACGAATTTCTCTTATTACGAGTATGGTAATCAAGAAAATCCTCACTCAAAGAGTACTTATCTCAGCAATTATGTGCATACTCAAGACATTCTTATATATACAGATTTGGGAATATTAATATACCTAATCCCTTGAATGCTTTTCTACAGCAGTCCCTATAACCAATACTCGCAACAATTTTTATCGCTCTCCTTTGTAATCTGAAAATTTTTTCTAGAACAATTACTCAAACTAAAATAGCGTAGCGTAACTGACTTCCAATCAAAGAAAAATATGCAGTATATGAACATATAGATCATTTATTGAATTTTGATTTATCTAGGATTGAAAACAATACATCATTACAAATTCTTCAATAAATCTCAGGTCAACTCTAGCAACACGTATTTGTGAATAATTATTTCTTAACTTTTTAGAATTAATAAATGCCTTGATGCTTATTTTGGTTAAGTAGTACTTTGATAATTCTTAGCTTCCGGATGGATTCCCCGTTACAATAGCATGACTTTATGCCTCAAGTCGTACTGTTGTGACGAGGAATCCATCCGGAAGAATTTTCAAGATTAAGTATCTGCTGAAATTTTCTATTCAAGAAAAGAAGTACCTGTAATATTTTCATTCATTATAAACAGCATAATAGCCACTTTATTACAAATTGTAATTTACTCTTTCCCTAATTTGACCACTGTTCGTAATCTTACCTTTAAACTTTAAAATAAGTTGATAGGTAAACTAAATTAGAATAATCGAATTTAATTGATCAAGAACCTAGAACTCTATATTTAATGTGGATAAAAGGAGTTGAACTTCTGAAGTAACTTACTCTATTCACATTGCCACGAGAAATTGCAATCGTTGATAAAATATGCATTACCGTGAGTTTTACTTAGAGAGCGACATATGTATAATACTCCTCTGCCTTACTGGTTAATTACGATGTCCATATATTTACATAATTGCTAAGGAAGAAATATAGCTTAATAGCATCTGGCATATAATACTATATATTACTTGCAAGCTGTTAGCTAATGGTGTTTCATTAAATAATGTAACCTTTCAGGCACCACAGCTAGATGAAAAACTTTATCATGATGTAGAAATGCATGTTATTCCACAAATCCTCATTCGGGCACCTACATCAAGCTTTTTACTTACTAAAACAATGTAATTACTGAAGCATGTATTAAAATTTATGAGCTCATAATTTACAGTTTCATTATTGAAATTTAGTAATCAGTTATTCGATAGTCGGGAGTGAATTCGAGGAAGAATTTTATTGAAATTCTATAAGAAAGTAAGTAAGTAATTTCATTTGTAATAATAAATTCAAATCAATTTATAAGCAAAATTAATAAAAAACGTGTGGCACTCGGGGACTGCCGCGGTGAAGCTATTGCATAGCATTTTTTCTCAACTTATGCAATTATAATTATTTATTTATTTTTAATTTATGCAGTATATTTTTCCTTTGATATTAATTCAAGTTACACTTTTTGAGCGTGGTGACCGATAAGGAAACAAATTTTTTTCTTTTATTGAATAAATGAGAAGTTAATATCATTTAAAATATTTTAATTATCTTACAATACATGTAGGTTATTCAGGAATTTGTTATCATTGAAACTATAGGTTTATGGTAACTGAAATAAGAGACATAAGTTTGAGACTTGATATCCTCTAAATATCTGGAAAATACCGCGTCAATGGTGGCCCCATATTTTGTTGTGGATTCTTGTAGATCATTATTCATTTTCAAATTCAATTTTTCCGAAAGAAAAGTTGTCAACCGCTCTGATTTTTTATCAGCGAAGTTGATGTCAGCCAAGATAAGTGGAAATTTATTACTATTTGTACCAAGTATTTTCGACCCTTCTTCAGTGTACTCCAGTAAAGTGCGATGAATAAAATGCTCTACCTCGTCCAATTTTGGATTCGGAGAAATGTAAATTGCTACCGTGACTATGTGTAGGCCATTTCTAAGTTTGCATAAGCACGCACAAATATCTCCAATAAATGAGCGCCTAACATTAACATCGCTAACGTGTGCAATATTTATTTCAATATTCGGAGTCATAATATTAGTTACATTATTATTATTTCGGTAAATAGCTACCCCACCTTTTGGAACAGTATCTCGTTTGAATTGAACAATACAATTGAAATTAGGTATTTCAATCGGATTATCATGCGCCATGCAAGTTTCGGTAAGAAGTAACACATTTGTTTGTCTCGTAACTGAATCTTGTAAATCGTATTTGTGACTATTTAGACTTTGGCAATTGAAAGTCATTATTGAAATGCCATTTCTATTACTAAGGAAATCTAAGACACTTTGAGCTGTCGTCTGAACACTATTTAAAGGCAGTCTTTTGAATTCTTGCAACAAAGATGCAGTCGATGCAGCTTGCCTTCGATTATTATACAACTTGAATGTAGAATTATCGTTTTTTGTCGTGATATACAATTTTTCAATATTAGTCACCCGAGAGAGCGCAACATAAACGAGTTCCTGTTATTTTTCGTTACGGAATTTCTTGATTCGGTCGCCGCGCTCAAAGCCCGCGATAAAAGCTATATGCAATATATGCAATAGCTTAATAGAAACGGGTACTCTCAGGTCTCTGCTACGCGCGTCTAACGTATAAACTCTAACTGACGCATAGCGAGCTCTTAGAGGCATATGTCAAAATGATTTCGTTCGTAGCTAATTACATAGGACGTCTGGAGTTCATGCAATTATGTTTTTAGATAATTCGAACCTTCTAATTTCGATAGGCCACGTGAAAATCCCGGAGTCTAGAGCGCTAGAGTGTTATAACATTCGTATAAAATAGCGAAATTTCTCACTTTTAGAAACTTCAAATTAATTAATTAATTTGACACATGTTAGGTGTTTAGGTCTTACATTATTTTTCGTTACGGAATTTCTTGATTCGGTCGCCGCGCTCAAAGCCCGCAATAAAAGCTATATGCAATAGCTTAAAAATTTTCAAATACTTGCCTCAAATTTTATAAAAGTCAAGACTTTTGCATGGAATTTGATTCAAAATCTATAAGTACATGGGATTTTAATTACATGTATACACTATATGCAAATTAATAATATTCATTTCGTGACTTTATTCTTGCTTTTTCATTATTATTATTCAAAATGAAGTATGAAAAGTCAATACAGAGATGAAACAATTTCTTGGCAATGATGTTGTTTAAATATAATTATAAAAAGATGACAAGTTAGTGTTAAGTGAATAAAATTTTAATTTCTTGCTAAACGAGTTTCTATTTTTTGTTCTTTTAATGGTCTCTGGCACTATATTGAAAATCGTGGCCCTAAGTAAGTACAGCATCTTTGACCTATAATTTTGTTAGGTCTTGTCATAAATAAATCTGATTTCAGTTTTTTTCGTGGGGAATATACATGAGATACTGTATTCATATTATTTTTTATTTTGAAATGTCTTAAGTAATATCGATTGTATATATAGTTGTTTTACGTTATGTATTTTTGTATCAGAGTTGTTTCGTGGGAAAGTGCCAGTTTTCATTGAAAATATTTATTTCTAGAGCATTCTCATATGCACCACCTAGTCTATTAATTATCTCATATAGTATAAAAGATTGTACGAGAGCAAAGTAAATAGTTTGTAGATCACTCAAATGTAGGAATTGCGTAAGATATTTTTCAACAGTTATCATCAAGTGACAACTGGTCATTGATATAAATTAAGAAAAGTACCGGCCCTAAGACTGACTCTCTTTCTGGCGAATTATAGATATTGTTCAAATTGACTTGTTGTTCTCGTTCAGATATATATGATTTAAATAGATCATTGCAAATGCCTCTAACACCGATGTTCTGTAGTTTCAATAGTAATATTTCATGACTGACTGTGTCGAAAGCTTTTGCAAGGTTCTCCGTTGTCTAAATATTCATAATTTTTAATGTTAACATATGTATCGAATTTTCAATACTTTTATTTTCACGAAATCTATATTGATGTTTTGATAAGAGTTTGTTATGTTCTAGAAATTATATTAATTTATTTTTGATAATTTTTTTCCTGTTTCCGACGTAAAGCTGACACAGCTGAGAGGCAAAGTCATAAAAAATCAAAACACTATCGAAGAGACGAAACACGCCAGTGAATACAGAATTAGAAATGATGTATGTGATGAAATGTCCCAACCATGCTAGAGCACATTTGTTTGTTAATTGAAATGAATGATTGGAGCACAGCCACCTAATTAAATGACAAACTCGGTGACTATCTACGACCTAAGCCAATTAATGTATATGACAAAAGATTACAGCTTATTCTGTTCATTGGGGAATTATAATTCCCTTTTATTCACTCTGATAATGCCAACAACTTGATATTCCGAGTTCAAAATGGAACATTTCGAGAACATGTTGTTTTTACCTCTTTCATTCGTATATAAAATTAAATAATTATACACCCGCACCACTCTCTTTTCGTATTATTATGCTGCTGCGGCAAACTCCCTATTTCCATTTTAATCCACTCATTTGTAACTCTTGATTTGAATTTCTCTACTAGTCTGGAAAAAATGAATAAATGTTGAATGAGTCTGTGTTATCCTGATGGGGTAATTTATAATTGGAATATATATTCTTGGAAACAGTAACATATACGTCGTAGTGTATATTTATCTGGTTTTAATTCCAATGATTGTTAAGACCAAATTCGACATAAGTACTTAATCGTCATTGTTGCTCTTCCGTTCCCATCCATTCCAGATTTGAAATAATTAATGACTCCAGAACGAACAATGGCAAAATGTTCCTAATATTGCTGCTGCTTCATACCCGAAAGATGAAGATTCATATAATATTGTAATGTTTTTTGTTGAAATGTTTAGTGGATACAGGTGATTGCTTTTTATTTATAGAATTATTACCAAGTTTGAAAATGTAACCATGGAAGACCTATACTATCCTCTAAACGCATGATGTGAGTCGTCTAGGCAAACTGTATTTTGTTCACATGAATAAGGACACGACATCCTGATCGGCTTTCAACTGAAACATGAAACTTTACCGCAACTCATTACTGGGAAGTCAATATTAATATAATAACGAAGCCGAGAATTAATTAATCCCAAATATAGACATCAATTTTCCCGGTACTACAAAAGTAACTTGTTAAACTCTGAAATTTAACACCTATAACACCACGATGTAAAAACCTCGGTTAATGAATTGTCAATTAAAGGCAAGTTAGCTTTCTGAATAATTCCGAACTTTATGCTTTATTCAAGGCAGGCATTCAGAGTTGCAGCTAAGATTCTATTGTGAATTTGTTCACTTTTTATTAAAAAAAAGATAGTGTTACGTACCTCCTTCTTGCACTTCTCACTTTTATGTAAATTCTTGGGAAATGAGTCACACTAATACTTATGTCTACTATTTTTCCGTTTTCACTTACGTTTCTCACGACCATCATCAGCAGACGTTTGAAATCTAAATCCAGCAACTAAAGCGCAGGATTTCTACTCATTGTACTAAGCACTAGGCGTCTTTATCGCATTGATATAAAATTATGAACGGAAACAACCGTCGAAAACTAATTATATCGGTTTCATCTATTTCAGAAAATAACCTTAAATATAGAAGTTATATTTAGAAATATTATTGTAGCACATGCAAGGCTATGGTGACTTAACTTGTCCCCGATGTTGGGGGCCAGTATAGGGTTTCACACTTAATTTGTCACTGTAAGGCTTAACTTTATTCCCCAATGTAACAAACTCAGTATCCTTCGATCCTTGATTGTTGATGGGTTGCGTAAGGGCGCCAACAGCTTTGAAAAAAAAAATAGTATAGGACTTTCAATAAAAAATTTTCGGCATGTCGAGATTGTCATATAGTTGAGGGATCAAATAAGAGAACATAAGAGAACAATTGTTTCAAACTAAACAAGGTGGTTAAAATCCTTCAATGGAATAAATAAGTCACAAATGCTCTCAATGAGCATGTTCAAAATATAATCCGCCGTTGAAGTTTACAATGTGATTGAGATCGGATTAGAAATCAGTGTTCGAAGTGTTATATTGGCCAAACAAAACGGAACAATTCAACGAGATATTAAAAACATCGACATATTAAAGAGGTAATTAAGGAAACTTATTTATAGTTACCTACGTTTTATAGTGCTTATTAATAGGGAATATTAGGTTTTCATTTTTCTCCACAACGCTCAAGCAAAGTGCACAGGGTTCGAGCAATTTAGATTATAAGTGCTTTCAATACTCTGTTTGCCTTCGATAATTATTATATGTTCATAATCACTTATATCAAAAGTTCCACGAGGATAATTCTCTTCGATGTTAACATTCTTAATCTTACAGACAAACGAATATATTATCATCAGAAATAATTATTTCATCATAATATTTCGTTTTATTGATATTTCTATCCATACAAACTTTATTCCTCATCGTGAATGCATTGTCCAATTAGTTTTACTTATCAATTATTAGACAGGATGAACAATGACAACACGTTCTATAGTCTCAGACAGCTGTTTCGCCCTGCGACGAGGCAAACGTGAAGTCACTGATCAACCATCTCCGAAAGTCGTATAATAAAACACCCTTAGAGTCTTTGACGAACTTAGAAGGTACGCATTGATAAAGAAGTCCTCGCAATTCAAAGAATCAACGGGGGAACAGTTGGAAATACTGCCGTCAGGTGACGGTCCCGCAACAATGCATAATGAAATACAAACACATTTCATGTTAGCCGTCAATAGACAAAGTTTTGAGTCACCTGGTGGAACAGTGACAACACGTCCTATAGTCTCAGACAGCTGTTTCGCTCTTTCCATGGGCTCGTCAGTGAGACGAAGGGCCAAACAACCAACCAAAACTTTGTCTATTGACTGCTAACATGAAATGTGTTTGTATTTGACTATGCAATTATTGACTGATCTAGACTAAAATATTACCTGTGCGTGTGTACAGGTTATGTATGGGACTCTGGTTGCTAGGAGTGCTGTGGTCCTTACTGAGGTCTGCAGCGCAATCTGTAGAATTCTGTCGACCAGGAGACTTTTCTACAATTATCACACAGATACAAAATTATGATTTGTGTGATAATGACACTTCGATGTTGAAACTATAGTAACGTTTTCATGTTATGTATTATTAAAAGTTGTATAAAAATAAAGTAAGTGTTCATCTTGAATAGTAGACTTCCGCGGATAGCTAATCTTGAAAATTCTTGGCTTCCAGATGAATTTCGTGTCACAATAGCACGACTTATTGATGCATCAAGTCGTGCTATTGTGACGCGGAATCCATCCGGAAGTCAAGAATTTTCAAAAGTAATTTTTCTTTAATTCAATCATGATTCTAGTTTTATTATAAGCTATTTCAAGCTATTATTTTAAGGTATTTCAACCTTTTGTGATTGTTATAAGCTGTTTATAGGCTTATAGACTTTAGGCCTATTTTGTTGCTAATGAAGTACATAATTGCATTAATTTGCCTGGAAATAAATATGTTCCATATTTATATCTTTGTTTTAATAGGGAAGTACATGAACGTAATACCATCTATAATTGCAAAACAAATAATGAATTAGGTAGAACTTATTGATAAAAGAGGTATGTACGAAAACTGTTTTTCTCTTTATGGTTGATTTTATGTTTATTTTTCACCCTTCATGAAAATTATATACCCCCAGCCCTAAAAAAAATATTGATAATAAAATAATAATAAACAAAACAGATCAAATATTAGAACTTTGAGGTCAAATAACTTGAAAACAACTTTTTTTCATATATCTTCTTTATACACTCACTCCTTCAATTATTCCCCGGAAAATGTTTCCTTGTTATGTAATCTAAAATACAATATTTAAACATGATATCATCTTGTACATTACCTTGCTGTTTAATATGTATGATATCATCTTTCTTGTAATTGAAATTGTATTGTGTACGGAGAATGTTTTGATTTATAATATTACAATTTGAGCTGAAGAGAACAACGGATGAGCGCACTCTAAAGGTTTGACCCCGGTTAGATCGAACACAGGCTTTAGTTCGCTACACTGAACTTCACAAAATTAAGTTACTGAAGCTCTAGCGATAGAACATTCAAATATTACTTCGTATGATATTCATGTAATAAAGGCATAACGTCTAGAACCATTGTAGTCAAACTTGCTTTGTATAAAGCTAAATTTTAACAAGCATGTTGCTGTTCATATTGTTTTGGCATATATTCTTTTTATTTTGCAAGGAAGCATCGACCAAACGGTATGTTATTGGATATTTGAGTTGAAGATAATTTAATAGAGGATTCTAACAAAACAGTCGACTTGTGGAATATGGAATATATTTACAAGAACCAAAATATAAACCATTAAATAACTAACGAATCTAGAGCAAATATTAATGATTTGTTAACATTTAAAAATTATGGTAAGAATGTGTCAAAAAAGCTTAATATATAATGGAGTAAAATTAAATATCATGTTATCAGGAATAAAATGGTTGTGAAAAATAAACCGAAAATTTCACTTGAAAAAATGTATTATCTAGCTCTCTTAATAACCTGGAAATAATCCAAAATCTAGCATAATAATCTGATATTATTATTATTTTTCTCTTTTTCACTTAGATCTCATTGCAATTAATCAATAGATAATTTTTATTAGATGTTGAACAAAGCAGATGTTTGGTTCAGTGCAATTTCAATCTCTTAGTTCCTTGTTTGATATTCTGGTCTACATTTGACTTCAATTGGTGTAAAGAATCTATGAAAAAGAAAATAAAAATGAAAAGAAAAATTAGAAAATACCTTTCCAAGAACCTGAACATGAATCAATTCAGCTTAGGTTAGTTTTTAGTTAAGTGAAATACTTTAGTATTGTCATTATATTCATTAACTTCTCCACACAATCAGTTTAAAAAATCGATGGAAGAGAAAATAAAAATGAAAACAAAAATTAGAAAATACATTTCCAACAACCTGAACATGACTTAATTTGGCTCAGGTTAGTTTTTAATTAAGTGAAATACTTTAGGATTGAAAACAAAAATTTGAAAATATATTTCCAACAACCTGAGCATGAATTAATTTAGCTCGGGTTAGTTTTTAATTAAGTGAAATGCTTTAGGATTGTTATTATATTTGGTTTTAAATATTGTTAATTAGTTCATTGTATTTGTTTATTATTAAGTATGTATAATTTAAAGTAAGTGATATTTCCTATTCTTGTTTAAGTTAGTTATAAGTTATGGCTCATGCCCCTCCATTATTACCACTCTCAACCCGGATTTACCCTCTTGTCGAGGAACCAGGTAGAAAATGTGTAGTTAAGAAAAGATGTAGCAGCCTGCTAGTACAGTTTTTAAAACCTCTTGAAAGAGTCCAAAATTATCTATTTAAATAAATGTTATTGTTTGAAAACAGTTTTAATTAATCCAGAAAAGACCCATGAAAATACAGTCCACTCGATCGATTGATGGTGAAAACGAAACATTGGTCCTACGATACCGGATGCGAAAATAATTAAGATTTCCTGCCACGTGATGATGTTTGATGTTTGAATGCAGTTGGCGACGATTATTTTCTGATATAATGTGAGTTCCTTTGTTATCCTTTAGATTTGTGTATGTATTCAATTTGTTTAAAAGGGTTTACAGATTCTTCAGGTTAAGATTGTTTCTCGATGCTTTATTATTACATGATTAATATAATATGATTTATTAATGCTTCTGGATTTACTTAAATAGTTTATAGATGATAAATTGATATATAGAGGCTGATTAGATTGATGATATAGATTTGAATAATGATTCACAGATACGTTTGTTTATAAAGTTTATTACTTTAATTTAAGATTTGATTATAAGATTAACAGTTTTTCTGTTGATTATTTAAAATTGAGATTTGTAGTAAATGAATTACGTTTAATCAAAATGGATGCCTTGATTAGGAAAAGGGGTTGCATTAAAAGCAAACTAACCACTCTTTCAAAATCAGTAGATTTATTATATGATCAGATAAAAGTTGATAGAAATCAAGATATTGAAAAGATTACGATGTTAGAATTGAAAATTGAGAGACTAAAACATATTATTGTTGAATTCGATCAAGTTCAAAATGAAATCGAAAATGAGTGCGATGAGCAATTATTGAATGAACAGTTAGAAGAGAGGGAGTCATTTTGTGATAAATATGAAACTATTTTGGCGAGAACAGCATGTTTATTAAAAAGTAGATCTGATTCTGATCTAGCGCCACCTTCTCAAGCTGCTCAATCAAAAAAGCTACCTATTAAATTACCTGTTATAGACTTGCCACATTTTGATGACTCGTATGAAGGATGGTTAAATTTCAAAGATATATATCAGTCCTTAATTCACGAAAATGTAGAAATTAACAATATACAAAAATTTCATTATTTACGAGCAAGTCTCAATCCCTCAGCTTTCAAAATTATAGGGTCTGTTGAATTATCAGCAAGTAATTATGAAGTAGCTTGGAGTATGTTATGCAATAGATTTGATAAAAAGATGTTATTAGTGTCTACACATATCCAAGGATTGTTTGAGATACCATTGATTAGAAAGGATTCATTTGTAGAGTTGCGAGAATTGATAGATACTTTGTTCAAACATTTGGGTGCATTGAATAATCTGAATGTAGATACTAAAAATTGGGATTTGTTGTTAATATATATTGTCAATTCAAAACTAGATAAAACTACCCAGTCCGAATGGGAAAAGATGAAAAAGATGAAAAAGAATGAATTTCCCACATTAAATGAATTTACTACGTTTATATCAGATAGAGCTGATACAATTGAATCAATAGCTTATAACGTTAATAAAGATATTAGTAAATTCAAAGGTCATGCAGATGTTAAACAAAAATCAACTAAAAGTTTTCTTAGTAATCAGAGTAGTTCAAATAAGATAATTAAATGCAACTTTTGTAGCAAGACAGGTCATAAAATTTATACTTGCAAGATGTTCATTGATTTAGATGTTTCCGAACGCGTGAAACGTATTAATGATTTGAAATTGTGCCACAATTGTTTATGTAAAGACCATAGTGCAAATTCGTGCAAGTCAAAACCTTGTTTTTCATGCAACCAAAAGCATAGTAGATTACTACACACAGATGTTGAGACAAGGGTCGCATTTACAAGCACACTCAAATCTCATGTCCTTTTACCTACTGCGAAGGTTTTCGTTGTTGATTTTTATGGCAATAAACACGTTTGTTATGCTGTATTAGATTCTGGTTCCCAGTCTAATTTTGTTACACAAAATCTCGTTTCGAAACTGAATTTACATCAAACAAACATAGATATTTCAGTTTCAGGTATCGGTTCAGGAATTACTATTGATAAAAAATGTATCGTAAATGCACAATCTATGATCAATGATTTCTGTTTGAATTTGGATTGCTTAGTTTTACCCAAAATTACTGACCATTTACCTAGCCAGTATTTAGATATTTCAAGTTTAAAAATGCCGACAAACATTATGTTGGCGAATCCTGAATTTTATGAGCCCAATAATATAGATTTGTTGATAGGGGTCTCGACCTTTTGGGACGCTTTAAAATCTCACAAAATAGTTCTAGGTAAAGGTTTAGTTCTACAACAAACCATATTCGGTTATATTGTTGGCGGCAATTTGCCAGATGTCTCTACAGATTCGAAAGAAACCAAATGTTTATTATCGGTAGATTTCGTAAACTTAAATCAATCATTACAAAAATTCTGGATGGTTGAACAGATTGATGAGAAATGTAAATTATCTAATGATGATCTGAAATGTGAAAACATATTTAAGGAGACATTCTCGCGAGATCTAAACGGTAGATTTATTGTTAAAATACCGTTAAAACATGACGTTACTAGTTTAGGGAATTCAAAAGAATTAGCTGTAAAAAAGCTAATGTCTCTTGAAAGAAAGTTTGAAAAGTTTCCACATTTTGAAATAGATTATAAGGATTTTATGCGTGAGTATTTGGAAATGGGACATATGAGTTTAATTAATGACGATGTTGATAAAAAAATATCATATTTTATGCCCCATCATTTAGTTATGAAAGAAGATAGCCTCACAACCCGCGCTAGAGTTGTATTCAACGGTTCAGCTCCGACATCAAATGGAGTTTCATTAAATGACATTCAATATGTAGGTCCCCAAATTTTGAGTAGTTTATTTAATATATTGATCAAATTTAGACAATTTCCGTACGTAGTTTCATCGGACATAACGAAAATGTACCGTCAAGTCTTAATTGATCGTGAGGACAGGTGTCTTCAGAGAATTGTTTGGAGATTTGATAAGTCGGAAAACATTAAAGTATTCGAACTAAATACGGTTACCTATGGCAGCGCGAGTGCACCTTACCTAGCAATGAGGTGTTTACACCAACTTGCCGATGAATTTCCTGTTGCAAGTCAAATGATATTAGAGAATTTCTATGTAGATGATTTTATAGCTGGATTTTCAGATGAAAGGGATGCAATTGAAATTTGTAATCAGATTTCTTATATTTTGGGTACGGGATGTTTTGTTTTAAATAAATGGCGGTCTAATAGTGCACACATTTTAAACAATTTTCAATCAATTAATAAAACCACAGAAACTCTTAAAATATGTGACAAAGATACAAAATGTTTAGGTATACAATGGTGTTGTACAAACGATCACTTATCATTTAAATTCACTGATGATGAACAGATTTCAGAAAAATGCTCAAAACGAAGTATATTGTCACAAATTTCGAAGTTATATGATCCGTTAGGTTTATTATCACCTTGTATAATAATTGCTAAAAGGTTAATTCAAAGATTATGGTCGTTAAAACTTGATTGGGATGATGAACTTCCCGATAATTTAATTAGGAAATGGCATTTATTTTACAAGGAATTGATAATTTTAAATACCTTAAATATTCCTAGATTTGTCATGATCAAAAAACCAGCAAAAGTTCAATTATTTGGTTTTTCAGATGCTAGCCAACGGTCTTATGGAGCAGTAGTTTATATGAGATCAATCAATGAAAATAATGAGATAAAAGTATCTTTACTTTGTTCAAAGTCAAAAGTAGCTCCATTGAAATCGTTGACTATGCCGCGTTTAGAATTGTTAGCTGCATTGATGCTATCCCGATTAATGAAAGCCTTATCGGAATGCGTAATGTATGAATTCGATTGTTATCTATGGACAGATTCATTGATTGTCCTTCATTGGATTCATACAGAAACGTATAAATTGCAAACTTTCGTATGTACACGTGTGACGGAAATTCAAGAATTAACAGCAAATTACAGTTGGCAGTATGTTGAAACTAAACAGAATCCTGCGGATATTGTTTCACGAGGTAACTACCCAACTGAATTGATGAAAAATGAACTATGGTGGTCCGGTCCATCATGGCTTTACGATTTCAATGTCTCTAGTTTTAATTTCAAGTTTACTCCTACTATAAAAAGAGATTTGCCAGAATTAAAAAAAACTAATTGCGAGATAGTTTTACATACAATAAGTCAAAACTGGCAAATATTTGATAAATTTTCTAATTTAACTCGATTACAAAGAGTTATTGCTTATTGTAAAAGATTCCATAACAATAGTAATTCGAAAATACGTGGTACCAATCGCGTTAATGGTAGATTAACGTTAATCGAATTAGATGATGCCCTTAAATGTTTGATTAAAATGGCTCAGATGCAAAGTTTTAGTAAAGAATTCAATTATTTGACAACAGGAAATGTCAAAGCGATCAAAAAAAAGTTTAATGGTTTAGCTGCTTTCATTGATAATTATGGAATAATAAGAGTCGGTGGTAGACTCAAACATTCCGATTTACAGTATAATTCTAAACATCCTATAATTCTAGATTCAAAACATATGTTAACTAAATTAATATTTCAATCTGAGCATATTAGACTACTCCATGCTAGTCCACAATTATTGCTAAATAGTGTCCGTCAAAATTATTGGCCTTTAAAAGGAATTTATTTGGCTAAAGAAACTGTTAGAAAATGTTTAACATGTTTTAGGTTCAATCCTAAACCAATGGCTGTGACCATGGCTGATTTGCCACATAATCGTGTTGCTAATTTAATACCCTTTCAATGTACAGGTCTTGATTATGCAGGACCCTTTTCCGTAAAGGACCGCAAGATCAGAGGTTATAAAGTAACTAAAGCTTACATTTGTTTATTTGTTTGTTTAAGCACTAAGGCTATACATATTGAGTTAATTTCTGATTTGTCAACCGATGCATTTATAGCATGCTTGAGAAGGTTCTCGTCAAGAAGAGGATTTCCAAGCGACTTGTATTCGGATAACGCCACAAATTTTGTAGGTGCGAATAATAGTTTGAATGATATGTATTCATTTCTGAAATCAAACAATGATCTTATATGTGATTACACTGATCAAAATAGATCTAAATGGCATTTTATTCCTCCAAATTCACCGCATTTTGGAGGTATTTGGGAAGCCAATGTGAAAAGTCTAAAGCGGCATTTATACAAAGTAATCGGCGAAACAATCTTAACATATGAGGAGTTTATTACTGTGTTGACGCAGATTGAAGGCATACTTAATTCTAGACCCCTTTCTCCTCTTTCCGCCGACCCCAATGATCTAAATCCGCTAACCCCCTCTCACTTTCTAATTGGCAAATTACTGACATTACCACCAGATCCAGATGTTCATCATATAACAATTAATAAGTTATCTCGATACCAACTTCTTCAACAATTGCAACAAAGTTTCTGGAAACGTTGGTCACGTGATTACCTGACTTCATTACAACAGCGTAAGAAATGGAATGCAGATACTGATGTTATATCAATTGGTGCAATGGTTATTGTTAAGGTGGACAATTTACCACCATCCCAATGGGTATTGGGAAGGATTATAAAACTACACCCCGGAAGTGATGGAAAAACTCGTGTTGTGAGTGTTAAGACCAATAAAGGTGTTTATAAACGGCCGGTTGTAAAGGTGTGTCCACTCCCTATTACCTGAGAAAACAAACATTTTTTGTTAATAGATGAACTCTCAATAGTTTTAAAGATTTCTAATTCAAATAGTTAAGTTAATTTTTCCATGTTTTATATTTTATATTTCTATCTGATGGTACTGGTTGTTGAAGACCTGAGGTCTGCCAAGGTGGCCGGTATGGTTTTAAATATTGTTAATTAGTTCATTGTATTTGTTTATTATTAAGTATGTATAATTTAAAGTAAGTGATATTTCCTATTCTTGTTTAAGTTAGTTATAAGTTATGGCTCATGCCCCTCCATTATTACCACTCTCAACCCGGATTTACCCTCTTGTCGAGGAACCAGGTAGAAAATGTGTAGTTAAGAAAAGATGTAGCAGCCTGCTAGTACAGTTTTTAAAACCTCTTGAAAGAGTCCAAAATTATCTATTTAAATAAATGTTATTGTTTGAAAACAGTTTTAATTAATCCAGAAAAGACCCATGAAAATACAGTCCACTCGATCGATTGATGGTGAAAACGAAACAATATTCATTAACTGTTTGACACAATACGAGTACTCTCAGGTGTCCATTATACACATTTTTATTATTCTGATATGTATGATCCTGTAAGCAGTACAAATAAATAAATAAATATACTCTGATAAGAATCAAACTTGTTTATCAAATTTTGAGTCAACCTTTACTTCCAAATCCTTTTCGTGGAATATTTCGCAATAATTTACATCCAAATATAATCAGATTACTTATTCCAAAACGCATCCGATAACATTAATCAATTTTCATTTTCATAAAAATATTTACATACCACTTATATGAACTATAGATATTGTTATGCTGATTTTTTTCGATAATCATAATCAAAATTAATTATGTCTAATATTTTTACGTCTTTTACACTTCCAGTTTCACTGTACTTTTTTATTATCGTGGAAACACCAGACTGTGAAATTGGTGACAGTTGAGAAAACTTCATTAAATAGAGTAACAGGTTCGCTTTGATTTTATTTTGATCTCGGTAATCAACGTCTCACCTTCTTAATAACATCCTTCAAGTTCTGTCCATTGGTATAGAAAACTCAATTTTACAGTGTGACAATTTAATATCATAGAGCATAAAAGAAACATGGGTAAGTCGCCGCCATCCTTTCAATTATCAAAAAATGAATGTAAATATTCAGCTATTAATATTGCTGAATTTATTTATATTTCATAAATGAATCTTGTCATTTTCTTTTTGTAAGTTATTATAATTGATATTATTTATTCACCATTGCATTTGATGTGAAAATTGATTTTGTTTCAAAACTTTAATTAATATTAGATCACGTTAAAGGCAGGTGAACATTTTATACTGATTAAACTATTTTTTATATCAAATTCAGTCATATTGAAGGTTCAAAAGTTTCGTTTCATTTTGAAAACATATAACGGAGCGAAAAAGACGAATATCTCTTTAATTATTGTTGAATTCGAAGGTCGTGTGATCGAAACAAACGTAAAAAGAACTATTACGTTATCACTGTCTGGGTAACTATGACACATTACCCAATGTTTCACAAACGAATGAATTGTAAACCATCGGCAAACACGGCGTAAATTAATTTGTAGGTCCCTTGTACGAATCAGCCTTGAAGGTTTCAGAAAAGGCAAAGATATTACTGTAGTAATCATCGTAACACCGAGATCTAATCTGGTAAAATTCATTAAGGCCTTCATATTTATCTTAGCGAGCTTCATCTAAAGAGAAAATTGTGTTCCCGAGATCAAAGATATTATTGAAGTCTATGATTTCATTTCTCTTTTAAGTTGATACATTTTCAGACAATCTATTATATGAGCACATCAAAGGAGGTTGTACATCTGCAATGTAAATTATTAAACTTGGAAAGAGGTGACATTGTTTTCATCAAAGGAAGGAATCATTTCTCTCATTTATCGATCTTTTTACATTTACATCACTGAAGAATCGTGCGGCATAATTATGTTTCTATATTATTAAAGGAGCGTTTATAATTGATAACAAAATGAAGAGATATATGTTTTTTGTATATCTATGGTTTCGGCGTTTACGTAAGTTGAAGAATTAAACACAAATTTTTATAATTCTTGCAACATTTAATTTAGAATTATTAATGCTGACAAATTGTTTTTCACACTGTGGCATTATCAAAGCTAGGAACTATGAACTAAAGCTACGTGGTACAAATTAAGGAATTGAGTAGACAATAGTATGCTTGCGCGTTCATTTACTAATAGTACAGTCATTCAAAGATTTTATTTCGGAATATCTTTGTACAGTTGATCTTTGTCTGAAACTTGTTGCAAATGTTTTTGATGTCATAAGAATCTCACCATGGGAAATTGGCACAACAATTGTTTTATTAACAAATTGACCGTTTGACAATTTAAATTAACAAATTTTTCTGATCCCAAAAAAATTGTAATTTGAGACTGAGACACCCACTCAGGGGTTTTTGGGGTCTCTAATTACGATTCCGAAGTCAAAAATAACAGAATTACTCATCATCACCCGGAAATTGGCAAATTGACAATTGATGATATTTAACATAATTTATACCTTTTTCTTGCAAAGAATGGACTCAACTGGTTTTTCGGCTAGCAATCACTATACCGAGTCCAAAGATGATAAGGTCATTCATAATCACCCGGAAGTTGCCCAACTGGAACCGGAAGTTGATGAAATTCACCATAATTTGGACCATTTTCTTTCAAAAAATGAACTCAATTGTTTTTTTTAACTATCAATCAGTATACCAAATTCGAAGATAAAATATCAATCTATAACAGTCCGAAAATTGACCAATTAGAACCGGAAGTTGATTAAGTGCATAAGATTTGATGCTGTTTCATATTTCTATGACATATTAAAACAAATCAATAATAATCATATTTTAATGAAAACATACACATGGTCTTGCAGTAAAATTTTATTTTCAACCATCGCCTCAATGCTGCCAACATCTTCCTGATCGTTGTCTAAACAGACGTATAGGACTATTTAGACAGCTGGTACCATGACAGTTTGTACAAACTGATGTACACTGCAGACCACTCTTTCTGTATCCACACAATTTGCCATAGCCAGTCTCACATGAACCGAAGATCATCTGTAAAACTACATCCGGAGCTGGAGCTTGGTTCATGAGAATAGGTGATAATTCGGATTCTTTTTTTTTCCCAACCCCAGTGTTCTGGATTCAACCATAAAATATCATAAAATTTTAAGGATACAAAAACTTTGAATCGGATTATAGATGTTTGTCGTCCAAAAAATTCATAATGAATAATGACATCAGGGAACCGGTCTGAAAAATATTTTATTCTATCAACTTCCGGTTCCAATTGGTCAATTTTCGGACTCTTATAGATTTATATTTTATGTTTGAATTTGGTATACTGATTTCTAGCTCAGAAAACCAATTCAGTCCATTTTTTGTAAGAAAAAGGTCTAAATTTTGATAAACTCCATCAATTTTCGGTTCTAATTGCACAATTTCCGGGCGATTATGAATGATAATAATAATAATAATAATAATAATATGTCTTTATTTATTTCCAGTTATACAGTAGAAATACAAAATTGTGCCTTAAATTAATAAGATGGAAATTTCATCGGGCGAAGTTCAGATAATAGCTGATCAAGATCAGCTCTTCTCTGCTCTACCACTTAACCCGGTATCAAGTATTTTTCATATAATTTATACAAGCCTAATATTACAACAGTGTGTCTACTACGTCTGTATTATATTGATATGTCTAATAAAATATGCAAGTATTTTCATTTGTTTGTAATAAGTAATATTTTGACGGTTGAGTAAAATGTTTGACATGTGTTTTTTGAATTTGGGAAACTTGGTAATGTCAAACACTTGAGCAAAGTTATTGTGTAATTTATATATATTATAACTGAAACCTCTTTCAAATAGCGCAGTTTTGTGATAAGGTGCGGTAATTAAGTTTTTATTACGTATATTGATATGATGTACATCAGTGCGGAAGATTATGAATGATCTCCTTATCTTCCTATTTGGTATAGTGATTGCTAGCTCACAAAAAACAGTTGAGTTTATTTTTTGAAAGAAAATGATCTAATTATGTTAAATATCATCAACTTGCCAATTGGCCAATTTCCAGGTGATGATGAATGATTCTGTTATTTTTGACTTCGGAATCGTAATTAGAAACCCAAAAAATTCCCGAGTGGATATTTCCGTCTCAAAATAACAATTTTTTTGGATCTGGAAAATTTGTTAATTTAAATTGTTTATAAACAGTCAATTTGTTAATAAAACATTTGCTAATTCCCCATGGTGAGACTGGGTGACCAATGATTTTTATGACATCAAAAACATTTTGCAACAAGTTTCAGACAAAGATCAACTGTACAAAGATATTCCGATAGTTGCCGTATCCTCGTCTAAAATGAATGTACTAAAATTTGTAGACAAGTGCAGATCGTCCTCTCCTCAAATGAAACACTGCACACTTGTCCAATTCCAACTTCATACCTAGGCTCGTGTATTCTCTTAAACCACGTTGAGAGCTTGATGGAGGTTTTTCTCCCCCAGAAATAAATGGGTGATCTGGTGCCTCCGGCCGTTCGGTGGTCCAGAGTAATATCCACGAGTCCGTCTTAACGTAATGGAGAGCAGCAGCAGTGAGATGTTGAATAACAGGGCTTTCCTTGGAAAACACCTCTTTTGAATGTTACTAATTCTGTCAAGACTCGTCGTGTGCCTGATGTGATGGTAAAACGAGTCTTCCAGAATGGCAAAACGAGTCCTCCAGAGTGGCAACAACTCATCAAACGCCTTGCGGAAGACAAACCAGCTCTTGAAAAGGTTGCGCTTGTAGAGTATGGAGTCCTACATGATCTATCTATCCTAAAGCTTCTAAATCAGAATGCCAACTTATTTCTTTCTCATTCAGAAATTCACTTTGGCAGCTTCCAAAAGAAACCAATTAACATTTCCCTATTTTCACGCGAGTATTAAACCCAAATGTTCATTCCACTTTAATGAATAATTCTTGCCGATGCTCTCATATTCAACAGAACATGTATATTCGTAGCCGAAGAATGTTATATTAAGCATTCGCCGGCAGCGGGCTTTAATAAAGTAATCTCAACAAGCTTTGGAAATTCAGAACTCGGCTCAACGACCAACATAATGAAGCAAAAACTGCTATGTCAAGTAAAAGAAGCGTGTGATAGAATATATTATCTCATAGTGTATTCGATTATATTTACAATCTGACGTTTCTGAAAATGTGTTCAAAGAAACAGATGAAAAGGAAAGTTGCAATGAAAAGGAGGCGGCTCGTAAACGGAATATGCAAATCGGGAGGATTCGGAATTGTAAGGTCTTCTGTATTATATTATGTAATTTAGTTTGCTATAACACCCTTTTTCCACTTAAAGTGTAGCTTATCTAAAGCTTCCATTATTAAAGACATACGTAAATTGATTCTAAAACTATAGGATTATGAAAGAAAATGAAAACTTAACGATCAATTTTGTGTGTTATACACAATGTCCAGAAATGAAATTTTTTAACAAGTTTTCATTGACTAAAGCTTTCCCCAGAGAACACTGTCACAGCTAATATAAGATATATGCTTCAAATTAGGTCTAAATTAGGAAAACAAGAGATAATAGCGTTGGCAATTGAAAAAGACCAATTTGATGGGTACAGCATCTCAACAAAAATTTTAAAGTCTTCCTCCAATAACTTCTGCGGATACCTAATCTTGAAAATTCTAGGGTTCTGGACTTGATGCCGACGTTTCGCCAACTATTACAGGTGGCATCTCTAGGTTCGAGGCTTGAACTGAAACTGAAACAGTTTCAGTCCAAGCCTCAAAATTGCCTGAAAGAACGAAAATGTTCTTGATATCTAAGTTTAAAATTACAAGTTCTACCTATATAAAAGTAAATTAATAATGATTTTTGACCCAGGCATGAATTATATATAAATTCTCTGGAAATAGGCCCCACTAACACATATGCTTATTATTTTTCTTTTCATTTTAGTTTCGGTCTAAAACGGGATTTTTTAAAACTAATTGTATCATGCAGAAAGCGTCCTTATCCCACCAATTTCAATTAAAATTTTAGGTATATCAATATGTATCAAGAATCCAATGCTTAGCAACTTTCTTATAAAATTCGAAGTCATTCCAAGCAATGCTTGAATACGACTGAAACCGAAAAATAGAACGCTAAGTAGGCATCCACTTTCGAATCAAATGTTAAATATTTATGAGGTAAAAGAGAATGGTTGTCAGACCTTATTAGAAATTTTGCTATTTGAGCATTCTACCTAAAGTATACTTTTAACATTATAAAGACGCATGTAGGGATTTGCAAGGGTTTCAATTAATTAAATTAGTATAAATCTGAGTTAATGATTGCACTTCTGCTCTATGATTCACAGACTTGATTGATCTATTAACATTTTTGTAATCAAATTGATGGTTAAATCAAAACAATGTTATGACCATACATCCATTTTTGTAAATATTGTTTACAGATTCCTGTATAAGGTAGTTTACCTTTAGGTATTAAGGGTTTTAGATTTGATAAAATAGTAGTTAATTTTTTTTAATAAGTTTGTGGTATTTTTAGTATCACATCGATTGTACAGTATTAGGTATCATCTGCATAACTGAAAAGGATTTGGAAGGTCATTGATGAATATTATGAACACTAAAGGTCTGAGAATGCTACTCTGCGGAACACAAAATAAGAAAATTAATGATTCGCCGACAACAACAATTAACAAAATATATGATCAATAATACACAGAGCATTTTTATTATATGTAGAGCATTTTGAATACCATTGTCAAAAGAACACCTCACTGTTGAATTGGACACAATGAAACGATTAGCTACCAAACATGGTTTTTAGGTAGATCAAATTACAAAATTAATTAACCGCAAGCAACAACAATTGACTTATTACAATATTTACCTCATAAAATGTATAGATGTATCAAAAAAGTTCATTTATCTGACGTATTTTAGTTCCGTAAGCAAAAATATTGCTCACATTTCATCACGCCATAATCTAAAAATCAGTTTCAAATCACAAACTCAGACTGTGATAACTTTTGTATAGGTAGAACGGTATTTAAACTCAGATACCAAGAACATTTTCGCTCTTTCAGACTCAACCTTTGCTAACCATTTTTTACAAACAGGTCATACCTTCCATAATTTAGATAGCCTAAGCATTTACATAATCAAACCAAAGGTTTCAAACTAAATACATTAAAATGAATAGAGATTTATAAAGGTGTCAAAAACTGCTACAACAATATCCTAAATGATCAGTTAAACCTATAGCAAAGTGATCTTTTCCTTTGTCTTTCAAAGCACTATTAGAATAATTCTGAGAATATTAAATAATAATTATCCTAATGCACAAATTGTTTCTTAATTCACACTGTGCTCTCCGGGAATCTATCTGTTTCGTAATTTGCGATGATCCCTTACTCTCAATTGTAATGTCATTAACCCTATTGTACTTTAGTTCCTAGTTATACTTGAAATGTGTTTGATAATGGCACTTAGATGTTGAAACTATAGTAACGTCCCTCATGTTATTATTGAAAGTGGTATAAAAACAAAGTAACCGTTCTTCCGTTGGATAATAATATTCTTAAAACTACTATCATCTAGGAGAGAACATTCAACATTAAGATATAGTTGACAATGAGAAACTCTTATGCTCAAAAGGCATTGGATCAGTAACGCAACGTGTACAAACATTTGACTTGACGTTTTCACAAAGCCTCAATTAATAATATTTGGTCCTTACTGATCGATAGTAGTGCCCGAGGGAGGATAGACGGCGAATAAGCAGAAATGTTCTATAATTTTGTGTATTTGACAGATCCAATTTCCACTATCTAATGAATATTTGAAGTTTCTCTTGAGCATACGTGTAAGACTGACTACCCAATGTTCTTGTTCTTAGAATAAAATATACGAGCTAACTCTCTACCGTTACGAAACATACCGAAACGTTAAACTGTGTATATTACAGAAGAATATATCCCATACGCCCATGTTTCATGTTTGTATCATTTTTGTCATTGTTGTCAATTGTGTTGGTGGCTTCTGGCCCAAACTGGATCCTTAAATTACTATGCCAAATATTTTAATGCTATTTAATCTCGTAAAACAATATTCTTCGCGATTTCGGTGAGGCATTATTACATCATCTTCTAGAATCTATCATAGTATTTAATGAATTAATGTCAGTCAAGGTAGAGAAAGGATTTATTTTCTCAATTATGAAAAATTAAAATAAAAATTACAAAAATATAGCTTCAAAGTTTGATTTAAAAACGATGAAGATGAAAAATGTTTACTTACATAAAACTTTATTTACTAATGAATGATTAGACATATATTTTATTCATTTTAATATTTGAAATATTCTAGTAAATATAAAAGAAAAAACGAATAAATTTAAATAAAATTTTCAATAAAATTAATTATAAATAGAATTTCAAAATTAAAAGTTTTCACTTTCAATAAAATTTCACCAAAAAAATGCTGAAAAAGACAATTTCTTACTTTAGCACAACTTTATATATTGAAATGATTTTTATTTTTCAACATTTTATTTCAATACTAATAAAATATAATTAAAATAATTTTCTCTTGAAAATAATAAAAATAAATATATTTCATTTAAATCAAGAAATTAAAAAAATAATTTTTCATATTTTAATAATAAATAATTAATTAATACTTTTTATTTATTTATTTTATAAAATAAAAATTAATAACAATTCCCTACAAATCAGCTTAGAATTTAATTCTTAATATAAACAAATTTGTCATGTTCAATAACCATAATTATTTAATAAATTTAATAAAAAGATAAACATATTTCTTTTAAATTAAAATCAAGAAATTTTTGAAATCATTTCTCATATTTTAATAATAAATGATTAATTTATTTAAACTTTTTATTAATTTAATTAAATTATGTTTCATTAGATGGTAGATTTATTAATATTGTACCACAAAGATCTCGAATTAAAGTTTAATATTGATATAAATATTTTAGTAAACTGTAGTTATAATGTTTTACTTATCAATTTATTGGAAAATTTGTTAAAATATTAAAATATTGGAAAAAATTATATATATTACATATAACGTAGGTCTGAATTAATTTTTGTATACGTACATTCATTGTTATAAGTTTAAATTTTGAATATAAATGCTATTCTCCACTTCATCTGATTCATACTTATGATGTTAATTCATTCAACTACAAGACGCTACAAAGTAGGAATTTTAAGATTTGTTACAATCAATTCAAACTATGACAAGTGGAATTTGAATGAATTAACATCATAAATCAAATGAAATGGAAAATAAAATTTAAATATCAAACTGTAATCTACAAAATTTGAACTTATAGCAATAAATGTAAGTATAGAAAATATAATTCAGATCTACCTTATATGTAAGACTTCTTGTCAAAATAATTTTATAGAAATTATTTTATAGTTTTATATTTGAACAAATTTACGGATAAAAAATTATTACTATAGTTCACTGACATATTTATATCAATATCAGATTTTAATTTAAAATCTTTATGATACAATAATAATAAATATACCAATCTAATGAAACACAGTTTTTCATCCAAACCTTCAAGAAAAATACGAATGCCTATCTCTTCTCCCTATATTCCACTGCTGGTTCATACGATGTTCTTCGAATATTATAGGTTTCCCTCTCGTGTAGTCAAAGTATAAAAAAAATCTCAAGAGAGAAGCCTTGCTCCTCTAATAATAGTCTATGCCATAGTTCGGCGGAGGTTGACCTACGTGTCGGCATTGACATTCATGTCATGCACTCACGGTCGGAACCTTGTCGACTCATCATTTGTTATGCTATATAATACAAATAACAAATATGTTGTACGTTTATATTCAATAAACATCATTATGACATAATAAAATAGAATATTATGAGTTATCTAATTCAGGATGAATCTCTTCGGGATATCGCAAACTCACACTTGGGTAAATCCAATCTATTATTATTATTATTATGCAGGCGTCTTAAAAATCCCTACACAGAACTAGATTACCAAAACGACGCTGTATGTGATTGGGGAACATGAAGCTGCCAAGCATATACCATTATTATTCCTATATCGAATATTGGATTTATCCTGCCCAGTTTATTATTTTGTGACCTCAAGATAGTAAGAATTAAGGACAATAAAGCACAAATCATAAACTTTTAATGGACTATTAATTGGCACAGCGTGACAATTGGAGAAATAATGGTTATCTCATGATGATGGTCTATTGATAAATACAACTATAAAAATCATAACAGTTACAGTTATTGAGATAAAACTTTTGTTTTCAAATTAATATAATGATTTACTTTATTCGAAACGATGAATACTTTATTAAGTAGCTTATGCAATAGCGTAATTCTTTATTTTCAATATTTCGATCGGTGTAAGAAATGATTCATGGACTCATAAGTGTTACGTTTTTCCTCAAATAAGATATTATTGGGTTATAGTAATGGCTCAAAATCTGAACTGAGATATACATTTCAAGATTCAAAAAAGCTGGATATCTATTGAAATTGAAATATACAGAAGTTATCCATGAATGCGGAAGAATATTACAAATACTTATCAAGTAAATCTCAAATTACGAAATCAGACAAGAACACGAGTTTTACAAATTATTAATATCCTACTAGTCTAGTATTTTTCGATAACCACCCTATTTTAAGGTTCATTATTTCACATTAGAAATAAATGCCCTAGAGCGTTATGAACTTTCATATTTCCCTAGGACATGGATTAATAAGGCATTGAATCAATTTTAACATAGAATTACAAGTAACCTTTTTTAACAACTCAATATATGAATTAAATTTCATACCAGCTATTTTGTAATAATAAAGGTATGACCGAGAAAGCGACTCTGGGTCACAACTGTTGCTTTTAGAAGATGATAATACGAATATGTTCCATTTGAATGCAGATCAAATGAAAATCAATATTTGATGTAATTACACAGACGCGACGCGACGTCCGCCGATAGTCAATCAATTTAATTTCAGTGCGACTCAATTAAACGAATTTCAGCTCATTTATTTTTCAACAGGCGTTGTTGTCCTTAATTGCTAGTTATATTTATTCTTGACCCAGGTATGAATTATATGTAAATTCGAATAGATCACATTAATACATACGTTTACTATATTTATACGTATTCGTTGTCACAACCATTATCAGAAGACGTTTGAAAACTAATTCACATTAACTAAAAAAAATAAAAATGAAACGTGTGGCACTCGGGGACTGCCGCGGTAAAGCTATTGCATAGCACTACGCCACTGGAAAAATTTGGGCAGAAAAACATCCACTACCCCTTCAAAATCTTCACGAATTATGAGTAAAAAAAATTTTTTATCGCATAGAACATAGTTTGCTATGAGTAGAAAATGTTCGCAAAAGATGTTTTCTGTACGATAAACAGTTCCGGAGATATTTGCAAAAAACGAAATTGTTGTTTCAGTTTCAAAAACTAAGCGTCTGCATATATGTTAATAGGAACTTTTTTCCTCAAAATCAAATTTTCTATCGACTGTTGAACATATAATGTAGTACCAAAAGACGCCACGTAGGGGAAACTCTATGAAGAGTATTCTGTGACAAGCATAGATAACTCTACTACCGGTATGTAGTAGATGGTTATCTATGGTGACAGTTACTTGCAAACACAATTTTATACGAAAGTTTTAACGTTCAGATCTCGATATCGCTTCCGGCTCCGGGATTTTCAAGTGGCCTATCGAAATTAGAAGGTTCGAGTTGTATAAAAACACAATTGCATGAACGCCAGACGTCTTATGTAATCAGCTACGAACGCAAACATTTTGACATATGCCTCCAGGAGCTCGCTGCACGTAAGTTAGAGTTTATACATTTTACCTCTATTTTGTTAATTTGGGGCCGTTTCGAACCCCGTGCGGCCGGCGCCAGTTGTAATAAAGTATTTTGGGCTATGGGCCGCTAGATTTTACCCGCTTTCGGTATATTTAAGTAGCTAGAAAATTCCCTTTCGTACGTGGCACGTCAGTTGCTAGTAGGTGACAGCTGAGAATACCTAAAACTGTTTTAATTAAATTTTCCTATTTAATCGACATTTTGGGGCCCGAGACTATGCTATTTAGTTGGCCCCGTTCATAAACTAACGACATGGAGCGAAAAGTCTTCGTTAAGACGTAAATTTGCAATTTTCTAACTCGCGAGCTACGCGTTTCTCACGTGAACGTCATTCGATTTATCGAAAATTAACCAATTCAAAACAGTTTTCGACCCAGTTTGGGGCTATCACGACCTTTTAAAAGGTTCAAAGTTAACATTTCGAAACATTTCGACAATTCTAAGCTCGGCCGAGCTACATGGTAGGCGGAATGGTGGGTGTCAGGATATTTCGTTAAGCTATTTCCGTTACGGTATTTGTTTTTTGTTTTAAGCTATTTCCGTTACGGTATTTGTGTTTTGTTTTTTTTTTCTTGATTCGGTCGCCGCGCTCAAAGCCCGCGATAAAAGCTATATGCAATAGCATAAAAATTGAATTATCGTAGGTTACAAAAGTTTGGTCTATCGATATCTTCACTCTAATTCAGTTGCACCTACAACTTATAAAAATGTTATAGACAGCTCGCGCTGGAAAATTGTCACACCCAGAAATTTAAATAATGTTCGTAATACACTGGAAATGAACGGCTGCCCAAAAACATTTTTAAATCTCATCATTAAAGAAAGAATAAACAAAATCTATAATAGTACATCATACATAAATAATATAAGCAGTAATAAATATAATTTCATAATATCAACATACATTCCGTAAGCTCTCGTATTAGTCGAGGAGATAAAGCATTCCACATTCTAAATGAGGCGCAGTTGGATGGATTGATATAATTTGTCCGGTATTTTTTTTTGCGGAAAGAATTTATTGCATTTCTAAAGCCAATAAATGCATTTTTCTGAATGCACTCGGACGGACTCGAATTGGTTTCTCAGAGGGTTTTGGGGTCGCTGAACACGGATATGTTATCAAGAAAATTCCCTGAGGTCCCCTTGAACCTCCTCCGGGGTATCCGGGCGTCTCCACTCCCTAGATATCGATGCAATTAATTAAAAAATTATTTTTAATGTTTGTTAACTGTTCAAGAGGTGATATAAAGGTTGCTAGTGATGATTACGACATGAAAACTTCTTCTGCAATACCTGGTGTACCCTGTGTCCGGGTAACCACGTCATCTTCTAGGAATTTGTTAATTTTTCTTCATAAAAGTTAACAAATTCTGGCTCTCGGGGGTTTTCAAAGTCGCCGATCATGACTAGGACACTCGCAATGTTCTGCAAATTACCTGAGGGTGTTTCCGGGTGTCCGGAGCCCTGTGTATCTACTTCATATTCTAGGAATCATTATCATACAAATATTCTTATATCTCATATCCAAGAAGTGGAACCAATGCTTTGCAGGTTGTTTACTTTATCATACATACTAGGTGTTTTTCCTTCCAGCTGTAAAATCAATTTAAAAAAAGAAATAATACGCTGCTTAATCAGCTAAGGCATATTACCTACAGAACCTAAGGTCTATTAAAAAAATGTTTTTCATAGAAAAAATAGTTTTCTTACCAATTTATATGAACCATTCTTCATAATTGAACTACTAAATAAGTAACTATAATAAATATCTCTTGTAAAGTAAGTACTAATAAGTGGTGTTACTGATCGATCTAGGAGTCTCTAGACATCACAATCAAATAGTTCTGGGCAGCTGTTATGACTTCTCGGGCTCATCAGTAGAACGAATAGGGTTGTGAATGTCATTCTGGAGACCTGTGAACTCCTTTCTACCGGACATCATTCTACTTGATATTTTTTAGCTCAGTTACAATAGAGTTTTAGACATATGTTCCTTAGACTTTTTTTTTGGGCAAGATATCCATCAACTCAGTCATGTCATGGGATATCCTTACTTAAAAAAAGTATACACTGAAACTGTGTTCTGTCTGACCTATATATATTCAGAAGAATGGTTATGAGATTGAATATTTTCAAATTTTTTGATGGATAAGATCAAAATTGAAACGTTTTGAAATCTACAGATTTAAAAAATCAACTTTCAATACTCATATTCGGTGAATCCGGGATATATGGACAAATAATAATCAGTAAGATCTACGTTTTAATGAATTTTCCCAAATGGGTGCTATAGTGCGATACAGTATTGCTTTGATTTCCACTCTCTACGTAACACTAACAAATCAATCGATCCTCATCAATTCAAATATATTCAAAAGGATTCTAAATTGTGATGTTAAGCCTGCAATGTTGCTCTGGAACATTTAATCAGAGAATGAATGCCCTCTGATTCCTAATTCAACTTATACATAATGTAACGTAACCGTAATCACACATCGTAGGGAGGGTGTAAAATAAACAACTGAATTCTCATGAAAACAATTTCATTGTCCTTATGATTAACATATTCGGGCGGTGAACCGGTGAGCGGTGCTTCAATAGCAATGAAAAAGTTTTCCATTCCAAACCATATTCATGTTAATAATAGCGTTGAGTAAACAGCGAGTGTGAAAGAGCAAATAAACTCACTTGAAAATGGTTCGATTCCCTTATTGAGTTTTCAGGCGTGAGACTGTTCAATTTACAAATATTGTGTAGCGAAGTGTTTATAAATTTGAGTACCATTGTGTTTTCGTGGAAAACATAATTTACGTGTTTTAAGACTTCATTTTTTTGAATCAGACGTTTACAGTAAATCAATTTCGATTGATCAGTTTATGCATTACAGCATATGATAATAATAATAATCTATTTCAACTAAATTTGGAAGAATGATTACATTATATTAATCAATGTACCTATATAGGTAGTAAAATGAATTAACATCTTCCATAAAGTGATGTTTCAATAAAGATTTTTGACCCAGGTATGAATTACATATAAATTCTCGGGAAATAGGTCACACTAACACATGTGCTCATTATTTTTGTCTTTACGTACGTTTCGGTCTCACGATCATCATCAGAAGACGTATTAATGTCTGAAACGGGATTTCTTAAAATTAATTGTACCAGCACAAGCGACCTTATTGCACCAATTTCAATTAAAAATGCCCACGTCGCCAAAACGAACAGAAACACGAATAATCGAAATTGTGAAACATTAATGTTTTAAGTATATGAAATGTATCAAGAATCCACTGCTTAGCAATATTCTTACAATATACAAACACATGTCAACAAAGTTTGTATACGACAGAAGCCAAAAAATATAACGCTCAAGTAGGTATCTACTTTCGAACCAAATGTTAAAGATTTATTAGGTAATAGTAAAAGGTTGTCAGACCTTATTAGAAATATTACTATTTCAGTATTCCACCTAAAATATACTTTTAATATTATAAAGACGCATGTAGGAATTTACAAGGGTTTTAATTAATTAAATTAGTATAAATATGACTTAATGACTGAATATCTGTCCCATGATTTATAGACTTGACGTAACTTTTTATGTGAATCATCTCCAGAATAGATCTTTTATAATAATCTGTTTCCTTAGTTAAAATATTAACATTTCTGTAATCGAATTAATGGTTATAATCAAAGCAGTGTTTAGTGAGGGCGGTGGATTTTTTTTTATTTCTTGTACTATACTTATGGCCATACATTCTTCTTAATAAATATTGTTTAGAGATTTCTGTATAAGTCCCATCGCAATCTAATCAATTTAATTTATATACTGTGTGGGTTTGTTTATCTTTAGGTATTGAAGGTTTTAGATTTGAAAAATATTTCCCAACACAGTTAGTAAGTTTATGCGCAACATTTATTCCAAACTTTTTCAAACATTTTTTTATTTTTTCTGAGGTTTTCGGAATGTATCATTATACTTATAATCTATAATTTATTTGTATAGAAATGACTAATTTAGATACAGACAGAGCTTAATATAATAAATATAATTTATACAATATATATGCAATAGGGTAAGCCATTGAAAAAAAAATAAATACGGAGTACATATATGAATTTATCTATAAAAGGTTATATGTAACCAGAAAATGAGGGATAATGATGTTTTTATTTTTCAATTACTTCTAGTCCATAATACAACTTGGAGTTCCTCGTATAATATTTTTTAATAAATAAATCGTTTTAGTTTGTTACTTTTTTTTATGTTCAGGAATGAAATTGTATATTTTTGAACTTGAATAGATCTATGGAGAGGCCAGAGGAAGAAAGTAGAGGCTCCACTTAAAAAAAATGAGAATCAGGTTATTAGATTATAACTCGAATAATCTCATAGTATATTTATTGTGAGCGTAAAAGATGAGGGTACAAAGTTATTGTAGTCTAAAATATAGTAGGTTTGTAGAAGAAAGCTGAAGGTACCAGTGAATGTAGGAAAAACAGATGAGAGTTCAAGTAAGTTGGCTGCAATGTTTTTTCTGTCACCAGCTGTTAACTATATTTGTTGTTGTTGATTTGTTCTCGAAGTGATTAGTTGTATCAAAATTATCTGTTGGCTTATTCAGATATTCTTAAAGCTTAGTGCTTAGTTGATTTATTATTCATTCATAGAACTAATGAGAAGTGACAGACGCCATAAACTTCATCGAGTGACATACATTCGCCATGATAGTTCGTACATCCGCCATGATAGTTCGTACATCCGCCATGACAGCTCCCGGATATTCTATAACCCCCCATTCGATGCTCCATAGTTCTATACTCTCAAACTCTTAGTTAGATACACCTCGCCGACAGAAGCAACTTCCGCCCGAGAACTAGTAATGTGTATCTACTCAGAGGCAATGAAGTCGTGCATACAACTGAAATTAATTTGGGGACTGTTATTTTGAACAAATCAATCACCTCCGTATAATCCAGATATGGTCCCTAGTGACTTATCTGTTTGGGAATTCGAAAATGGGCCTCCGGGGACGTCATTCCAGTGATGAACTATTCCATTTCCTGAAAATATTGAATTTATATCCTCCTGTTCTCAGTTCTTCCTCTACGTTTGCCTGTTACGCAGATGATACTTTGAAAGAAATCAAGTTTACTTTCAATAGTATGTTAATATAAAAAATAGAACCTCATTTACGTTTGCGAAATATACTCGCAATAAAAGATGGATAATTGTAAATTCTAAAGACCAATTTTCTCATGCATGTGTGGATTGTAAAATGAGCCTCATGGGAATCAGTGTTCATTTACTTCATTTTGCGGTAATTGAATTGGAAAATTATCACTACGTTAAAATTATGCACAATACCAATGAATCATTAAATACTAGACGCATGAAATAATACGATATTTTGAAGTTATAAAAGTTTAGGCAACGCCAACCTATCGTCGAACCGAACCGCGTTGATTTTCTGCATCTTTTGTTTCAACAAATATATTGTAGTAGATAATCGAGTACAAGAAAACTAGAGTTCTTGATCTGACATGTACTTTTGACGTCGTGGTAACGAGATATCTTGTTCGAACGCTTAGAAGCAGGAAAACTGCAATAGCACCATTGCATTTGTTACCTCTCATCTGGTAAGACGTCACTTCCGTCTCGGTCGGCTTTCCTATGCTGACTGACCTACGTTAAGAGCTTCGCTAAAAAATATGTTCACTGTTGAAGCTATTCCAGGGATACGCTCGAGAATACGTAATTTCATCATCACCCTTATCCAATAAAAATATTATTAAAATACTGAGGACCTTTCAGCTACCAAGTAGCCATCATCGGACCAAACAGCTCGCTCTCATAGCTGCTATTTGGTAGCTGAAAGGTGGCATCTCCAGGGCAGGCTTGAGGCTTGAGCTGAAACTGATTCTTTTGGTTTCTGTAGCGGTATTTATTGTAGGAAAAAATCTTCACGCTACACAGTTCACGCCTTCATTCTGGTGGTTAACTCTGTTCTGGCACCTGACCCTGCCGTTGTCCGAAGAGGAATTTTCGAGGATGGGGTTCCCAATATTGGGAAGGTATATCCTGAGTCACGGCTTAGATCATTCGGATGTTTTAGGATTTTCATCGCTTCAAGAAGAATTTTTCGCTATAGAAGGGCTAGGATTTCAGTATTTTCGAAAAGGATTTGATGTTGATAGTATCAAACTTGTCTTCCGCAAGTGCAGCACATGTACTGACGTCACGAAGCCTTGTACAACCCTCATGTTCTTTCACAAGAGTAGCTACTGTACGACCTGTTTCACCAATGTAGACTTTACCGCAAGAACAGGGAATGCTATAAATACCTTCTAAATGAGAAGGAGGAAGGGGATCTTTGATAGGTTTGTAAAAGTGAGATAGTTGTGGAAGTATGGAAAACCGATTAGAAATATTATGTTTTTTAAGGATGTCGGAAATTCGATCTGTTATATTTTCAATACATGGAAGATAGTGGATAAAGAAGGCGGGGGGGTTTGCGGCTCAGGTTGATTTGAAATTTTAGGCGAAGTGTATTCCTTTATGGCTTTATGTATGTTATAATGGGAGAAACTATTTGATAATAAGACAGATGAAAGATGTTTTAATTCTAATTTTAAGGATCGAGTTTGGGATAAGTTGGCAGCTCTTTGAATCAAGGAGCTGTCATAAGCTCCTAATTGCTTTTGGGCAGGGTGGTGTTAGGAACGGCCACTGAAGTATCTATCGGTATGAGTGGATTTTCGATACCCAGAATGACACAAAGTACCGTCAGTCTGTCGACTAACTAATACATCTAGGGACGAGAGTGAACCTTTCGATTCAACTTCCATGGTGAAAAAGATATGGGATGTAATGAATTTGAATGATTGAGGAAAGGAACAAGATTTTTGCGACCATGTTGCCAAATAGGTTAAGTGTCGTTGACATATCTAAGCCAACATTTTGTCTTGAGAACAGATGAGTCAATAGCATCTTGCTCCAAAATTTCCATGAAGATATTAGCTATGACCCATGGCAGCTCCCGAGGACTGCTCGTGAAACTTGCCATCGTACATTAAAAATGGGGAAGATAGACAAAAATCTATTAACGGTAGTAAGTCCATTGAAATGTTTTGGCAGGTAGCAGTTGAGAAATTATGGAAAGGGCGTCTGGAATGGGAACATTGGTAAATAGTGATTCGACGTCGAAGCTGACGAGCAAAAAGTTTGGATATGTTTTGCAGGATTTTGTTATAATCTGAACGATTCATGACAACAGTGTCATGGCTAATCAAGATTTGATCTGAGTAAATCAAGAGCTTAGATTAAAGGTTTAGGGCAATTATTTTATATTTGCTTACAACATTTTCTTCTATTGCATTTGGCAAATGTAATAATTGATGTCTTCTCAAAATAATGAACCAATTCAACATTGCGATACCATCATCGTTCCAAGCACCGCGATAAATATAAGTTAAATGAAAAATAGAACAATAAATTCTATAGTAATTGGATAAAGAGATACAACTCCGACAATATAGATTTTCGCCCAGGGCTAACAAGGTTTTAGCTCGGTTACGAAGCGATAAGAATCCTAATAACTTAGTACCATTCTTTGTACGTTCTTTCCTTTTAAATTAATTACAAATGAACCGTCCACAGGGCAGTGCTGGACAGGAGTAATCATTTATAGAATAGTGACATTTATTGTTATATCATTAACTTCGTGAAAATATTACTGGACCCGAACTGAAGTTATCCTTTGAGCTTCATCCTCTCATAAGAGCTCGAAGATAATACTTAATCTTCATAATAATCCTTCCTAGCATTCCTGCCCTCACATTAATTTAGTTCTTGAAATGTCTGTTTTTATATCAATTTTATGATGAACTTGATCTATCAGGTCGCTACATCAAACTATAATCTTTTCACAATTACTATATCCGATATAAGTCTTAGATTTCTTTTTTATGGGAGTTGCTACAAAATGAACTTTATATTACCGAATAATATTTAAGATTTAAGATTTAAGGGGTGCAACCGAAAGATTTTCCGGGTGTCTTTGTCGAGTCGGCCTTATCGACTGATGTGAAATTGGAGACCAAGTTCTTCTGCAGCTTTTTGTGCTGCCTTAACGATAAATTCAACCACTCCGGCCAATTCGTGACTTTTGACAAGGAACAGGAGGGGGTTCGAACTCCTAAGAACTTTACAAGCTATACTCAGAACCACAGTTCGATGCAGACCCTCCAGACTAAGGAGTCCCCTACCTCCCCGGTGACGTGAGAGATAAATGCGGGATGACCTAGGATGCAAACTGTGATGCGTATGCATCATTGTCCGGGCGTGTTTGTCTATGCTCTATGTCTATGCAACTCATCGACCGTCCATTTCATCAGTTCAGAAGAGTGAAGGCAAGCATATTTGCTGCAGACGCCTTGAAAAGTTCGGAAGACTCTTTCGAACAAGGTTTCTGTACTTGCCTCGAAGAACCACCTTTAACTAGGACGCTGTTCAATTCCCAGGTATCGATAGGTTTCTCCAGCATCGAGATGTTTAAAGATGCTTCCGTCGGCAAGTCGCATATTCTCGTGCACTTCCGGAAATCGTCCTCTCCTTAAATGAAACACTGCGCACTTGTCCAATCCCAACTCCATGCCTACGGCTCGTGTATATTCCTGAACCACCTTGAGAGCTTGATGGAGGTTTTTCTCCTCAGAGGCATACAGTTTCAGATCATCCATGTAAAATAAATGGATGATCTGATGCCTCCAGTCGTTCGGTGGTCCAGAGTAATATCCACGAGTCCGTCTTAACGCAATGGAGAGCGGCAGCAGTGAGATGTTGAACAAGAGTGGACTCAAGGAGTCTCCTTCGAAAACATCCCTCTTGAATGTTACCAATTCTGCCAAGACTCGTCGTGTGCCTGCTGTGATGACAAAACGAGTCTTCCAGAGTGGCAACAGATGTGAACATATGGTTCATTGTTTTACGTTTATTCATCTTTATAATCCTATATTAAAATCTTCATAATTCAGTAGTATTTTTGGTTCTTCAATACTACCTACTAAAAGTAAAATAAGAGTTTTCCTTTTTGTGAAAGATATGAAGATATAAATAAAATATCGGAACGTCAGAAAGAAAAGATCTTATTTTATTTTTAGTAGTATTAAAGAACCAAAAATACCAAGGAAAAGTAACACACACACATATATGTATACACCCTCAGCATCGAAATGACCTACGTCGAAACTGCCGCGCAAAAAACGGCCGCGTCAAACCCGCCGCTTCAAAACGTTCCATTCCGATTATTTAGCAATAAGTTTTCATTTAGGAACAAGCTGCTCCCAACTCAAAACTCATTTTAGATTTCTGAACAAACACAACTCCTTATTATTCTAAGCAGCGAACCAAATTACATTGTTTTATGAACACAACCAGGTACATTTTTGTGCTGCCTTCAATGATGAAAATGTAGGTATGTTTAGAAGAAAAAATTGTAGCTGCTCACTCCACCACTCAAATAATAACACTCTGCCATTTCGCAGCACACAAATTCTGATCTGCTCTAACCTTCCGTATGAAACTTTGTTATCCTCATTAATGAGAAAATGTAGGAAATCTCGTCATAAATAAGTTATAACGTTGCCAAGTACAAGCGTTTCAAAGTTCCTTTATTCAATAAAACCTCTACCATCATGATATAATAGGTTCCGTATATTCAACGAATATGTTAAGGCTTCATTTTATTCAGCATTGCTGTTAGAATTTGCCTCTTAATTTGGCATAAAATGTTCATTAATTTCTATAATCATCCTTTATAAGGCCTCGGAAACCTACATTTGACTCATATTCACGCTTGAACACGTGGGATGCTAAAAGTTGAAACAGTTTGTTGAATAATGTTAGAATGTTACTTATATCGGTCAAAAGATATAGTTGGAAATATATACCGGAGCGCGATGATTGGGAATCGAGAAGCTATTTGAAGCACGTGAAATTTATTTCTGGAAAGTCATCATTATTGGAGTCACAAAGTATAGGATGGCCAGAATTAAGGGCCAGGAGATGCTCTAACACAATTTAAAATAGGATAGAAATTTAATTCAGTTCACACTATTATGTAAACTGGATTAAAGCTAAGTTTCGAAGGAGAAAACCCGAAATACTTAAAGGGTAAAGTTTAGGAAAGGGTGAATCACAACCAGTAATAAAGCGCGTATTATGCTGTTTACAATGCATTAAATTATACCAGGTATTCCAGGTAGTCATTACTCCTGATTAGTCAACTAATGTTTACCCATAAATATGTAATAATTGTTACTATTGTAACATACAAATCACCTAATCAGTGTATTGATATGAATCACGAACTAGAAGAAGATTAATTAAATTGAAATATATGAATAATAATGATTTGGTTGAATAACGAACTTTTTACTTTTCTGAAGTATTATTATTATAAAATATCGGTAATGAACCGAGGTAGAATACCTATTTTAGGCTCAATTACTAAAAATACAGTGTACAAAAATGTGAAGAAATACACGTAGGAACAATTATTTGTAAATAAATCGGATCACAATAAAGATATTTGGTTTAAGTCTTCTTGAAGAAATTTGTATAGGGTTTGTGTAAATCTTGCTATCATCGGCATGAAAAGAGATCATGGACTGAACATAGTTACGAATATCAGAAACATATAAAATGAACAAAAGAGGCCCAGTACTGAACCCTGGGGTACACCACTATAAACGTCATATCCGGGAGAGTATGTTTCGCCAATACGCACGGCAAATTTTCTATGAGTTTAGCATCTATGACTTTAGCATCTATTGAAGGATATATATTGACAATTCAATATTTCTTATGACCACTCACTGTTTTTAAAAAAATTGTTCTGTTACCATGATACCTTCAATAAACTATGGTGCATTTTCCAACATACTCCCACCTTGTGTCATGCTTCTAAATGACACAAGAAAATCAAATTTAAATTCCAAATTTCTCTGGTATTCGCACTTCCCTTCCATATCTCGTCACAATCCAGAGTTTGCTCTTACTATCAATCTCAACATCTGAATCTTCTGATTTGTAATGGTTCTTCATATTCTTTGATAATTCAGATCTAACGGATGAATCCCCATCGATCTCAATTTCAAGCGGATACAATATTTGAACGGTCTTCATTATAGTACCGGACGAAATTTAACCAAAAATGTCCTCATGCTTACCAAAAAAATCTCCTCAACAACACCCAAAGGTCAATCAATTCTTTTAGAATCCACATTTTCTTCCATCTTTTTCTATCTGTTTTCCTTTTTTGGAGGACTTTATGACGACACTACCAAATGATCATCAAGTGACATAATTCGCTGACTACATAGGGGATCATTACTTGGAAGGTAATTTTCTGAAGCTGAAGCAGGATCATCGCAACGTCACACCACCAATACTTGCGGAGCTTTCCACTCTCTATTTTCTAAACAATTTTATGAGTCTCATACAAATAAATAGAAATTTTTGGATGTGTGGGATATTCCAAACACGAATATATATGAAAATAAATAGTATTTCTGAAGAGAAACGTGTGGGAATTTGATCAAGTCAGCGTCGGCAAAATATTTTGCAAAAAAAATTGAAAGACCAACGAAAAAAAAATATTTTGCTCGAGTTTGTGAGTCTAAAATGCAAAAAAAAATAATTCCCATCTTCAACGTTTATTTATTAAAATAAAGTAAGTCTAGATTGCAGTTAGATGGATGTCACAACCCAGCATTGGAGTCTGGAATTGCAATTTTTTTCCCCTGACTCTTTTCATAACCATCATAAAGTACGCAGGTTACATACGACCTTAAATTCAACGTAATACAATCCTTATAATGTAACTACCGACAGTTTCATCCCTTTCCGTTTACTATCTCAACATAATTAACCTTCGTAGCTATGTGTACCATTATCTCTTCGAACCGATTCACTTCATTGTAAATTCCATATAAATATTATGATGTTTCAGTGTTTTCCTATTATATGTTTTGATAATGAACTGTAAAGTTCGAAATTGCAATCCAACGTTCTTTTAAATAAAGAGGTATTTAAGAAAGTAAAATTTCTTGTTTTATCTATAAAAGTGTAAAAATATCACAAAGTAACGGACAGTTCCATTCAAATATTGTCTGAATAGCCGTGTCAAGCTGTTCGATAAATAATACATTACAATTCGGCGAGTAATTTTCTTGGTGAAACATTATAACCCTCTCGGGAATTACCGGAATGTAATTCCTTCAGCGTTATTCGCTTGAGTAGCTGTGCCATTCTAGTAATACGCCAACTACTTGGAATACTTCAACTGAAATACAAAGTATTGCAGCGCATCTTGTAATACGATTTATAATTCTGTTTCGAGTGAAATTTATGACGGGAATATTAAACAGTTACGCATTTCCAGGAAATCTAGTTATCAGTGAAACAAATCATAATTAGGAACAATTCAACAATTGTGTGAAATGAAATATCTCCTCTAAGATAACTTTATGAATAAAACATGTGTATGTATATTTACGGATACATTTTGTGCGTATGGATGTGTGCAAGGTTTCATCAATGTCTTAATACGGGCAAACAATTGTTATTGGTTGGGTTACATGCTTTGATGTTTGACATCATACATATTCATACTTAATGAATATATTCTTTGCTGTTCGATATATCGCTGATGTGCTAGAACAATACTATAGTTCAGTCAAAATTGTCTAAAATTTTATAGACTGTAAAAAAATGCAAGAAACATTTTTATTACATTTTTTTCAGAAAATTGTAGTGTAAAATTTATATAATTATAACAATGATATTATTTATATTATCAAAATCAACTTTTTTGAGAAAAAAATCTCGAGCTGTTCGTTCTGTTGTGAATTAGGTTTCTAAGTTAATCAGCTGCCATTTTTTTTTCCACGTGTTTTATAACTTAAAATAGAAAAAAGGACGTGATCTTTCAGCCGCGTCTCAGATACTATTGCCAGCATGCTAGTTACTTTCCCTACACACTCAAAGACAGCTGCTATGTTTTCTGTATGCGTTAACGTGTCCACGTCATGGAGATCTTGTGTATAGGGTCTCTATGGTACACGTACGCCGCATCATCATAGATGTTTCTAAGACATTTGCTCTTTTTTCACCTGCTTTGAAAGAGGTACTGTATCATAATGAAGGATACTTGGAATTCTTTATCATAATAATTGTCTAAAATTTTTCGGAAAACAGAATAACAATTGTCATGTGAATACGGTAATTCATTATTTTCCGGAGTTTTTCAGAAAACTATAGTTACTTTTGATTTTATAACCATAAAATAATACTCAGCGACCAAAATAATATACAATTTGACACGTTGGACGAGGACCGAGACATGAATATGAAGGAAAAACGACGCAATTTTCAACCAACTTTCCAGAATTTTCCTTCTTTTAGTGAAAATCGTATCGGGACACATCACGGCATCTTATTATTTCAATACCACTCAAGGACGAAGAAAAATTGTGTTTGTTTCTAAGATTTGGTAAAATTTTCACCAAACAGGCCGGATTTTCCATTTTCTGACTTCAGATTCGTGTTCAGCTGACCAAAAAAAAAACCGATACTACATTTCAGAAACTTTGGATTAAAAGAGCCCGAGATATTCCATTAGTTATAAAAGACATTTCACTTGTTTTTCATTAATTATTAATAATAATAATCACGAGCCCCCTCTTTTCTGAATAACAATGTGTAAGTCATCCTGAACACGATGCAAAAAATTTCACATTTTCATGCGATCTATAAAATTTTAATAACGACCTTCATTTTTGCACAGTTTTGACTGGACTACTAGGACAACTTCAAAAACATAGTTTTGGGATAAACAAGTTTTGAAGTTCAAAACAACTTATTTATGTTATTAATATAAATGATCAAAACAGCTTCTTAGAATCGATTAACTTATAAACTGAGTGTATGCTACCATTTTTAAGCTTTCATGAAGTTTGTTGCTTTTCCAAAAAAAAATTGAAGTTGACCTGGTTCTGCACCAGCTTTTTGTTTTAACATTTTGGTTTGTCCTGATATTCGCTCCAACTCATCTTCATATTGCAGGTGAACTATGATTATTTGTTGTAAATTATACCCATTTTGTCAAATTTTTTTCAGTATTGCGTATAAATTATGACAATTTGCTTTAGTTTAAATCTTTTTTCTTCACATTTGTTTTACTGTTACACTGACATTTCCTAGATGTTTGTTCAAAAAAGCATTATGTTTATAAAAAACACTTCCAGAAATCTATGTAAGTATAAAAATAATTTCGATATTTTCTTAAAATAAATTGGAAATTCTAAACAACTTTAAATCTTAGTAACTTCTACACAAGAACTAACAACGGATCACTCACTTCTTCAATCATTTCATTCTGATGTCCTTTTTTCAATGAATTTAGGTTTTTACAAAATCACTGTTGGAGAATATATAGCAAAAGGCTTAATAAACTTGTTTTTGATAGGTAATTTTCGGTCCTTCGTTATATGCCAATGGCAGGTTATTTGTTGTAACATTTTTTCTATAAGTTGTGATTTCAATTTATTTGTGCATAGTGTCTCAAAGCTTTCATTGTAAAAATATACATTATTCTATAATTACCAAAAGTACGAAGTTATTATTGTTAAATGTGCATTTAATTGTCATATTCTTGGGGAAGTTAAGCCACGAGTTCTTGATGTCTTCATCTACATAAAACATTTGGAAGAGGGTTTAAGTATTAATATTTGCATTTAACATTTCTAATTGTGTAACGTCACACACTTATAGTTCCAGACAGCTGTTCCGCTCCTCCCAAAAACCTCATCTGTATAACGAGCATGTTTGCAAAGTTACCGAACGATCTCTGTTGAAGGTTATGACTATAACAGACCAACAACATGGTAAAATGACCAAAAGTAACTTTTTTAAAGTTCGTGAAATCAGTCAATGTGGTACATTGTTTGATTTCTTAGTTGGACATCTACTCATAGATGGCGTGAGACACTTTTGGTCTTTTTACCAACGTTCTTGGCCGGTTAGACTACCTTCAACAGATATCGTTCGGTAACATTGCAAACTTGCTTATTCCCCTGATGATCTTCATTAAAAGAGAAAAGACCTGTTATCTGGCAAAATCCAACGTGAGATTGATGAGTATGTTCATATATTCATTTATTTCTGATTCTCTTACATTGATTAACTATTTCTTCAGAGGTTTGTATTCACAAAAATATAAAACACTGTCAGTCAAGAATGTGAACAACACTATTAACCGGAAATTCAAAGAAGTGGGATCGAATTCCACCTCATTACAACAATTGATAAATATTCTTTACCATTCTAATGTTACCATATTTTCACATTTTTATATCATCAATGAGCACATAGCTTATTTGAATTACCTGAAAATGAGAAGCTTAAAAAAATACTAAACATTTCAAAAATCTTTTCTCACAGAAAGTCGTCCCGCTCGGAAGAATTACAACAAGTTGTCGCAACAAGCAGCAGAAGAAATCCAGACAGACGACGTTACAAGTACCAGAACGTCGGAGAAGCACTTAGATAACGACCCTTCTGTCAAGAAACAGAACTATGTTGCAAATGAAACAAAGGACACGGACACCGATTCCAGTTTCACGGATATAGAGTTGGACGACAGGGATGATTTTTCAGACGACTCTGACTATGGTAAGTTTTTTCGCCTTATTTCTCATTTTGTATTTTTGATAAAACATGTTGGGTGAGTTGTGACCTTGAAATATTTTCTTTTCATTTGTTGAGTGTTATCTCTTGTAAATAGAAATACAACAAAGAAGACAGGATCAAATGTTGTAGCCTCTTTCCATTGTTATTGGTTGGCTTGAAACTTCGCATATGAGAATGAAATTCAACTTTTCGATCACAATATACTTTGCATCAATAGGGAATGAATATGTAAATATGTTTACGTTGCCTGAGAATGTAGACATTCTAAAGATTGCTTTTATCGTTCTTTTGCAATTTGTCATTGCATACATATCATATTTGACAATCGTTATAAATGATGTTGGCACTTAACTGCTATTATTGCTAAAGAGGTGATTACTACACTAGCACCCTTAAAAATGCTCGGCAATCTTTCCTTCTATTCTATTCCAGCTGACAGTGTTTCTTCAGGCAAGAATACGTAAAGATAATATGGACAATGTTTGATTTCCTGATCTATCTGCTCAGCCACTGAGAAGTATGGAATCGGTCCAACAGTAGTCTGATGGATTGAAGCCATGTTATATGAAAGTGTGATGAAGGCGCAACATAACGGATGCGTTGTAGAAACCACCGCTACAAGAGACTGCCCACAGGAAGGTGTCCTATCTCCGCTTCTGTGGTGTCTCGTAGTCGATGGACTTTTGGAGGAGTTGGAAGAGGCTGGGTTTTATGCCCAAACCTATGCCAATGACTTTGGGCAGAACTTGGGCACTCTGTGCGAGCTGCAAAACACGCTGCTCAGCGTGGTGGTCCGCTGATGCCATACCGAGGGGCTCAGGGTCAACCCTGACAAAACGGAAACTGTTCTTTTTACCAGGAAACGTAAGCTCATCCGTGATAGTGGAGATTGAAGCAACGAAACAAACTCACGTCCTACTGCCACCAGGTGGGCTCGTATTGTTCACAGACGGGTCCAAGGTAGATCAGGCTTCTGGAGCGAAAATCCCAAAGGTCACTATCTCAGTGACTGTAGGCGCTTACTGCACGGTTTTCAGGGGAGATATACGCAATTATGACTTGCGCCATGTAGAACCTGCAAAGAAATTAGGAAATAGGCGCATATATATCTGCACAGACAGCCGGTCGTCTCTGGAAACTCTCAAATCACCTAGAGTCACATCAAGACTTCTCAAAGAATGCAAAGATACACTGGCTGAACTAGTCAAGAGGAATAAAGTTCAACTCATCTGGGTCCCTGGATACAGTGGAGTTGAAGCATATGAAATGGCCGACTCCCTGGCCAAGCGGGTGTCATCCGCCGCCCCTGATGGACCAGAGTCAATGGTCAATTTATCAAATTGCGTATAAGGTATGGCCCTCCTGAGCCAACTGAACAAAGAGTGATCTGACATGTGGCGATAATCACCACGCATGAGGCGCCTGTGCCTAAGCTCTCGAAGAAACTCCTTTCTCTAATCAAAGAGGTAGCTGGAATCCTAACGGGAAAAACTGCCTCTCACATCCTGTTGGAATGCCCTGCTTTGACATCCCTCAGGTACCGTTACTTCGGCGAAGCGAAACTGCTCCCAGAAGAACTTATGAAAACCCGCATTGGTAATATTCTGGGTTTCTAGCGGGTCACAAACCTGCTAAAATAGAATAGGCTTCTGACCACGGGGAGCACAATGGGCCCAACTAAGTGGCCTAAGTGTACTTGGGGGTTGAGCCTCCTCCCCTCAATTGTTGGTGATGATGCTGATGATGATGACGATGATGATGATGACACTAGAATTTACCAATTTATGGCTATTTTAGTCCACGCCATCATGCAGCGAAGCGAGGTTGAAATGAGTTAGAGTAGGGGAGGTGGCAGGATACTAATAACATCTGTTATTGCTATTTTAGTCCTTTCTTGTTGCAAAGGTTATGTACATGCAACTAATTCTTGTAAACTTCTAGTTATCTTTTGAAATTTGTGGCATAAACATGTGTAAGGAAAATAGTGCTTATTCGCTTATATTGTGAAAATTTCTCTGATACAACATCAGAATAAATCAGAGAATAATACTTTTCAGTTACCTCCATTATTAATGGACCAAATGGTAATTACTCTTCTGACGGGGGAATAATGATGCTCTCACCAAAGTGACAACATGCTCGTGATCAGAATGGTCGAAAACGTTTTTGTCATAATGAATTCTACGCGATATTAATTTCTATGAGTCTTCGTGTTAATTATGAACCGTTCAATTAAAGAATGACATCATTCAACCTAAGATGCAATTAATTATATAAAAGCTCTCGGGACAGAAAATGCTACTGGAACATTTTCATTGTTTGACACAGCTTTGAGCGTATTTATAAACTTCTCTATTCCTCGCTTTCTACATTCGAATATACTCCTAACAAGGTGCCAATTATCCCAGATTTCAAAGTCGTTCTGTAGGAAACTAAATTTGTATTACTCACATTCAATAGTTTTGAAATAAGTCTTCGTTATATTTTATATCGCTTCTAGAGGCTCCTCGTAATGTTTCACGTGTTATATCAAAATCCTCTAGATACAACGTTTATTACAAACGTAAGTGTGACATCATGAAAAACAAGCTTAGAGTAGAAACGAAGCTCACAACCGTACCGCTTAGTTTTAATGGCGCGTGGCCGGTATTGAGTGTGGCAGGTGATAAATATTAGAATTTAACAGTTTTACATGTTTCTTATGGAAAATTATATGTTGCACCTGTTTCTAAGGTGTCCTCGTGTGATTGGAAGACATTTTAACTGTAAATAAGCGGCGTATATAAGAGTGTTGAAGTGCGTGGCAAAATGGTTTCCTGAGTGAATGTTTATATTGGTGATGAAAATTTAAAATTTCGTTATTCATCGGGACAGATTACACTACAGACGACTTGCCAGGGATATGATATTCTGCAAATACTATGATTTTATCCTCACTTCTACATACAATTAGTCCACACGCATATGAGTTATTAAAAAGTTCAAATGTATTAATTTTGCAGCATTCAACAACTACAAAGGCATTTTCTAATTTATACTCAAGCGATGCGGTAGTTGAAAATAGACAAATGCTCCTTACGTACGGACAAAATCAAATCAAATTTATAATTGAAAATGAAAATAATTTGATACTATTATTTGATGAGATCCATCTTGAGCCACAAATATTGTTGGTACCGCTTGCAAATAACACGTTACTTGCAAAAACAGCATTTGTGTTTATGTTTGAGTACGACTGAAACCAAAAATTATAACCCTCGAGTATTCACATTCGAACCAGATGTTGAAGATTCATGAGGTAATAGAAAAAGGTTGTCAGACCTTATTAGCAATATTGCTATTTGAGCACTCTACCTGAAATATACTTTTAACATTAAGAAGACGCATGTAGGAATTTGCATGGGTTTTAATTAATGAAATTAGTATAAATCTGACTTAATAATTGAACGTCTGCTCTATGATTTACAGACTTGGAGTCACGTTTTATGTGTTGCACCTCCAGAATAGATCCTGATGGTTATAATCGAAACAATGCTTAGCAAGGGAGGTGGAATTTTCTTAGTTTTTCTTTCTAGCACTACACTCATGGCCATACATGCTTTTTTGTGAATATTGCTTACAGACTCCTGTATAGACTTTGAAAGTTTTAGCTTTGAAGGAAATATTGCGTTGTTGAATGTGCAATTTATTCAAAGGTTTCGCTAGATAGTTTCTACAGTTCTTCAGAATATTCGAAGACATATTGTCAGTTCCACATAAGTTGGAAGATTTTAAGTCGTTGATAATATTAATTTGTCCGATTCAGAAATATTTGAGAGAAAAAGGAACATTTTTGTCCATGAAATAAAAATCAATATTGTCTTTTGTTGTGTCGATATTTATAAAGTAAGTATTAAGAATATTGGCTGATTCAATATTAGATTTTCTACTAATTTTACATCTTTTTTATTGACAGTTTTGTTCTTCAATTTGTTGATTAAATTCCAGACCGCTTTTGACTTATTATGTGCATTTTTATTACTTTGTCATAAAATGTTTGTTTATTTTTACGCAATTTCTTCAAATAAATGTTACTCAACTCTCTTTGTTTTAAACGAAATTCTGGATATCTGTTGGATAATTCATTGTATAAAGTCAGTCTATCTTTAAGTTCTATTAGTTCCTCATTTATCCAATAACCATCAGAAATCCTGTCAGAATTCCCAACCCGAACCCATTTGAAAAGAAAACGTTGCACAAAGTAGTGAAGAAATATATTTAAGAAGTTATTAAACGTTGTTTCTACATAGGAACATCATGCCAGCTTTCATTCTGCAAATGGTTGAGAAAAAATGTCATATTCTCAAAGTTTATTTTGTGTACGTATTTAGGATTTTGTATTGTCGTTCGGTCAGACATCACAATCTCACACTATTGTCCGAAGTGATTAGATTTCATATTTTTGGGACGGTCCTCTGACAGCGTGATCTATAAGGCTGTTCATAACACTTTTTTTAAAAACTTGTTGGTGCAACGGAAATGTAGTGGAGATCACATTCAGACCAAACTTCTTCAGTAAACCACGACGTTTTTTATTTTCCTGTATCATGCCTAATCTTCATATTTAGGAAATTTATGTTTTTGTTCATTTCTATTTCACAAGTAAATTGAAGTTTACAGTGAAAATTGTTAAATTTATTAATTACGTAGGTACTGAATGTGCCCCCGATATCTATATTCAACAGTTGGAATAAAATCGAACGTTTTATCCGGCAAACCTGGAGAGTGTTGACAACGGTTAAAATAAAATATCCCTGGATTGACGAAGATAGCGCCAAACTTATTTAGGGATAAATGTTCACATGAACATGACAAGTACTAAATATACATTTCATTTCAACCGTAACCCAAGATATTTTGAGGTAGCTGATGCAGCGATTAATATTGGAATAATTAAAGTTACAATTGTATTCGAGTGCTTTTGTACAAATTGTAAGAGGCATTCAAGTTTACTTCAGTTCTTTGTGTCAAATGCAAAGTCCGAATAAGAGTAATTGGTATTGTAGCGTTCGTGACTATGTGAGATGTAGGAGCGATCAAACGAATTCCACATTTCATTTGTTAAGGAGCATCGTTTAGGCGAAAGAACTCTGATGTTATTGAAATACCAATGCGTTTATTTCAAAGGCTTCCCACAACGATATTTTCCAGCATCGCATTTAATTGCGGAAACGTTCTAAATGTTAGAGCTGTTATGTTCCATTTTCTTGATAGTATGGCATTTGACGTTTATTCTCATTTGAAGCGTCTGATTGTTAGTTTCATCCATATTTTATTTTAAATGAAAATTAGGGCAATACTGTTGAAAAATCGACTTTTTCAGCAAGGACCGCTAGCATTTTTAATTTCGAGATAGACCTTTCTCATCAAGTTGTATGTGTCCTATAACTGTAGTGTTTATAGTGTTTATTTGTTGATTTTATTCTAGAAGGGCAGAAAACGGAAGCTCTAATCAATAAATAAATAAATAAGAATATAAATGTTAATTATTATGATTAAAAAAAGAAACGTTTCGCGAGTTACCTATTTTTGCAATGCTAAGTGAATGTATATTGTTATAATTTGTTAGTTAGTAGTAGTCATTTTAAGTTTATTTGGATTTCAGAAAGACTAAGTAAAAAAGCAATATTTTATTCTGATTCAATAAACCTCTACTACAAGAAGAAAGTTATTTGTTTTCGTCAGTTGTCCTGATGAATACAATCACGTTTGGTAATAAATAAATATTATCAGTAATTTTTGCCTTTTTTTAGTTCTTTTACGGAGGTTCCCTACTACGTACTGTGTGCGAATGGCCTTCGTACTTCGTACGATTTCCATATTTTAGAAAATTCCATATTGAATTTCAGCAATCAATGAAACACAATTTCTTTCATTGAGAATTCCAAAAGTAAAAATACAAAACGGCATATACGTAATTGGGTATTATGTTGGCTACACAAGATTTGTCAGGGAAGCTTATCCTTAAAACATATTCCGTAGAGGAATTGGGACCGGATGAACTGTTGTAGCAAGCAATTTAATTCAATTTGAGATGAATGTAAGTTAATAGTTCAATGGAAAACCGCATCGCACAATTTTATCAATGTTTTGGTATCTTTTTAGTAGTATAGACGAGGGCAAGGTGAAAAGCCCCTGAAAAATGAAACAAGAAATTATTTATTTGGTCCAAACTTATTTTATTCCCCAACACAATATCCTTGTAGCCCGATACACTTCGTCCAACGTTTTTTTTAATTTTTCGATCCCAAAATCTTATTTAGAAAATTAAAATTTCATGTAAAATTAACATATCTCAAATCAAAGTAACAAAAATATATAGGGGTTGCCAGATGTTTTCTGTTTAATATCAATAACGAATGTTAGCGTGAGAAATATTCAAAGAATTTCTAAGATAACACACAAATTAGTTCACACCCGCTTCAGGGAGGGTGATATGATACCATAGCTAGCATGGTCAAGAGGGTTTCAAGTTTCAATACTTTTCTTGTTGTAAAGGAAATCATAAGCCTGTCAAGAAAAATAACGAATATAGGAGGGAAAATGAATGCTAGGCTATAATAAATTTTAATGTTGACCATCTGGAGATGCTTAGGTAGCGGTGTTCTTCAAGACTCGCTGTTGATTTCATTATGGAAGCTTTAAACGTCTTTCTTTCATAAGTTACATGATTAATCAAAATGTACCACACTTATATCGGGACATAACGTAGTATCTAATCATCTAATTAAATATGGTCTTAATTATTATAGTTGAAATCATTAATAAAGAAGGGGAACAGTTAGTAATATTTAGGAGAGGACAGATAAATTTAGAAATCCCCATCGTAAACATTCTGAATGAGAGGCCTCAAGAGAGAGGAAAAGAATTGTGGACTATCTTACTGCTTATTGGTTTAACCATTCTTCCAAATTTACTAGTAATATCATTGGTAGAAAATGAAAAGCAGGATCACCATAAGTAAAATGATTGGATAAACAATTCGGGAATCCTTCCCTGATTGTAGGAAAAGGACGCACCTTCAGTTATCTTTTCTAATTTGAATTAGTCTCTTGGAAAATCACGTTGCACTTTGTCATTTTCAATGGATTTAATTTTAATATATTAATCAGAGTGTTTTGGGTACGAGGGTGTTTTTGCTAAAATCAGTGTTTCAGTTCTATTCAAATCAGTTTTTATTCAAGTTCAAGTCAATGATGCATTTAATCAGTTCATAGCTATTCGATTCCATTGGTTCATCCTGGTTGGGAAATAATTTGAATAATCTCAGTTTCATTTCTTTAGTTTAGTTGATTTGGATTCTCTAGGTACTTTTATTTAACTTTTGGTTCATTCTCAAATTATTCTTATTAGCAATTTTATAATATTAGCAATAAAGTTAACTATACTATTCTTTTTGACGTGACAACGTCTTATAATTCGATGGAGCCGGATGCACGCACGAGAAAACATGACTCATTTGCCGTTACCTCGCTCTGACCGGCTGTGCGTTACCTCGCTCTGAGGCGTTCCATTTAAGGCTTGAAGTGCAAGCGAGATCTCCTACTTGAGTGACCGATGCGTTGCGCGTGGACAGCTGCTATGCAATAATACATTTACATGTTTTCGTAAGTGCAGTGAAAAGTGAATGTGGTGTCAATTGTTTATAGCAACGATAATTGCGGCGATAAAGGTAATGATTCTTTGGATATCAAATATGTTCAGTGATATATTGTCGAATATTCGTGCTTTCATCATTAAAATAAATAGCATCGGTCCGCTAGTGCAGCGATTGTAGGTTATGCTATAATTGACAAAACTATAACAATAAGTTAACAGAACTGTTTCACGATGAGTAAAAAATCAATTGCTTTACTATTCGATCGAAATAATTATCGAGCGTAGCTATGATTTCAAAAAATTAAAACATAAATGTTAAATCTTCCACATATCATAACAACGTGTCTGAAATGACAGAAAGGACCAGCCAGCCGTCAAAGGGAACAATTTTCTCCTATATCAAACACATTGAGGCGGGCTTTTTAAAAGCTAAATTGACATAATTGTATTTATGCGTACAAATAAATGTAACTTGATCAATTCAATTGTAATTTTCATTTACCTCCTTCTCTATATCCATACAAAATATCTATCAAACAAATAAAATTAAAATTTTCTTTTGAAAAATGAAACCATTCCATCAGTATTTTCTTATGACGTTGTCACGTTCAACTATCGTCAGTAAACCGACTTTACAGACAACTGATTTTTTTTATTATCTTTAATCATCATACACTTTTATTATTATCATTATCTTTTAATTGTTGTTTATTAAATATTTTATTGTTGTTGAGTTTCTCTGGTTAATAGTAGCGTTTATCCCTCCACTTACCTCCCAGTGTTTCAATCCTAAAGTGTTTAGTGATGTAAAAGGGTAAGTGTCAATGATCTTTTTCACGTTTGTTCTGGCTAATCAATGATTGGGATCAAACTCCAACGTTCTCTAAACTAAATTGCCACACTGTCAATAAATAAATAGATTGAAGATTAGGAATAATATAAAATCCTTCAGTAAAGTTTTATAGTTTCATAGAGAGAGAACCATGTAAAACTCTACTCAACGTTTTGCCGTATTTCGGTTTTTTGAATTCCGATTTTCAATATTAAAACGACAATGTAGTATATCTAATTTCTTGTAATATCTGCTTTGTTACATAGTTGCTTAGAATAATAAAAATGTATCGCTTTATCCAATATTTCCAAATTTAATAAACGATAGAACGAATTCCTTTTGTCATTTTTTATATTATGTCTGTAGGCTATGACAAGCATATTCAAATAAGGGTTTTATTACATCTTCTCTACGTTTGTATATCGAAAAATGAAATGTTATATCCAGAATGAGAAGTGCTTGCCTACATAATGTAGACACTTGAATTTAATCTGATCTTTTTGTTCGCTATAACTTTTTCCTTTCTCGCACAAGTTTCAATCGGAAATACCAGCGAATACAAAATAAAATATAAATAGAGAAGTGCTTGAATCCTTTCAATCCGACAAACAAGCTAGTGGCGATATTTATTGAAATTTGCTTACATTTAAGATACGTCAGAAATCGATTCGTATAGACAACTTATATGACTCTAATTCGTTATTTATATTTAGTGTGTATGATAGTACACTATTAATAGAGTATCTTGAGTTATTATAAGTATAATGCAGTGAATATTAGGGCGATGCTGCTACCCCTTTCATCAGTTATTATAGGTACTTTATGGTTGTAAAAAATGGATCTATAATAAACATCAAATTTTAGAGCAATATTTAAATTAAATTCACTTCTACTAATATCTGCTCGAATTGACATTGTTTGTATCCATTTATAAAATATCTCTAATTTATCTATTTTAAACTAAAATCACATGTTTGTTTTTATTCTATAGAAAATGTGCAGCATATATATTTATTATTTTCATAAATGATATGTAAAGAAAATTAAACATTTTTTATATATGTGCAGTGTATCTAATATACATAAAATATATCTAGAATATTTAAACTGTAAGGAATAGATGTGTATATTGAACTTCGAATTTTAAATCAAAACATAAAACATATTGCATCAGCCGAAATTTTACGTCTATTCAATGTACTCGTGTTTCCTGGGAAGTACGTTTCCACTATTCGAATGTTGGGGCTTCAGTCTACGTATCTACTCTAAAATTCTTAAGGAGGTAATCCAAGTCTGTGGTTCTGGAATCCTTATCTAATATTAAAGCACTTGCAAAGTCTTCTTGAAGGCGAAGTTATTAAGTTAAGCATGCATATTTAAACTATAAAACGTACCTCTTGAAGGATTCTGAAACTGAAATCATAATATTCAGGTATTTGGTGCAACACGGCATTATCATATCCTGAAATGTATCCACGGCAATTTCGTAACATTACAGTTGCTGTAAACATAATTTATTGGAACAAATACAGACACACTCGTAACTTATCAAACGTTTTGGGTGAAATTTCTGTTACTTGAGGTCTGTTATATAGTGCCCCGATTCACCAAAGATTTTTCTTGCGAAAATACGTTTCTACTGAGAATGTATTATTTGAAATAATTCGTTTTTAGAGGTTTCCATGAAGTGCTCTTTTTCTAAAAATTAAAAATTATACATTTTAACTCAATTTGTATGGCTTGTAGAAAACGACGCACTTTGTTCAAAGTGGTTTCAATTTTATTCTATTATATAAGCATTCATTTGATTCAGTTTCCTGTGTTAGAGACTAGAGATTTACCTTTGCCAAATTTCAACCATTTCAACCCAGTGATTGGAAATGTCATGCGGTAATTAAAACAAAACATTCAATAATGTAATTTTAAATGTTATTCGAAGCAAATTCCATTTGAATGTAACTCACTTTGAGTATTGGTCGGCCCAAGTTGGTGACGTCATAAATTCTAGGTAGGCTATGAACTACATGATATAGGCTATTATGTAATTCTCAGCTATTTCCTCAAGCAAACTGAAGGTTTGGAGGTATATAGTGCTTGGCAAAACGACAGCCTACCATTGTGAAACAGTATATTCCATATTTAGGCTAACATAGCGATGGTTGCACTAAAGGTGCGTAGTGTCAAGGATTTATTCTCATATTTCAGATGTGATTTGAGTTTGGTATATGTATAAATATTTGTATTGGGTTGGGTGCTGCTGCTCCTTTGGTATATTTATCTACTCCTGCATTATTCCAACGTTTTGATATGTACTTATGCGTTGTTGTTCTAATTGTTGCACTTTAATGGGTTGGGCAGATAATGAGAATGATCTGCACGTCTATTTTATTTGGAAATACCAGCTTAATTTTATTCACGCTCAACTAAGTTTGGTGAGCTTGTTATAATTAGCTTTTTAACAAGATTAAATGAATGGAAGAACAATTACTTTATGCCACTTTTAATAATAACTTATATACAAATTCTCGGAAAATGGGTCACAGTAACACATATGCTTATTAGTTTCCATCCTTATCGCACCAATTTCAATTAAAAATGCACACGTCGCCGAAACGAATGGAAACACGAATAATCAAAATTGTATCACATTAATGTTTTAAGTATATGAATATGTATCTGGAATTCACTGCATAGCAATTTTCTTATAATATACCACGTTATATCAAACAGAGTCTGTATACGACTGAAACCAAAATATATAACGCTCAAGTATTCACTTTCGAACCAGATGTTGAAGATTGATGAGGTAATAGAAAAAGGTTGTCAGACCTTATTACAAATATTGCTATTTGAATATTCTACCTAAAATATAATTTTAACATTATGAAGACGCATGTACGAATTTGCAAGAGTTTTAGTTAATTAAATTAGTATAAATCTGACTTAATGACCGAATGTCTGTTCTATCATTTACAGACTTGAAGTCACGTTTTATGTGAATCATCTCCATTTATAATAATTGGTTTCCTTAGTCGAAATATCAACATTTTTGTAATCGAATTGATGGTTATAATCAAATCAGTGTTTACCCAGGGCGGTGGATTTTATAAGTTTTTGTTTATATGTGTCATACAGATCGCGCTGTTAGTGTGTCCCACTCGTCCCAAAAATTTGAAAATTGTACGTAATACACTGGAAATGAATGACTACTTAATAAAAAATGTTCAACCCGGTCATTAAAGAGAGAATAAACAAAATCTATAATAGAACATCATATATAAATAACATAAACGGTAATACGATAATTTTATAACGTTACCATAAATTCCGAAGACCTCAGAGAAAATTAAGAAATGCTTAAAAAAGTATGATACAAATGTTGCGCATAAACCTACTAACTGTGTTGGGAAATATTTTTCAAATCTAAAACCTTTAATACCTAGAGGTAACCAAACCCACACAGTAGGTACCTATAAAAATTAAATTGTTTAGATTGCTATGGGACTTATACCGGAATATCTAAACAATATTTGCAAAAAAGGATGGTCATAAGTATAGTACTAGAAGCAAAAACTTCACCGCCCTTGTTAAATATTGTTTTGATTATAAAATGTTAATATTTCAACTAAAGAAACCAAATATTACAAAAGATATATTCTGGAGATAATTCACATAGAACGTTACTCCTAATCTGTAAGTCATAGAGCAGACGTTCAATCAATAAGTCAGATTTAAACTAATTTAATTAATTAAAACCCTTGAAAACTCCTACATGCGTCTTTACAATGTTAAAAGTATATTTCAGGTAGAATTCCCAAATAGCAATATTTCTAATAACAACATTTTTCTATTACTTCATAAATCTTCAACATCTGGTTCGAAAGTGGAAACTAGAGCGTTAAATATTTTGATTTCAGTCATATTCAAACATTGCTTTAAGTGACTTCCAGTTTTATGAGAGAATTGCTAAGTAGTTCATTCTTGATACATATTCATATACTTAAAACAATAATGTGTTACAATTTGATTATTCGTGTTTCTGTTCGTTTCTGCGACGTGGACATCTTCAGTTGAAATTGGTGCGATAAGAACGCTTTGGGCTGATACAAATAGTTTTAAGCAATCCCGTTTAGACATTGATACGTCTTCTGATGATGGTCGTGAGACCGAAACGTACGTAAAGACGACATTATAAGCATATGTGTTAGTGTTACCTATTTCCCAAGAATTTATATATAACTCAATAGGTGATCAAAGTTGTGAACTCTATTGGATGTAAAACCTTGCAAATTCGACTGTTTAGAATTGTTTGTAAAGAAATGGGTTCGCTCCTACGGAAACTCCTTCATCACACAATGGTCAGGGGGCTATCCAAAGCAAAGCTATCGAAATGAGTTCTGGAACTAAAAGTTGAATTGTTAATATTCTTACAAGAATTAAATAGAATCAGCCATAATGTGATGAAAATCATTTCTAAACTTAAATATGAAATGTTATTAAAATTAGAGAAGAAAACATTCTAACGGCCAAGGCTAAAAATAAAATGATATCTTTTAAAATTTGGTTCGTGGTCACTTTACAAAAAATAAGGATGTACGATTCTTTCCCTTGCGCTCAGACAATTGATGAAGAAATTACAACAGACCAAGCGTTGGTAGTGAGCTCTCACATTCCTTGCATGATACCGAGCGTGCATAAAGTGGGAGTGAAACTATCAAGTTACTTTCCAGAACTGGTTTCTGGGGCTAACAAAGGACATAGATGGATACTAAACGTTTTTTTTTTTGACATGTCAGTACAACTGGCCAATCTGACCATGAAGATGAAATAATGACTGATAGATTATGCTGCTGACGGCATGCTTAAGATGGAATTTAATTCCCAAAATTTTGAAGTATTTTGGATGAAAAGAAAGAAAGAATACCGAGAGATGGCAAGGGAAGCATTGAAATTATTTGTGCCATTCGCCACTTCCTACCTATGTGAACTAAGGTTCTTTTCAATGGTAAATATAAAATCTAGGGAAAGAAATAGGCTCCAATTGGAAAATGATTTGATTCTTTGCGTCTCAAAATAGAAAAATCCACGATTCGACAAACTATAAAAAATAAACAGGCATAGCCTTCTCACTGAAATTGTTGTATTTTTATTGTAATGTATGACCTGCAACTCTTGCTTTTTACTTTTACCTAGCTTTGGCTTACGAGTGGGACCCATGAGCTAGGCTTGACCGACCCCCTTGGGGGTCGCGACCCACACGTTGAAAAGCACTGGTCTAGATTGATAATATTACAAACTGGCGTTAGTTTGTAATGTTACTGATCCACCTAGACTAGAGAGACATTAATACAAATAATTAACTCTTTTAGAATATGCATTTATTATTGAAGTAACTGTACAACCCTCATGTCATATACAAAAAATAACAAGAGAAAATCTGAATACTTATCGCCCTAATGTTGGGAGTAGTTTACATAATGAATGTATCTAAGTTCACACAATATTGGACATTCTTGAAAAGGGTGAATAATGACAAGGTCCGTTCTAGTTCGTGATTAAACTCGATTTATACGTTAAATTGTTACAACTTTATATCAGTATAAACATAAACTTGGTTAGAATTATTTCATAAAATTTATAAACAGGTATTTTCATTTATCAAAACAACATTTTTTGTAGCTCTACAAAGAAAGTTTGTTCAAATAATTAAAAAAAGAATGCGTTTTCAACACGATTCTCTATCATAAATCGAGTTATTTTTGGAGGTGGGGATTTGCAAAATAATTGAATTATTAAATCGAATCTGAAATTCCAACTCAGGCTTGAAATTTAAAACGTATATTTATATTCCATCATTATCAGGGATGAAACACGAAGACTTATTAATTTCATGCCTATCGAAGCGCTTCCATAAATGAAATATAACCCCAAGGCAGTGATTTTCAAATAGTTGGATTTCTTGTAGTCCCAGTATCTGCGAGTAAATAGTGTATTGATTCCCACAATAAACTTGTATTTCATATAACTCGTACTTCTATTAGTGGAAAAGCCGAATAGCGGAAAAAAGTGCCAAGTGTGTTTCAAACTGAAACACCAGCAATTTATTTTAAAAGCTTTATTCAATACAGTGAATATTGAAACGTTCCCATGGGGCTAGAAGTAAGAATTCAACGTGTATGCTTATATACATAATTGAAGACCTATCAGGAAGAACATAGTACGATACAATTAAAATTTCACAATGGACATTTGTTACATCCTCAAATTGATTTGTAACAAGTAGGTTTGCTTGGGTAACTTCAACGAAGACGGGCGGTGTTTGACTAGAGGTTTTCACGACTATAGGGTAAAATAAAAGAAGAATGACGGTATTCAGCAAAAATTCCGCTTACAATTGATGAGAGGGCGCCAATTGTGGTTTAAAATTTTTATTTTTCAATTAATTGTACGATGCTGGAAATATAATATCACTAAAATAGTAATACGAGACCTTTTTCTTTGTTGGTACCTGAAGGCGGACCGAGCGCCCAATCGCCCAATACTATATAGATTACAGAAATGGCTTATACCAGTGATACCCAAATCCCTCAATGTCTCGGACCCCCCAAATTTGACATCATCTTTGGTTAGGGAAGGGAATGAACTGGAAGTTAAATTTCCACCAAATGCTTTGGCCAAAATCGAAAACGAACGGGAACCATTTGGGCATTCGCTAAGGTTGGATCTTATTTTCGAGTTATATGCCTCTTTCGAAGCGTTATTTGTGTGATTGCATTTCTGGCTTCAAAATATTCTCTTCTGGTAAGCTGTTTGTTTTGAAACGACTATCCTACAACAGATTTCATTGAACCTTGGTCCGCCAGATGATGAGGATTTGTTGGTATGAGATATGTACGTTTCCATCATTAGCCAGAAAACATTCAACATCTCTTTGGCACGTTGCGCTGCTACATCAAATTCGAAACATACGCTTCTCGAAGGAAACCCGCAGAAAAACCTGCGAAGGTTCGTGGAGTGATATAGCGACAGGTCAGAGTTTCCCAATGGTGCACGAATTTTTCCTTCATATGGGTCTGGATTGTTAGGGAGCAATAAGTCAAGCGTATTGGCATAATGTTTGTTATCAGGGATCCGTGTTGATTCATTAATAACTGCTCAAGACAATAGGTGATGGCGGAGGCCTCAGCCTGTCATGCTGTGTCATCCACCTTGTTTGAGAACTTGAGCCAAGTGGAGTTGTGAAGGTTGAAATTCCCCGTGATAAAAATTTCAGCTGCTGGATAAAGCTGCTGAATGTGTTCATCTTTCAGAGGAAGCAATTCAAAGAGTTCACCATGAGCTGGTTCATGTGGTGATGATTAAAGACAACAGAGATATTTTGTCCTTTTGCGGTTTTCAAGCTTGAACCACATTACATCAAATTCTTATGGTTCTAGATCCTCTTCTCGGTGGCATGAGATATCATTTCTGGAATAGAGACAGATACCTCCTCTGAATGTGACACGAGTGCGAAGTTCGTAGCCAGGGTAGAGCGAATAGGTCGTGTTCGTGGATGGATTGAACTAAATCATTTCTTGTTTCATTTTTCAGGCACTTTTCACATTGCCCTCGTATGTATCCTCACAAATTATTCGTAAATCAAAACTTGTCTCTTTTCGTAGACTCATTTTCATCAATTTATGTGGACATTCCAACTAGTGCATATAGATTCTATTTATCAACGGTACTGTCAGTTCTTTTATGTTTTTGACCAGAAAAGTCCCCCCAGGGCTCCACGCCACCATTTGGGAAACGCTGTTATTTTATACCATTTGTTGAAGTAAGAATAGTAAAAAGGAAAAGTTGTAACAGAACGTTTTTTCTCTCAAAAATTTTTTGAATAAGCCTATTTTGAAACGCTGATTATTTTCTCCATTCATGAATATATTCTTTGTAATTTAATATTCTTCGAGGTGTGTAGTTTAAGAACTAATTATTCCTTTGCTCGAACATATAATTTCTTTTAGTTGACCCAGAGTGTTTCATTGGATACAAAGACATACAGATATAGTATATGAAAGAGGAACACCTGTTTTTCTGAGCGGAAACATTAGTTTTTCACAACGAGGGAAAAGTGCATTGAAAGTAAATGAGCAGCCACTGCAAAAGTTTCGGATCGTACTGAATATGAGCATATAATATCGGCTATGCTGCTATTTTAAAACGCAATCGATAATTGTGAATGATGGCAATATACAAGCATTACATTACATCACTTTGAACTGCATATCATAAATTATGGATAATTCACAATTGATTAAATTTTATCCCAGCATTTACAGTTGAATTATCAGGTAACTAAATTTTGGTTCATCATCATAAAAGATGAATAATATGAGAGTGCACTTTAATTGAATTACATTCGCTTGTAGAATCAATCTATATATTTTCAAAGAGTAAACACCATTATATGGTGGACGCGTCCACAGATATAGAACACCAACTATAATATGGAAAACCTTTGATAATACCTGCCTGGTATGTTCAACTCATCATTTCCCAAGGTACAAGATAAAAATTGGTTAATAATGATTCTTGACCCAGATGTGAATTTTATATAAATTCTCGGGAAATAGGTCACACTAACACATAGCTTATTATGTTCGTCTTTACGTACGTTTCATCAGAAGACATATCATTGTCTAAAACGGGATTTCTTAAAACTAATTGTATCATCGCAAAGCGTCCTTATCGCACCATTTTTAATTTAAAATGCCCACGTCGCCGGAACGAACAGAAATACGAGTAATCGAAATTGTAACACATTAATGTTTTAAGTATATGAATATGTATCTAGAATTCACTGCGCAGCAATTTTCTTATAATATACGAAGTCATGTCAAACAAAGTCTGTATACGACTGAAACCAAAAAATATAACGTGTAATATGTGGGACTTTCAGAGTGAACTCTTTTTACTTCATATGGCAATATCCGAACGCGTGCAAAGTTGCACCAATTACTCCAAAGACAATACCCGAAGGGCTTGAACACGTTTAGTGCAAATAAAGTTGAAAGAGTGAATATCCCGAACTTACCTAGTGGCCGTCTATTGCTACCATAGAGATCAAGAATAGACAATAGAGTACTTGGAGATAAATATTTTTTGACTCCGTCTAAGGAATTTGACGAATGGCTCTCTCTTTCTACTCGTTCACGATATGCCCGCCCACTTATGCTCCATTTGTTGTTTTTAAATAACGCGCCAAGAAAGTAGGCGGAGCACACAATTAGGAGCAAACATAGTCTCTCTCTAAAAAATTCTTAGAAGGAATTTTTTGTAAAGCATTGCGCTTATGGAAGTCAAGAAATCTATTCTTCATCTCTATTATTACTACTCACAGTCATAGAGATATTACATGTACCTCTATGGTCACAGCCGAGCCAACTTTAATAGGCTGTTTTGCTTGTTTGAATTTAGTCTTGTTCTGTGGTTACACCACTCTCTCGATTTTGCATCCAGCCATAGTCTCTCCCCTCAGAGTGGACATTTTATTGCCCAGCGATCTTTCGATTTGGTCTCCCGAGTTACGCTTTCGCGTTTTCCAAAGGTCTTGAGGAGGAAAGACGTCAATCTGGGAAAATGATTATTCTGGCTCTAGTTTCTTGTTCACAGTTTTCTTTTGTTAATTGATAGATTAGAAAAACGTTACCGCTAGCAAAAGCTTGGACAAAACAAATTGCACATATATGATTGCTTTTTACTCCTGTATAAATTTTATATAGTCAGAGGAGACAATATCTAAAAAAATTGAGAGCAATATTCACAGCCACAACAAAAAGTGGTTACATATTTGAATTGGTAATAGTCTTCAACCTTGTAATATAAAATTGATATAAGAGTCAAATGTGGACGTTGTGTGTTTTAAGGTGTTTCTGTCATATTTTGTTACTTGGCATATTTCACAATTATTGATATAGTTTTGTATAGATTTTAGTTGATTAGGCCAATAATATACATTTTTTATTTGATTTTCTGTTTCATCTAGTCCTCTATGATTCGTTTTACTCTCATGATAGTTTTGTATAGTTTGTACTATTTCGTCATCTTCGATAATATCTACGAGTTTTGTTGTACATTTAATCATATTAAGTTCAGAATTTTCGAAATAATTCTGTAGCACTTTACTAAATTTTTCGTAAATGGGGTCATCGAAATATAGATAATATTTAATTTTCGGTACAATAAAGTCTTTCGTGAAGCTAATCATTTCTTGTTCGTAATTGTTCTTTGAAAATTGAATATGAATTCTTTGTTTATCTTTATACAATTTTATTATTGACGGAACTGAGGGTTCATAATTTACTTCTGAAATAATGATTTGGTTCTTTCCAAAATTTACTGGACAGTCTGCAATTTGAATACCTGTTATGGGTTGTTCCTCGTTAGAGTGAATAGTATCTATGTCTAAATCGTTCACATCATCCGGTTCTGCTATTAAAGATTCAGTTTCCATTTGTCTATCAGGGTATTCTAGTTCTTTATTGAAGTTTTCTATATAGTCAAAAATTGCTTTGGGGGCTTTAGAATCAGTTAAAACGTTGAGTTGAATTCGTGATAGAGCATCAGCGTTTTTATTCAGAGTACCTTCTTTGTAAATCACTTCGTAATCGAATTTTTCGAGTTTTAATCGCCATCGGACTAATAATGAATTTGGTTCCTTTAAAGAGAACAACTATTGTAGTGGTTTGTGATCTGTGACTATGTATATTTTTCTACCAAAGAGATAAGGTCTGAAATATTTTATTGCGTAAATTATCGCCAATAGTTCCTTTTCAATAGTAGAATAGCTTATTTCGGAAGCGTTTAGCGTTCTACTGGCATAAGTTACTGGTAAATCAGAGCAAATTTTTCCTTGAGAAAGTATAGCGCCAATTGCAAAATTGCTAGCGTCAGTGGTTACGTTGAATGGCTAGGAAAAATCAGGGTACTGTAGAATGGGTTCGTTGATCAGTAAATTTTTACATAAATCGAAACATTTTAAATAATCGGGATCTTTAATATTTATTTCCGCGTCCGAGGTAATTGCAACAAAACACTTCCAATCTGATATTCGCTCTATATTTCGAAGGTGAAAATTGCATCTCAATAAATAAAAACATTCTTCGAAAATAACCCCTTGTTTCTGTTCAAATTGATGATCTCAATTTTGTACCACTTTTTACAGATGAAGGACTTACTTGCAACGTCTGTGACCGTTCGTTTTCCTGTCCTAAACAACTTTCTTCCCACAAGCAGAAGAAACGACATTATGGGTGAGTACGACAAGTTAGTGCAAATTGTTTTTTTAACTTCTTTTTATACGCAGGTTTCATATTGAGATGTCCATTTATCTCATTCTCTAAGTTCCTCATATGTTTCGTAAATGAAGCAATTTGAATTAAAGAAACTAAGTTTCATTTTGAAACTTAGACGCATGAAGTCTATAATAACCTAGACTTCTTGCTTAGAATAATTATCCGCTTGAAAATGTTAAGCGCGTAATTCCGTTCCATTAATTTCTGATCAGATTTGCAGCATTTCTTACTCTCTGAACTATTTAATTAATTAATGAACGCAACTTTGTTGTAAGAATGTCAGAATGAAATGTGATATTGATGAATGTTGTATGTAATGAATCTTATGGGTTGAGTTATAAGATACAGGTTTGTTTCAACACAGTCGGCTAGTGAATTAATATCTTGGAGTTTCATGAGAGTCTGACAGCAGCTTTGGGATTAATATTTCCCTAATGAGGTTTTCTTGACCTTCATCTCAAGATAAAGCGAAAAATGTGTTGCCTTCACAAATGAAATAGCACGGATAAAGCCCATGAACAGAATTAATTTATTCATCCCTCAGCAGAGTTCTCACTGTGGATGAAATAATAATTATAAAAATATTTAAGAAACGAATAAATCAACAGACAATCGGCAAAACAAATAATACGCGAGATTGAGATATTATATGTAAATTATGGCAAACATCGTTTGGAAAAAACAAATAAGTGCTAAATAACAAAATTTTACGTATGTAATAAATGTAGTATACAATTGAAAGAAGTACAAAATAATATTCCAGATATTCTTATAGAACAATTGGCGGTCCGTCGGGGGAAAGGGTATAAGTACAAAATTAACGTTTTGAGATAAATGAGGTTGTAATTTATTCATTGGGAACTTCTAAAGAACCTTTTTTAATAGAAAAAGTATTATGATAATCAATAGTTCAAACAAAAAAAAATCTAACATGCCCCCCTTTACACATTTCATTTGATCAAAAAAAAAGACTTCTACCCTTTTACAATAAAAAGTCAAAAACATTAAAGATAATAAAATTATTATTATGTTCGTTCACTTTCACTCTCATCACTTATTATTGCGTCAATAGCTACTGTGGACTTATTTGCAACTAGACTTTTGTAAAATGGATGGAAAGCTGCAGCATAGGGAACATTTCCAGGAGACTTTTTTTTCTTTTGGTCTGTTCTTAGAACTGAGGCTTTATAAGATTAAGGAAGAACAAGTATCTCTTGCAAACCTCTTTTTCTCAAAAACGATATCTATTTAAATGGTTCATTCTCATAGAAAGAAGCCTTATATTCTAATGTGCCTATTACCTAAGTATAACATAACCGTTTGATATCTCTGCAAGATACTTTTTTGCCATTCATATCAGTTTTTGGCTGCTTGAAATATTGCCTCAAAACTGCTCAAAATTCAAAAAAGTCACTTTGGATCATATTTCAGTCACATGAAAGGACTGAGAACTTCCACATGAGCTTACCGACTGCACCCAATCTCGAGGATGTTCTATGGAAATAGGAAACTTTTCTTTTTTTTCGATTACTGAATGATCCGAGTCCACGCTCCGAAAGTACTCTTAAAATGTTTTTGTAAATACATGAGGCTATCTGATTTGCTCGTCGCCCTCCGACGGCCTCATGCCACATGAAAGAAACACACTGCTTCGAGTTTAACTCTCGCATGGTGAAATTGAACACCAAGAGCTCTCGTTTGTAGAATGCAATAGAAGCTTTAATGTCAGGGGTCGGGAGACATTGGTGTAAATCAAAAGCGTATATTAACCGGGTCTTCTCTTCCGCAGGCATTGTGCATTCACGTTTCTTAGCCTCGTAAGCGTTCTCTGCCTTCAACTGGTGATCATGCAATTTAGTTTTGAATTCTTCGAAGGCTTCACCTTTCGAATTTTTGATAAGCATTTGAAGCTTATCGCATTGGGCACAAGTATCTTTGTGAGGCTTCTTAATTTTCATAACAGTTTTGCAGAATTCTATCTCATTTTTTGAGAAACTGGTTTTCTTTCTTCAGGTAATCAAAGCTTATACTCTATAAAATGGCTACGTAAGTATTTTCTAGTGGAGTGCTTTCGAGTAAATAACTCTCATAACTTGGAATCAAAGACATATGTTTAGTAACCAAATTAATGTTATCTTTAAGTGCCTTGTTTGCTGGAGTTGACTTTACGCGCCCATCAGCGTCTAGTATACCAGAAGTAGAGGCACATTTGTTACTGACTACTGTGGTGATAAATCTGTTTGTAACATCGAAAGTTAACATAAAACAGCCTATACATATAGCTACTTGAGCCCCATATCAATGCAAAGACAGAATAAATTAGTTAGAAGTCTGTTTTTTCCTTCTTGTTTTTTTCGTGATATCTGTGTAATTTCAGTCCATATTAGTCCAGCCATGTACAAAAACCTCATTGCCTATTCCCCAAAATTCCTTAAAATATTTATTCTTTTTGTATTTTCAATTCTGTCTCTATATGTCATTCTGCGAATATGTAGTTCAGAAAACTTTTTTGTTTTATTTATTTTCCTCTCTTTGGTTACATATTCTTCACCCAAATTCCTGTGTTTTCTGCTGTCTCGAACTTCCCTTGTTTCCCCTTTGAATACCTTCCTTCCCCTGTTTATACTTCAGATATAAAATGAAAAGAGAGACGAAACATGAGTGGAAGGATTTTATGGTGTAAAACGTGCACGTATACCGCATATAATTTCAATTACTTGCGTTTCTGTTCATTTCTGCGACGTTGGCATTTTTAATTGAAATTTAAAAATATTCAATTTATGCGTTTGTTCCTTTTCTCTTGTTAGAAACTTGCTCTGTTTATAGGACTGTACAGGAAATAAACAATATACTATTTCTGGTAAAATTATAATAATTTTATTTTACTAAACTAAATAAGTATTCGTTTAGAAATTCCCTCTCAAACTTGTACTTTAATAAATCATTTTCCGTCCTTGTAACATAAATTACTATTTAATGTTAATTATTGCAGATGCTCTGCATGCGATAGTCTGTTCACCACTTTGATGGCATTGGAACATCACAAAGAAGAGTTCGAACATTGGTCAGGAGACGATGATTTTTGTACAGATTCAGAGGAAGATGACGATACGGTGATAAGCGAAGAATGCGAACGTTTACTTTAAACACATAATCAAAATCGCATCCATATCAGTTTTTATGTTTAGCCATTATCGTTATTAGATCCCTCTAGATGGAAATACCATCAAAAATGTTGAAACCAGTTAAGGAAAACAAAAGGTCATAGTACTGCATGTAACCATGTTTTGTGTACAAATTTGAACATGAATAGTTTACGGTACAATAGTTTTTTTTTTTTTAATTATATATATGATGTCCTTTTAATATGAACAATACATTTAACATTACAAAACTTAATATAGTACATAGTATTTTACACAAGTATGTAAATGAAAATGTATATACCTAGTTCATACCAACAGAGAACAATAAATAGAGTAAAAGGTCCTAAACAGCTAAATTGCTGGAACTGGATCCTTATTTGCTTTAAACGTATTAAGTAGAGGTCCCAAAATGATTTTTAATCTTTCTTATAAATACTTTTGTGTTTGTTTCATTTTTAATATTATAAGGTAATGAATTGAAAGTTATCGAGCTTTTTGATATTGGATCGTTCAGACCAATATTAGTGCGTATTGTTCCCAAGTATATATTCTTACTTCCCCTTGTCTCATACTCATGTAACTGTTCATGATATTTGAAGTCATAATTGATTTTTTGTATATTATTTTTTGTTTTATATATATATTTACATTGTTCAATTTTTTTGATAGTCTGCAATGTTTGCAATTTCAAATCTTTATATAATTGTTGGGTCGGTGTTCTATACTCTTTCACAAATAAAATCTTTAGAACTTTGTTTTGAAGTCGTTGAAGTTTATTGAACAATGTAACTGTACTATTTCCCCAAATTGTAATTAGATATCTGAATATGGATAAGAAGTATGCATTGTAGATTTTATATTTCGATTCTTGGTCTAAATAGTCACGACATTTAAATAAAGCTCCTACCATTGAAATAATTTTATTGTGGATGTATTTATAATGAAAAGCCCATGTTAATTTGTCATCAACAATAATTCCCAAATATTTCGTATTTGTTACCCTGTCAAGAATTATATCATCAATTTTTATTTGTATATTGTCACCAATTTTATTTTTTTGTTTAAATAACATGTATGTTGTTTTATTAATATTAATTTTCAATTTATTTTGTTGTAGCCACATACAATAATGTTTTAAATCGTCATTTATTAAATCTTCAAGACTATTTAGATTTGAATAACTGTAAACTAATATTGTATCATCCGCAAAAGTAAAGTATCGAGCCGCAAGTTGCGCTTCCTTAAGGCTTAAAACATATAAAGAAAAAAGTAGTGGCCCTAGAACGCTACCCTGAGGAACTCCACAGTTGGTAGTCAATATCTCACTATTAAGCCCATCCAATGCTACATATTGTTTCCTATCTTTTAAATACGATTTTATAAGATCAAGTATTTGCCCTCTGATACCCATTTTATTTAATTTTGCTAAAAGTATTTTATGATTAACTACATCAAATGCTTTTCTCAAATCTACAATAATTGCAACAACAAAGTTACCTTTATCAAGTTCTTGAGATACAAAGTGCATAAAATCAGTCACAGTACTTTGCGTACTACTATTTTCTAAAAAACCGTATTGGTATTTATCGATAATTTGGTATTTTTTAGTAAAACTGAGAAGGCGTTTCTTTAACAGTTTTTCAACAATTTTGGAAAACAAACTTATCACAGATATTGGCCTGTAATTTTCCAGTAACTTGTATGAGCCACTTTTATGGATAGGTGAAACTTTGCTTACTTTTAATATATCCGGAAATTTACCGTCTTTAAAAATTTTATTTATTAATCTGTTTAATATAGGAACAAGTTCATCAATTATTAAATTAATTTCATAATATTTTATTCCATCATTTCCCGCAGCAGAATTTCTTTTTATTTCACTTAATATTTCCTTAATTTCAATCTCATTTGTTTCATTCAAAAATAATGAATTTGGACATGATATTTCATTAAAAGTTTGACCCAAATTATTATTATTGCTTATTGAATCTGTTATACTTTGACCTATGTTTACAAAATGAGTATTAAATTCATTTACGATATCGTTGAGATGAGTTAGTGTTTGACCGTTTTCAACTTTCAAATTATAAGAGTTATTGTTAGATTGTTTTCTTTTAACTGGAAATATATTATTTATAGTTTGCCATTGTTTCCTTGCATCTGATCCAGCTTTATCCCACTCCTTTTTAAAATAATTATTTTTCAATCTTTTTTTTTTAGAATCTACCTTTTTTTTTAATGATTTATATGTGTTTATAAATTCTATTTTATCAGCATGCTTTCGTAATAATTTGAAAGCCTTATCACGTTTTTCAATTAAGTTAAGGAAATCTGTTGTTACCCATTTATTATCATTTTGTATGGTATAACTAACTTTCTTTGTAGATTGTTTTTTACACATGTTCAGTATATTAATTAATTTATCAAATGTATCAATATACTGATTTGTTTGGGTTCTAAATAATTTACAGAATTTTTTTTTAATTAAAACGTTTTTAGTTAATTTTGTCTTAAAATTATGAGATACATCATGTTTAATATAAAAGCTAATTTGTTCATGATCTGACAAATGTGTAGGTGCAACCTCTAGTTTTAAATTTGTTAAATCATTATTAGCATTACTTAATACATGATCTATTAAGGTTTTAGATTTGGACGTTATACGGGTTGCAAATTCAATACTCATATTATTAACTATTTTAAAACCATTGACTTCTATTGTACTTACATAATCCTGAATGATGTTCTCGTCAGATAAGTTTAGTAAATTTATATTTGTATCTCCGATTACATATGAATTTTTTTTTGCTCTACTTAAAATTTCATCTAATATCTTAATGAATTCTACTGCGCTAAATGAACCAGGCCTATACAAAGCATATATGTAAATTTTATAATCATGTAAAAATACACTAGAAATATTGACAGATCCTATTTCATTACAATAACTAGTTGAACATTTTATGTCTTGTTTTACATATATTCCGGCCCCTCCTCCTCTTCCTGATCTACATGACCAAATAAATTTGTATCCATTCAGATTATAGTATGGGGCTTCATTTTCATATATCCATATTTCACTTAATACTAAAATGTCCACATTATTGTATATCACAAAAATTTGTAAGTCATCTATTTTTTGTCTCATACTTTGTGCGTTTAAGTAAACTACTTTCAAATGTTTAATTGGATTAAGTTTTGCCTTATATATTGTGCTCTTAGCTATTATTGGTTGCTATATCTGATCATCGATACAATACTGTATTTTGGCTCTTTCTCTTTCTAATTTCTTATTTAAAATTGTGCAATTTGTATTAAATGGTGAATGATTAATATCTAAATTTAATTTGAATTTTTGATTCATTTCTTTACAATTTGGACATATTTCCTCTGTATTTTCACAACAATCTGCTTTATGTCCACTATTGCCACATTTAAAGCATACTCCTTCTTTGGTGCACTCTCTTCCCGTATGGTGAAATCCAGCACAATTCATGCATCGGAGAAGATTAATATGTTCGTACACAGCACATGTCGAGTAGTCTATACAAACGGCTCCTATCTGAATTATATCACTAAAAGTTTTAGGATCACATTGTAAAACTGCCATGTATCTAACTTTCATCTTTTTTATAAACTGAATTTTCAATTCTGAATTTTCTCTAATGCAACTATTTTGATTTTTTAAACAATGCATTATCTCATGTTCACTTAAATTACCGTCTATTCCCACAATTTTAATCATTGGATGTCTCAACTTTGGTGTGTTTATGTTGTAATTATTTGTCATATTTTTACTTACTTCTTTACATAGTTTAGTAGCTTCTTCCTTATTACTACATTCTACTACTACAGTTCCATTTTTTGTTTCATTAATTTTTGTTATAGCTATCCGCAGTTCAGCAGGCTTAACATAATGTTTTAATTCTTTTTTGGTTTGTTTACTATCCTGGGCTGTTTTAGGTTTAATAATCACAATATTTTCAGTGTTTCTGACCACATTTGCATAGCTTTGTTTTTCCTTATTATCATTATTACTATGATTAGGTATTTCTAAATCAGTATTTTTAGTTATTCCTGTTATTTCCTTCATTAAATCTTTTTTCAATTCTACCATTTTATTATTAATGTCCGAGACTATTTTATTATAAAGTAGATTTATTGACATACCTTCTTCCACTGTACTTGAAGATTGCTCCATGACTCGATTTTCTTTTTCAATAATAGTCTTACTTAATTCATCATTTTCTTTTTTGAGTTTGGTATTTTTCTTATTTGTTTCTTCGCATTCTAATGTTAAGGCCTCAATAACTTCTTCACTTTTCAACATTTCATTTTTCCTTTTTTTATTTTCACTACATGTAATTTTCAGGTCTTTTCTCAGATTGTCTATTTCTATTTCCATCTTTTTTATGATTTCATCATTATTATTTTCATACAATTTTTCTTTGAGATTATCCAATTCTTTTTGTAACTTCCTATTACATTTCATTAATGTTTCTATCTCTACTGATTTATTTGTTTGCAAACAAATGTGACAAAAAAATTTCAAAACTCTGTTGACTAATTGCATACATCTTTGTTCTGTTGGTGCTATTTTTGTACATACTTCACAAAAAATGTTAGAACAAGCATCACAGCTGAAATGGGTTTTTTTATCTCCTTTAGTTTTACAAGAAATACATTCCATCATTAGTTCTGATAATATTTATTTAGGATAATTTTTTACCTATTGTTGTTTCTCATTTTATAGTCTTATTCAATGCACAATTAATATTATCACCAGTTTTGCACAAATGTTAGTACTTTCTGAAATTGCTATTTCACATATCTTACACACTTTTATTTGCGTTTAAAATTATGTAATTCTCAGTTTTTATATTGCACTTTTTACTTGTTTAATTCCACTTAACAGAATCGCATTCACATTCCGACATCAATCTACTATACTGTATTTGTGCAAGTATAAGACATCCGTATAGAAGATATCTACAAAAAGATGTGAAGGATTCTGATTTTGCGAGCGTAAAGTTCCATACAAACAGCAAACATTTATGTCTTAATATAAGTCATCGAAATTTGAAATCACACATGATTAATTTTATAAATAATGTCGATATATTAAATAACTAAACTGAAGTACCACTGCTCCGCTCCTTATAAATCAAAGCTCTTATAAGTCTCAAGCATTCGAGAAAACAACTTCATTTCATTTACATAATTGCTCTCAACATGAGACCACGTGTTAGTATCCAAACTCTATTTCTTTTTCTTCATTTCTACTGCTATGCAAATACATTCTTTCAGTTTAATTCATTCCAAACTTGTCAAATACAAATCGCACTTCATAAAACAATGTGTGATGATAGCTTTATCGGATTCTGTAAACGTTTGCAGTCGTGTTACTCAAATATATGTTAAGTGGCATCTTATTGAAAATTCTGAACGTTATATATCTCTTAATAAAAAAATCTCGGTGTTCTGCGAAGTAACACCTTCCAGTATGACTAAGCATCACTATTATAGCTGGAATCCCAAGGCCGGCTGGAACTGTGATTCCGAGTGATTTTAAAATTTGGTGATTTATGTAGGTATTTAATTCCTGCAAATACCAAATTATCACCAATAGTTTAATTAATAATGTAGGTATGAAATATATACCCGTGGGATAATACAACTTTATTTCTTGATTATTCTGTTTTCCATTCATTTATTATACAATATATATACCAACGAAATCAACAATTTAACAAAAATTTACAATCTAATAAAAAAATAGCACTATGAAGAAAAAGTTAGGTACTTTCTTTTGTTGTAGTGGTAGTTTTATAATTTACAGTGATTTCGTTGCTATATGAATAAGAAATATAGAATAGAGAAGTAAGAGTTGCGAGTGTTGTGACATCCCACGTACCTACAGTACAGATAGTGATTATAGATTTCGAAATGGAAAATATTAGGAAATGTAAGGATGAGATTATTTTCAACACAAATAAAAATTGTATTAAAATGTGGAATTTGGCTATTATTTACTATCCTCCCTTTTTATTTTCATTAGCTTGAAATGCTGACCATTGATATTCGTTGCTTTGTTGTTCATGGAGATACATAATTCAGTTGGGTCGGGTGAAATTAGATCAAACCGCATCTCTTTGTTAAACCTTTTGTATATTTTCCAAGCGACCATATTAATTTGGGATGTTATCAGAAGGTTGTGATCATGACAGAAGGCAAGCAAAGCAACCAAGGTAGCGATTATTCAGAAATGGACATCTATCTTTATCTTTATAGGAATGCATGTTGAAACATCAAGTTTAGATATAGAAATTTAAAATTCTTGTTGGTTTGGCTTCAGCTACATTTCCATAATGTTGGCAATTTCTGCTGCTGGACCATAATGACAATAGAACCAATGTACTATTTCTAGAAAAAGTCTTCAACTTGACCAGACCTACTTTTCGAACAATCAATCTTGACGTATGATGGTTCTGAAGACCTTAATTTCGCAGTTAGTGAGACATTAAGACTGTAATTTCCCAGTACCTATTCAAAATAGATTCAAACCTTTCAAATGATTCTTTCATCTTATTTACCACCAGCTGAACCCACATTTTGAACGACTTTAGATAAGATAAAAAAATCTGAAAAGAAAAGTTTATCGTAGTAATTAGCTTTGTTGGTGTGGTGGCAGCACAAGTACATGTCAACATACTGATTACTGACTTGTAATTAAAGTATTAACATCAGTATTATGTATGTATTCAACATTTATCCACATTTTAAAGATTAGAGAGCAAACTCCCGTGGAAAGAGAGCCAAATAATGTACGCAGGGTGGCGCTTTTGCAATTTCAAATTCTACCAATCTATGCATAGAAGCCATTGGTATACCTACTTACCTAGTATGAAGCACTGCGAGTACCTTCCTGTCTGTTATCAGATGCTGTCTAGATTCACCATATTACGTAACAGGCGTCAAGTACAAAATACATACCAAAAGATGAAAACTCATCGAAACGCCACAATCAGAGGCGCAGTTGCTTATGGAGCCAAGAACGGCCCTTGTACTACACTACTTAGACTAATATAGGAAATAGACCACGAAAGTCTACACCACAACATAAAGTTTGTTTGAAAAAGATAACCAGTAGGGTAGGGTTTTCTTATGTGACATTGGCGTGAGGTTTTGGAGGGATGGGGGTTATGTTTTCATGTGTGCATTTTTACCTTGAATGCGAAATTAGGAGTGTATTAAATTATTTACACAGATAAAATTGATCCATCAAAACTTTTAGGACTTCCAAAAAATTCTTTCCCAAGAATGGTTATTAGGAAAAATAACTTGCACAATTGATTAGATATTAGCAGTGACGAATTATTTATGAAAATAAAATTGGAACAACCAAGACTTGTTCCTTTTAAATCATAACATTTTTTGTTTATTCATGATAAGGATAGTTTTTAGGGAAAAATAACTTACCCAAAAGGATTAGATATTAGCAGTGTTAAATTATTGGGAACAACTAAAACTTGTTCATTTTGAAACTGTATACAAATATATACTAATCACAACTAATATCAACCTATTGGCAGCTTCTGTCAGAACAAATTAAATATGTACGCCAGGTATTCAATATTACATAACGCAGATAAATAATTTGAAAAGGGAAAGCAAAGAATAGTTTATTGATAATAATTTACGTTGTTCAAACAGCTAATAACCTAATTTAAGAAATATCAATTATAGAAAGTTAATATAATAAAAATAATAATAACTGAGTTTATCTTTTTTGATATTTATATATTGCCAATTAAAACCGTGAATCGGAAGAGAAAAGAAATGTAGTCTCTTAGTTGATATATAAAGGATTTTAAAAATTGTTGGATAGTTTGAAACTTACTTTAGCGAGTTTTTTGGGATGCATATCGTCCATATCAATTACCTTGAAAAGGGCAAAACGATCATCGGCGTAAATTATGCTGTTGGATCGATTCGACGCCGATTTGAAACGAAAGCTTACTTTGCATTTGGCAAAGAAAAAAGTGCTGTTCCCCAGGACAACACACCGGCGCACAGCTCCGCAGTTACGATGGCTAAATTACATGAATGAATGGCGCTACGAATTGGTTCATCCACCATAATCTTCAGATTTCGACTCCTGCGATTTTTATCTATTTCCAATTGAATTGAAGAAATGGATAGTTCTGCTGAATGAGGTCAAGTATCAGAAAAAGAAATTCAAAGAGTTCACCACGAGCTGGTTCGTTGTGATAAAAAAAAGACAACAGAGAAAATTTGTGTTTGTTATCAAGCTTTGGGATGTTAGAGTTCAAGTTTACTTTTTCAATGTTTATACAGTAACAAAATAACTTCACTACACAATAAAATGGACGACTTTTCACCCGATTATTGTTAAGTTAGCTCCATGTTACCTCCACAGTATTGACCAATAGGAAAAGTGGGGAAATGTACACCAAGAAGTAACCAGCAAGCTCAACATGATTTACTTCAACAAACCGTCTTGCTTGCTCTTTATTTTAATATTAGTCTGAGCTGCATTACGTCAACATGAATTCCAATTTAATTTAATAAGGAAATAAAACTATTTGCTTATGAAATGCGCTGGTGAAATTTAATTTAATAACTTCATTCGCAAAACTGATTTTTACAATTTATGAACATTTATTAATTCAATGTAGTAGCACAAAAACGGAATTGATGAAAATGTCATTTAATTATATATAATTAACTTGGAAACAGATTGTTACCGCCATCTGTGATTTAATGGCGCAAAGCCATTTTACTAATGCACGAAACCCCGAGCGAGACTAGAAAACGAAAATCGTTAGGGATCATCTTGTGTAGGACCTTATCAGCGGCGAGTTTAATTATTTTCGTTCCTTCATCTTTTATTATTTGAATATATTGAAGGATTATTAGCGACAGCGAACCTGATAATTTGATGTCTAATTATATCTAAATCTTGTAGATGTGTATAGTCTGATCGATGATATTTTTCAATAATTCTGAATATCGACTCATCCGGGTGGTCACACAACATCGCTTTTTGTTGCTCGCCAGAAAAGTTTATATCGTTCTTTAAGGCTAGTAATGATGCACGTGGTTACATATAGTATTCCGGATCACCCTTCTTTGACATTCCTCATATTAAAAAAAATGTATGAAAAATCACCAGGAATTCTTAACAAATGACGTTAGTAACAATATTTTATTTTAGAAATACAAAACTTTAAATTTTGTTGTATTTAAGTCGAATGACAATATAAAAAAATTTGAACCAAAAAAACTTACCCAAAGGGGGCCATATTTATATTCATATATTCATTTATATCTAATTTCTTACAACCAAAGTTATCTTAAAACCTTCGAAAATGTATGAAAAACTGTGGAAGTGAAAAACCAGGAATTCTTAACAAATGACGTTAGTAACATTATTCTATTTCAGAGATTCAAAACTTTGAAATTTGTTATATTTATATCGAGACAAATAAAACTTATAAAAAAAATTTAATAGCTTCATTCACAAAACTGATTTTTACAATTTATGAACATCTATTAATTCAATGAAGTAGCACAAAAACGGAATTGATGAAAATGTAATTTCATCATCGAAGGAGGATAGGAAAAATGCATAAAATTACACAATCAACACAAAAATTTATCAATCTTAAAAGAATTTACAACTTATAGAACCTAAAAATTAAAAAAAATAAATTATGCAAGTATACTGGATAGTTCAAAAGGAAACGGATCATTTAAATTAAAGAAGTCCTTTAATACATATATGGGCGCTTATGAGTAATCTGGAGCAATGTATGTGTGCTATAAATATAACAGTAACATATGAAAGATTAGAAAAGTAGTCACATAAATGAAGGTACACAAATGAGTTGAACGCACCAAACTTTCACCGATTGTGGTGTTTACCAATTGCACTGAGCAGTCTTCATACTACTATGGTGATGTATGAGGTTCACAGAACCAAAAAAGTCATTCGCGTTTCAGCCAGGATGGGGCAGTCAACCACCCACTAATTTCACACAAAGCCGGGAAAAGATATGAAAGAAAAATGCACTTAATTTACCAACATGGAATTTGATTCTTCTGTTTAATTCTCAATTCTTACACGACGCTACCTAATGCTTAGATTTTTGTAGAATAAATTCATCTACTTTTTCAATATTATGTTAATTGATGAGACAATTCCATTAGCTTCATTTTACGTTGCTAGTTTCTAAAAAAAATCAGCATTCCTGAAATATGCAACACTTTCTTATCTAAATGATTATCGTGATGTTATTTCTGAGAGTGAAGTACAACACAAAAATGTGATGGTACAAATCATTGAAACCAAACTGTAATGACCTTAGCCTCATTTCCATAACTATGATCAATATTTAAATAGATAACTTACAAACAATAATTACATCTTTCACTTGTAATTGTCTTCGCAAACACAGGTTAGATGAAGTTATTTTTATTAAAGAATCAGCTGGTATATTATCATAAGTATATATGAGAATAACTCAAATGGATAAGTCGATATACGTCAAAAAAATAAATGGTTGTTTTGTAATTATGATTGGACATAGTAATTTTTTTTAGATTAAAACCCAAGTAAATAAAATTTATAGCAATTTGTGATGAAAACACAAATTTACGCTTTAATAACATTAACAATTCACTATTAATATAATTTAGTTTACACCAACACCCCTTTTCTTCTTAAATTACAACTAATCTTAAGATATTTTCAACTGCGATGCAGCCATTGGTCTGAGGTTTATTGAAGTGCTTGAATTAATGATTATTTTCGATACGAGATAAATCAAAATTCAATGAATAATCTTTAAGTTTCTACCAGATTCAAAGAGAATTTTTATCATGTTCGTAGCAATAACATTGATACGTCCGCCGTAGCAAACCATGTCTTACAAACCAGTCATTAATTCGAGTATTTCTCTCTTAAAATACGGTGATGAATGCATAGTGCGGTTATAAAAATGTATAAATAGTGTTCAATTATTTATTTTCGATAAGAGAATAAATCAAAATTCAATAAATGATCTTAATCAAAATTCAATAAATGATCTTCAAGTTTATACATTTCTTTAGGTTCCAAAGGTTGGTCGTTTTAATTTAAGAAAAAAAACTTGGTTTTGTTATTGTATGGTTTGTACGTCGGGCTCATGAATGTTATTACTATGAGCTATGAAAGATTACATGTTACGTATTACAATGCCCTTACCTTTTAACACTGTCAGTAAAATTGCATACCTTGATAAATCAGGACAATAACAATGATAAATGTTATGTGGGCTGAACTAAGAGGCAAGGGTATCCCCGATTAAGATGGTCAAAATGCACCCTCCGCGAAATCTAAAATCGGAGTTATTACCCGTTTTGAACTGTCAAATAAACATGTTTCCTAGGGTGGTATAGTCGATACACCCCCCCCCCCCAGACTCCCCGTGGAGGAGAAAAACTTTTTTTTTATCGTCACGTATATGCATCAATGGTCACTTTCATCACAAATTTTTTGACCCCCATCTAAGGCTCCAAAAACGTGTTTAACACTTTAAAATCGATTTTTATAGCACCAAACCAAGTGGTACACCAAAGCTCGATTCACCATCGTATTCCTGAGTAAAAAACCTACAAAAAACTATAAGTACATGATTTAGATAGGAGTGGTGGTTCACATGCAAAAAGCGATTTTACATGTTTTTTAAGATTTTTTACTCTTTTTTTATGTAAATAAAGGTACATATGAATCCGAAATTATTACTTATATTAGCAAGGGAAGATGCACCTCTGATATATAAGCATTTTCATATTTTGTTTGCTTTTTTACTTGCAAAATTCACTAATTTATTGGATTTCTAACCAACCAGTACGTGACTTTACCGTTAAGAAACTATTTTACCTTCAATTCATTATATGAATCATCTTTTTCAATATAAGCAGAATATTTATTGGCAATAATTGATAATTGGTTTCTCTCTTAATTGAAAGTTGCCATCTTGAAATTTCTATGCTTCGATAAAAAAATATTGATTTTTTTTTTTCAATTTATCTTCATCGCTCTCAAGATAACTTATTCAAAAAGAGATAATTCTTTTTCTTTCTATTTAAAACGACAGGAATATTTTTTTCTTAATTGTATTGAGATTTTTTTTAAATAAGTTATTCTGAGAGCGGTGAAGAAAAATTGAAAAAAAAATAAAAATTTAAATTTTTTTTATCCAAGCATAGAAATTTCAAGATGGCAACTTACAATTCAGAGAGACATCAATTATTGATTATTGCCAATAAATACTCTGCTTATATTGAAAAAGATGATTCATATAATGAATTGAGGTAAAATACGTTTCTTAACGGTAATGTCACGTACCGGTTGGTTAGAGATTCAATAAATTTGTGAATTTTGCAAGTAAAAAAACAAACAAAATATCAAAATGATTATATATCGGAGATGCATCATCCCTGGCTAATATAAGTAATAATTACGGATTCATATATACCTTTATTTGCATAAAAAAGAGTAAAAAATCTTAAAAAACATAAAAAATCGATTTTTGCATGTGAACCACCACTCTTATCTGAATCATTTTCGTGTAGTTTTTTGTAGGTTTTTTACTCACGAATACGATGGTGAATCGAACTTTGGTATACCACTTGGTTTGGTGCTATAGAAATCGATTTTAAAGTTTTAAACACGTTTTTGGAGCCTTAGATGGACCTAGATGGGGGTAAAAAAATTTGTGCTGAAAGTGACCATTGATACCCATACTTTTGCACGAGAGATAACATTTTGCATATACGTGACGATGGAAAAAAAAGAAAAAAAAAAGCTGTTTCTCCTCCACGGGGTCTGTGGGAGATATCGCCAGGAACCATGTTTATTTGACAGTTCAAAACAGGTAATAACTCCGATTTTAGATTTCGCGGAGCGGGGCATTTTTATTTTTGACCATCTTAATCGGGGATACCCTTTCTACCAGAATCATGTTCGTAGTAATAACATTGATAAGTCCGCCGTAGCAAACCATGCCTTACAAACCGATCATTAATTACAAAATCAAGTCTTTCTCTCTAGAAATGTATAAGCATAGTGATCACTTTCATTTATTATTAGCATAATTATCGGCTTTATTACGAGATGTAATTAATTAACCCTTGGACAAATTCATTCAGTCCGTTTTAAAATATGTCCTTGATAATGGCATCACAGTTGAAAAGTGCAATTCAAGCGGAAAAAGGGCGTTAGTGTAAACTAAATTTTATATACTCCGTGTAACTACAGGAACTCGACAAACTATTTACTAACCCTATAGAAAAAATACAATTTTTTTCGCAAAAAAGAGTAGCAAACAAAAACTAATTTGCAAGAATTAAAAGAAATTCAAGCAGAATATCTTTTGCTTTTAAAATTTCTGCAAGTAATAAATCAAATTATCAATTTTTTCAGAAGAGTATATGGAAAATATAAAGTAAATGTATTTTTCTTATCATCTCATTTAACTATCAGCAAAACAACATTTTTGGTTGAAAGAGTAGTGAACACAAATGTACTGGTACAATCATGTAAATAATGATCTATGTAACATTTACATAAATTTTGGAACCTCAAGGCTGCTGATTGGAAAGTACAGAAAATATGATAAAGTAAAATGTGAAGATAATTTAAATTTAGATAGTTGCTACTTTCCATAAAAGAATAATAATTACCTCTTCTTTTTTTGATTCTTCCCGATAAATTAAGTAATCCTTCTAAAATCTTTCAAAAGATTAACTTCACTCGAATTTTATTACAACCAATAAGTTTCTTCACATTACAAAATACTACTGTTTCATGCCCAGTACATACTTACTCACCCCATGGTTGCGAACATAACTTCAAGTACCTTACTGTCTATTATAGTCATGGATGTAAGATCATCTACAAAGTATCCCTCCCTTTACTGAGGATACTGAATTGTTTAATAAATTCAACCAAATAACACTCCATTTTCAAAGTAATGAAATCATTTGATGAACTCCATTTTTTAATTAATAATATTTACAGTTGCTGCATGAACAGGGTTATAAAACTTAATTGTATAAGAAATTCAGTATCAAGTTCCATGTTTCCCTAACTTTTGATAAATTAAATAACAATAAACAAAAAAAAGTTCGTTTTTATAATTCGAGCGCACATTTTGAGATTAGTATACTTGTACTAAATCACGATGGTCTAAGCTGTTGTGCCATTAACGAGCGTTTCTTTAGGTTTGGGTTCATTGCGTCCAGAAGGAGGGGGTCGGTTTGCTCTTATTTTAGGATCTCTCTGTTTTGAAGTACCTTCTGAGAGAGGACCACCGAACACATCATTGTAATGTCGCCTGGGTTCAATCGGCTGCGAATTCAAAACTGAAACAAATTATGACCATTATTCTACATTCATTACTATACTGTACAAATACCCAATCTATGTACAGTTATCTGTGTTAATATATGATGAGTCACCAATGTTGCAATTTAATTCATTCTGCAGAAAAAAATCATCATCCACACGTCTCGAAGTTGATGAAGTTCAAAACGTGACAATGTAGTATGCTTAGTGAAATACCAAACATAATATTGCATAATTGGGTGTGATTATGAATAAATAAATAAAAGTGTCAATCAATACGAAGACGCGTATTCCCCCATTTTCCATACTATGGATCGTTGAAATAAACAAATCGTCTTATCTATCTATTCAATGGTGAAATAATTCGGTTTTGGGTACAACTTTAGGAGTTATTCCCTTATTTATTTTATTGTTTATCTTATTATTTCCTCTTTATTGATTCATTTACTCATACTTTTATTCCCGCTTTAATATTGTTTGTTTTAGTCATTACTTTATTTGTTTAATAACTATTAACATATGATACATAATACATTCTTATGACTATAAAATTATTATGTTGTATTATAATTACTTTTTATGAATAAATTTATCGATCTATCTATCTATCTATCCATTATCCTTGAACTCAAGGAAGCTTACGTCTATATTTTTTGTTATAGACAGAATTTTTGATTAAAATTCTCCATATTTAATTCGCACTTTTCAGATATCAAACAATAAAACCTTGATCTATGAAAAGTGTGACCTGAGAAAATTAGAAATGAAGAAAACCAATATTCCTGATTATGAAGCTGAGAAAAATCAGACGGTCAATAAGTCTCAACTAATATCGCGAGACTAAATAACTAAAATTATGATAAGGTATCTCTAGTCTTGATCGATTAGTAACGCCTAAACTAATAGTTTGTAACGTTATACGATACCGAGTTTCTAATTGCATGCTGTATGTTAATAACGATTTCCGCTTGGAATTATATATAATCAAACTTGGAAAGAGATTATTACCGACATCTGTGATTTAATGGCGCAAATTGATTATTTTACTGATGCGCAAAAACTCGACAGATCTCGCCACACGTGATGAGAGGGGAGACCAAAAATTATTTTTCCTTATAACATCAATAAGTATTGATCTTTGTTAATTTATAAAATAATTATGTTATTTATCTAACTAATTATGTTCCAATTATAATTCCCTAGAGGATTCAAACCAAATTGTCAAGTTGAAACTTGTCTTTATTTCTGATATAAACATCAACAATGATCCACCTCGTAGGGCCGGAAATTCTTGATTCAGGATTCTATTTTTTTTTGCTAAAGCAGTTGGCTCAAATGAACAATAGTAGAAACAGTAAAGATGTGGGCTCTGCCGCCGCGATGTCATTCCCCAATTTTAAATACCTAAATGCATATTTCAAATGAGTAGAAGTTAAAGGCGTAAAGACGTCAAATAATCCTAGTGTCATGTGAAAGTTTATATGAATTGACAGGGATATCTATGTTATGGAATGGTCTGTCACGGACATTGCCTGACTGTCAATGTATCAGCTGTCTGTCATATGAACGTTACCTATGTCTGTTATGGGAACTGTCATGTGATGAGTCGTCAAAAACGTGAAAATATGTTTATATCGTGGTAACAGCGAGTGAGTGGTATTTGTTTTATATACAGATGAAGTGTTATTCAATTAGATAACTGCTGGCGAGAACAATAAATTACATTGAAGCGTTCGCACCCTCGATTTAATAAAAATCTGTCACAATGAAAGCTGAAACATTTAATTGCAGTGTTTGATGTTTTTATTTGGAACACTTAATCATGCATTACATCTATGACCACTTTTTCAAGGCTGAATGTTTTTATCAAAGTATGTATATTTATTCAATTATGTAATTATTGTAATGTAGATGAAAAATGGACACGTTCAGCACTCTTCCTACAAAGTGAAATTTATTAGAATTATTAAGCTGTTTGCACAATATGTTAATGGTTAAACATACGTATTGGTTTTATTACAATTTTGTTACGGTTTGGGGAATTGTTAAGATCATCGAGAAATATCACATACCGTTGTTTAAATTGCACTTACAACAAAAACCCAACCAACGATCCAAGTTAATTATTAATTGGATACCTGTCTAAACGGCTCAAGCTGGTTAGTTGGATATTTAGTGAACTAATATTGCAATCTTACCCGCATCACCGTTACTAGGTTGTGCTTGCGGCGGGCAACTTTGCGGTCTGCTACGACGTTTTCTTCTTCTCTGAGAAGTTCCGGCTGCCCAAGATGAAGCCTCTACGCTCGATATCGATTCTAGATAATGTCCATTACAACATACAACCTCATGCGGATCACTCTCGATACTACTAGCACTAATAACTAATAGATAAGATTTGAGAAATGAACTATTATCTACAAGGAATAATTCGTTTCTCATCTCAAATAATTCCAAAGACAATTTCTGCAAATTCTTCTCCAACTCTATATAGATTTTGAGCTTATTTAGCACGGATATCATATTCAAATAATTATATTAAACTAATGACCAATTCACTGACAAGCACGAGACTTGTCGAACTTAATTTTTTTATCGAACAGCGAAGTTGTGGAACACTTTACGTAGTGTGTATAACTTCCAAACCTTCAAGAAAAATACTATTTTTTTATCGAACAGCGAAGTTGTGGAACACTTTACGTAGTGTGTATAACTTCCAAACCTTCAAGAAAAATACTATCTCCTTTCCCTACATCCCACTGATGGCTCACACTATCTTCTTCGTTATAGGTTTCCTTCTCATGTAGTCAAAGTATATATAAAATTATTTTGCAATGCTAACAAATATTAAGATTGAACTGGGCCTTTACTTGTTGGAAATACATTATATTACAAATGAACACTACATTGAATAAAACACTGTGGAAAACTTCCAAAAGAAACTTTTATTATAAAATATTGGTTTTAATAAAAGTTTATTTTGAAATTTACAGTGTAGTATTTGTTATTTAACCTAAATAACTTAACATCCTACTACACTATATTATTGTTTGGCACAAGAAAGAGCTACGTTGCACCAAACAATATATCTATCTTGTTACGGCGTAGTTTGGACAGCCTGTGACCTCACTGTATACATTCGGCTGATGCTATTAGTCGCGCTATCGCGCAGATTAGAAAACTTCCCATAATACTGACTTTAGCTTGAATCAATCTAAAGCCAAACTGAACACCATCTTTGAATATGTATCGAGGGAAATAGGATCGATCTCAAAAGTACGGACGCATCGTGTCAAACGTACATTATATTATAGGTTTTCTTCTCGTGTAGACAAAATATAAAAAAGGTAGAATTTGCAAAAATTTCAAATCTTCCATCAATTACTTATTGATAATGTTCATATGCGGAAATGAAGTGGTGATTATACTTGCAAAATTAATGCCAAGTTCCCATAACAGTTCAACAAAACCGTATATGGTTATAGAGCTAATTTTATCGTGATAGAAAAAGAGTAAATTTTTGATATTCTTCAATCCAAAGCCCTCAAAATTAAGAAAAAAAGAAGTAAAACAGTTATGGTCGTTCCACGAACGTCAAGGGGCTTTGTGTTATGAAAAACAAATTTGAGAAGCCCTAGAACTCCGTTATTTTTGTGGTTTGGGAAAAATATAGAAAATTGTGGCATTAATATTCCGAGTAGAATCACCCCCCTTTCGTAAATATTTTTCGAACACCCAGTATAATATTTGTGATACAAACCTTGTTTACAGATGATTATGCTTATCTAAGAAAATAACGACTAACACTGTTCTAATCCTACATGTTACTCACCTCTATCCGCACTCGAAATATCTTGGTTGTCAAGAACTGTTTCTTCCTCATCCGTGGTTCTGCGTCTATCATCTCTTCGGTTATCCCTACGTGGACCACCTCGCCCTCGCTGCCGCGGAGCAAACACATTCGGATGTTCATCAGTTGTATCAGGCGTTTGATGGCGGGAACCTACGTTGAGAAAAAATTAAGTAAACAATTTTGGTTGTCATATTTGATTTAATACCTACTTTAAGTGAAACCATAGACCGACAAGCATGACCATTTTGATAATAAAAAATTTCAAGGGTAGTATAATATTTCAGTGTTCGAAAAAACTCTAGTCTAACAAGAACAATAAGTAAGTTCCAATGGCTCTCAAAACCCGCTGACCATAGAATTACACCATGGATCATCGAGACACCTTCAGAGCTGACGAACCGACTTTTGCCTCAGCTCCATTATTCTGCATTTTTTAAATTAGAAAGGCGAGATGCACTGCAGGCGAATATTGGCACTACCGAAAATGGTGATTCGTCGAGACCACGGTCGTATATACAGGTCTCGAAACTCGAGGCTGTTTCTTATGTCCGCTAAGCGTCATCTGTTGCATAGTACCAAAAGGGTGGCGCATGAGTCGAGGGATGTTCTCTGGCACGTTACGACCATAGTCAAAGTATACCAGGTCTGCCGGAGCCTCCCTTCTACTCAATTTAGAATTTTAGTGCAATCTGATTGGTCGTTTATTTCATGTCATTAATGTCATAGACGACGACATAATATGATGTTGTTACATGCCGGCAACGAGCTGATCAGAGCAAGGCTGTGATTGGAGGAGCATACTTCGATCCATGCGCCAGCTGGTGGCTGAGCGAGAGACTACGAGTTTGGCGACATGTAAGAGACTCATGTCAAACATAGTTTCCAGACCTGTATATACGACCGTGGTCGAGACGGATCATTATGAAAACAAAATTATTAGAAATGAACATAATTTTACTTGAATTGAAAGCATTGAGATACACCGTTATCGACGATGACGGGTAGGGGGAGCGTATTGATCCCTTTCAACGAGCGTATCTGCATGTATACTGAACAATTTTTTCTCCGTATGATTGATGGCTAATTTTTTTAATTTGATATTGAAATAAGATAATTTAATCATCAGTTATCCTATTATTGCCTCAAATGCACATGAACAATGTAAAATATTTGTTTTCTCATCTTTGGTCTATAAACAGGGCGTTTCCTAATTAGTCTTAAAAAATTTAAGGGTTGTGATTCCCCGTCTTTTTATTAGAAAATTTCATATCAACATGAGGTCTAAAGCTCTAAAGTGTTCCCGTTCCGATCTGCTGGGTGTTAAAAATTTTAAAAAATCGAATTTTTCCCAATATGTCGGAAACCACTCTAGATATTTTCCTTCAATTTTAGTTTGTGGTATCTAGGTTAAAGTCTTTTTCCCATTAACAATTGCTTTCCTATTTAAAACAGTGAATTGTTGATTTAAAATAAATGGTACGCTACTACTGCTTTTTTCTTGATTTCCATCCTTTCTTAACAAAATTGGTCTCTTGAGTTTTTCTTGTATATCGAACGGTTTTCGAGAAAAAGTTTAATTATCTACATTGCATATACCAAAACCGCTAAAAACCAGGCTACAATCTACATGAATGTCACAAGGTATGCTTTGAAAATATGCATTTCACATAGCGAATTTACTGTCAATGTGAAATTGTCGCAAGTACTTATTATTTATTTAACTTACGTATGTATTCGTTCAAAAATAAATTACTTTTTTAATAATAGCTGCGTTTACCAATGAAGAGATGACAAATGTATTTCTGCTATGGAATAGCAAATGGCAACTCATTGTAAGGTATCCAGAATGACGCTTGCCGTGTTCGAACAAATTTACTCAACTTCATGGTTTTCAAAAAGTAAAAATATCGTTGGTAGGCCTCATTCAGTAAGAACTCTGGAGCTCGAGCAGCACATCCTTCAAATAATTCAAGATGAGCCCAGTATTAGTACAAGAAAACCAGCAAAACCAGCTATACTTTTACCACATCCAACGTGTACATGCTCTATTACCACGTGATTTTCCTCTTCGACTTGATTGGTGTCAGTGGAAAAACAAATTGCTAATTTTTCGGCTAATATTTAGTTCACGGATGAGGCAAATTTCTCAAGAGATGGTATTACCAACTTTCACAATAACCATGTTTGGGAGCAAGAAAATTCGCATGTCATATTGAAAGCATTTTAGGCGACTATTTGATCAGACCATATTTTCTCCCAAATGGATTGGACGGTGAATTCTATCTGCATTTTTCTTATTAATGTGCTACCTGAACTGGAAGATTTACCTTTAGCAATGAGACGTTCCTTCTGATTAATGCACGATGGAGCCCCTCTTCATTTTACTGTAACTGTTCGGGGGTACCTCAATAATGCAGTTCCAGATCGCTGGATTGGGAGGTCCACTGTTTTGGCCACCCCAATCCTCAGATATAAATCCTTTGGATTTTTATTTTTGGAGATTTTTATTTTTTCGAATAATACACTCCTGTAACACTATTCGTAATAGGTTCGGTGTTCTTGAGTCAATTAGGCAGTTATTGAGGCGACGAGTATAAGCTTGCATTAGGGCCAATGGCTGTCATTTTCAACATTTTATTTAGTTCCATAATTTTTTGTAGTTATTTTCAATAAAGTGTTTTGTAGATCGTTAGAATACTTCTAATCTGTGTTCGTATTGGCAAACTGAAAAGTTTAGCTACCAAGTAACCGTTATCAGAAATTTAAATGTGCCTGTTTAAATATTTACAATTAAAAGTATAAACAAGGATTAACCTCAGCTGGAGTTGAATCTGAATTCATTATATTGCTTTTTCGCTTATACATTTCCATCTCTTCTAAGTTAGCTAGATTTTTGTTGTCTCAAGAGAAAACGGTGGGGACATATATTTAAAATATGTTCTGCTAATACTGACGTTTCACCATTGAATGCTATATGCTGGGTCAAACTAAAAGGAAAATTCTAACTCGGTACAAAAATCAGTTTTCGCATATAAAGAAAATAAAGAAAGATAATGGTGAAAAATGAATTCAGATTTACCTTGTTCACTTTAATTCCACATAGTATTTAAACATGCACATTTTGATTTATAATTTAGCTTACTCTAATGATGGCTACTTAGTAGCTGAAAAATCTTCAGTAACAATATGTTAAGTCTATAAGAGAAATTTTTTTCTTTTTATCGTGTTGTAGTCTTTAATAGTTTATACAGCTCGAGTCAAAAAGCCCGGTGTATTGAAATTTTAATAAATGCTAAAAATAATCTACGCTATCATCGGTATCCCTTATCTCCCGATTCCCAAATCGACGTGCACCCTCACGTCTCACGCAAATCACCGACTTCTAGGTTAGGCCACCGCCACCAGAATGTAGATAAGTGGATGGCCAACCTGTGTAATGTAGACTTCCCTTCCCATAACTCACAAGTTCTTCTCATAGTCATCTCATTAAACAATACAATAAGTCTCCTATAAACCGCTCGATTTGACTCGAAACAGTATATTTGATTTTATCATTGTAAGTATTTTTTTGGAACCCGTTTAGACAAACAATTTCTTGAGACCAATAAGTTCTGGATTATTATCTAACAGTTCAATATTTCCAGCTCAATCTAATAGGATAGGAGCCAGAGCGATATTGATGGTCTGAACATTAACCCGATGGCACTATGGTTTATCTCACAGACCGAATTTTCGCCGGCTGCTAGATCTCGAGATACAGCCTCTCAACCGCAAATTGTTCATTTTTTGACAGGAGGTTAACCCTTTCAAGTTGCGGTTACTTGAAAAGCGTGTCATTCTTATACACTCCCACCATGTGCCATCATTTTTATCGTGTTTGTTTATTAGGCTGCCCAGTTAAAATTGGACTGAAAATAAACTGCAAGCTAACTCTCCTAAACTTGGTGGAAAATGTTCATTGGTGTTGGCAATTGTTAAGACCCTATGCCATTATAATTTATAGGTCCATTTCCGAGTAATCGGCCATTATTTGAACCAACAATATTTTTCTCATTTTGTGGCTAAGCCTTGCGGATTACAAGGTAGCATTTATTTGAACCATACCTGGTGCGATGGGTTTCAATGTGTAACAATGCTTGAGTACGGGTGTTATAACTTGGAACTCTTAACATTAAATAGACTCAAAATAGATGCATGATGGCACCATGTTAAATAACTTTATTGGAGGTTAAATAAAGATATAAAATTATTGCCATCACTCCTTGCCTATTTCAACCTCCCAAAATCACCTTAAACCACCCCCCAAAAAAGCACGATAAATTAGTCAATTATTGAGATTCTGGCTGGGTTTAAAATCGAAACGGCCGTTTTTTGTTTCGTTTTGGGGGGTGGTTTTAGTTTTATTGGGGGTTGAAATATGCAAGGAGTGATGGCAATAATTTTAAATCTTTATTTGACCTCCAATAAAGTTATTCAACATGGTGCCATCATGCTACCGTGTAATCCGCAAGGTTTAGCCACAAACTGAGAAAAAAACCATTTTTGGTCCAAATATTGGCCAATTACCCGGAAATGGACCTATAACGTTTGATGGCATAGGGTATCTTAACAACACCAATGAACATTTTCCATCAGGTTTGGGAGGTTTAACTTGCAGTCCATTTTTAACTGGTCAGCTTGATAAAAGGACACGATAAAAAAAATGATGGCACATGGTGGATCTGTATAAGAATGGCATGCTTTTCAAGTAACCGCAACTTGAAAAGGGTTAACCCCCAGTCAAAAAATAAACAATTTGCGGAGGCTGTATCTCGAGATCTAGCAGCCGGCGAAAATTCGGTCTGTGAGATGAATTGATCATTGAACCGTCCTCTAACGATAAACCATAGTGTCATCGGGTTAATGTTCAGACTATCAATATCGCTCTGGCTCCTAGACTATAAATAAAGAATTGACATGACTTTTTAAAACGCTATGCATTCATGTCAACACTTTTTCATAGAAAACTGATCTTTTTTAGCGTACAGATCTTAAATTTCATTTTCAACATAGCAATCAATAAATACTTGGATATTTGAAGATCATCCGGTCCAAAGAACTCCGCAAGACATTTCAACATCGCTTAGGAATGAGGTATATCATCTTTGGAATGACAAACGTTCCAATACGATGGATTTAGTTGGTTAGTCAACATTTTAAGCATGATAAATGATAAGTGCAGACTTATTTAATTGTTATAGTGATGTAATGAAAAGGTTTAATCTGCTTCAAAATGCCGTAAGTGATTTCAATAGTTCAAAGGGTTAATTTTAAGAATTTCAACTACAGAAATAAGGGATATCAGAATTGAGCATAGACTCTGTTAACCCTTCAAGCAAACATGCACATGCAATAAGAGAAATAGTACTATCGAATAAATAAAGAAAAGATGCATCTAATGGTTTTGCTGAAAGGGCACAAAAGTCCACACTCAAAATGAGAATGTCAGCAATAAAACACAAAGTTATAATCAATTTATATTTCTAAAAAAGTCTTTCACAAATAGATACCGAGACACAAGTGAGCGAGCCATGGCAGTCACTATTGTCTATAATGTTAGCAAACTCATCACAAGCACATTCCACCGTTACTTCACAAAAATAACCTGTGGAATTCACAAATGTGATGTATACTTGTTTTGAGTGACATGGCTATTCAAGTTTGGCTTGTGTACCCTTCCAGCATGGTATTTTTTTAATGTTCGACTTATCTTAAGCCTTTCAGGGTTTACTAACGTCAAAATCCACTCTATAGCAAACAAAACACAACTTCGACAACTGCTTTAGTATGTTAATATCAAATGCATGTTAATCAATACTAAATAAACAGCGAGTCAGATGTGACCGATTGAATCAAAATCGTAAGTTAGAACACGACTAAAAGACGGCTACAAAGCAGTCAGAATGTTAGTAAACTATAGTAATGAAGGCCAGCTTGCTACGATCTGTGAAAAATATGAAAAGATGGAGTTAACATGAACATATTAATGGTTTTAGATTAATTGCACCAAACGTCACCAAAAAAAGAATAATTCTAACCATAAACGAAAAAGACTTTTAACCCCAAAGTGTTTCATGTTATGTTTGTTGCATGAACCAAAGCACATTATACAATACATAAACACACCCTCAAATGTAAAATTGAAAGGTATTTATCCATATCAATTAGTTTATATGAAAAGTAAAATTGAATCATCAATTCTTTAACCATCAATGTTCATTTCCCGAAAACATTGTGGAGCCTCCGAGTGAAAATGTCATATACAATCAGAAAAAAGGAAATTTTTGAAGGTCGAGTCTTTGTGATATCAGTATTTTAGCATAATCTATTTGCCCAGCGAATCATCCAATATTCCATAAAAAATCATTCAAATATTTTCAATTTTATGTTTCTTATTATGACAAGAATTCTTTCTTTCTTTCAATGCTATTGATTTTGCTTTACGAACTTTCCAGTTTTTGTTCAAAATCCGTTCAAACACCATCACTTTTCAATGTAGTTAATATACTTTAAAACACATTTGGGTTTCCTCTATTTAGATTCTGATGATAGTGGATTAGATTAAACCAAGATAAGCAATGAATTTCTAAAATTAAATATAAACATTTTATTATGCAAGTTTTTTTTTGCATAATAAAATCACTTAACTGACTCACTGTTCAAACTTAGGAATGTATGATTTTGTTTGCTATTTAGTAATTGTTTTAATTACTTTATTGACAATATAGATTAGGAAAATGCAGATGCAGTCTTCTAAATACTCATACATATAAAAAATCCTTACATTGCATATTCCATTACATCAAAGCCATTAACGTCCACATTTTAATAAGCTTGGCGATTAATTATTCGCTAATTAACAAAATCGGATATTGTTATATTCAAAATATAATACAAGGAAAAAAAATTAAAGAATCGAGTTTGAATAACTATGCGTCGTTTCGGAATTAACATATGAAGGATTTACTGTAAAATGATAGTTGCTAATAACGATTACTAGAAAAAAGTAGAGAAGGGAATGTTGAAAAATGTCAATGAGAAATATGTACAAATCAAATTTTGATTAGACTACAACATTTGTTCTTCAATTTAAATAATGTTTCAAATATTTGCCTATGAAATATGAGTGCATTATTGAAATAAACTGGGGATATCATCAGAAGGATTTTCTTTGGTTCCTAACTCCATAGATTCCTAATTTTTTTTTAAATAACTAAAATTCTCTATACAAGCAAATCGTGGTATGTTTCAAGTAGGTGCTTCTTATCCAAATATGGCTATAAGTCTAACAAATTAAATTTGTTTAACCAAATTTTCGTAGCTCAAATTGGTTCATCCCCTTGTGAATTATTTCACAATTTCTTCAATAATACAGTTATCTACAATTTCTTCAATAATACAGTTATCAACGTTCTGATCAAACTGAACTCAAGTTGATAAGACAAATTTGTCATACCTTCTTAATCATTTGCCCAATTAGTTCACCATAATTAAAAATATTCTAAAACAATATATTCGCGAAGGAATTAGGAAACTACTTAAAATGTAACGAGAATTTAACTGCGACTTTGTTCCGTTTGTCTTTATGTTGTAATCACTGCGAAACAAAAGCAAATAAAAAAAAATTCTAAATGGAAACTAACCGGGTCTAATTGAATTCGATCTTCTACAATTATTGCAAGCATGCTCTTCAAGACATATAGAATTGTTTAATTAAAAGTTGCGCAGCTTTAAACTAACAATGATAAGAAATCAAATTAAATCTTTGGTCCACCGATCATGAAATATTCTTAGAACTCTGTAGTGGGTAATTTTTAATTTCTCTGTTAGGCAATTCTTTTTAGTAGTAGTGAAGATCCCAAATTTGTAAAATGATCGAGTAGAATCGAGATTTAAAGCCAAATATTGCGTTCCTGTAAGATATGATTGACGTTTTACAACTAGAAGAAAAAAAACGAAGAAATGTAGTAGAATCTAGGTGACAAGCTAAATATTGATTGTTAACGCATTTATAACTAACAACTTTAAAAATTAATGATTAAAATTGAACGAATGAACAAGTTACAGCCAACTATTTCATCTAGGTTGTGAATTAGCAATATTTGTGTTCCTTTTCCAGTTTATCAATTAGTCTGATATAAACAGTTCATAGTAGCTATTTGGAAAGTTATTAAACATATTTTGTAGGGCACAATCGCTTAATTCTCATGATTTTACCATAAAATTCCAAATTTGGAATCTACACTACTCTACAGAAAGAAAGAAAGATCTGCACTAATTCTATCAGTATAGAATACACTGTAAATTTATAAGAAATTTATAGAACTCTGCATTTTCTACAGTTCACGAATACGACACCTAGTATAGGGGGACAATTCTCCCCTCTCCTACTTGATTTGCATTTTTTGTGAATTCTACATTCCATGTGATCATATTAAATTCAATCAACAGGCTACGAAATTGGAAAATATACAACTTTTCCAAACTATCAGTTGAATCAATTGAAAAATAAAGTTATTAGAATTTATGTATCAGAATTAGGCAAATATATAGATATACTTGTAAGACAAAGTGCTACAGGATACTAATCATTATAGAATTGGATAAATTAGATTAAATATGGAAATATGCGCCCTTCAAAAAAAAATAAAAATCGGGCGTATCACGAAAATTTCAATTGATTTCAGCACCAATTGCAATTTCAGGTTATGCGGAACCAGAGAACTTATTCGGGAACCGATGTTACTTATAAAAGTCATGACATATGAAGTAGAAAAATACCTGATAGGGGTTGCAACTTGGTCTTAGGATTTCTACTCGAGAGCGTACTGGAAAAACGATTGCTGTTCGACGAGGCATGCTCAAAATATAGTATAGCTCGTTCTTCAAGTCAAGTGTACTCATCTGTTTTTAACGGCTAAGCTAAATGTTAAAAATTACAAGTCTGTTCTATTTCAAAAAGTAGAAAATGGTTATTTACCTATTGACCGTGATAATTTTTGACGTTACTATAAATTGTTGGGAGTTCAACTTAGAAGCTTGTTTCATTTATATTCAAGGACTTATTAATTTTTCATGCTGAGGTCCATTTTCGATGGTTTTTAATTTTATGTAAGTTATTACTAGATCATTTTTGCGGTTTTAGTTATAAACGAGAACGAAAAATTAACTACATCGTTTCAACGACTATCTAAGAAAACTAGTCACTCAAGAATGGATATTTACCTACTGACCGTAAATTGTTTTAATTCTTGATGTAACCGTAAACTTATTGGGAGTTCAATTTAGAAGCTTGTTTAACCCCGAAATTTCATTTATATTCAAGGCCTTATTAATTTTTCATGCAGAGGGCCCGTTTCGATGGTTTATTTTAGGTAAGTTATTACATACTAGATAATTTTTTGCAGTTTTAGTTATAAATGACAATAAAAAATTAACTACACCATTTGAACGACTATCTAAGAAAACTAGTCACTAGTTTGTTTATCTATCGCTGTTATTACTAGTTTTTTGCTTCAATTCAGGCATTATTGTATAAATCTTAACTCAACTCACTCATTTTAAACTTAACACTGTGATCGACTTAAATTATTTCGTCTTTTTGCAAGATAACTAAGCAATTATACGATTTTCTCAAATTTTTTCGTTTTTGTAGGCAAGTTACAACTGAGAATGAAAACAAACTGCTTTTGTTTCTTTGTCTTTGCTTATCAACGGTTTTCTTGTTTCAATTCAGGCATTAACCTATAAATCGACAACTCATTTGAAATGCAATTCATGAACATGATTGAAACTTCAATCATAGTCTTCAAATATTTCGTAACATCAGTTCAACGACTAAGCCTAAATGATAGGTCCCGAAATCTACATTTACTCTATAAGAAGACATCCAGTCGAGTGAAATTTCGATAGCAAACGTGAACAATCCAAATTTGCCAGCAGTGAAAAGTAACCCTAAGTCTCGACTGGACATGATTACCCAATTTGAGCGTCCACCATTGGTAACTTTATTATTAGTAAAGATACAAAATTGTTCAAATCAGAAAGAAACTAGTAGTATTTATAACACTCTCCAAAATAGAAGAACGCAAAAAACAATTGAACATCCGAGTTTTCGAGTAAAATTTAAAATTAGATACAAAACAGCTCATAATGAATCATTTTTCGAAAGAAAAGACTAATGTCGTTATTACAAATTGTAAATATTAACTGTATTAATAAGATGGCTATGGCACATGACCTTCACGATTTGATGCATCATTCAATGTCAAACAAAAGTATGTTTATTGCTTGATGTCAGTTGGAAAAAAGAAAAGGTTTTAACACATACAGAAAAGTATTATTTAGTATGCAGAAAAAATTCTTTGCCCACCATGAAAATTCAATAGGTACCAAATATGATGAACTCTTATAGTACTGTTCATAGGATTCTGAAACAGCCACTATTTATTCTTAAAATGCACCGACAATACTCGAATTCACGAACAGAGATAGTAATTCGTGAAACGTAAACGGGTGTAAATTTGACTAGTTCACTTCACGCAGATGACAGTGTGGGTTGGACAAGTTGCTTATCTGCCACCACTTCACTCTCAGCGGTATGGAGCAGCTCAAAAACGTGAACAAAAATAGACCGAAAAACGGGGTTGATTTTCTGAGCATCTTCCAAGAAAAGAAAATTGAGATTTTATTATATTAGTTTCATTTTGAACTTCCTAACCTCATTAATTTCCATCTTAGGAGATAAAACATAAGGTTTTTTGTTAAAAAGTCAAAGTTTCAAAACATAGTATTCCTTTTCCTTAAAAAAATCGATTCCTTACAATATAAAGAAAGTGATTTCTGTTTTGGCGACAAGTTAAGATACCTATGGTTAAAAATCAATCTTCTTTATGAAGCACTATCAAAAATGTTCATGAGCAAGGAAAAACAAAAAAAAATATCTAACTTTTTACCTGCGATGAGAGCTTTGAACTGGTTAGGGGCAACCAACTATTTTATACACTATTGATAATAATTATCTAGGGTCTTATATGAATTCAGTCTTTTTCCCACTTTAAAAGAATTGAATTAACAGATCCAACCAAAATAATAAGAATTAGACAATAAATTCAGTAATGAAATAATACTTGAAATTTATAAAAACTACATATGGGGTTCTAGGACATGCTTTGTTACATTTTATTAATATACAAAATATTTTCAGATCAACTAAAAACTAGTACTGTTATCCTATTCAAAAAATGCAGTTAATTGTTGGGAATACTGGCCTATTAACACACTGCCCTGTCTTGGAAAGGTTTTAGAACTTATGTGAATTCAAATAACTTTTTCATTACAAATCAATCAGGTTATTGCGAGTCAGCTCTGCAATTTACCATTTCTAAATGAAAAAAAAATCGATGAAGGGGAGTAGGTCGTTGCTGTGTTTTTAGATCTACAAAGAATTTTTGAAACAATAGATCTTGGAATTTTATTGAAAAAGTTTGAAAATGCGGGCGTAAAAACAGTTGTAAGTGGTTCAGTGACAACTTGACCAATCGTAAGTCAGAGAGAGCAGGTTTACACCAAACAATATTGTCTTAGGACCGCTGTTGTTCCTTATACATATGTGTGACATTAGTCTTTCTCATTCTTGCAATTTTGATAATAATTTCTGCAAATAAATTATCAAAATCGCAAGAATGAAAAAGAATAATGTCATATATATTAATAAGGAACAACAGCGGTCCCAAGACAAGACCCTGTGGAACCCCTCAAATGAATTATTAATTGGTGTAAGCCCGCTCTCAGACTTTTGTAATTTGCTTAGTACCAGTTTGAAATAGTAGTCGTGATACTTCAGTAGATAAAATGAATGAATCTCTAGCAAGTTTTACTTCACGGTTACTTCAACGTAAATAAACTGGATATAGAAAAAACTAAAGCAATGATTCTCTCAACACCATATAAGATAAATAACATAAATACATTGACTACATACTTTCTGTAGCTGGTGTAACTCACTAGAGCCATATTTCTTTACTAGATACATGGTCCTGTGGTATTCATAGCCATCTTATTATTTTAATATTGTTAATGTTCAGAAATTATACTTGTAGTTTTTAATCAGAGATAGTGATGAACTATTTATTTTAATGAAATGGAAATAAACTAATTTTTTTTTCTAATTTCCACAAGAAATTGTATTTGTCAATAAACACGACCGGTTTCGGTTTCATTAATAGTCCAGTCTGTAAGGTGGGATAGGCCGAATTTCTAATTTTTTTACCGAAAAATGTTCTATGGACCATGAAGGTTATTCGTGACTACTGAGCGACTAGTCAATCTCCCCCAATTCACAGCTAGATGCAAAATTAACCCTTTTTTCAAGTCACTTTTTAAGATAATTTTTTGTTCATCAAAAAATGAAAATTAAGTCTCCAAAATGAGTTCCAGGAGGTTTTTTGAGTCGCTGAACACGAATCCGAGGACATTTTACCTGTAAATTCATTCAATGAACGGGAAATCGGAAAAGTTGGGTAATTTTCATGCAAAATTTCTCATGTTGCACGTAATCACGGCTTTATACACAACAGAGGTTGAAAGTCGCGTGTTTCGAGCTAGAGTAGAACAAACCCAGAAAAATTTAAAATATAATTTTCCGACAAAACGTGGGAAATTGCATTATGAAATCTAATTTTTAATGGAATTTTTTCAGTGCCGTGTTGAGTTGCGTTCATGTTTTCGATGTTTATGTAAAACTATCCAACAATTTAAAGTAATGCCAAAAAAATAATTATTTGAAAATTCCGGAAAAATCATAGAAAATTACAAGGAAAAACACTCTTAACAGGATTGAAATTATATCATTTTCCTAATATTATCTTGAAACTCTTTTCATGTTAAATTCGATATCGGCGACCAAAAAAAACCCTTACCGCAAGGTAATTTCGATGAGTTTTTTGATTTTTCCGGAATTTTTAAATAACTATTTTTTAGCATTTCTTTTAATTTTTGTATAATGTAACATAGACATCGACAACAAACGTTAATCAACACGACACTCAAAAAATTCCTCAATCCCTATAATGAGCTATCGCACGATGATTTCGATGACATGGAAAGATTTTCTTTTCCGGTTTTCCGCAAATTTTCTGGCTTTGTTCTACTCTAGCTCGAAATACTCGACTGTCAACCTCTGTTGTGTATTAGGCCATAATTACATGTAACATGAGAAATTTTGCATGAAAATTACCAAACCTTTCCGATTTTCTGTCCATTGAATGAATCTTCCGGGAAAATGTTCAGCGACCCAAAAAGAAACCTAGAACCCATTTAGGAGGCTTAATTTTCATTTTTTGATGAATTAAAAATTATCTTAAAAAGGGATTAGGGGTTAATTTTGCATCTAGGGGTGAATAGTCGCTCAGTAGTCACAAATGACCTTCATCGTCCATAGAACATTATGCTAAAAGAATTTTTTGGATTCGAGTTACTGTAAAAAAAATTAGAAATTTCCCCAGCTTACAAACTGGACTATAACAAGTCGACTTGATGATGTAAAAGTCGAAACCGGTCGTGTTTATTGAAAAGTAAAATCGCTTGTGGAAATTAGACAAAAAAAAAACAGTTTTTAATTTTTTGTTTTAATTGTGAAGTTTTACTCGAAAACACGATATTCAATTATTTTTGGCATTCTTTGATCTTAAAGAGCATTAAATACTACTAGTTTGCAAATTAAAACCTGTATGTACCTTTAATAATAACAAACTTACCAATGGTACACATAAATCGAATAATCCTGTATATAAATATTATACCGCAAAATCTAGAGTATATTTCAATTGATTTGTTTAAATTCACCATCATATCTGTGCATAATACAGATTAATACTTTATTAAGAATCATAAAAATTGTCTTCAGCCGGGTCAGTCTATAAAGTCACCTGAAATTATTTTTGTTCCGGCTTCACGCATCATCATTTTATTTTCTCACACATAGGATTTCTCATTTCGAAAATTGATTATTTCACACGACCAATGATACAAAAATGTGATGCGCAAAGCCGAGCAGCTTTTTATATATTACATATATGTGTAGTATAATGGAAGCGGACCGTGACGGTCGGTCCGGTGCAAAACGATACCGCGAATCACTTTCGCTCCCGATCGCCACCGCCGGCCGAATCGACCGACAATCGCCCCCTGTTCGATCGTTCGCGATTATTGCGATCGCCGCCGCCAGACGTGCCGCGTGACGCGCGACCGTTGCTAGCGTTACCGCGTGTCTTGCCGTTGGTTCCGTCGGGATTGCGTCTATCCACGTTATTTACATAATCTGTGAAATTACTACTACTACCGGAATTGTATCTGTCGTTCTGACGTGGGCCTCCTCTGCCTCGACCACCTCGACCTCTCATGGAACCGCGCGGCCGGCCGCCATCCATGTCCGAGTTGTAGCCTCGATCGTTCCGTCGATTCATCGGCAGACTCTGCATCGAACCTAAATTGGTACCGTGGATGGTGCGAAGTTGCTGGTCGATTTCGAGTTTTTCTTGCCGTAATTGTTCTACTTCCTGAAAATTATTAAAAAAACTCGTTAGCGAACATGGTTCGGGAGAAAAATATTTCGCTACATAAATAGGCCAAAGCCGTAAATGAATCGTTTTAGATGGGACAAAGAATGTGATCAGAAAAAAGTTGACCACAAATAAAGTTGGGCAAATTGTTTATAAACAATAAATAAACAATTTAATTACCTCATTTTTGACATAAACATTTCTAAAAAATTTAAAATTTGAGCGTTTTTGATCGGATAAAGACTGTTTTTTGTTATAAACAATTTATTAACAAAATAGATGAATTCGACCGAAACTCCGACTTCAGGGTCGTTTTCGGATAATTTTGGTATTGTGAGTTTCATTTAATCGTCAATGTAGTCGAATGTATACCCACAAATTTGCTAAAAACAAATGATATTTATTATTAAATATACGAATATGACCAAAATGTCGAATTTATAGTCGTTGTCGGATAATTTTGGCCTCCTGAAGACGAATTTATTGCTATTATGGTCTTTAAATGCCTACTTAAATTTTTGAATTGTTATGTTCAATAATAAAAATACGAATTTCCCCAAAATATCGAGTTTATAGTTGTTTTCGGATAATTTTGGCATCCTGAGTACGATTTCATTGCTATTATGGTCTTTAAATGCATACATACATTTTTGAATTGTTAAAAACAAATAATTTATTAACAAATAAAGAAAGAGGAAATGTTACATTTTCATCCATTTTTATATAATATGCACTCAGAACTTGATTTTTGTGACAAAATTGATGAAATGTATCAAGTCTTTATACAGGGTGTAAATAAATAACTGCGAAAAAATTCAGGGGGCAATTCCTTGTTGAAAAATAAGGTGGGTCTTTCATATAAATTTTTTCTCTAAATCACTTCGTTTTCGAGAAATTCGTTGAAATTGAAAAAAAAATACAGTTTTTTGCGAATATCCTCCGGAACCGTTTATCGTACAGAAAACAGCTTTTGTAAGCAATCTCTACTTATAGTAAGCTACGTTTTGTGTGATAATTATTTTTTATTCATAATTGTGAAGATTTTGAAGGGGTAGTGGTTGTTTTTCTCCCCAACGTCTACGCCACTGGGAAAAGTACGGTTTTGAAATGCCCATTTGAACCGCCAATATTTTCTACACAAAAAAGGTACTCCTCGTTATGAACTCTAAAGTTAACAGTTTTCGAGAAAAATCAACGTTTATGTTGAAAACATGGTCAATTTTTGGTTTTGCTACTTGTGTAAAGAAATTCCGTTTAATTGGTAAAAAATTAATTTTATTTCAAAGAATTGACAATGTTTTTCAACATAAAAGTTGATTTTTCTCGAAAACGGTTAACTTTAGAGCTTATAACCAAGAGTACCTTTTTCGTGTAGAAAACAAATGTCAAAACAGTACTTTTTCCAGTGGCGTAGAAGTTGGGGAGAAAAACAATCACTACTCCTTCAAAATCTTCACCAATTATGAATAATAAAAAAATTATCGCACAAAACATATCTTACTATGAGTAGAGATTGCTTACAAAAGCTGTTTTCTGTACGATAAACGGTTCCAGAGATATTCGCAAAAAACTAATTTTTTTTTTCAATTTCCACTCTGTATCTCGAAAACGAAGCGATTTAGAGAACAATTTTATATGAAAGACCCACCTTATTTTTCAACAAGGAATCACCCCCTGAATTTGTTCGCAGTTATTTATTTACACCCTGTATAATAAAAAAATGGCATGTTACTAATTTTAAATAATTCCATAACTCTCCGATACCTCCTTAAAAAAAATGTATGTTCAATTTTACATATATTTATTGATACTTTGTCATACTAAAGTATCAAATTTTCATTTTTTTTTCTAATTCATATTTATTTATAACAATTCAAAAATGTATGTATGCATTCAAAGTCCATAATAACAATAAAATCGTACTCAGGAAGCCAAATTAGCCGAAAACAACTATAAACTCGACATTTTGATCAAATTCGTATATTCAATAATAAATATAATTTGTTTATAACAAATTAGCAAATTTGTGGGTATACGTTCGACGATATTGACGATAAAATCGAACTCAGAATACCAAAATTATCCGAAAACGACCGTTATGTCCGAGTTTTGGTCGAATTCATCTATTTTGTTAATAAATAAATCATTTATAACAAAAAACAGTCTTTATCCGATCAAAAACGGTCACATTTTGCATTTTTCAGAAATTTTTAGGTAATCTCAAAAATGAGCCAATTAAATTGTTTATTTATTGTTTATAAACAATTTACGCAACTTTATTTGTGATCAACTTGTAATTTAATGTAACTGGAAATAATATCCTGTCATATGGAAGGAGAATGTTGAACAGTTTGGGCCAATGGTAATAATGAACAAAAAACTTACCTTCAGGTGTGCCAAGTGATATTGTAACAAGACTTTAGCGTTCGTAATACTTTCTACGGTCCCAACAAATACAAAAGGAACTTGACCCTCTTCTCTGGGTATGGTTGGTTGAGGTTCGTTATCGCCTTCGATTTTCACTCTCACCACACCACTTTTATCCACTATTTCCTGTATTATCCGTCCACTTTTGCCTATCACCTTGCCTACTAAATTTCTCGGCACTTGCAAGGATTCCTCACTGTATTCCAACATTGAACGTGCTTTCTTTACCGCATCATCAGTCTGCAAGAAGATAGAGAGAGAGGGAAGGATATTAGAACAAATCCATTCATTTTTACAAAGATCTAATACAACATACAAGGGCAATTCTAAATGAAGGGAGACGGTGAAGGGGGGGGGGAGGTTGTTTTACAACGAAAATGTCAAAAAACTGTTTTTGACCCCAGAAATCGACATTTTGTAATAAATAAACGTCCAAGAAGTTATTTTCGATCGGAAATTGGCCGCTGAATTCGAAAATGGTGTCAGTTTCTTTACATAACGCAACATTTTCTATGCATTGGCCGATTTTCGGAAGAATACCTTTTTTTACGGCCTCATATCGGTGTGAGCAGCCACTTAGAAATAATTTTTTTTAGCGAAATCTGCGTGTTTTTACCTCAGCTTTACGATAAAATGAGAATTCTTTTGATTAAATGGATTTTAGAGGTCGAAAAATCGAAAAAACAAAAAAAAAAAGACAAAAAACCGATATAACTACAAAAATCTGTCGTCAGGTCTCTGACAAATCTTTCTTTGGGACATATGACCTCGGAATCGGATTCAGCGAGAAATTTTACGATAAAAAAACGTCTTGAACGTCATCCAACAGTTTTTATACTCCAGTATACAATTTTACGCCAAAAACCAGGTAAACGTAATTTTCTTCCAGTTTTTGACCTTTTTCGACCTCAAAGTTGCAGAATTTAGAAACGTAAGTAGGATATTTGGATTACTTGGACAAGCAGTTTAAAAAAAAGCTTTTTCGTGGCTCTGGGTCATCAGTGGGATTGAAAAATTGTCAGAATCAGAATGCTTGGGAAATTTTACATCAAAATCAGTCATTTGATCACGATCGACTATAGATTTAAAGTTTTAAGAAACAAACTTCAAAAATTACAAGAAAACGAAGTCTCTAGATTTGCAGCTACCAAAAAGCTTTTTTCAAACTGCTTTTCCAAAGCACCAAAATATAAAAAAAATAATGTAATAGCATGTTCTCCATCGAAAATAGTTCAAGGAATCCAAATATCCTACTTACGATTCTAAATTCTGCAACTTTGAGATCGAAAAAGGTCAAAAACTGGAAGAAAATTACGTTTACCTGGTTCTTTTGACGTAAAATTAATGGTATACTGGAGTGTAAAAACTGTTGGATGACGTTCGGGAACTATTTTCTTATTGTAGAATTTCCCGCTGATTCCGATTCCGAGGTCATATGTCCCAAAAAATACTTGTGAGCGACCTGACGGCAGATTTTTGTACAGTAATATCGGTTTTTCGTTGTTTTGTTTTTTCAATTTTTCGACCTCTAAACCCCATTTAGTCAGAAGAATTCTCATTTGATCGTAAAGCTGAGGTAAAAACAAGCAGATTTCGCTGAAATTTTTTTTTTAATGGCTGCTCTCGATATGACTCCGTAAAAAAAAAAGAATTTTGCCGAAAATCAGCCAATGGATAGAAAATAATGCGTTATGTAAGGATTATGGAAGGAAACTGACACCGTTTTCGGACTCAGCTTACTATAAAATGTCGATTTCTGGGGTCAAAAACAGTTTTTGCCATTTTCGTTAAAAAACAACCAACAAAATTTTAAAAAAGTCATAAAAAAACTTTTCAAAGGGTATTTTAATCTCTAAATGCCGGTAAACGAGTTCAAATACGATGTAGAAACGGAAAAAAATTTCCCCGGCAAGTTCCGCAGACTCGTCCAGGGGGGGCGTCTCCTTTAATTTGGAATTGCCCATAAATTAATACCTGAAATTTCATATGCAGTTAAACGAAAATTTTGAAATATGTTGGATTGTAGATGTGGGGACACAGGACGGGTATCCAATCCAACGTCTTTGGTAATAAAATGATACATACAGGCAGAAAATAAGGTAATTATTATTATAAATTAGTACTAACCTCACCGTAAATTTTAAATGTGCAGGAATTTTCTTCTAATTCTATATTTGTTACACCGTCTACTTTCCGAGCTTGTTGAATGTTAGCTCCATGAGCACCAATCGCCAAACCCATTAAATCTTCTCTAACACTGAACTCATCAGAATATCTGGAAAAATCCTCATCTTTATACATAGTCGGATATATCGCCCTTCGAGTACTAGTAAATATCGCGATTGAAATGTATTTTGACACATTCCACGTTTCCCATGAGACTTTTATGTATTTATATGCCTTGAGGAGGAACAAATGAACATTATCTTATCTTATCATAATATCTTCAAAGTAATCACATGTTAATTCGTTATAATCAGTTAGCACTAGACAAAAAAAAAGGTTTATGACGGCTGTCGTTGAAGTTGTACAGCTTTTGGCATTATAGAATGATCACAATTGAGGAATCTTTATAACATAGCCGGCTGACTTTGTGGTTTTGTTTGAAGGGAGGTCCTTTGGGGATTTATGGAGTAAAGTATAATACTTAAGTTGATCAAGTAACTTGGGATATTTAGTTTCTACCCCTCTGGTTGACAGTTTAAAATAAGCTGTAATATAATTTTCTCAATTCTAACTGAAAAACATGCAACTTCACCGATATCACACATACAAGTTGGGTCTAAAGTCACTAAAATAAATTAAAACTACGTTTTCACTAAACATTAATCCTGGCTCACAAATATTTTTATGGCAGTAAATAATGCATGCAAAATTAAAAATATGTTGAGCATGCGTCTTACATTCTGAATGGTCTAATAAATTGCCATAAAATTAATACTGCCAGATAAAGAGCCAGGGGAAATGACATGTACTACAAACATGCTATGGTAGTTATGCCTCACCTGGAATTTGCCCTTATAGCCTCGTAATTAGAGGATCGCTGATAAGGGACCTTATATTTGCTGAAAGAAAAGAAAAAACATTGTCAAGGTCACATCTAATCATCTTTTCTGGCATATCAACTTTAGGCAATTGTAAGTGACCATTCATGATGTTACTATTTGAATTTGTAATTAGTAACGTGATATCTAAATTTGCCAAGAGTTGATCAAAATGTAATAATTGGGTTTCTTTCTCAGTCATTCATTTCACGCAAAATTTCTAATTACTTGCGATTGCAGAAGTCGATTTTATCAACTGTTATAAATAAGTTAATTCATCTAATCCGTTCCACCATTGATTTAATGGAGTAAATTTATTATGAGCTATCAGTTTCTGTTTCTAGGCCCCCTTATTTCTCCTGACATATATAATTGCAAGAATGAGAAAAGTGTAGATTTAATTGAGCTATAAAATAATAACAGGAAACAAGATAAAAGTTACAATTATAATAAATTGCAGACTGAAATAATTATGGATGTTGACTTTATAATAGTTAGATGAACATTTCTTGAAGTGTGTTTTTTAGTTATTATATTTTGTCAGGTGAAAATTATCAGGGTAGTATTATAACAAACTTATACATTAGGTAATACTGACTTGAGGTTCTTCGAAGTAAACCAAACACACAATGAATAAAATAAATTACACAGGTCAACAAAAAAAAATATTTTTTGGGTTTCTGTTCTCTTGTTTAAATTCTGATTCTAGACATTGAAAAACACTTAAATATTCATATTTAGTTCATAAAATTTGCTTTGGTCTGATTTACGACGATAAGTATGATTGAAAAAATGCTTAAAAGCTTCAAAGTTATGGGCTGCAGAATGTCTCATAAACTTCATATGCTACATTCTCATCTGGACGAATTTAAAGACAACATGGGGGCCTACTCCGAGGAACAAGGAGAACGTTTTCACCAAGACGTGATGGACTTTGAACGGCGATATCAAGGGCAGTACAACGAGAATATGATGGGAGATTACATTTGGGGTTTAATACGAGAGAGCTCATACGAGCATAGAAGAAATACGAAAAATATTCACTTTTAGACATTAATTTCTTGTTATTTTACATCTATATGTTATTGTTTATCACAAATCTTGAATAAAAAAGACTCTTGTATCTAAAAAAATATTTTCTAATTATAATTTACAGTGGAAGTGTGGAAAAAATATAAAAAATTGAAAAATTGTTCTAGTTTCTACAAAAGCAAACTTTAATCGGAAAATAATTCTTTTTCCATATTTTAGTCGTAGGAGAAACCAAAATTTAACATTTAGAAGTTAGACCCAAAATTCGTGTTGACCGGTGTTATGCAAATACATAAAAGGTGCTTCACAATCTTGCTTGTAATTCTTGTAAATATCCAGAAAGAAATTTAATAAAATGCCCATAGACTGAAGTAAACCTGATTTACAAAGTATTTACTGACAAAACATGAGACCAATAAAAATGTTTTCCCCAATTGGGATAACTATACAAAATGCAAAATGAGTATATTAAAAGCAGGACTTTCGTGAATGTGTCAGGACTGGTGTAATCAGTTACCCTACAAAAACTGCAACGCCGTCGGTAAACTGACTGGAATCATCTTCAAGAAGATCGCCCTAGATCAAGCCATGAGGAAATCTTGAAGAATTATAGAGATCCACACAAAAAAGTTCCTAACTTGCGAGTATGTCGAATTAATGTGCGGACGAGATATTTTGTATTCAAATACAAGCAAGCTTTGAAAAAACAATTGAGAAAACTGACGCCACATATGGAGGAAACGTATTTTATGACGTCACAGCGTATTTCTCAACTAGCTCGTGGAGTTCTAACAGATCAAAAACTTCCTGAAATCATAGATCAGCAACAGCAGATGATCATAAGTTAAAAGCGACAATTGGGGAGGGAGGTGTAATAAAAACCTAATGCAGAAACTAGAAGTAAAAGTTCTGGACAACCAAGGAGGATCGCGACAAAAAGAATTCTTGTTCAAATTTGAAGTCATTAAAGAAGAAGATATGATATTCAAGCCCAATGAAATCAATAAGCGCCTTTATATGCGAGGGAATGTTGCCGAACAATGGATACCACACAAGCCTGGTTATGGATTTTACAAGGCAAATATGATTTTTTACCGAAAAACCAAAATTTTAATAAGCAGCTAAGCATAATCTAGAGCAATTTCTGCCACTACTCAGGCGCCCAAAAGAAAAAACGCGGGCGATTTTTAGCAATGAATCACAATTTGATGTTTGTGTAGGTCAAGTTATTGTATATAGACTTGAGTTTGTGGATGGTACAATAAAAGCTGAAAAATATTAAAGAATACTGGAAACGAGTCACAGCCAAGCGCGATAAAAATAAGAATTTCATCTGGTGTCACACGAGCAAAATCAGCAAAAAATGGTTTGGGGACCACCAAATTCGCGTCTTGGCCTGGCCGTCTAGCAGCACCGACTCAAATGTCATAGAAACACTGTGGTCTTTGAAAAACAATCCCCACCAAGAAATTTCAGTTCTCAAGGCCAAAAATCAACATCTTTGGAATGCATTCACATCACAATGCAGCAAATCCTTAGTGAACATTACGAAAAAGAGGCAGTAATAGATGTCAAAGGTGTATTATGTAGTCATTTGTTAAATATATTGTCTGAAAGATCTAGTCGAGTCAAATAGGTATTTCATTACGAAAATCTAAAGATATGGACCGATTTTGATGAAACAAAGTGCATTCGATTCGGGATGACGTCTAGAAAAAAGCTTACCGGTTAGTTTTTTGTGCAAATTTGTTATTTTTTTTTAAACAAAAATTGACCAATTTTTGGCTTATTATTGGGAAAATTTAGTCGCGGGTTTTCGGGGTCGCTGATTACGATTCTGAACTCAGATTGGCCAAAATCGATCTTCCCAGCTGGTATTTGGCAGGTTTAATTGGACAAAATTGACCAATTTCCAAAATTTCATCAAAACTAACAATTTGACTTCAGAATCGTACTCAGCGACTCCGAAAACCCCCGAGTAATTTTTCCTGTCTATTTGCGATGAAATTAAGAAAAAATGATCAATTTTGTCCAATTAAACTGGCCAATTACCAGCTGGGAAGATCGAGTTTGGCCAATCTGAGTTCAGAATTGTAATCAGCGACCCCAAAAACCCCCGAGTGATTTTTCCTGGCTATTTTTGATGAAATTCAAGAAAAATGGTCACTTTGTCCAATTAAAGTGGCCAATTACCAGCTGGGGAGTTCGATTTTGGCCAATCTGAGTTCAGAATCGTAATCAGCGACCCCGAAAACCCCCGACTAAATTTTCCCAATAATTAGCCAAAAATTGGTAAATTTTTCGTTAAAAAAAAAATAAGAAATTTGCACAAAAAACTAACCGGTAAGCATTTTCTAGACGTCATCCCGAATCGTTTTAATACCTATTTGACTCGACTAATCGTGATTTTTCATCTATGACAATATAAAAACATCAAACTAAATCTAAAATGATTATATATGTATTATAAAATAAATAAGCTGTCAACCTAACATTTAGATGATAGATCTCATAAATAATAATCATTATTTATGGATGTAGTAGAATCTCCTTGCCCATAATTAATTGTTTTATTACAAGAACTATTCCCTAAAGACACTTTATATTATAGAATTTGCATTTGCATTGGCAGTCTAGTAGTTCTAACGATTTGTTTACAGAATTCTTGATAATTTTCCCTTTCGTTTAGCATTAAAAATGGTATATGATATGAGTAATCAATTATACTATGTTCAGAAACTTCTTTGGAGAGATTCATTATTCAAGCTGTCCCTTATCTCAAATATTTCAAAGATCTATATTTTGCAATAAAATGCTAATACTGAGAATAAATAAATACATAAACAAATTAAAATAGAAATAAAAAGCGACAACAAATATAAAAATGAAAGATATTACATAAAAACTATTACTAACTTATTGACTCAAGTGAACTTACCCTCCTACAGATGCCAGCTTGGTACTTTCCAATTGACGAGCTGCCTCTTCAGTACGTTTCAGTAAGAGCACTTTTTGAGACAAACTTCGAAAATGCATATCCTGTAGTAGTGATGCTCGTCTTCGACTAGTCTCGCACCTCGATATAACTAACAGCACTCCTCGATCAGGTACATACCTAATAAGTCCAGCACCTATAGCTTTTTGAAACTCTTTATGAGCGTTATCTATTTTAGCACTGGAAAAACAAAATTATTACACATCTATTTTCAGCGAGAATTGATTAGGGTACATACTATTCACGAACTATTTCTGGCACGTCAATTTCGAATTTGTGGAACATAGTTTTCTCGATGGGTGGATTGGTATTTTTTAGACGGACTCGGTCATTACTAACTATCTCGGAGTAAGTAGTTTCCCAGCCAGTGTATTCTAGTACGTAAAAATCTCCTTTCATCATCTAAAACAATACCAAAAAAAATTACAAACGACCATAAGCTTCATTGTATAATGAAAAATATGATTTATCGTTATCCTCACTGAGTAGAACATCTTCGAACAGATTCAAAATGGAAAATTGGAGAATGCAGTAACTTTGCCTCCTTTCCATACAAACCTAGGTCACATAGAATTGTAGTGAACTTATTTCAGGCAAGCTGGTGAACCTCCGAATGATTGATATAAATATTGAATAGTGAACTAAGAACTTATTTATAAGTTCAACAGAATTCAAAAGATGTACTTCCATTATCAGTCAATTGGACCGACTTTATCAGGGTAATCTTCCAGAAATTTGGAAGATTTGGAAACAAACGTTCTGGATCCCGAATGAATTCGAACAGCTTTTAAAATCTGGTACTATCCTCAAACGAATTATCCCCAGAACATAAAGTAGAGTAATATAACTCAAATTAGATACCTATGAACCCTATCGATACCTTATGGGATATTTTGCAAATTATAAGCAGATACTTTTGTGATGCTTACAGATCTTGTGAATCTTACTGAATATTGTGTGTGATTCGACTCTGCTAGAAATAAAACATTGAATAACAAATTTCTTAGTTTCGAGTTTTAGAATGCTTGTCAGGATGTGAGGCCACCATACTAATACTAAATCAAACTTGAGTAGATTCAGTCATTAAATAATGGAAATCCATTAAAAACTTACATAAAATAACTAAAAAGATTGATTTTCAATAATCTAATAAATAAATTTTACTTTTTCAACCAGTATTTCAAATCATTCTTTTGAAGCAGAATATCTAACCAACATACTCAGTACTTTGTAAGATCTGTTTGGAAGAAGCTACAGCATTGGCGAAACTATTTATTTATTAAATTAGTGATAATGAAACTTTTAATAGTTATTTTATTAATGAACTAAGTAAATCACTTCTTTTATTTTTTTACAGTTTATAATTTATCCACTTTAGTTTTACATATGTCAAAATAATCTATTCATTTGAAAAAATTACAACATGCAATCTGGTGACCACATGCTGGACTACCTTAATTTGAGTACCACTAATCTTAGTATTTAATTTTTACAACATTATATACTATGTTCTTATCTCACAATTCTTCCAAATCATTCACATTTTTATCAGGTAAGGTATTACACAACATGTACTTGGCAAATTATAATCTAGATCCCTAGTTAACTGATATTTACACATTATTCATCAGATCAAGTCAGGAATTTCAAATATCAAAATAGGTAAATCTATTTCATAGTTAATATGTATTAAGGAAAGTAACAACAGAATTTCAACAACTTCAAGAATTCTAATATAGGCTATTTCTGAATTTGAGTCATCTATAATAAAATAGAACAGTTGAAACCGTTTGTTCAACATTATTCATTCCAGTATAACAATAAAATTCAATAAAATCCAATTTGGTTCACTCATAATTCTAGAGTTTTGTTTGGTTAGTAAGACAAAGTCACATAATTGCTAAATCTCTTATTATTCTCATTTTAAAATTGGATACAAAATTGACAATGTGATTATTGTTATTTTATATCTGTAAAATATTGGTGCATTTTCTTTCAAATGGAACACAATTACGAATTATATTTTCTCATGTAGGTACTTACATCAAATTTGAACAATTATAACATTAACCCAACGATTCGTTCCAAAAACTACAATTCAGTTTGAATATCGAAATTGTGAATAAAAATTAACAAAGACTTATTAGCCTACCCTATAAATGTTAAAAATGTGTTAATAATATTAAATTACATTTTGTTTAGCACATCTATATTTAATGTACTTATACATACAAAACATTTATAAATTTGTTCAATTTCGATGCACTGTCAAAATAACAACAAATTGAGGGTTAACATGTTATGATTCCCTTGATTTGGTACTTATTTCATTATCAAGTATAAACCAACAAAAACCTAATCAAAAATAGTATATATTCTTGATTGATACTATGGAATTTGACTTCAATGATAGACTTTATAAGATGAGAATGATAATATTTCAATGTTCTACATACTTTGATTCTAGATTTCCACCAACCATATGCATCTTGTGTGTTTGCTCTAGAGTAAACCTCTACTTCCATATTCTCAGTAAACTCAGTTTTTGGATCTAATTTTGGTGGTAAACGGACTTGTGAATAAGGAAACTTTGAATCTGGCTGCCATCTAAAAAATTAAATTTTCTGTATAAATGACATTACAAGTTATTTCTGAATACTTACTCATCTTCAAAATGTATTAAAACTTCTTCTTCAAAGACATCCAGAATGAAGCCCTGTTGATAAAATAATAGTGTATCAGCGATATCTACTCATTTGAATAAACTAAACAAATATTGCGAATTATAAGAAAATATTAATTGTAATTTGATACTACCTGAACATAACCTTGCGGGAATAGATACAATCCTAAAGTTAGTTAAAGTACATAGTAATATAGAAAACCGGAACGGTTTTCCGAGAGAATATACACATTAGCTGATTGTTTCAAGAATTTAAAGGCACATGGAAAATTCACGCCCTGTCAAACGGTCATGGCGTCAAAAGAACCGCGTTTAGTATATTATTTGAGAATTTTCTAGGGAAGTATATGATAAATATTGAAGTACATACTGCCAACAAGTAACAATAACTACACTTGCGAAACTATAATCAAGTTGCAAATAATAAAGCCATACTTCATGATTAACTCACCTTATAAAGGGCCCCGTTTTCGCCGCATACCTCCACAGATAGGTCCTCCATGTTGATTTGGTTGGTTCTTCTTGAGTTGAGTCTAGTCTGGGTGAGGAAACTGCCTCGAGTTGGTCAAAACGAGTTGTGCTGCCACTACTATCCACTGCTATGAATAAAACAGAGATGACAAGTCTGGAGATCCGGACGGTACTATTGGTTGACAAAAGATAGAAAATTAAAGTAATCTGACAGGTATGGCGTGGCGCTGGTTACTTGATTGAGAATATTCGGAACGAAAAATTATATAAATCTTGAATAATTAAAATTCACAATGATGAGTCTCCTTTTGTATAAACTATTTCTGAAAAATGTACGTACTTAAACGTAAATATGTCTAATACTAGTGATTCTGATGAATTTTACGATGCAGAAGATGATGTACCTTGTACGGGAAATAAAAGGTATATGAAAAAAATCTAATTTACCTGTCAGTTTCATGTAATTCAATCTTCAAATATTAATGCAAATTGTGTATCTGTTGCTCAAATGGCTCAGATCTTTGGCATTTCAATTATATTTTTGATAAAAACAAATGACATAAACATGACAGCTTCCAGAGTCATGTGACACTTAGTTGTTATTTGTTATTGGCTGAAATTGGCGCACTCTTTAAAATGAATTTTTGTAGGAAGTTGCGGAAAGCATCTAAAGAAAATTTGACGCAAAGAACAAACTCTGAACCGAATGTTTTTAACAAATGTGATCGCCTGCAAGATGAAATAAATAATGGTAATAAAGATGTAAATCAGGAAATTCTGAAGCAAGATGAATCCACATTTGTAAGTCTGGCACACGCACAACCACTAAAATTTATTTTAACTGAACAATGATGGAAAATTTGCCTCCATATATAAGAATAAAATAGTAATAACCTTATGATAAATAGAAGTAGAAAGTTCGAACCAGTTGAACCTAGTCGATAATTTAAAATGAAAATAGACATGAATTGTTTCATTGTACTTAATTATTATGTTACATTATAGAAGCAAACCTAAAATCATTAATTCTCTAATATCCTCAAAGAACTACTACTTAGATATATTCCTTTATTTGCTCTAAAATGCTTGAGTACCTTTGTTATAGTAAAGATTTCTGTGGATTATTATAGTTTAATCATTTTTATTTCCCCTGCTAACAATTCACCTATCATTAGTTATTAATTACAAGTTTGGAGCATATTTGTGGGTGTTCACGGTATTTACAAATTGTTTATATTTGTAGATACCACCTTCTAAACCCCTCCATCTGGGAAGCAGGAGAAAATTTAATGAGCTAAGGCAAAAATTACAAAATGATGACGAGGATTACACAACAGGAAATGTTACTCCTCCAAATAGTCAAACATCTTCGGTTGAAGGAGTTTATATAGCACCAAGTAAAATCACTCATCCATTTCGAGTAATTGAGCCTGACACTGTTAGCTTACAAAGTTTAAATTCATTGGGTAGAGTTGTTCGAATTTTAGGAAATGTCTCAGATTCAGGTAAATATAAAGGGTTCTTGAGTTTCAGTGTTTACTATGTGTAACTTCATTCAAATTTAATAGTGTACTATGAATAAAATGCAAATTTACAATTCAATAACCATATATATGTGTCATTGGGCATGTGACTACAAGATTTTTATATTTAATCTTAAGACTGGTGAGACCCACTCAATTGTTGATGATACTAGCCTTAAAAGTAGTAAGTAAGTTTACTTAGCATATTCATCATTCAATAACTTTACTAATCTTATCTTTCATCATATAGTATGGCGTTTCTATTTTTTATCAAAATACTCGCGATCTCCGCAGGATCTCATCAGATTTTATATGCATCTCCCAAACATGGTTTATCGGCTGAGTCAACAGTGCAAAACTTTTTGATTTGAGTACTTTTAATGTGTTTCGAAATGATCGTGATCTAGAACTTAGTAGTACCACTGTGTAAAATGAGATTTATTAAAACTAATTGTACCAAACACAAAGCGTCGTTATCGCATTAATTCCAATAAAAAATACCTATGTCGCCGAAACGACTTTGCTAGTCTAAAAAATTCCAACAGACAGTTCAGACAGGTTTAGATTTGTATCTGTTTGTTAGGATGACTATAGCGTCTTGAGTACTTCTACTTGCACTGAAACCGAACTGGCGACTTGACAATAGACCTTCCTTCTCCAGATAGCCAGTGAATCTAGTGACCAGAATCTTTTCAAATATCTTTGCAACACTGCAAATAATAGATATTGGTCGGGAATTTGCTTGCTATCTCCAAAAGATCGCTGTTTTTTAAGGGGTCTAACCCCTGAGTTTTTTTAACACGTCTGGATATTAAGCGCATTCAAAACATAGGTTTATTAATCTTGTTAGCGATTCCACAATGTAATTCACTATAGGTTTAAGAGGGAATAGCCTGATTTAGTCAGGGCCTGAAGCCTGTTATTATTCAACTTCAATAATTCACAGTTAACTTCCTGCTCGACTACTGGCCCAGTTTTTGCCTGTAATGTCTCCTGAATTTTATTGGCTATATCAGTACTTATGCATACAAAATAATAGTTAAAACCTTGCGATATTTCAAAATCTGTTGTAAATACATGCTTTATTTGATTTATCGTCACATTTTTGCTGCACCTATTTGTTGATTCTCTAGTTAACCACTATACGTCTTTTGAACTACGCCTATTGTGCTATAAATAGACTATTCTTTAATATCAGTAAATGTCATCAAACCAGTTTTTAAAAAATATCTGTGTTTGAAAACGGATACCAAATGGTATGTTGTTGGAGAAAGTAGAGGTAATTAACAATCTTGAGCCCTTGAAGCTTTCCCCGGATTACCACCTACACTTACATATAAAAACTAAGGCCATGAGAACGGCGTATAGGTTAAAGGGCCTAGGTCACTGGACAAAAATACACTACTCTCGTGGACACTGCGATTTACAATCTCTAAATGCCCCATACTAGAAATGAAGCAAGACAGCATGCTCCCTGCTATATGTCTCACTTCTCCCAAAATCCTTATCCCAGGATAGGATAGAGGAGATTGGAACAACGAAACTCTCACCCTACTGCCATCAGGTCCAAGGAAGGTCAGGCTTCTAGGGCGGGAGTGTACCTAAAAAGGCCAAAGATCACTATCCCATTGACTCTAGGCGCTTACGGCACAGTTTTTCAGGCGGAGCTCTATATTGGCTTGTGCCATGGAATACCTGCAAAGAAACTATGTAAATAGGCGCATATATATTCGCATAGACAAGCCATAAAGAAATACACTTCGCCCAAAATTTGAAATCGACCTGAGCCACAAACACCCCGCCTGCTTTATCCACTGCCTATCTTCCATATATTGAAAATATAACACATCGAATTTCCAAAATCCTTGAAAAACATAATATTTCTACCCGGTTTTCCACACTCCCAAAATTATGTCAGTTTTACAAACCTATCAAAGATCCCCTTCCTCCTCTTCATTTAGAAGGTGCTTATAGCATTCCCTGTTCTTGCGGTAAAGTCTACATTGATGAAACAGGTCGTACAGTAGCTACTCTTGTGAAAGAACATGAGCGCTGTACAAGGCTTTGTGACACTAGTAGATCTGCACTTGCGGAACACAAGTTTGACACTAATCATCAAATCCTTTCCGAAAATACAAAAATCCTAGCTCGAGCCCCAAACTTATCAGCGAAAAATCCTTGAAGCTATATAAATCCTAAAACATCCAAATAATCTGAACTGTGACTCAGGATATTACCTTCCTAACATTTGGAAACCCATCCTGGGAAATTCCACTTCGCACATGATCACGCAACGGCAGGGTCAGGTGCCGGAACGAAGTTAACCACCATAAAGTGAACTGTGTACCCTGAACGGCTACATAACCAGTAGTAGAACTAGTTTCAGTTCAAGCCTCAAGCCTGCCCTGAAGATGCCACCTGTAATGTTTGCCGAAATGTCGGCATCAAGTCGAGTTATTGTGACGCGGAATCCATCCGGAAGCCAAGATTTTCAAGATTAACTTTCCGCGGAAGTCTATCATTCAAGATATATTTAGGCTTGTCAAGAATGCAGAGATACACTAGCTGAACTAGCCAGGAGAAATAAAGTTAAACCCATCTGGGTCCATGGACACAGTGTAGTTCAAGGAAATGAAATGGTCAACTCTCTGGCCAGGCGAGGGTCGTCTGAAACCACTGTCGGACCGGAGCTAATGGTCGCTCTATCAAATTGCGTGGGGGGCTCGCCCTTCTGGGCCAACTGAACAAAGAGTGGTCTGAACTGTGGCAAGAATCATCACGTATGAGGCAGGCCAAGCTCTTCATCAAAGAGCCTGTGCCTAGGCTCTCAAAGAAACTCCTTTCTCTGAACAGAAGGGACATCAGAGAGATGACTGGAATCCTAACCGGTCACTGTCGTCTCAACAAACGCTTTCATACTATGGGTATCGCAGATGATCCTATACATAGGAAACGCAGAGAGGCGGAACAAACTGCCTCTCACATCCTGTTAAATGCCCTGCATTGGCATCTCTCAGGCACCGTCACTTCGAAGAACCAAAACTGCTCCCAGAAGAACTTATGGAAGCCAGCATTAGCAATATTCTGGATTTCTGACGGGCCACATACTTGGTAGATTAAAATAGGCTTCTGACCATGGGGCTCATAATGGACCCAACTAAGTGGCCTAAGTGCATTTGGGGGCTAAGCCTCCTCCCCTCAAATGATGATGATGAACAATCTCGGGGTTACGTTAGGCTGTGAATGTGTAAATTGTCATTTGAATCGCATATTGACATAATTGTCAAAAAGGCTCTTACGAACCTAGGCTTTATATTGCGTACAACTATATCATTTACTAATCCTGACTCTTTAATATCGACGTGAATAATTGATGATATAATTCTCTAGTTTGTAGTCATCAGTCATCTAAAGTACTTACAAACATACTTTAGTATGGAACCCGCTCTGTATTAAATATATCGATATAATGTGGAAGAAAGTACAAAAACTATTCATTAATTCACTTAATTTTAAATTTCACAGAAGACATCATTCTGCGTCGTATGACGATATCCTTGGGCAGATATGAATTATTAAAACTAAATTCTGGTACAAATGTTGCAGGATTAACTCTTCTTCACAAGGTTTTGAACAATCATATTAACTATATTATGTAATATTTACTTGTATATGAAACGAGAAATACTGGTTGCCCACGCTATTCTACCACCAATCATTTGCTATAAATTAATAATTGGCCAATGTGTTTGCTAAAAACGAATGATGATTTATTCTTCACACCCATAGACCTATTCCAGGTGTCATTGTCTAGATTAAAGCGATATGCTACTGACGTTTTAGAAACTAAACTAATACAATTTATAAAAATGAATTAAAAAATATGGTATCATCATTATTTCACGTTTTCATATTGTTTTTTATTTGTTGGTATTAATCAATAATTAATTATTTTTAGTCTTAGATTTTGTTGTGATTATTTGTCTTCACACCACGAGCCCGTATCTTTTGTTTTAAATAATTTCCATCGAGCTTCCGATCGTTCAAGTCCGACCCACGTGGTTCTATGGAACTGCAAATTTTTCTTTTTATGTTTTTCTGCTGGTTTTATACGGTTTGGTTAAGTCTTTAATTATGAATCGAGGTATAAATATTGTTTTACATCCGGGTGTTGAGTATTAGTTTTTGTTTACTTTGTATAATTGTGCAACCTCGTTATTGCAATAATTTTTTTTCTGTCGTGTTGACTACTAAATAAATAAATAAATGAAATCAAGAATCGATAGTTAATAAATAGTTATCAAAGTTTGAATTTGGTATTAGTTTTACATTTCACTATTCAAATATGATAAAAATGCCATAGTAATTGAAGACACTATCATCAGTCAATCAGTTCCCAATAAAGCTCAAACTATTAAGCGTTACTCGGGCTTCTCATAATCTAGAACGTATTTCTAATACTTTTGAGATGCAAAGTCTAGTCTAGACAGTGTGAGGTTATTAATTTATAAACACAATCATTTTGATGCCAAGAATTGCAGTAATCATTGGTTAATTCATGATTTTTGTCAGCTCTTATACCTGATGTTGGCAGAAAAGCAATATCAGTATCTGGTTTATCATCAAGTTCCTTGGAGTCAAGTTCCACTCCAAGTTCCAAAGAAATGTCACAGTATCCAAGCTCTGTAACATTGTCAAAAATGAAACCGCAAACCGAAGTCTCCTCGGAAGTACCACGGCTACCATATGAAGAGCCCGATGTAATTGCTAGTACAAAAGCTTCATCTTCCACTCTCAAATTGTCCATTCAAACACACGCTTCCTCCGTAATGACAGCTCCAGTTGCTCCACCCAGGCGTAAAAAGAAGAATAAAAATACGAACAAGCTACTACTTACAGTAAGTAACAGTTTGGAATACTTGAGTTTCTTTCAGCTGCGTTCCAGAGATTTCCTCTTATGTTCCAGTGTGACAGAAAAGTTATGCATTACAGGATAATGAATCAAGCATTGTACCACATTTCTCGAACTTTACAAAAGTTACGGATAATGTGAGACTATTTGAGCTCTGTGAGAAGAGCGAAACAGCTGCCTGGAACTATAAGTTTGTGACGTTAGTGATCGATCTGAACTAGAAAGACCTTATCATTGTTATCTGGCAAAAGTCAACATGGGATAAATTACTATACTCATGTATTCATTGGACAGGTGCTGCATATTTTTAAATTTTTTTTTCAGAAATCCGCCTCTACCGCAACATTTCAAACCTCTTCCCATCTAGCGAGTCCAGTGAGTACAGTAGAATCGCTGACTAGAGAATTCGAACATTCTTTACCTAAAAGATCGTCTGTAAAATCTACCAAATCTGAGGATCAATATAGCAACGAATCGAAAAGTTCGACAATAAAATCTGGTCACTCGTTGGATATAAGACAAGCGCTGAAAGGACAATTTGTAGTTAAACCCCAAGATATTGATAGTTCTAGAGCTAGGAGAATATCTTCCAAAATTGATGTTATTGATAAAAATGCAGACCTCCCAATCGAGTCTTCGAATAAAACTACGAGTCCAAGAGGATCATCTGGAAGGAGCAGTATGGGACATTACAGTTTAGGACCTCACAGGTGAGATAAGTAAGATAAAACGATGCTTATTTAATTACAAACATCTCGTGTTACAAGTCGATAGACGTGTTGTCACTGTTCAACCTGGAGAACATAAGGGATGTTAGGAGTTTTCAGAATAAATGTTTTCAAATCGTGTTTTATCGGACTTTAAGGCAGTTATAATTTGCTCGAAACAAAACAGAATTGATGAGAAATGGAAAATATTCATGTAGCTGGTTATGGAAATTTTCAGATGTGATCAAGTGCGTGTATAGAAGTTGAGGCCTTTATTTAAATGTGAATGAACTCTAGAGCATCATCATGACTAGATTAGTATTTTAGTTGGGTCACGCTGTTAGTATCAAGCTCCCAAAATTGCCATAAAATGGAAAATTCGTCATAAATAATCCTAAAATATCATATTTTTGACCAAAATCAAAATAAAAACTCATTCGGATGGAAGAACTGATCTGGCAACGATGCTCCTGGTTTTGGCGCACTAGATTTCACAGTGAACTGTAAGAATTCAAATTTCCCGCCGCAGAAATTATAATGCGAGTATCGTGGCTATCATTCTTAGGTACACTCTGACTGTATTTAACATTTATTTGTCTCTTAGTCATGGCAATTTAAGATATGCACACAGAACAGACATAACAGTTTACTAGGCTGGATCAGTATTGGCATAAAGTAGCAAATATAAAAGATGTAGATGGATTTAAATACAATCAGCTTCTTTCTTTGGCTAAAATAATTATATTAATCATGGTGATGCAAACCCAGAACATGGGTTCAGCTTGAATAATTTCATTTTGAATGATAGCTATTCATTACATGAACAAACAATAGTTACCCCAATGATAATAAAGGATACTATTAAATCATCTGATGAGATAGAACATTTTCCAATAAGTGCTAAATTATTGAAATCGCAAAAAACGCAAGAGAAAAATGAGAAAAAAATTTAAAGGAAACCAAGATCTCTGAGTAAAACAAAAAAAGGAACCACAACAAATGAATACCGTTAACAATGATTTTAAAAATGTAGAAGTGAAAAGGAAAGCTCCAAAAATGTTTTCTGAGAGATCTAAGTGAAAATTAGTTATTTGGTGTGTATTTTTTATGAATTTTTTCTACTGGAATTACATTTTGTTGTACTTGTTCAGGAAATGATACGTATTTACTACACCCTACGTTCTTTAAACACTGAACAAATTATAAAGAACATTTGGTTTATTCCATATTTCGTTTCAAAATTGATATCACTATGAAATTTGGAAAAATACTTAATAATCCGTCCTAAAATTGTCATAATTTCCTTAATTGGAGCATGAATATCTTAATTATGCTATTCGACTTCCTTGGGTGAATCTATAATAGCATGTAAGAATGTTTTATCCTTAACTTGGCTTTTGGAAACTTCAACAAACTGTCTTGTATGTAAACTTTTTATGTCTAATGATCCCAACTAGCTCGCTAAAATATTTTACCCTCAGGGCTCGTAGTGATACGTGTTCCTAGATTCTTGATTGATCGGATTAACCAGAGCGCCAACTGCTTTAGCCAAACAAAAAGATAAAATCCTCAATCAAGATTTCCGGCACTACGAGGTGAATACATGTTGGTGATTATACTTCTCTGGTATAATCACCAACATGTAAAGACAAATTTCAACTTAACAATTTGATTTTAATCCTCTAGGGAATTAATTATAATAATTATAATTGAAGCAAAATTAGTTAGATTAATAACATACTTGTTTTATAAATTAACAAAGATCAATACTTAGAAAAATTGATAGTAAAACAAATTAGAATTCTAAATAATTTGATTAATTACATTGAAATTTTTAATTTCAAAGATAATTAATTTTGAACCAACGGTTCAAGTTTAAGAAGTTAATTGGTAGATGAAACCAATTTTGGATAAAGATCATAAACAACTGATCATGATGATTTGGTTATCCAACTAAAAAAAAATGTTACCGTCCTTGAAACTTGGGTGAGCTTGGAGGAAGTGCTCTGCCAGGAATTTCCCTCTACAACACGGCACGGGAAAAAGGATGCAGACGTTTCGATCATTAAAACCCTGAAATATAGACAATACAAGCAATACCTTGGCCACAAGTTCGATGGACAAATAACTAAATCAGCAGTTGTAATCAATATAATCCCATAACTAATTATGTTATTTTCCCAAATTGTATATGCAAAATTATTTAAAAAAATTGAAGTCTTGATAAGAACTAGTGAAAAAGAATATTAAAATCTGAAAGAGAATATTTGGATAATAGTTTACTTATTGGATTTATGACAATGTATACTTCAAATTATATTAAAAAAATTATCGTCTTAAAGATAATGAGTGAATTAATATAGAAATCTGCAAGAGAACAATTAGATAATAGTTTATTGAATATAGACTGACATCGTGATCGCAGTTTCTAAATAAATAATCTGTTCAAGCAGTATTAGAAGGTTTCCTCCCATAAAGCAGTAAATGAGAATTTCGGCTTCATTCAAGTTCACCCAGGTCAATAATTATTCCGTTATCTCACCAAGACTAGCCTAAAGAGACATATCCATTACAAATGTATTATGAGGAATGTCAAAGGAGGGTGATACGGAATACTATGTAACCACGTGCATCATTGCTAGGTTAAACAAGCCTTAAAGAACGATATAAACCATTTTAACTATTAACTTGACAAATTATATACGGATTAATGACAAGAGAAAGAATATAAGTAAACGATTGTCAAATGTAGATCGGAGCAAGGAAAAGCGATCTTGTGTGGCCACGCGGATATAATTATTGAAAAATATACACGTCTACCACAACGCTTAGATATAATTAGACATCAACCTATCAGGCTCACTGTCGAAAATAATCCTTCAATATATTCAATTAATAAACGCAAACACAAAATGACCCCTTTCGATTTCTGTTTCTAGTCTCCCCTCTCATCGCGTTTCGCGAGACCTCTCTAGTTTCGCGCATTAGTAAAATAATCGATTTGCGCCATTAAATCACAGCTGTCCGGAACAATCTCTTGCCATGTTCAATTATCTATCATTTCGAACGGAAACCATTATTAACATTCCATAGTATCTGGCATGACATGAAGTGGTAAAATATATTCAATGAATTGTAGATTTAGAGTAATCGCTGATCAATGAAGAATGATTGAATTTGACCCGTTCCTGTTGTGAATATCAGAAATTCATTGTTCTATACTTAATGTATACAGCGACATCTGTAGTAAAGTTGTCTAATGCTACCTATATATAATAAAGTGTAGTCATGTTGAGTAATAGCTAGAGTCATGTTGTTTTATTCCTTTTCTTACACAAAGCTAGAGTTTACAAATACTTTCAATCAAGTTTCCACTAATTAACAACAGGTTATGTGCCCAGTTTTAACTTGACGTTGGAGTTTGTGTTTTGTGCTCAGTAGTTCGAGTGTAATTTTAATAGAAAACAACTGTGTGTGTTAACGCGGAACGTGTGCGTGCCACAAGCAATAATGGCGGTTAATTACCTTAACAGCGTGCCTAGGCTTCTCGGAAGAGAGAATTTTGATGAATGGTCGTTTGGAGTTGAAAATGTATTTGTGCTAGAAGGCTTAAGCAAATGCATTGATGGTACCGAACAGGACACCACTCTAATAGCAAAGGCCAAAGCCAAGTTAATATTAACGATAGATCCATCGTTATATCCACACGTCAAAGAAGCTACCACAGCCCAAGAAGTATGGACGTGTTTAAAAAATCTATATGATGATAGTGGATTTATGAGGAAAATTGGACTATTAAGAATTTTAATATCCGCCAGATTGGAAAACCATGAATCCATGGAGGCCTACATAAATCAAGTCATCGAAACATCGCAGAAATTGAGACGGACCGGATTTAAAATAGACGAAGAATGGATTGGGTCACTACTTTTAGCCGGACTTCCGGAAAAATACAGTCCGATGATAATGGCTATCGAACATTCTGGAATAAAGATTACAACGGATTCCATTAAGACTAAACTCTTAGATATGCAGACAGATGACGGCACTGGCAGTAGGGGTAGAGAAGGAAACAACGGAGCTTTTATAGCGAATAAAGGTCCCAAACAGAGCTACCGAAAGTCAACCAGAGATGGCGTCAAGTCTACTAAAAATGACAGTAGTAGTTCGAATAATAACAACTTTGTAAACAAACAAAGAGATCTGTCAAATATAGTATGCTTCAAATGCAAGAAAAATGGTCATTACATGTCAAAATGCCCAAATAACAAAACTGAAGGTGGTTTTAGTGCAGTTTTTAGTACTGGGCAGTTCTGTAATACAGATTGGTATATTGATAGTGGTGCTGCTATTCATTTAACAGCTAAGGAAGAATGCTTGATGAACAAAACAAATCCAGATATACCCGAGATTATAGTGGCTGACAAATCGAAAATCAAGGTTGAATGTGCAGGTGAATTGGAACTTCAAACTGAGGTAGCTGGCAAACAACATAAGATTTTGCTAAGCAGAGTGCAATTTGTACCAGGTTTGACAACTAACTTGTTATCTGTTGGACAATTAATCAAGAATGGAAATAAGGTATGTTTTAATGAGCATGGTTGCGAAATTTACAATTCCTTTGGGTGTTTAGTGGCAACAGCAAATTTAAATAATAATGTATATAAATTAAATGTTCAAGGCTTAAGTTCAGCGTTTCTGGCAAGCAATGAAATATGGCATCGCAGATTGGGCCATTTAAACAACAAGTACATTAACCAAACAATAAAGTTGGTGGATGGTATTAGCTGTAAAGGCCAGATCAATATTTCTAACTGTATAGCATGTTGTCAAGGAAAACAAGCTCGATTGCCATTCCCACAACAAGGAAGTCGTGCTGACAAAGTATTGCAAGTTATTCACAGTGACATAAATGGTCCAATGGAGATTACTTCATTAGGAGGTGCTAGATACTTTTTAACCTTTATTGATGATTTCAGTAGGATGTGTTTCATATATTTTCTAAAGAATAAAGATGAGATGACCGAAAAGTTTAAAGAATTTAAACAGTTGGTTGAAAACCAGCAAGACACAAAAATTAAAGTCTTAAGAACAGACAACGGAGGTGAGTATATCTCTAGAGAACTGGAACTCTACCTGAAAAATGCTGGCATTATACACCAAAAAACGAACAGTCATACTCCACAACAGAATGGATTAGCAGAACGTTTTAATCGCACGATAGTTGAAAGAGCTAAGTGTATGATGTTCGATGAAGGTGTGAGTAAATCTTTATGGGCAGAAGCCTGCAATGCAGCTTGCTATATAAAGAATCGATCAATGTGTGCTGGAATATCAAAGACTCCTTTTGAAATTTGGCATAGCAAAAAGCCTGATCTTGGTCACCTACGTATTTATGGCAGTAAGGTTATGGTTCACATTCCCAAAGTGAATCGGGCCAAATGGGACCATAAGGCTGTCGAACATTTTCTTGTAGGTTATGATGAAACTACCAAAGGCTATAGGTGTTTTAATCCAAAAACCAGAAAGGTTGTCACAAGTAGAGATGTAAAAATCATGGAAAATCTCAACACACACTTTGTAAATTCAAATGAGAATTGTGTTGAAGAGTTAATCGATCCAGTGGAGGTGATTGAAGAATCAACCACAGATGAAACAAAAGAGATAATTGATTTTTCTAATGATGAAAGTACCACGTCTGATAGTGACTATGTCCCTGAAGGTGTAGAAGATGAAGAGGAAAGGGTTTTGGAAGAGTTTCCAAGAAGATCGCTTAGAATGCACAAGAAGAAGTCATTTGATGAATATGTGACATATATGTGTACAAAGACAAACAATGAAATATCAGAAAATGCTGATCTTCCTAGAACCGTGACAGAGGCGCTTTCCAGACCAGATGGGAACAAGTGGAGGCAAGCTATGTTGGAAGAGATGAATTCGTTCGAAGAGAATGAAACTTGGGAACTTGTAGACCAACCAGAAGATGGTACAACAGTAGTGCAGTGTAAGTGGGTTTTTAAAGTGAAGTCGAATAGTGAAGGGGAGACTAATTATAGGGCAAGATTAGTAGCAAAAGGCTACACTCAAAAAGAAGGCATTGATTACACAGAAACATTTTCTCCTGTTGTAAGACACTCAACTTTTAGAGTTTTAATTGGACTAGCCCTGAAATTAAATTTAAAAATTATACATTTAGATGTTAAGACAGCTTTTCTCAATGGTGTGTTGAAAGAAAATGTTTTTATGACACAACCAGAAGGTTTTATATTGAAAAATAACCAAAACAAAGTTTTTAAATTAAAAAAGGCAGTTTATGGTTTAAAACAATCTAGTAGGGCTTGGAATCAAAGGGTTGATCAAGTTTTATTGAATATAGGTTACAGAAAGTCAAAATTTGAACCTTGTTTGTATGTAAAAAGAAAAGAAAATGGTTTATTAACTATAATAGCCTTATATGTCGATGATTTCTTTATATTTTCAAGTGACATAGAAGAAATTACCTCTCTAGAAATCCAACTTAGTTCACATTTCAAGATTAAAAATTTAGGTGAAGCTAAAAATTGTTTAGGATTAAAAATAACGAGAAATTATAAAGAAAATGTTATAACTATTGATCAGAAAGATTACATTAATGATTTGCTGAAACGTTTTAACATGGTAGATTCTAAGGTTGTTAGTACTCCGTTAGATAATAGTGTGAATTTGAGCAATGTCGAAGGTGAAATCTGTAATGATAATTTACCATATAGGGAATTAATCGGAAGTCTTATGTACTTGGCTGTAATGACTCGCCCCGACATCGCTTATGCTGTAAGTTGACTCAGCCAGTATAATAGTTGCTATACTAGTGTACATTGGCATTGTGCGAAAAGGTTATTGAGATATTTAAAAGGTAGTTTGAACCTTTCCATGAGATTCACAAAGGATGAATCAGATTTAATTGGGTTTGCTGATGCTGATTGGGGGTCTGATAAGAAAGATCGTAAGTCATATACGGGATATGTGTTTAAATTTTCTGGGGCATGTGTATCATGGAAAAGTTGCAAACAAAGAACAGTAGCATTGTCAACTACTGAAGCTGAATATATGGCTCTCAGTGAAGCTACTAAAGAAGCCATATATCTACAAAATCTCTTATATGATTTGACCGGAAAATTGGATTGCATAGTGATATATAATGATAATCAAAGTGCTCAAAGATTAGCAAACAATCCAGTTTTTCATGATAGATCAAAGCACATAGATATCAGATATCATTTCCTAAGGGATGCGTTAACTGATAAAGTAGTGGATATTAAGCATTTGCCCACAAGTGAAATGATAGCTGACATTTTAACAAAACCTTTACTGAATACTAAAAATGTTAGATTTCGAAAAGGTTTAGGTCTAGATAATAATTAAGGTTTGTACTCTGTTGTGTTAATGAATTTATGATAAGTGGAGGTGTTGTGAATATCAGAAATTCATTGTTCTATACTTAATGTATACAGCGACATCTGTAGTAAAGTTGTCTAATGCTACCTATATATAATAAAGTGTAGTCATGTTGAGTAATAGCTAGAGTCATGTTGTTTTATTCCTTTTCTTACACAAAGCTAGAGTTTACAAATACTTTCAATCAAGTTTCCACTAATTAACAACAGTTCCTACTGTTCTGAAAACATCTTGTTCTTGATTCAAGGGGTACTAATCAAACACCGACCAGTTCTAAAGAACGGCGCAAATCAGCCGGTGATGAGAACATGCTCACCTTGAGGGTCAAAACGCATACAGATTCTGGGAAACAGTTGTCAGATTTAGAGATTCTTGAACAAGTTACGGTGCTCAATTTAGACACAGGCGAAAGGGTTCCGTTAAGCGTTGCTGAAGATAAACTACCGCAGGGTATCAATCCTCTGTCGTTACATATCATGAGATTAACTTCGGAATATGTAAGCAGCTCCAGTATGGATAAGGAAAAGGAATCCGATGCAGAAAGTATAGATTATAGGAAGTCGCAAATACCAATAGCTGATAATATAGATTCTGAGGGTAGTGGCATGAGAAGAAAGACTGCTAAGCTTAAGAAATTTTTAGATTCGACTGTTAAGAAAACGATGCACAAAGCCAAAAGTATTGCTCAAGAAGTTTCCCATGCTCGTCACAAAGAAGACACTATAGATATAGTTGATGTTGTAAATCCGGGGGAACATAACATCAAACTGAAGGTAAGGTTTTAGTAAGAATGGATAGGTGTGTTAGATTCGAACTTTAGGCTGATACATTTTTCTTTATTATTATCCCAACATTTGTTAAGACTTTGGTCATAGAAGTTTTGATATCGCGGGACTAATTTCATTCATTTCATTGATATCTTGTCTTCCGTGGCGTCGAGTTGAAATTTCCAAATAGCTGTTTAGGCGTCTCGGTCTCGTCGGCGGAACAGAGCAGAGATCAATAAAGCTGTCCGGTACTATAGTCTAGGCTTCTGAATGCGTTGGTCAGGCGAAGATGGATCTGTTTGTTGCATTTTTGTCTCAATGGTATTAACATAAATATCAAGACTGGGAGAAGACGATACTGGATACGGATTTGGGAACTGCGTCAAATGGTTCACGGCTTTTAACTGCTTTTAAAACTAATCTATCAGGTAATAGTAGAGGGAATGAATGCATAAAAAGACCCTCATCTCTTATTTTTTGTAATGGGATGGATTTGAATGAAACCTTTTGCATTCGCTTCATTTTTGGACGAATAAACTTTGTTAACCTTTAGATTCTGGCGATCGCATCCCCTCTTTTTGCTAGAGGAGTAGTTAGCAACCTCATTTTCTATCTCGCTGAGCTCTTAACCGAATTCCTTCAAATTTACATAGTTTTGAGGGGTCAGCGATTACGAATCGGCGGCTACAAAATACTGGGTTAAAGTAAAAAAATGCATTTTGTAGTCTAACTGATGATTTCAGAGAAAAATCCAAAAGTGTTAAGAATTCAATTTTGCATAAGAATACCTTATTTTTATGACTCATATATGACCACTCGTCAACCACCTCTTAGTTACCCCCACGCTGCAAATCTAAAATTGCCATTTGCAGCCATGACTTTGATTTTAGAGAAAAATTTCAAAAAATCTCGAACAGGAAGCCTCTAAGTGAAATTTATCAAGAATACTTTTTTATAGAAAATGAATCAAGGTTCTTAAATTTGTAATAATTGTCGCCCATTGGCGTAGAAGTTTAAGGGGTTTAAATGGATGCAAACCCCGTAACTACGCTATTGTATTTGTCTCAAAAACATTTTGTTGTCCAAAAAAATGTCTCATCCAGTAAAACTTAAGTTTACCAAGTTTAAACTAAAATCTTCATTTGTTTAGAAGATAATGGAGAAAATGTAATAATTTTACAAAACTTCGACCCCTTGTATCTCGGAAACGAAGTGATTTAGAGACAAATTTTATATGAAAGACCCCTATTATTTTCAGAAGCTCTATCGTTTCCTGAAGTTATGAACGAAAAAACTGAAACACCCTGTATATATATTTTCATCTTTATGTATGTTTCGGTCTCACGACCATCATCAGAAGATGTTTATTTGTTTACGGATAACATTTCAGACTTCCAATTCGCACAAAGGACCGTATGAATTCGAAAAGGTGGAGCATGTACAAGAAATAAAGGAAGAACACGAAGGTCCAATATGGTGTATGAAATTTTCGTGTTGTGGCAGACTGCTGGCAACTGCAGGACAAGATAAAGTATTAAGGATTTGGATAGTCAAAGATGCTTTTCAATTTTTTCAGGTGAGTAAAGCACATATTGTTTCGTCATGGGATGTGTTATGATGCTGGATGCAATGATTTTCTTGGAAAATCGTGGTGTTTCATCTCCAGGTCTAACGATGAAAAAAATCAAACCGATGACCAACAAAATTCAAAATTTTATTCAGGAAGGGAGGCGGCTTTTTTGAAATTTCCTCTTTACAGGATATGCGAACAAAGTATAATGCGGAGAAAGTATCTCCTACACCGTCTCAAGAATCCCTGGTATCACATCACTCGATCGATATCAGCAGCAATTTAATTGCCTTTGAAGCGATGAATTCCAAAGAGAACAGCAAAAGTGTATTCATGCCAAAACCGTTCTGTACATATTCCGGTCATACTTCGGATTTATTAGATGTATCCTGGTCGAAGAACTACTTCATATTGTCTTCTTCGATGGACAAAACGGTTCGATTGTGGCATATTTCGAGGAAGGAATGTCTTTGCTGCTTTCAGCATATCGATTTTGTGACTGCCATCGTTTTTCATCCGAGAGACGATAGATATTTTTTGAGTGGTTCTTTGGATGGAAAATTGCGACTGTGGAACATTCCAGACAAGAAGGTAAAACATGTATTTTATTATCTTCAATATTGTTCCGAATTTCGAGAATTTGATCAATGTAACCATTTAAATGCATTCCAAATTCAAATAAACAAGTCCGAATAGTCCAGTCAATAAAGCGGGAAAATAAAAAAGTTTCTTATAGGAAGATGGATCAAAAAATTTTTTTTTGCATTACCTTCTATGAGTCCTCTAGGTCATTCGTGACTAGCAAGCGAAGTGACTAGCCCCCCGCAACACCCCCAAAACTCAAAATTAACCCCTTTCTAACACCCATTTAAAAAAAAAATTGCAAAATATAGCAAAAGTGAAAATTAAGGACTGAAAATGCCCTCTAGTAGAAATAGAAATGCAGGAAAAATTCGGAAAACTGAAAAATTGCTATCAGTTTTCCAGAAAATCAACCTGGAGAGTGAATAATTGGACAATTTTGATTGAAAAATTTTTTTGATAATGTAATCAGAGCAAGGAAATCAGAAAGCAGTTTCGTGATCAGCGACCCAGAAAACCTACTAGGGGGCATTTTCAGTCCTTAATTTTCACTTTTGCTATATTTTGCAATTTTTTTTAAAATGGGGGGGAAGAAAGGGGTTAATTTTGAGTTTTGGGAATGTTTGGGGGGGGGGCTAGTCACTTCGCTTGCCAGTCACGAATGAGCTAGAGGACTCATAGAAGGTAATGCAAAGAAAATTTTTTTTGGTCCATCTTCCTATAACAAACTTTTTTATTTGGTCGATTTCCCCGCTTTATTGACTGGACTAGAAATAAATCACCGTTGTCCATACTGTCGTGCTTAAGCTAATGGGCAGATCTGCAAAAAAGTTTTAAGATAATAGATGTTTTATGTCGCCTCACACTATGAAATCTATTAAAGTACGAGGGCAAGGTGAAAAGTCCCTGAAAAATTGAACGAATGGCGCCAAAATCGAAAATCTCATGTGACATTTATGATATACCATCTTTAACTAAAATGCAATAAAATTTTCAGACTGATATATCATTCAGTTTCTGTTTTGACACACATCGACAGCAAGCAACCTTGAAAATTTTTGCAAACATGGAAAAAAGTGAATTTCGCGTCTTTATTAAACATTATTTCTTGCGTGGGAAAAACATTACGCGAACCAAAGCATGTGGTAGTATGACCACAAAGGACGCCGGACGTCCTGGTCGCCCAATTGAGGTTACAACGCCAAAAATCGTCGATAAAATTGATCGTATGATTGATATTGGACGATCGGCGAGTTGAAGTGTCATTTAAGATTAAACATATAGTATCCAGTGATGCTTAGGTATCGAGTTTTCTCTCAGATTGATCGCTCCATGTGGTGTTTGACGAAGTATCCTGCTATACGATGGCTATCAACGCTGGTGTTCCACAGGGATCTGTCTTGACACCAAATTTGTTTCTGCCAGGGCCGGATTTAGATGTCTGGAGGCCTCGGGGCAACAAAAGAGTGGAGGGTCCCCTGGCCCCAAATTATTTGCCTGATTGGAGTGAACAAATATAGATCAATGATTTCTGTTAATATTTAAGAACAATATAATCATGTTTGTACAAAGGTAAAGGTAAAACAGCGAAAAAAAATAACAAAGGAAAAGTTGTTTACTAGTGTTTACTAGTCGGAATGTAAAAGATTTTTTTCCCAAGTCTATTGTGGAGGCCCCGAAGGCATTTAGACATTCCACTATAGCATCTGGCACCCGTCTTCAATCTGATTGGTTCATTTAAATATGCTGTCGAATTCCATAGCGGATTGTTTCGACGGTGCTCAAATGAAGAGTGGGTTGTTATTTAGTTTCAAACTGCCGAATTCTGAAGTGCAATGTTTAAGCGGTGCTGAAATACAAAGTTGAATGTTACACAATTTAAGCATGTACTATGCCGAATACTTTACTAGGTGACGCATTTCTCAGAACTTGTTATTTTGTTTTTAAAATTGCTTAAATATCAAGTTAATTAATTTAAAATTGACGTATACTTTTCATACAATTGTAAGTAATAAACACACATGTAGGTATACATAGCTTTTATTTTTCATACTATAAAAACATGAAAGTAAACATTGAATGTGGCAGAAGTTATAGGTGAATACAAGAAAAACATTTTTTAATGGTCCATGACTTTTTGCATCCGGACGATTTTTGGCTACATTTTCTCCTAAGTTGCGCTTCCTTTCCTTGCATGAAGTTTCACCTTTGGCAGGTCGGCCACAAGGAAGTCTCTTACTCCCTCTTGTCATCCCCATTTTTCTTCTACTTGATGATGTTGGTTGAAGTTTAATATTCAAATTTGTTTTCTGTTTTAATGCTAAGGAACTTCCAGCAGTGCATAAGAATGTTTTCCAAGAAATTTTGGGTTTTATACTAAAAACTTTTCTTTCAGTAAACTGTGAAGTACCAACATTAATATGGTGTTGTTGCATATATACAAAAATTCGTTGAAAACCTTCATTAGACTGGTCATCCGTGTGAACATATTCTTTCGAAATTTCTAGAGGATCATCACCTAAATTCAAAGCATTTGACGTAATATCCGTTAAGTCGAGGATCAAAGTAGATTCTTCTACGTTTTTCTTGGTACTTTCAGGTTTCAGCAATGGTATATAAAAGGACATCGCTGCATTTCAGCACCGCTTAAACATTACACTTCAGAATTCGGCACCGTAAGCAGCTAGAAACTGAATAACAATCCACTCTCGATTTAGGCACCGTCGAAACAATCCGCTATGGAATTCGGCAGCATATTTAAATGAACCAATGAGGTTGTAGACGGGTGCCGAATGCTACAGTGGAATGTTTAAATGCGCCCCGGGGCTGTAACCCCGGTTGCCCTCCCCTAAATCCGGCGTTGGTTTCTGCTCCATATCAACGATCTGCTGGGACCACCTGTCCCGTCCACAGCTTTGCAGATGATCATTTCCTACCGCTTTTTCATGGAGAGCCCCTATACCATCCAATGAAACAGCAGAGGATCGAGACAGGGATAGGTTGACGCAATTAATGGAAATTTGCCAAAGATTTTGAAATGGGGATGTGATAATCTAGTAGAGTTTAATGCAACCAAAACTGAAGCTTGCCTCTTCTCGAGGAAGACGTATCCCACAATCCCTAATATGATGATGTCAGGTACAACTAACTATTCCTACGAAGTCTTCCATGACAATGCTCGGGATCACCACCAACAGCACTCTCATGGGACGATCATGTGAGCTCCATTGCGAAAACCGCTTCATAAAAACTTTTTTATTCCGTGCCAAGAGCTACTTCACATCCCAGAAGCTCCTCATAATCTACAAAGCACAGATTCGACCTGTCCTGGAGTACTGTTCACATGTTGAGTTCGGCTCCCAAACTTAGGCTGAAGCTCTTGGATTCTATCCAGAAGAGAGCTATTCGTGTGATTGATGTCACACTTACGACCTCATTGACCTATCTAGAACATCGTAGAAAGGTGGGAGATCTCTCCCTTTTTACAGATATTTCCATGGTCGGTGCTCATGAGAAATCTCGTCTGTTGTTCCACCGCGCTAGATTCTAGATAGGCGGACTAGACTAGTCACCCCTTCACTGTCAAATTCGAGACCTGCGGAACTTCTTCCTACCAGATTTAATTTTTTTATCGAACAGCGAAGTTGTGGAACTCTTTACCTAGTGAGGTTTTTCCCTATGCCTATAACCTCCAAACGTTCAAGAAAAATACGAATGCCTATCTCATCTGCTGGTTCGAACATCATAGATTACCCTCTCTCGTGCAGAAAAAAGTAAGAGCCCTTGAATTGACCGTTAATGATAAGGTTAAAACGTTTTGCCTATTTTAGATTCACCGGGTCCTCGAGGCTTGTCAGGGATACAAAGGAGATCCTTAACATGATAGCCGGTGGAAACAGGTTCAACCTGACCTGGATTCCGGGTCATTAAGGTTGGAAAGGGAATGAGAGAGCGGACAAACTGGTAAGAGACGGGACCGGATTGAACGGTCCCCGAGACCCCATTGCTAGTATCCCCTTCGGGGGTATGCAGATCTTGCGGAACCATCTGAGAGCATTGGAGAAGCATTGACGGCCAAAGCGCTGATTGGCAATGAGGTGAGATACTCCCGCTGAGTAGGCAAAGCATCAGGATAATCTCCGAGATCTTTACAGATCACGGAAATATGATGAAATTTAAACATACAGTAGGGAAATGCGACACTCCCTTCTGTATAAGATAAGAGGGAAACAAAGTGAATCTACTATCTCTGTGAATGCTCTGCTCTCATTCGAACCAGGTAAATCTGGTTAGGTCCGGAGCTCATCACGACCGATGACATAAAAGACCTAAGCGTAAAGCAGATCTTAGGATTCTGCCAAGCAGCAGGGTATACAAATACCCTATGAAAAACGTAGCTGGGTACCATCTCAACCAATACCAAACCAATAGTCACCAGCCGCCACTGATGTAAATGTCACTTAATCCAAATTTGTGTTATAATTGCAGATATGCCTGTTAGCTTTAGCACCAGCATAAGAAACGGTTTTTTTTTCACTGGAAAAGCATTTATTTAGTTTAAAATGTTTGCCGATCTAAAGTAAAATATAATTATTATTGAAATCAGGTTGCTGTATGGAATGAAGTCGAGGGAAGTCCAAAATTGATAACAGCTGCAAATTTCAGTCAAAATGGAAAGTTTGCCATGGTAGGAACTTACGACGGACGTTGTATTCTTTACAATACAGATCAACTGAAATATCACACGCAGATTCATGTTCGATCGTCTCGAGGAAGAAACGCAACGGGAAGAAAAATTAGCGGGATTGAACCGATGCCGGGTCAAGATAAAATATTAATAACGTCAAACGATAGCAGAATTAGACTGTACGATCTGATAGATTTGAATGTTAGTTGCAAATATAAAGGTTATGTCAATATGAGTAGTCAGATCAAAGCTAGTTTCAGTCACGACGGTAAATATATTGTGAGTGGGTCGGAAAATAGGGATGTTTACATTTGGAAAACTAATCACGATTATGCTAAATTTTCCTCAGTTAGGAGAGATAGAAATGATTTTTGGGAGGCCATCAAGGCTCACAATGCTGTAGTCACTTGTGCCATATTCGCTCCTAATCCTGAGGCTATCATCAAAATGGTGAAGGAATCTAACAAATCTGAAGACAGTTCTGGGGAAACAAACAAGGTAAATTATATTAGTTAGAATTGCATGATATTCCACGAAACGAAATAATAAATATTTATACTTTTTATTTATTTAGTTGATAAAATAAAAATTAATAATAATACAGTAAAAATAGTTTAAAATATAATTCTTGATAAATAAGTTCGTTATATTTGAAAGCCATAAATATTTAATAAATTTATAAATGAAATCACTTATAAAACATTATAATAAAAATTTTAGAAATATAACTTTCAAATTTCATCTAAGAAACGAAAAAGATAGAAAATTTGTAACTTTATTTACTAATAACAAAGGAATAGATATATTTTTTATTTATTTTAAAATTATAAATTTGCAATAAAATTATTTATAAATAAAATTTAAAATTTGGCAACAAAAAATTGATATTTCATCAAAAAGAAATGTTGAAAACGAAAGACAAGCTCTTACTTTAACAAAACTTTATTTATTGAAATGATATTTATATTTCAACATTATTTTCAATGCTAATAAAATATAACTAAATAAATTTTTTCTCAAAAGTAATAAAAATAAATATATTTCTTTCAAATTTAAATCAAGAAATCTTAAAAATGATTTTTCATATTTTAATAATAAATAATCCAATTTCTTTATACGTTTTATTCATTCAATTAATAAAATAAAAATTAATAATAATAATAATTCAACACAAATTATTTTAAAATTCAATTCTTGATTTTAAATATAAATAAATTTGTTATATTCACAAACCATAAATATTTAATAAATTCATTAATAAAATAACTTACAAAAAATTTCAAAAATATGCATCATCTACAAAGCGATAAAGATTTTTTGTTGAGAAATTTGACATGAATCTTATTTTTTTTCTTCTATTTTTATAGCATAAAAATAAGGGTAAAAATGTCTTGTAAAATTTGAACTTTTTGTGAATAAAATAAAATTCTTCATATTTAAAACCAACGACCAGTTTCACCTTCTAAAAGCTATTGCAATATGAACAAATTAAATTCTAGATTCTAGGTTTTCTGATTTTTTTTTATATTTTGTATCACATAATACATCTGTTAATTTGTTATAATAATATTGTCATAATCTTGGTGGACCGAGATGGGGGCTGCGTAGCGGATCTATGTTCAATCGAAATGTGAAAGTACGTCTATAGCTAAAGTTTAATTGACATTTGATTGACATTGACCAAATAATTATTAAAATAATGAAAAATAATACTGATGGAACGTAATGCCAAAAGATTTGTTTTTGGGTGTGTCAGAACATCCACATGCTGGCCAGTTGACCTTATTCACAAATGTAAGTTGTCAAACGCCAAAGCAAAAAACCACGATAGACGTAACTCGCTTTGAATGAGTCATACCTGGGGTGTGAATATCTCCCACTATCGCCCCGCCTACTCATTTACGTTTGGTTTTTTAACACAGGAATATAATATGAAAATCAAGATTCACTTGTCCAATAAGTGTTTTAACTATGTATCTTTCATCATTGTTTATTATGTCTCTGTTTTTCAATATTAATTCGTTTTAGGTGGAGGATCCTATTGTAGAGCAACATACTAAAGGCTGTGCAGGTTATGTTTTGGTGTCTGCGGACTTTAATGGTTGCATTAAAGTTTTCATAAATAAATTGAAACCGAAACATAGTTCTTTGCCTGTTTCGGCCATGGCATAGACGGTTGGGAATCGGGTAACAGGATTGAGATTTAATAATTATATTCCAATCAATTTTATCATGAATATATTATTTTCATCATGTATTATATAAATATTGTTTTTAAAAATTGTGATTTAATAGTGTGAATTACCCTTATTGTAAATTATTTGTAGATAAGAAATACAAAGGTTTTAAATAAATTTAACGTGTTTCTCTATTTATAAAAATGATTTATGATATCAGTGGTGTATTTTAATGAAATTTTCCACCGGAATATTTTCTTCTTATTATCACTTCAAATTTAAAATAATAAGCTGACCTGGACTCAAGATTATTCCTTGGATATATGGATTTTTTCTAATTTCGTGGTAATTTATAGACCCACAGCTAGTTAGAAACGTCAAGATATCAAGTGAAAGTCGAATAGTAATAGTAGAATAATAGTAAATATTAATTTAAAAAATATTAATATTAATTTAAAAAACCTGTGATCAATTAATCACGTGACTTCCCTCAATTTTGTTGGCAAAATGACTTTCGGACACTCCTGCGGGTTAGATATAAAAGATGTAGATCTAGATGACAAGGATCTAGAGCATCTGTCGCGACATCGATATTGAAGTGCGCATGGCCAGTGAGTGTTTCGAGTCAGATATCTTCAATAATATATAAAGAAGGAACCAACTTTCAAATAATCTACTATTACCAAAAATTAAAAAAAACTAACCTTGCGCTTGGAGTTTCGAAATAGGGGAACAAAATTCATTGCCGGCGTCTTAACCACCTCGACCATAGCCGCCGATGCAGGTTAAACATTGAATTCGGTATATCAAATTGCTAAGAGTATCGATGTCGCGAGGGTATCTAGATCCTTCTCAGAAAATATATTGGAGATGATTTATAAAACGGTAATGAAATACGTTAAATTGTACTCTATGTTACATTGAAATTTTATTCAAATGGTCTACATGATGTATTTCGCAACTCTATGTTTCATACAGATACCTGCTGTCAGGTTAACTTTTATAATATAACCTTGTTTTATACTGACACATATTGTCACACCACATACTATCAAATTGCACCACAGAATCAAGAAGTCTAGTGTTCTTGTACATTAAGACAAAATAAATCGTAACATCACATCGATGACGTCATCTTAAATTAAGAATTTCGTACGATTCTGCAGGCTAAATATATACAAGTGATATTTAAATCCAAAAAGGTTGTCCTTACGGTTCAAGAAAAACCGTTTAGGCAACACCTTTGATACAATTTCCGATTTCAACTAATTCGGGATTTACAAAATCGTACAAAATGCTATGAAGGTCAAACTAGAAGGGACTTTTTAACTCGGTACAAAGAACATTTTGCCAATATAGAGAAAAAAAAATTATGAAAAATCAGCGCTATACGAACATATTTAAAATACAGGTCAAACTATTTCTCAAGAAAGTTTTTCACTTTAAAACAGTTCCTACAAATGTAGGTGATTTAGAAGGGATGGAAATGTATAAACGAAAAAGCAATTTATTGCATTATGATTTATCTCCATCTGATGGCAACCCCTTGTTTGCATTATTATCCCCAATTAGTATTTAAAGAGGCACATTATTTTGATTTCTAATTTAGTTTACTTTGATGATGGGTTCTTGTAGCAGAAAAATCCTCAGTACTTTAACAGTAGTAGAGTGTTTGGATGTTGGTACTCAGGTTGATGTCGTCTTCACCGATTTTAGCAGAGCTTTCGATCGTTTGAATCATAGCATCCTCCTCTCTAGATTAGCTGATTTTGGTGGGTCGATCCGGCTGGTGGGATTGTTTGAGAGTTACTTGACTGGGCGAAGTCACTATGTAGAGCTTTCAGGTTTCAGATCTGATACTTTCAGCATTCCGAGCGGTGTTCCACAGGGCTCGGTCCTTGGTCCACTGCTATTTAATATCTTCATCAATGATGTTGTCTCCATTTTTACTGTTATGTATCTACTATATGCAGATGACCTGAAGTTGTTCCTTCCGATCAGATCTTCTAGGGACGCTCTTCAACTGCAAAACTGTCATTTACAAGAAGCAAGACTCCTATAATTTACGATTATTATATTTCTGATTCAGTTCTTCTACGATGTGAAAATATTCGAGATCTGGGTGTCTACTTCACCTCTAGTCTTTCTTTCGGTTTCGGTTTCCCTCAATCGGAACTACTTGCTCGATTCGGTGTTTCTAGTCTTGTCGGGCGCAGGCGGACTAGCTCGATAGTATTTCTATTTAAACTCGTTAACAATACTGTTGACTGTCCCGACCTGCTTGAGTAGTTGAATTTCGAAGTGTGCCTAGATTGGGAGCGTGGCATCCGAATACTTTTTATCTGAACACGCCTCGCACACGTATGCTGCCTGCAATCATCGCCTATCTATGAGATGTGCAACAATTATAAAATGTTTCAAAATAGTCTAGACATAATCAATTCATCCGTTGCACATATGAAAGCAATTACTGGGAACATAGCTGATGTAGTGCAATAATTTAAAACATTGTTCAATACATCCTGCGTGCTTGCTTGCAGAACAGCCTTGTATCAATGTTGATATCAGTATTGATGTCTATCTAATTTTTTCTCGTTTTTCATTTTGTATTTATGTTCTTGTTTTATATGAATTATTTTTGTTTTTGTTATATTATATTTGTGAATTTTAATCAAATTGTAGCTTTTCTCATCCTTAATTGGCCTGTGGCTGTTGGGTGGTGTAACTAAATAAATAAATAAATAAATAAATAAATAAACAGTATTTTTAATGAATAAGGGTGATTATTTCTTATTTATAGGGTTATATGTATCCACAGTGTGAACTCTTCTATAGTTTATTATAAATGTTACGTTTTGCATTTTTTGTAGTTTTCCTAAAGACGAAAAACATCGTCACAATAAATCCCTCGAATTATTTGGCATTTTTCCAGATGCAGCGAAGAAGAACCTAGACTGGATATCTAGGTTATTCCATCAATAAAATGTGTTGGTAAGTAAGATAATTTAACTTTAAGTGTTTAGAATGTGTGTGATAATAAATATTTAAAATTGTCATTCAATTTATTTGTTTAGCAAAGAATTCCAAAAGCGATTGCATCTCCCAAAATCTCAAATTTCAAAGGAGGAGCAAAAGAAGAATGGAACTATTTCGAACCGACAGCCCAAACCATCTGTCATTTGTAAAATACAAAACCTTTCAACGCTATCGTATTTCTGGTTAAAAAATGGAAACAATTTATTTAAAAACAGTGAATGATTTATCGTGAAATTATTCAGTATATTATCGAAAAACCAAAATGTTGATAGGCTCCTTATAGATGCGCGAGGCGCTTTTGGATAGTACGTTTAGACCATATGATCTAAGGTAGTATACGTCACTTTAATGCCAAAGTCATTATGTTGGTACAACTTCCGCCATTTAGGAAGCACAGAGCATATACTATTATGGCCTAAGTTTGAATTCGAACCCACATACATGTACAGGCTAATGCTTTACAGATCACGCCACTTTGGCCCCTTTTCGAGATTTATATTTTCAGGTACCTACATAAAGAAGATTTGATAATTTATTGATAAACTTCAATGCCCCATTATAGATCAACTATTTATATTGGACTTTGAACTGACTGGTTTGCAATAATTAATCCTTGGTATTTAATTTTGGTAAATTTATTAGGTACTTCTTACAACTCTCATGACACTTGTTCAAATTCGCGAACTGCATGTAAATACTTGATTGGAAGTGTTGTTAATACATCTACATTATACTTTGATGATGATGCTTCATTGGGTGTCTTCTCTGATAAGGTGGTTGTCTATTTGCCAACACAGATGGAGGAATGTCAATTCCAGTTAAAGATATATTACAGTCTCTTTGTGACATGTCAAACAAATAAGACAAGTCAATATCGTATCTTGGTAATTTATCTCTGAGATAGGCCTTTTCATTTGCTTCCAATGTAGGTCGTCGGCTCATTATGAAACTGGAAAGGTATCTAGGTACTTTTTTCTTTTCGGCACAGTGCAGTAGGAGGGCCCATGAAGAGTAATCAGAATCCAAAACGAATGTATTGTAAATACCCTCATCTGAAACAAACAAAGATGGCGATAATCACTGGTTTCATACTGGTTTGTTGCTTATGTACAGCAAGAGGTTAGCGGAATGTCAGCATTTAATTTACCTCTGATGGCATAGTTTCATCAGAAAATCAACACATTTCGACATATGTGCTCACACACCTCAACTAGAAGCAGCAAATTGTAAAATCTATAATACCTTGAATATAGCAAATTTGGGAAGATGTGTGGGTAGAAACGAATGTAAATACATAAATAGCATTATTGATATTGATACCATATTAACTAATTGATTAATATTAAGATTGTCCAATTGGAAGAACACTAATGACTATACATAAGAAATAATCACCATCATCCGCTAAAAATATGCTTTGAAGTACTGAGGACCCTTTAGCTATCAAGATTATCAAGCATCAAAGTTTACAGTCTTCGGTATTTTTAGTTTATAAAGGTGACTATATCTTAGTTATAATGTTATAGCTTATCCACAGCAGTGTGAACTCTTTTATAGTTTATCAATCGGAAGAAATTTAATGTGTAGATATTTTGGTTGCTTACATGTATCCTCAGAATGAACCCAATGTGAAGTTTCTGCGGGATTTGGTATCGTCCACGTGATGTTACCGAAAAGCATTTCGTTGATGGGATCATCAGTAAAGCTATACGTGAAGTTCATTGTAACATCTTGATATAGTGTTGACTGTGAAGTCGTGAATTCAGCACGCATGCATCGATATGCGAGAGCTTCTTCTGAACTTGCGTAATATTCGATGACGTACCATTTTCCCAACATCTTAAATAAAAATCCAAATTGATACATAAGAAAAACATCCTACAGAAGTTAAGGAGAATACTCCATACTGTGTTTTGGATGATGATTCTCCCATTTGAGAGAAATATAGTTAATGTCATATATAGGTACTAATAGAAATTCAAAATTTGTAGGATTCAGGTTGGGATTGAACAGAATATATCTGCACTTGAAGATACAACTCAGAATGGAATCGCATTTCCCAGTATCACATATTACATGCTGCAATTGAGAAATAAATATGGATAACTTATAGATATACCTACTCAGTAAAAAGAACAACATATTGAACGGGTCCATCATTATTTCTATAATATATTAATAGCATAACTAATTTTATTCTCTTAAATTTTATTTTAATATGGATTTATTTTCTCTAATTGTGACTTTTTGTTTTTGGCAAATGTAGACTTGCTACTTGGAGGCTGTCATTGTGACTTTGAAATATCAGAATCACCACAAATATTTCTGGCAATAGTTTTACCTTTTCTCGAAGAAAATTCATCTTCTTTTGTCTCAAAGTGTGTTCCAGTCTAACAAATACCATTCATTGCATCGGGAACATGACGTCTAGGATATTTGTCGGGATACAATTGAACAGCTCTTCTACTATTTTATTGAGTTTTATGAAAAATCAACAGCTAATCAACTTTTTAGTTATGTGTATACATTTTGAAAGATCCAAGAAGTTAACAATATTTATTGTAAGCAAACAACTAACTTCGCATAAACAACTTCGGAAAATTTCGAGAAATTCGACCGCACGTGCGATTCATCAGCCTTAAGGTGTGGGCAGGTATTTATAAAAACTTAATTTTGATTCCTCATTTCTTTAACGGCACTCTGAACGGAAAAACCTATTATCAGTTTTTGACGTCAACTCTCGAAGACTATTTCGATGATTTCCCTTTGGCCAACTACAACACCATATGCTTTCAATACGATGGCGCTCCACCTCATAACACAAGACAGGTATCTGATTATCTTACTGAAAGATTTTGTGACAGATGGATCGGGCGTAAAGGACTAGTGAAATGGCCAGCCAGATCTCAATGTCCTCGACACATTTTAATGGGGTACGATGAAAAATAGAACTTGTGGGCGGGGCGAATAACAAGTAGCTTCAACTTAATATCATTACGAAATTTGTCAGCTTAAGAAGAAGGGGAATAACTCGCGCAGTGTATAACATACAGATAAGAGAAGAGTTTTGTTTAGAGAATCGTGGACAATATTTCGAGCATCTGCTCTTTGGCCATAAAGGAGAATGCTGACATCAACAAATATCCAAAAACTATTGCTTTCTTGAAGCGTCAAGCTGTAGGATATATACCAAAAAGTCCACAGTTTTATTACCTGAACAAGTAACCAAATTTTTATGTGTAGCTTCGGATGCACAATATCTGCAAAAGCAATTTTAGTCGAAGAGATGTTATATTTTGTTTTAATGTTATCGTTTTCAAACAACTATAATAGAAAAATATCGTTCATTACACTTCCAGATATAGATTTCTCCCTGCTTGCATGACTTCCCTTCATACGCGCACGGAAAATCCTTATTTCCACACTCCTAATGAAATGTAGGTACTATTACATGTGACAGATAGAAATAATCGAAGCCTACTATTGTATAAAAACTTTTTCTTCAATATTTCTAATTTTTGGGACTAAGGTTCAAACCTTCAAAAATCCAATGTGGCGCGCATAAGAAAAATTAAAGTTGATGATGATGATGATTTGAGAAAAACGAAACGTCTTAGAGGATTGTAAACTTCGCCAAAGGATGAAGCTCAAAAAGTTCTAATTGGAATGTATTTATAGATTTTTTCTAACCTAACTAAAAACGAAAACCGTAGATTTCAGTTTTTCCGCCATATTGCCGCAAGTACCAAAGATAACTTTAATTGTTAAACGGAATATTATCGTGCTCACCGATACGCATCATTGCCGCAATTTAACCATCTTCGTATCTCTTATAGTTTCTAAGATCCCAATGATGAGAGTCGAATTGGAAACACGCGGTATAAAAAGAAATATTACATACCTGCTCTAAGTCGAAATTCCTCACTGCTCTCACTTTCGGACATTTTTGTTTATCATCTGGTTTCTTTCTTCTCAAATCACTGGATCTAATTAACATCAGTACTGCGAATATCAATAGTTTGTAATTCATTGTTTAATTTGATAGGAGGGAATGAGTATACCACATAATTTAGTGGTTTCCTAGTTTAGATTGTCATTCATAATAATTATGTTTATCAGTTAAGTGGGCGAATCAACATTTTGCTGGTCTGTGGTGGTGCTATCCTCATTATTTACTTACTGGTCATCGTTAGATATTTACAAGACAAATAATTCACTATCAACCAATCCGAAAGTTATTTTATGTATATGTTTGAAATAAACACATTCAATAAACAGAATGTTGCACAATTATTACATGAATGGATCTCGTTCACAAATGAATTCATTCTTATGTTAAGAAACAATGTCAGTATTGAAATTACTGTGATGGCTTATAATTGTTATATCAACGCTAACATCAAGTATGATATCATTTTCTGGGGAAATTCGTTGAACGTGTCAAGATTCTCTAGAAAAAATGTCTTAGAAATATATTTGGTCTTAAATATCAAGGTTCGTGTCGTCCATACTTCAAAAAGTATGGTATATTAACCATTTCTTCAATGTACATTCTTAAATCTGAATGTTTCGTACAAAAATACTTTGATAAATTTTTTCGAGAATTTACTGGATCGCACAGTCATGACAGGAGAAACAAGTCAGATCTAATGCAAGATCAAACCTCAAAAAAAAAATTATTTCGTCAAAACTTAATCTCCTTGTAGACTGATGCCCAACGTTTTTCTAATTTTTCGATCCCTTCCAAATGATACGATTTCGGAAATCCTTCAAAATAGGCGTTTGCTTCAATGATGACTTCCACGTTGGAGCCAAATCTCTTTTCACTGAGCCATTTCTCCAAGTTTGGAAATGGGTAAAAATCGCAGGGGGCTAATCCGGAGAATATGGTGGATGCTGAACACATTCGTAGCGCAATTCATGCAATTTTGCCATTGGGACGGCGGACCTGGGCGCCTGTGCCTTGTCCTGGTGGAAGAGCACTTTTTTTTGCCAAATGCGAGCGCTTTCGCTTGATATCGGCGTCGAATCGATCCAACAGCTCGGTATAATATACGCCGGTGATCGTTTTGCCCTTTTCAAGGTAATCGATATGGACGATACTGTGCGCATACTGTCGCCATGACTTTGTTGGCCGATAAACTCACTTTTTCGGCCGTTTTTTTGTGTCTGGTGTGTTGTAATGGATCCATGTTTCGTCCATGCGGTTACGAAACGGCGCAAAAACCACGCTTGAACATCGCCAAACACCCCTTTGAAGTTGTCACACGGTAGCGCCTGTTGTCAACAAAGAGTAAATGCGGCACCCATCTGGCAGATGGTTTCCTCATATTCAAGAATGTATGCAAATATTCCGTACCCGCTCGGTGCTCGAGCACTTTAACTCGTCGATCGTCATCATCATACTATGGATTTTATCGACGATTTCGGGCGTTGTAACCTCAATGGGACGACCTGAACGTTCGACGTCCTTTGTGGTCATACTACCAGAACAGCTTCAAGTTCAAGCCTCAAACCTGCCCTGAAGATACCACCTATAATGGTTGGCGAAACGTCGACATCAAGTCGAGCTATTGTGATGCGGAATCTATCCGGAAGCCAAGATTTTCCATACTACGAAAACTACTTGTGAATCGTTCCAATCGATGGTGAAGAGTTCCCCATAATGTTTAACAAGCGATGCTTTGGCTTACGTAATGTTTGTGTTGAATGTGTTGAAGTCTTACTGAAAATCACTTTTATGTCAATGTTTATTTTTTGATCTGTCATACGCTAATTGGACAAATGGAAAAAAGATCGAAAGCATATCGGAATATTTATGGTAAATTTCGTTGCTTTTGGAAGTTCCTTCTTTGGGTTCTCCTGGCTCTATTGATTTGAAGGATCTGAAAGAATCTTACAAAACTAATATATTAGTCGAAGATCTAGGATCTAGATAACGAGATGAAACATTTTCTGTTTCTTATGCATTCAATGGGGAAAACATATATGAAAGAAATGCTGAACGTCATAAAAGAGAATAAAATCTCCGGAACGTTTCCAAATATTGAAATACTTCTCAAAATATTTTTGACTACCCATCAGTAATGACTTTAGAATTTTAGATGTTTATGTAAGTATTTGATTTTCGTTCTTCTATATAGTATATAATCAGTCTGTGTTTTTTAATTCAAATTGATGAACTGAAAACATTCCACATGCAATTTCCTAGTAATGCAGGAAATTCATTGCACGAAGCCACGCCCCTTAAAAAAATCGGCTGCAGCGCATGAAGGCTCGCTTTGCTCGCACTGACTTGCATATTTTGATTTTATGGCCCGTAAAACATATGAGGCCTAGGCCCCGGAAAGTGCATAAAACAGCACTGAATGTAAGAACAAGAAAACCTAGATTTAGTATAGCATAATCTTGATATGTTGCTACGTAAAAACGCCGAACATTATTGAGTTGTTGAAGAGTAAATTAGATTATCATCAATTAAAGGCTTGAAACTAGTAACTAGATTTTCCTATAAGCTTATTATAGAAATAGAAAGAAAATACGTTAATCACAATAGCTCTGATGATAACTGATTTATTTTTATTATCTTATGAGAAGGATGAATTCTAACAAAACAACTTTTTATAGCTTCCATTGAAAATTTCAAACAAAACTAAGCATTCAGCACTTAGTGAAGTAAGTTAGTCGTGATTAGATTAGAACTCGAATTGTGCTCATCTCAGAGGCCAAGCTAGCAATACTGCCATAATCCACAGATAATAGAATTATCTGTAGCATAACCTTTAGATTGGACTCATTGCCGATGCGAAATATGAGTAAATAAATAAATCAAATAGACTGTTGGATATTAAAAGCTACGTTAGGTACATTGGTTTATCAGAACTATGGTATATACATACTTCTAGTATTATTATGCAGACTGTATACAAACACATTTTGTGTTATAAAATTATTCAATAGACAAAGTTTTCGTTCTCCAGATTGAACAGTGACAATATGTCTATCAGTTCCGTATAGCTGTTTCGCTCTCTCATGAGCGCTTCAGCGGAAAGGGCCACACGATGAAGTTGCTATTGAAACATCTCTGCAGAGATATAAATACCCCGTCAGAAAAAAAAACCAGGGTGTTCCAACACCATCTACTGGAAAGCAGATGACCCACTGAGAATGTAATTTACAATGCCACGCATCAATGGTATAGATCTCACTATTCAGAGGATCGACGGGGAAACAGTTGGAAATATAGCCGCTAGGTGACACCCCGGGAAGAATTAAAATTGAATACAAACGCACTTTTCTATTTGGCAACATGGTCGCCAAAATCTTGTTCCCTTCCTCAATCATTCAAATTAATTATGTGCCATGCAATATCCTTTTCACTATGGAAGTTGAATCGAAAGGTTCACTCCCGTTCCTAGATGTCTTAGTTAGTCAACAAACTGACAGGACATTCTGTGTATCGAAAACCCACTCACACTGATAGATACCTCAATGGCTTTTCCCACCACCACCCTGGCCAGAAGCAATCTGTCATAAACTCCTTGGTCCACAGAGCTGTCAACTTATCCCAACCCCAATCCTTAAAATCAGACTTGAAACACATTTCATCTGTCTTATTATCAAATAATTTCTTCCATTATAACATTCAAAAAGCCATAAAGAAATACAGTTCGCCTGAAATTTCAAATCAACTTGATCCACAAACCCCTTCACCTCCTTTATCCACTGCCTATCTTTCATATATCGAAAATATAACAGATCGAATTTCCATACTTCCAAATCTATCTCAGTTTTACAAACATATCAAAGATCCCCTATTTCTCATATTCATTTAGAAGGTGTTTATAGCAATCCCTGTTCATGCGGTAAAGTCTACATTGGTGAAACAGGTCGTACAGTAGCTACTCGGGTGAAAGAACATGAGCGCTGTACAAGACTTCATGACACCAGTGGATGTGCACTTGTGGAATATAGGTTTGACACTAATCATCTAATCCTTTTCGAAAATAATAAAATTCTAGCCCTAGGTCCATCCTTCTATTGGCGAAAAATTCTAAACCGTTACTCAGGATATTACCTTCCCAATATTTGAAAATCTATCCTGGAAAATTCCACTTCGCACATCACACAACGGCAGGGTCAGGTAATGAAAAAAAGACAGGCATACCAAGGGGAACGTGGGAAGAGAAAGTGAGGAGGCGGACAACAGCAGAGCAAGAGGAATAAGATTGGAAGATATAAAAATACTAGCACAGGAAAAAATGAAGGAAAATATGAAAATAAAATTCTGTGAGCTAGCTCGACACCGAAAGATACCTACATGAGCTCCAAGATTAAGTGGGTGGTAAAATAAGGATTGAAGGTATAACTATGTAAAGGATGTTTTTTTTTTGTTGCGATAGAACTTCTGATTGAAACAGCTCTGACACTAGTTATCATGTAAGGTTATTATCATTCAGTAATTGTAACCATTTGATCGTGCAAAGATGCACTGATGGTGATATGGCCACGAGCGTTCTGGGACATGTTAGCTTATGAATGTAAATGCTTTCTTATCTAATATAGTTCTATGAGAATATTTTAGGACAAATGAGGAGGAGCGTGGTCCAGCCAAACACTGTCTTACAGGCTCTTGACGTTCAAAGTAGATATTTCAATTTCTACGGACGGACCTGTTTTATAATTGAGTTCATGATTATTTATGCTTATTCAATAGTTCGAATAACTTAGAACATTTTGTAGGTGAATATATAGCAGAAGTGGACCACGCTTAGTTCCAAATTATATCGATCACATCCTTGTTACTGCGATTAAATATACCACGATCAAGAAATTCGGATAATCAATATTCAATCAAACGATAGAATGGATAGTTAATGTCATTGCATTGACACGTTTTATCAAACTCTGATGAAGATACGACTTGCGAAAAAGTCATAAGAAATGAAGATGTCTCAAACTTATTTGTGTATCCAAACTTAGTTAAATTGATCGATCGGGTTTTTCTTACATAAAGCAAGAAATGTATAAGAAATTGGAATTGTAAAACCTATACATGATTGACGGGAATGAAAAATTACATGTGCGAATTGAGTTTAATTTTGGTAGAACTATTTTAACAAGGGTTGTGTCAGGTTCAGTGATCTGTCCAGCGTCCGGGTTAAGCTTAGTGAAATCCTTGAACCTTTTTTTCGACAGTTATCGTGTACTAAAACAAAATTCAGAAAACCGCACATTTTTATCAAGACTTGCAATAACCGATCGCCAAAAACAAATGATAGTTGGTTGCCCTAAAGTATTGACTAAAAACTTGCTAAATCTCAAAGAAACCAAACAATTCATTAAATTTAACCCACAAATCATTATCTTAAAAGCGTGCAAAGGTAATGAAACTGTTATCATGAAGACAAACTTCTGAATTCAATAGAAAATATTGGCTTTAGAGGTACACCTCATAAACTTATGAGGAACTACTTACTGAACAGAATGCAATGTGTTAGAATCAAGAATACAATTAGCGAATATAAAACCTCAGAATTTGGGATTCCACAGGGTACAATCCTCGGCCTAATATTATTCAATATATATGTCAACTACATATTCTTCCTCAATAACTTTAATCAGCTTTGCCGATGAAAACTGGTCGACACTGGAAAAGGAAGCTGAAAAGGACATAGAAAGGTTAAAAAAATGGTTAGACTTCAAATTACTTTCCCAAAAATTCCATATAACCGTTTGCATACCATTCTATTCGAATAAATACAAACCCCCACAGTACTCACAAATTGAACTTGAAAAAACAACCAATAAAATGTGCTTACGCTGGAACCAACAGATCAACTTTATATCTAAGAAACTTCGGTTTATTATATACAGTCACCTAAAAAAAGAGTTGCCAATTCTTTTCTACAAATAAACTTATTATTATTGTATTATCATTATATTATGAATGAATATGAGGATAAGATGTCTAAACAGTATTATAAGAACTTAATAATTTTTCTTTGAGAGTTTAGAAGTATAAATAAGAAACATAATATGCTTATAATGTATAACAGAAGGCACCATTTTGTCATACACGTCGACTTATAGGTACCTATTCAAAGTCCTGCGTCTAGATAAATTTCGAGAAAGTTGTCGCCACGTACATTTGAATACGAATTAATAGCAATTCGTGAAACGTGCTCTTCACAGCGCAAATAAAATTCAATTATTGACATATTAACACATTTCCATTTCTCTTATTAGATAAAAATAGTAATCCACTAGCCACAAAATAAACAATTGTTTCCAATAATGCAATTACCATACCAGGACATATATCCATCATTTCTGTTGTAACAGTTATTGAATCTACATTATAATATTGAACAAATGTTACACGTTTATGTCGTTATTTGCCCAAAATCAAACTATGTTTGCAAAAGCATTAAAAATTCTTTTAAATTTGACATTCATGGATTACAAATAGAAGCCCCACGCAAAATAATCTATTAGCGCTTATTATTATTCTTAAAACGGAATATTCAACTAAGTAAATATTTTACCCATCGAAGTAGGCGCTTGGATGACCAAGATATTCATGTAGTATTGTAATTGAGAACAGCTAATAAATATTTTTTCCTAATCATAATAAATTATTCGTAGATTCTAGTGATTATGGTTCTTTAATATAACTTCTCTTTTTGACGTTCAAATAATATATTTTTATCTTTATCAAAAATTGTTTTGTTAATAAGAGTTTCCATGTAATTTAGAAAACAATAAATGACTTTGATTTATGACATACGTCTGCAGCCGGCTTGTGTTTTGAAATCCAATCAAAACTGCAGAAAACTTTGGATCAAATTGATGTACTTGAAATGGATATAATCTACCTAATTAAATACCTAAGGTACTATTCTATGATTTTACAAATCTAAATAACTATGATTACTTCATGAATTAGCTTATTCTATGATTTACATTTCTTTCCTATTACTAACAACTAATCAAGTTTAAGATAACTATGGAATTTAATTTTAAAACTGTCAGTGTCATAAATGTAACAATGTCAGATAATACATTATCTTTATAGGTTGAATTAAATAGACAATAGAAAGTGTTAATTCAAAATATCTGAATACGGTTAAGCTTGAATCAGATTATTATAAAGTTTTGCCTAATTTGCCACAATTCCGCAAGTAGCACAAGTACATTGAGAGATATAGAATTAAATTTTCTGTTCTATGAAGATAACTTAGATAATTTAACATTGCCACCACTTTAGTCCCGTCAGAGTCTCATATTTTTGTAAATATGAACCTCTGAAAGGATACTAGATCATTGATGAACACAATGCGATTCAATGCCCCGCCATAGATCAACTATATTCCGATGAATGTGCGTGAATAGTTGATCAATGGCTGGACATCGAATTGCATATGGAGATGTCCAAACATCATCACAAAAGCATATGCAGTAGACGGTAGCTGAAATCTAGGAAATTCTACAGCACTGTCTAATGCTGCTTTAATATTTTGGTTATGAAAAAAGTTAATATTCTATACAAGATCCATTCTTGGAAGTAATCATATAACATGATATTGATACGTCTTCTGATGATGATCGTGAGACCGAAACGTACGTAAAGACGAAAATAATAAGCATATGTGTTAGTGTGACCTATTTCCCGAGAATTTATATATAATTCATACCTGGGTCAAGAATCGTTATTAATACATAGTAATTAGTGAAATAGTCTTGAGCTAATTGAGAAACCCTACAGATGAACAGTAAATAATCCACTAAGAATTCGTAACAGGGATACTGAAGGAACGTTGATTCTAAGTAGAACTGTAACTGTAAAGTTTCTTATTATGCTACTTACCTTTTCACTAAAATATTCAGACCGCCGTTAATTTATTCTAATAGATTTGATTTCACTCGGCTTCTCTGAATGTATTTTATAAATAACTGAATGAATATTTTGTCACTAATTTAGGTTACTAACCTATTAACTATCCTCCTTGTCAAGGTTGCTTTGAGTTTTATTTGTTTTCACTAAAATAGTATCAGATGAGATACTTTCGAATGATATTCAATGATACTTTTCAAAAACCAACGACAAAATATGAATATATGAATTTATTACAGTACTAGTAGTATCCTTTCTTAACCATTATTATATAAATAAATACATTCATTTTGAAATCAAATAACTATTAAAAGTTCGATTTTCAGTAGTTTAATAAATAAATGTGACTATAGTATTGTAGTACTTTGTAATATTTGTTTGAAGAAGCTTATTTATTAAACTAGTGAAAATCGAAATTTTGATAGTTATTTTATTTACATCACGTAATGGCCGATTCTATTCAATTTTTAAATACATTCTTGGCAAATCACACTTCAAAATAGGAAAAATAAATGTTACATAGCATATACAACAAAATGGATAAAACATTACAATAATAAAATACAATCACAATTGACTAAAAAACCAATGTTGGTATGGTTTATATTGCCGATGTTTTTTCCGAATTTTTTTTTTATACTTTGACTACACGAGAGCCAGCGATAGAATGTTGGGAGAGGAGATAGGCATTCGTATTTCTCTTGAAGGTTTGGAGGCTATATACATAGGGAAAGACCTCACTGGGAGAAGAGTTCCACAACTTCACTGTTCGATAAAAAAATGAAGTCTAGTCCGCCTAGCTAGAATCTCTTGTGGTGGAACAACATAATATCTATAAGAAATGTAGAGATCTCCCATCTTTCTACGATGTTCTAGAGAGCTCAATGAACTCGTAAGTGTGACATCATCAATCAAACGAATAGCTCTCTTCTGGATTGAATCCAAGAGTTTCAGTGTATGTTTGGGAGCCGAACTCCGAACTGTGCTTCATAGATTATGAGGAGCTGCTGGGATGTAAAGTTGGCACGGAATAGAAAACCAATTTTGTGAAGCTGTTTCCGTAATGAACCTCACAGGATCGTCCCACGAGAGGGTGCTGTTGGTGGTGATCACGAGCATGGTTATGGAAGACTTCATAGGAATAGTTTTACCTGACATCTTCATATTACTCTACTATAGATTATCAGACCCCCATTTCAAAATTTTTGCCAGATCTCCATCAATTGCGTCAACCTGTCTCTGTCCAGTGGATGGATAGAGGCTTCATATAAGAAAGAGGTGTGAAATGTAACATCATCTGCAAAGCTGTGGACGGGACAGGTGGTCACTTCCAGAAGATCGTTGTTATGGAGCAGAAACAAAGTTGGTGCCAAGACAGATCCCTGTGGAACATCAGCGTTGATTGCCATTGTAGCGGAAGATAGTCCGTCAACCACTACATGTATTGATCTATCCGAGAGAAAACTTTATAGTAAGCGACAAAATTGAGCCGGCACACCATATGGCGGAAATTTCCTGAGAAGGCTTTGGTCCCAGACTCGGTCAAATGCTTTGGAGATATCCAATGATACAGCTAGAGATTCCCCATGCTTTTCAATAAATTTTTGTCATACATGTGTTACGTAGACAAGCGGGTCCCCTTATGTCAACTGACATAGGCCATATTGCCGGTCATTCACCATTTTGGAGCTCTCTAGGTATTGGACGAGCTTTTTGTTGATTGCTTTCTCTTTTTCCTTTTTTTTGTAAGCATTCTTACATAAATTTAATAGTCCATCAGATACATTTTATAGAAATGTTATCAAGCTAGTGGCATAATGAATAATAGTCCAAGCAACAGACAGAAATGCGTGCAGAAATTAATACCTGGAAAAAAAAATATGAGCGTATAGGAAATTGAATTTAAAGGTGAGTTTCTGATTAATGCAACTCGATCGGAAATGGCGAACATAACCTAAAAAATTCCCAAAGTTGCAAAAAGTGGTTTTTCTCAATTAATTAAAAAACTATAGCTCGGATCGGAAAAAGTTGAATGAGAAAGTTGTAGGTATTGAATAGATCTATCGATTCGTCTCATAATAATTATAAATATCATTCATCTTTTTCGAGTTATATCGAAAAAACCGTTAAAAATCGGGGTATCGAGAAGTCGTTAACCATTACGTTTTCATATGTATTGTTTCCTGTACATATAGCCCATGGCGAGCTAAGAGAGCAATTTATTTCTTAATTTGAAATATTGATTTTTTTCTCAAAATATATCGAATTTTCTAAAAAAAGAGCTTCTCATAAATTGGCTAGATCTTCTCAGGGAATGGTCCTGGAGTAACAATTTTGAGCTTATTTTTTTTTATGAAGAGTTGTGCTATAATTTTATTGAAGAAAGGTAGCGATTTTTTCAATTTTTAGGGTGAAAAAAAGACTTTTAAAAAATGTCATCTTTTTTCAACGTGTTTTTTTCAGATTAGTTTTACAATTTTAATTTTAGAGAAATGTCTTTGACGGAAATCGATTTCTAACATATTTTTACGTATTGGCAAAAAAAATTTTTCACCTACGATCTTCTGGACCAGCGATAATTTTTTTATTTCAAAAAAATCTGTAAGACGCAATACACATTATACAGAAGTGTGTTTTATGGAGGTTGATGTTAAATACCTACATTTTCAATAAAAAAAATATTTGGATATGTTTCATTGATTCATAGTATTACAAATTGAGTAACAAAGCTAAGCGTGCGCGGCTGCCGGAGCGTGAGGCGGAGTGGGGGAAGCATTGCGCGCTCGTACTGAAAACTGATTTAGTGCGTTCAAAGCAAACACGAATATCGTATTTATTTTCGCCTTAGAAGCAAAATAGACCTATTATTTATTTTCGAATAGTTATTTTTGTATTAAGTGCGTAAAATGAGTGTTTTTTTGATGGCACATGAGAGTGTTAATTTTTGACCGAGACCGCAAGTCGAGGCCAAAAATTCTCTCGAATGTGCCATGAAAACATGAATTTTATACACGAAATACAAACAACATTTTTTGTACAACTGTGAATGTGAATTTACATAGTCTGAAATACCTATATTAAAAATAAATACTTCCAATATAATTTCACAGCATCCAGTGGTCTTTTTGTGTCGTTACTATAGGAACGGTTTGTTGGCACGCCGCGTGTTTGACTGTGTTTGCTCGTAGTTGCTTCAATTTCTACATGTTGGGAGTAATTGTTCAAACTTTACTATCAATTATTATTCCAATAAATGAAATTGTTTTATGATAAATAATCAATTAATAATTGACTCTGATATAAATAAAATCCTTCATAAAGGAATATTTCATGTTTATTTTGTGAAAAAGTAAATATTTACGCATCAATAGAGATGTAGAAATGTCAAGTTTTTTTTTGACAGTTGCACAAAAACTGTATTTTCCGTGTCATACGTCATATCAGCAGCATATTCCACAAGTGAACGATAGTGTACAATAATACAAATTCTGTTCAAAGAGAAAAAAACTTGATGTATTAAGTGGAGAATACTGTTTTGATAATAAATCGTAATTTGAATGACAAAAAGTAAAACAAATTAGAAATGTAAAAAATTACTATTTCCGAGTCTATTTTGATTCTAAGGCAAAAATGAATACGGTATTCGTGTTTATCTCATCGAGCTACCCCAGATTAAGTACAATACGATTTTTGTACGCTATCTAGGAGCCGAAATATTGGAAATTTTGCAACCACAAGCCATTTAGAACGCACTAAATCAGTTTTCAGTGCGAGCGCGCAATGCTTCCCCCACTCCGCCTCACGCTCCGGCAGCCGCGCACGCTTAACTTTGTTACTCAATTTCTAATACTATGAATCAATGAAACATATCCAAATATTTTTTTATTGAAAATGTAGGTATTTAACATCAACCTCCATAAAACACACTTCTGTATAATGTGTATTGCGTCTTACAGATTTTTTTGAAATAAAAAAATTATCGCTGGTACAGGAAACAATACATATGAAAACGTAATAGTTAACGACTTCTCGATACCCCGATTTTTAACGGTTTTTTCGATATAACTCGAGAAAGATGAATGATATTTATAATTATTATGAAACGAATCGATAGATCTATTCAATACCTACAACTTTCTCATTCAACTTTTTCCGATCCGAGCTATAGTTTCTTAATTAATTGAGAAAAACCACTTTTTGCAACTTTGGGAATTTTTTAGGTTATGTTCGCCATTTCGGATCGAGTTGCATTAATCAGAAACTCACCTTTAAATTCAATTTCCTATACGCTCATATTTTTTTTCCAGGTATTAATTTCTGCACGCATTTCTGTCTATTGCTTGGACTATAAAGTCAGACAACAAAGCATAGAAACAGGATGACGTTTTTTTCAATTATAAGGTAAATATTTTGAACAGTATAATTGTTTTAGAAAATCAGAAGGAATGAGGATTTTGGTACGATTTCAAATATTTTACCTATAAAATAGAAGAAAGTGGACGTCCGAAAACCGAAAAATACCTCATTATAGTTTAATTGACTGGAATTGTAATTAAAATCTTTGTTAAAATTTAAGTCTTTGCTATAAGATGATATCCGCAACTCGTTACATTTAATTTCTGTTTATTGATATTTTATTTCCTCGTATTATCGCTGAACTTTCGTTACAGGATATCCTGAATATTTTTTGAAGAATGTTGTTCGTATTTCTCTCATTATAAGGAAATTTACGGTTATTCATCATGTACTTTCATAATCTACATTGAATTTTTGAACGTATATGAGTCATATTTTCTTCATTCAAGTAAATACTGGTTTCATCAAGGAATACTGAATCTTCAACTATGACAACGTTTCAAATATCACAGTATCCCGCATAGCATAAATGAGTGAATAAAAAAATACTAAAGAAAATAAAATGTGTAACTGGCACGTCTTCATAGGAAGTACCTACAAGAATAAATTATAGTAAATAATAGGCGAAAGCCTATCAAATTTTATAATTAATTGTAATGGATGTATAAAACATATAAAATCTGAAAATATTATACACATAAAAGAGAGAATTAATAATTCAACGGTGTACCTGGTGGTAATTCCGTATAGGCCTAGAGCATACATTTCGTTTCTAATACATTTCAATAATATTGGATGATAACAAAAATAATAAAATAAATTAGAATGTCCATCTGGCGCGGTATTTGTGCATCAAATTTAGTTGGAAAGTGTAAAATTATACCGAATAATCCTTACTTATTATGTAAGTAGGTATGTTTGTTGTATATTTCAATTCATAATATTTCAATTTTATGCATAACCGCTTATACTGCATACGTGATCGATTCGAATGTGTTAATGAATTTCATTAACCAGAAATTATGCAAGCCCATTTGATATACTCGATCTTGCCTGATAAACTAAGCTGATTATTTTCTTCGAATTGTATCAATCAATTTATCCAGAGGCTTTTGTGACAATTTAGGTCAATTATATCTGAATTACTGAATCTAACACACTGGTTTATCAACATTTTTTTCATTTAGTTTATTATTATTTCATGTTCAAGATGACCGATTGTCTTGATGTTTGAGATAATTTGTTGTTGTAGTAATTATTCTTAATTAGACTTTACTTTGACGTTAGATGTCACTGAAAATATAATACTTATGAGTGATGATCATTAAGGTCTTATTTATAAAAAATGTGGTTACACAGTGGCGTAAATGACAACTTTAAAGGAGTGTTTGGTGATGTTCAAGCATGATACGAAGAACTTTTTGCGCGGTTTATTTCAAGTTGGGTAATTTCTGAGATAATCAATAAGCTGCCATCTTTAAAAAGCCATAACATTCTATGGTAGGCCCAAATCGAAAATTTTTATATGAAACACCCCTTCAAATCGACCCGGGAGGTCACCGTTTCATTATTATTATTATAATTAGGTGCTTCCGGAACAACTGTATATAATGGTCTAGGTTCTAAGAGATAGATACATATTTTGGGCCTGAGATATAACATGCTGGCATATGTGCTATGTTTTAGCAATTATTTATCTGAGTATTTTATCCTATGTGAGTTGGACCGCCCATCCGTCCCATTTTGAGTCGCCCCAGAAAACATTCAATTTTGGAACGTTTTATAACGCATGGACGCATAGAAAATGTTGGCGTATGGTTTTCGAGTATGAGCATTGATAACGAAAAAATTCCGCCTGGTCAAAAAGTGTTATACAACGTTCCAATTTTGGTCGTAACTGAAGTTGCCAGTGCTGGCAACTGCATGGAGAAGAAATGTTGGCATTTATTGAATATTGATTGCCAAGGGACCCTTTTCGACACGCTCCAAAATTGAATATTTTCTGGGGCGACCAGCTCAAAATGGGGCGAGGTGGGAGGTCCAACTCACATAGGATAAAATACTCAGATTGATAATTGCTAAAACATAACACATATGCCAACATGTTATATCTCAGGCCCAAAATATGTATCTATCTTCTAGACTATAAATTGAAGTGTAATATTATAAACATACGTGATTTGATATTATTTGAATTTTACTAATTTCTGCTAGCTTGGAAACTGTGATGTTGAAGTCTCCATGTGGATTCGAAAACAATTTCATAGACAAGCGATAGACAAGCGGTAAAGTGCTATCTGTGTTGAATGTAAGAAATGAAACGATTGTGAATAAAACAACAATCCGTCACAGTTGTTTCGTGATAGAGTAAAGGATGTAGGAAGTGAAATAGATAATATAAAATTAAATTGATGCTGATAAAACTTATAGCTATCGTAAAATATAACAGTGGTTCAACTAGAACATTTTTTGCGATCCAATCTGGTATATAATCAGCGAAACAATAGACCGATATCTTAAATGTTGACCTGGTTTTATATTAAATTAGCGGCCATTACATTTTTAACTCACCGGAAGCGCTTCACTATAAAGCTTCCCCTAAACGTAGCATCTTGTATGACATATTTGTATGTGCAATTAAGTAATCATACTAAACTGTAGCCTATACTATCGTACTTACCTATAAACATGTCTGAATTTATCTTTTTAGGTAAACAAACCTACATGTATAGGGATGCGATTTTTCTAATATTATACGTAAATTTATCAAACACAAACTACTGACTTACATGTAGAAACAAATAGGCACATATTAGTTTGTGTTAACTGTTTGTGCAATCATATTTGAGCGTATTGGATTTGAACATGTTAAATGCAAAAATAGCTGCTACTATGCTTATCAACAGCTGTGAGAATTCAGTAAAAGAGCTCGAAACCTGTCGGAAAACGAACACGGATTCCGGAAGGAGAGGTCAACGGTGGACGCCATTGACGGGAAGCGTTGGAAGGATGATGCCAAGAAGTAATGCGTCGTAGTTACCGTGGACGCGGAGAACGAGTTCAATTCAACGAACTGGAATCGAATTTGTTGGAGGTCTAGGAGGACATTAACAAGCATGATCGCGAGCTACTTTAGCGAATGAATATTATTGTACAATTCAGACGAGAGGCACAAAGCCTACAACATCACAGGAGAAGTCTCACAAGCCTCCGTACTTGGACCTTCATAAACATGAACATAAGCGGTGCTGAAGTTGACCATGCTCTCAGGAACAAAGGCTATCGGCTCGCGATATTGCTGTGGTTGTCATTGCCAAGAATTTGGAAGCAGCCACTTAGAAAGCGAACGAGGCGGTCACCACAATCCGCCAGTGACTCTCGGCGAATGGCATGCAATTGGCAGACCATAAAACCGAAGCAATACTGGGGACCAGCAGAAAAACGACAAAAACTGAGACAATCACCGATGGCTGCGATTCGACGAACATCTACTTGTGGTGAGCACGAGAACAGCTGCAGTGGCCAACGCACTGGCCAGAATTATGCCCAAAATTGGAAGAGCTACTCAGAATGGCCGAAGGCTACTCTTCAGCGTTGTCAGCTCCACGATGATGTACGCATCCCCCATCTGGGTATCAGCAGCGGCGGTGGAATCGTGGATATGCCAATTAACTTCGGTGTACCGCGGGGTGCTGAACGTACCACACACACATATCGTAAATAGTCTGGGGTATATCCGCGAACATTCGGAAATTTTTTTGGCCCGATCACAATACTTCCTTTACACTATTTACTAGGGCAAGGTGAAAAGTTCCTGAAAAATAAAACATATGGCACCACAATCATAAGTCCCATGTAACATTTGTGATGTACCATTTTTAACTAGAACGCATTAAAATTTTCAGACTGATATGTCATTTAGTTCTGTTTTTACACCCATCGAAAGCAAGCATCCTTGAAGATTTTTGTTGGAAAGAAGAGAATTTCGAGTTTAGATTAAACATTATTTCTTGCGTGGAAAAAACATTACGCAAACTAAAGCATCGTTTGTTAAACAGTATGGGGACTCTTCACTATCGATTGGAACGATTCACAAGTGGCTTACTGATTTTCGTTGTGGTGATATAACCACAAAGGACACCAAACGTTCTGGTCGTCCAATTGAGTTCAGAAATCGTCAATAAAATTCATGGTATGATATTGGACGATTGGCGACTTAAAGTGCACGAGATTTCTGAGGCTAAGGGCATCTCAACCGAACGGGTATAGAACATTTTGTATCCATTTTTGGATATGAGAAAGCTATCTGCCAAATGGGTGCCATTTGCTCTCTGTTGATAACAAGGGCGACCGTGTGACAACTTCAAAGGAGTGTTGGCGATGTTCAAGCACGATAAGAAGAACTGTTTGCTCATTTTCGTAACTGTGGAAGAAACATGGATCCATCACAATACACCAGAGATCAAACAGTCGAAACAGTGAACGTTTCCTGGTGAATCGAAGTCGAAGTCGGCCAACAAAGTCATGGCGACAGTTTTCTGGGATACACACGGTATCGTCCATATCGATTATCTTGGAAAAGGCAAAACGATCTCCAGAGCATATTACGCAGAGCTGTTGGATCGATTAGACGCCGATTTGAAGTGGAAGCGGCCGTATTTCACAAAGAAAAAAGTGCACTTCTACGAGGACAACGGCGGCGGCGCACAAATTGGTTCGTCATCCACCATATTCTCCAGATTTGGTCCCCTGCGATTTTTATCTATTTCCAAACTTGAAGAAATGGCTCGATGGAAAGAGATTTGGCTCCAATGATGAGGTCATCGCTGAAACAAACTCCCATTTTGACGGATTGCCGAAGTGTATCGGGCTGCTCTCCTCTCAATAGTGAGAGAAGTAAATGTAAGAATATATGTTCTATTGATTTATTTCAACATCTAGTTCACCAACATCATATTGTATGCATATACAATAAATAACTTATACTAGATGCTACATTTAGGGCAGCCTCAAATCTTTAATTAAGCATTACGACTTGGACGGTAAATCATTGACGACGAAGTTCTCAAAATCGAGTAATGTAAGCTATGCTATGGTGAATTTTAGAAATTTATGTTTTCATTGGTAATAAATTAGTCATTTGTCAGTTCTTGACATATAGCGTGAAATCAAGTGAATAACATGAAGGCGAAGAGGATATTAAATCACTTGGTAGTAGAATGTATTAACAGAAAATAAAATACTACATTTGTATGGTGTGTCATGTTAATTCGGAACATTCTATGTGGTAAATATGCCGGAGAAAGTACTACTTTTCATTCACTCAATGGAGCTATTTTCTGATAAAATGAATGAGTTTGGTAAAACTAGTTTGGGTAGCATAGTTTTGTCATGTATGGTAATAATATGATAAAATGTATAGGTCTTATAGAAAATTCGTGCTAGTTTTGTGTCCATTCCGATATTTTGGTTATATGCTTCCTATTAAAGGTAGATAATTAAATAACTTCTATTCATAACCATAATGAATCCAACAAAGGAAAAATATCGTTGTTGATTATGGATAATGATAGCATTCTATCGGCTTCTGCTGTTAATTCATGTTGATCCATTTTACTATCGAGTATTATCCTTCAGTTTAGATCAACTGTGATGATACTTTTGAGTCATCTATTATTTGAAATTACTGTATCTCTTATTTTCTTATCGATGTAAATCTTATTATGTTTCCTACCCTATTTTTGTGGAACTTGTGATCTGTATGGATGTGTCTAAATACACGCATAAATAAATATAAGAAATAATTTATTGATTTGGTTGGGAAAAATGCAAGATGTTTATTTAAATACCTAATTTTCTTTCTCTTGGAAACTTTGCGTAATTGGACATTTATTACAATGAGCTCCTCGATTTTAATGCCATTCAATTTAAACTACGGTCATGGAAACTGAACAAACAAATTTAGATAATTTGCTTATCGTCGAGGAAATAAAGCATTACATCTGGAATTTTCGCACGAATGAACGGATTTTGATGCAATTGAGATCATTCGATTCGGGAAGTCGAGTGAAAAAAATGTGGGTATTGGATTTTCTTCGAAAATTTTTTCTGAATTTCAACACGTGAAAAATGAACATTTTCATGCCTGAAAATAGCTGGATGTGGTTACCCAGGGGATATCGAGGGTGCTGGACACGAATATAATGTTCAAAAATGCCCACAATGCACCTGGAGATCAGTACCTGGGTACCACGTCGGTCTTAGGGAATTCAAAGAGATTTTATTGAAAACGGTCTCAAATTTTTCATTCGGGGGTTTTCGAGGATGCTGAACGCGACTATGATGTTTAAAATATTCTATAATGCACCTGGTGATCAGTAACTCTGACTTTAACGTCGATCACGAGAAAATTTTCAGATATTTTATTAAACATTATCTCAAAATTGTTACTCGGGGGTTTTCGAGGATGCTGAACACGACTATGATGTTCAAAATAGTCTATAATGTATTTGGAGCTCAAATTTAAAATACTATTTCTCAACTCTAATAAGGTCACCCTGCAGCTTTTAACAAATAAGAACTATTTTCCATAAAGATCATATTATTACGTGATCTCTGTGATATTTCTTATATGATTTCTTACTGCTCGTCTATCAGGCCTTTGTCCGTCACACCAAGGTCTATGTTGTTATCAATCAAGAAACGTCTGCTTCCTGCACGTCTTATGTTACGGTTACGTAAATATATTGTAGCTTCAAAGTGAAAGATGGGGTAAAAAACTTTTGTTTAAACCATAGCAAGTGATCCGTTTGCCGTTTCGAATTGATCATAAAAATATATCTTGACTACCAATATACTGTAAAGCACTTGTTTTCTTTAGAATCATTTCTGTTAACTTCGTAATTTATGATTTCCTATTGAAACTGTGAGGAACCTCTTCGACCTTGTCGATATTTTACAAATTATGATGACCCTTCCTTGACAAGGATTCAGAGACTATACATTTCGTTTCCGTCTCACAGATATAAAGAACTATTTTTATTTACGTTAATGGGTGTTCTTAAGACCCAGTTTGAATCTTAGCCACATGTTTGATATCTGAATGAATTGTAATTGATAATCAATAAGGCAGGTTTGTTACAATGTGTATAAAAAAAAAAAGTTTTATTCTACGTATTTAGCACCCTCGAAAAAAATTCTCCGTGACCGACGTTATAGTCAGGGTTACCGAGCAACAGGTGCATTATAGAATATTTTGAACATCATATTCGGGTTCAACATCCTCGAAAACCCCCGAATGTCAAATTTGGGATCGTTTCCAATAAAATTTCTGTAAATTCGGCTGGAAGTTTAGGTCAAGCAAATATTTATATCTTTTGCTTTTGGATAACAGCTTATATACCTGCGTCAGTATATCAAATGAAAACTTTGCGAATGTGAACTTTAGATAGACTACATATTTTTTTAATAATATAGTAAATGAAACTTATCCGTTATTTTAATGTTCATCGAAACGGTAATTATAGGCCTATTAAATTACAAACGAAAACTGACCAGCTTATATTTGATAACATTAAGCCGAACAAGTACCGTCAAAATTTATTGTCAGTGAGTCAAGGTCAATCAACATTCTTCCGTGGCTGCGAATCTTCATACTGACCTACTTGCGTATCCCGTATCGGTGGAGATGTTAGGCCGAGTATTACGAGAAGAGGCAATTTTTGGGGGCGATAAATGCAACGCGGTTATTACACTGATTGAAATCTGCAGACATGTTGTTGATATCATGTACTGAGTTAATAATACCTTATTGACTGGCTTATTGTTGTACCATATGGACAACCAAGTTTCCAAATGAATGATCATCATCATTTTATAACACGATTGATGCTAATTAACCACATTGTTCACTAGTTTCCTTTCTTTGCGGTGGATTTCGTTAGCTTGGATTAGTAGCAAAAATGATACCATAAAGGAAGATTAAATTAAGTTAACTGTAACCAAGTCCACTTTGGATTCAATTTCTTATTAGACATAATAAGCATATCTCTTGCCCAGAAGACATGAGAAACTATTCAACGTTCAATAAGGGTTGAAACCTTATTAATTTACGTGTAAGACTGAAACAAAAACAAACTTGAAGAGCGAAATTTCAAACTTATACCCGGCTAAGATTAGAAATTGACCTGACGCTTGCTCAAATATTCACGTAGCATATAGAACGTAAAATAATTTAGTCAAGTGTATCAAAAATAATAAAGATGAATTATCCGATGAAGACGAATGTGGGGCTTACAAGCTGGCATGTGGGTGGGTAGTGCCATGTGACGTATATTGTTCAGACAGGAAGGACCTTCAAAAAACGGATAGGTGTAGTTTCATTAATTATAAATCGGATTCAACCTTTGCGGAATATTTAATTGTAAAAGTAATTCATTAAATTTGCTGGAAGCCCTGGAAATTAATAAATTAATAAAACAAATTGGTGTTGTCATTGTCGTAAAACGTACAATGAGTCCCAATTCCATATTTCTACGTAAATTCACAATTCAGTCCCACTTATAAGATCATATTACGAAAATTGAGTCCCGGGATTCAATATAATTCCGAGAATATTCATAAAAATGAGTGTTAAGATTGGGGCGATTATAATATTTGCATTCTATATCAACTAAGTTACGTTAGGTTGGCTTAAGTTAGGCTAGGTTAGGTAAGGTTCTTGGAAAACAGGAGCCTCTTCTCTTGTGCGGAGCCTGAAAACCGCATCCAGGCGCGTACCCAGGTGGCGGATAGGGGAATGCTCAAGGCCCTGTTGCCAGCAGGGTCAAGGGCAGGAGTAGACATGCTCCCGCCTACCAACAGGCATGTTCTTGAGAAAAAGGTGACGGGTAGATTGCGCTGATAAGGAGAACCATATGTTCCGGAAAAGTAAGTTATCCATCCCATCATAGATAACTTACTGAAACAGACAGGAAATATCGACAAACGGATAAAGTACTGAAACACAGGTACCTTAAGATTGGTAAAAACAATATTTTGGTACAAAACGAGACACCACAGGAAACATCCATAGCGTGATGGAGTACTGGAAACCCAGAAACCAGAACAGCTTTGTTAAAACGGAACGTACAGGAAATATCAACAAACCGATATAGTACTGATACAAAGACACCCTAATATTGTGGAAAATAACAATATTGGGGTACAGAGACACAATCAGGAAAGACCCATAAACGTGTTCGAGTACTGGAACCCTAGAAACCGTAACATCGGTAAAAACGAAACGTACAGGAAATATCAACAAACCGATATAGTACTGTAACGTAAGTACCTTAATATTGTGGAAAAAACAATATTTTGGTACAGATATATACAGGAAAGATCCATAACGAGGTCAAGTACTAAAACTCCAGAAACCGGAACATCGGTAAAAAACGAAACATAGAAAGTTATCCACAGAGGATAAATTACTAAGACAAATATACCGTAAAATTGGGTATCAACCATATTACGGTATAAACATAACGTGAATATCTACGTATACAACGAATGTAGATATTTAAGTTTAATCAACGTAAATATCACCATTAAACATCAAAAGAAACTCAGTTCGATATAACTTCGACAAACAAAGAGAAAGACGCAGTCCATATCCTGAAGCAATGTGATAAACGGTCCCGAGATATGGATGAAGATCGGAGAGATTTTAGCAGGTATGCTCTAATAAACTTGAGTGAGTCCTGCAGTACCTGAAGCGATAGATCAAAGCTGATGGTGTGCATCAAGCATTTCCTCTCCCCAGAAAAAAAAAGATTAGGTAAGGTTGGATCAGGTTAGGCTAGGTTAGGTTAGGTTAGAAACAAAGAGGGTATAATAAACAATTATTATTGATTAATACGAGGGTGTCTATATTAGCGCGATTTCAATATTTGCATTCTATATCAACAAAGTTAGGTTCGTAGGTCAGGTTAGGTTAGGTTAGGTTAGCTTAAGTTAGGTTAGGATAGGTTCCTGGAAAACAGGAGCCTCTTCTCTTGTGCGGAGCCTGGAAACCTCAACCAGGCGCGTCCCAAGGTGGCGGATAGGGGAATGCTCATGGCCCTGTTGTCAGCAGGGTCAAGGGTAGGAGTAGACATGCTCCCGCGGACCAACGGGCACCCAGACCCTGGATAGTTTATAGGACTCCCAGTCACATATTCCTGAGAAGAAGGTGACGGATAGATTGTGGCTCATACGGAGAACCATATGTTCCAGAAGAGTAAGTTATCCCATCATAGATAACTTACTGAAACATACAGGAAATATCAACAAAGTGATATAGTACTGAAGCATCGGTAAAAAACGAAACACACAGGAAATATCCAAGCGGTAAAGTACTAAGACATATTGGGAAAAAACAATATTTTGGTACAATAAACAATTATCATTAGCTATTACGAGGGTGTTTATATTAGCGTGATTTCAATATTTGCATTCTATATCAACAAAGTTATATTCGTAGGTCAGTTTAGGTTAGGTTAGGTGAGGTTAAGTTAGGATAAGTTAGGTTAGGTTAGCGTAGGTTAGGATAGGTTAGGTTAGGTTAGGTTAGAAAGAAAGAGGGTACAATTAACAATCATTATTAGTTCTTATGAGAGTGTTAGGATTAGCGCGATTACAATATTTGCATTCTATTTCAACAAAGTTAGGTTAGGTCAGGTTAAGCTAGGTTATGTTAGGTTAGGTTTGGTTAGAAAGAAAGGGGGTACAATGAACAATCATTATTGGTTCTTCTATGAGTGTTAAGATTAGCGCGATTACAATATTTGCATTATATATCAACAAAGTTAGGTTACTAGGTTAGGTTAGGTTGGGTTAGGTTAGATTAGGTTAGGTTAGAAAGAAAGGGGCTAGAATAAACAATCAGTATTAATGTTAATGCGTTTATTTGCATTTCATATCAACAAAATTAGAAGCTTCAGAAAATATAAGAACTCAGATATCATATTAAACGATCAACAAATACTTGGTAATTCTCATTTGTCGAATTTGGATAATTAGATTTTCTGTTTGCTGCTAGTTTATCGTTTATCTCTCGGTAAAATTCCAATAATCATCTATCCTAAGATTATCATTAAAGTTATATACTTAGGTATATAACTTTATATATAATTCCTAGCAAGTTAGTACTTTGCAATATTTGTTTGAAGAAGCTATGTTGGCGAAACTATAGCCACATTTATTTATTAAACTAGTGAAAATCGAACTTTTAATAGTTATTTTATCTAAGCTAACAACTTTAAGCATTTGCTACATGATAACTAGTATCAGAGCTGTCTTAAAGAAGACAAAAAAATCATGCTCCATAGTTTATATTATAAGCATTCTTGTAATGATAAAAATATATGTCAGTACCTTACGAATAAATTATACGGTCCAATACCGAGGACAATCTTCTTCCGAAGGTACGCGACTCATGGTGGCATTATAAAATATAATTGAACATGTTTCCAAGTAACTTTCGTGTCAGCATTATATGACGTATTGAAGAATGATTACTAAAAGGCACCGAAAGACCTACAACATTTTGTTTCCGTTTAAAAAAAGACACCGTTATAAAAGCGAGTGTTTTTAATGGTGTTAATTGTAGTTTTATTTTGTCGTTTATTTACATGCATTAAAAATTACACTCTGTCATAAGTCAATATAAATAATGTAATTGAGCAATATTTTTATGATTTATTTATGAGCGCAACTGTCGGGCCGCTGGAATATTGGGATTAGGTTATAATCTCATGATAAACTTACTATCATTGGAACAAGAAAATCACATGCTAAGGTTTTTTTTATTGCACTCATGATTTAAGATTGAAGATCTAAGTCATTTTGATGCTGGTATACGTGAAACCAGTACCTAATGAAAAAAGTTGATAAATATGCTGAAATTGGGGTTTTCATTGTGTGAAAACGTAAATTGAGTTCCATTTCCATATTCCCCCTCAAATTCAGTCTCACTGATGAAATCATACTACGAAAATTGAGTCCCGGGTTTCAACTTAATTCGCAAGAATATTCTTATGAATGAGAGTGTTTAGATTAGGGCGATTACAATATTTGCATTCTACATCAACAACGTTAGGTAAGGTCAGAAACAAAGGGGGTACAATAAACAATTATTGCTTATTGGGCAAATACTTGCGTACAGAAGGGTGGTTAGGTTAGGTTAGGTTATGTGAAAGTGAAAAAAAGGAAGAGTAAATACGAGGCAAAGTAAAACGGGACAAAGACATATGGGCTGGAGGAAAGCTTAATAACAGAATGGGAGGAGAGATGGAAAGATAACAGAACAGATAGAGCCAAATAGACAAATAATTAATCTCAGACTTGAAAAAATTTGGGACACACGGAGAAAATGACTTTCACCTAACACAGGTTTTAACAGGATATGGGGTGTTTATAAACTATACAAATTGGATTGAGAAAACCCAAACAGACAGATGTTAAATCTGTGGCACAAAAGATGATGCAAAACACGCGATCTTCAGATGTGACATGGAGAGGAAAGACCTAGAAATCCTAGAGAAAATAATCAAAAAAAGCTAGTGCCCGAAAGATTCCAAGAAGCTCTACTAGTCAAGAGAGTCAAGGCAAGAAATGATGAAATACATGAAAAAAATCATGACAACTAGAGAGGAAAAAGAGAGGAAGAAAGAAAAAGACATGAGAGAGGAAAGAATGTAGAAGGAAGGGAGAGCCTTAGAAAACGACCTGAAGTTATATAGTGATTATCGGTCTCCCAGGTGAAATTAAAAAAAAAAGATTAGTTTAGGTTGGGTTAGGTTAGAAACAAAGGGGGTAACAAAAACAATCAGTATGGGTCATTATGAGAGTGTTAAGATTAGGCTAGCTTGGTTTAGGTTAGGTTAGGTTAGGTTAGGTTGGATTCGGTTTGGTCAAGTTAGGTTAGGTTAGGTTAGTGAAAGTAAAAGAGATAGAAAGGAAAAATAAATACGAGGCAAAGCAAAACCGGAGAAAAATGGCCCTCAGAATTGCCTCCGGATATAGAACTATATCGAAAGAGGCAATTCTACTGATTGCCGGCATCATACCTCTACATTTGTTGGCACTGGAAAGAAAAGAAACATATAAAGGCAGTAAGGAGGAGAAACAGCAGGCTAGGGATAGAACGATCCAACTATGGCAAGGAGAATGGGACAGGAATACAGGCAAAGCCGAATGGACAAAAATGTTAATCAAAACCGTAGACACATGGATTAAAAGAAGATATGGTGACCTAAACTATGCACTAACGCAGATTCTAAGTGGTCATGGATGCTTCAAGCAATATTTATACAGATTCAAGCCAGCACCAAGCGATATGTGCCCTTACTGCAATTGCGTGGATAGTGTAGAACATACTATCTTCAAGTGCCTGAAATGGGAAGGTCCAAGGATGGATATGGAAACAAAACTAAACAGACAGATAAACAAACACAACTTGGTGGAGATAATGATAGAAGGCGAAGCAGAATGGAATACCATAGATAACTATATAAATGAGGTCATAAGCACGAAAGAGAAAGAGGAAAGGGAACAAACATAGTACTAGGCTGATTAGTAGAAAGCAACACTTATAATGAGTAGAAGTAATGTTGAGAAATGATTCCTGCTCATTATGCACGTGAAGCCTTTAGGTATTGCACCCATCGAGCCGGTGTCCCACACTATCAGTCGTGATAGACAAAAAGCGCTGATGTCCATGAGGATTTCCCCTCCCTCATGAAAAAAAAAAAGGTTAGGTTAGGTTTGGTTGGGTTAAATTGGGGTAGGTTAGGTTAGGATAGGTTAGGTTAGGTTAGGTTAGGTTAGGTTAGGTTAGGTCAGGTTGGAAGGAAAGGGGTTACAATAAATAATCATTATTGGTCATTATAAGAGTGTTGAGATTAGAGCGTTTACAATATTTGCATTCTATATCAACAAAGTTAGGTTAGGTTAGAACAAATGGGGTACAATGAACAATCATTATTGGTTATTGTGCAAATACAGAAGGGGGTTGGCCTAGGCAGCAGGTACTAAATGCTAATTATCTGACCTGACAACCAGGTACATACCTGGGACTCGGTTGCGTAGACCTCAAAAAACCTGGGACTGAATTTACCTACACAGAAAGGCAATTAATACATGCCGGACTCAATTTAAGTCCATCCGTCATTGTATTTAAGTTAGCTGGAATGATTTCATTGATGGTATGATCTACAAATTGAAAGACATAATGGTGTGATAGCATGATAGTAAAACTATCGAATGTGTAATCACGATTTAACCGTAAGTTTATATTTCATTCAGACGTAATTCTAGAAATACTGGATACTGTAAGCGACTTAAACTTAGAAACTGGCATTACAGGTTGTCTTGAATTGTACCCGTTAGTTGTAGGAAATATTAAAAAAAGCTTATCTCGGGATTCTTCAGCATTTGTAGCTATATATTTTCTCTTTCTGTTTCAGTGTTTTGAGTTGTGGATGTATTATGATATGACTATCTTTTTGTTCATTTATCATAACCCCTGTCATGACACATTCGTACACTGCTAAGAATAAATAGCTCATTATTTGTATTCTTACGATTTTTTTTTGAAGGATCATCGGTACTGGCACGTGGTTAGAAGGGGGTTCGGCGGGCTATTAGGGAGGAATGTTTATATTGAAAATCTGGCTTCAAACAATGTTATAATCAAAAGCTTTTATCATTTATCAGCTTATTCCTTCCCAGTTATACCTATGTCCAATGTCCTAGTGAGAAGGGAACCTTCGGAAGACAATCATTTTTGAGATTTGGTGACTTTCCTGTTTAATATGTTTCGCCGGGGGATTTGAAATTCATCACAGTACGCAGAGAAACATAAAATTCGTGTACGATATTCGTCACATGGCATTCTGTCGTCCGATTTTGGGACTACAAAATTCGTTACAAAGAATGCAACAATTTTGCCACCATAGGCGTCCAAGTAATATTTTTACGTTTACAAAAAAATTAATATGATCGAGAAATTAAATAATGAGGTCCGTTTTATTTTTTAATGTATTAAAAACAATGTGTAACATATGATCAAGAATATAATATAATACATAAATTTTACATAACACTCGGAAGAAAAACATTGACAATTTATACATAATAATACTACATATTTTATGGATTGTGTCCATATACAGGGTGTCTCAGGTTTTAGCAGCAGAACTTCAACAGTCGACAGGAAATTTGATTTTGAGAAAAAAGTTCCTATTAACATATCTGCACAGACGCTTAGTTTTTGAGATAAAGGAGGGTGTTGGAATTGAAAAAAAAATTTCGTTTTTTGGAAATATCTCCGAAACCGTTCATCGTCCAGAAAAAATTTTTCGCGAATATTTTCTACTCATAGTAAGCTATGTTCTGTGCGATGAAAAAAATTTCTTTTTAGTCATAATTGGTGAAGATTTTGAAAGGGTAGTGGGTGTTTTTCTCCCCAACTTCTACGCCACTGGTAAAAATAAGGTTTTGAGACAACCATTTGAATCGCCAATGTCTTCTACACAAAAAAGTTGCTCTGGTTATAAGCTCTAAAGTTGACCGTTTTCGAGAAAAATCAATTTTTATGTTGAAAAACATGGTCAATTTTTTGGTTTTGCTACTTGTTCTAACGTTTGAATAAATTTTGTTTAATTAGTAAGAATTGACCATGTTTTTCAACATTAAAGTTGATTTTTTCGAAAACGGTCAACCTTAGAGCTTATGACCTGGAGCACCTTTTTCGTGTAAAAAACATTAGCGGTTCAAGTGGTTGTCTCAAAACTGAATTTTTTCCAGTGGCGTAGAAGTAAGAGAGAAAAACATCCACTACCCATTCGAAATCTTCACCAATTATGACTAAAAAAAAATGTCATCGCACAGAACATAGCTTGCTATGAGTAGAAAATGCTTGCAAAAGCTGTTTTCTATACGATAGACGGTTCCGGAGATATTCGCAAATCGAAATTTTTTTTTTTATTTCAACCCTGTATCTCTAAAACTAAGCGTCTGTGCATATATGTTAATAGGAACTTTTTCCCTCAAAATCAAATTTTCTATCGACTGTTGAAGTTCTGCTACTAAAACCTGGGACACCCTGTATATTTGGAACAACTTTAAACAAAATGGAGGGTTTACGGCGTTTACGTAGTAGAAGTTGGAGAATAATACTCAAATTTTTTACACAAAACTTTTAACATTTAATTTAAAAATGCTGACAAATTGTTTCACCACACTGTGGCTTTTTCAAAGCAAGGAGTTATCAACTGATCTGACAATTTGTCTGCATTTTTAAATTAAATGTTAAAAGTTTTGTGTAAAAAATTTGAGATTCTATTCTCCAACTTCCGAAAAAAATGGAGGGTAGCTATCTTTTGTTGTTCAAAATCTAAGAATAATTTTTGCAAAAAATCTTGTCTCCGAATTATGGCTGAGTTTTTAGATTTACAAGGTAAAAAAAAAGCTTTTAAAGCTACACTTTGTATTAGTATAGTATAGAGATTGATAGCTCAAAAAAACAAATTGAGTTTATTTTTTGGAAGAAAATGGTCTAAATTATGGTGAGTTCCATCAACTTCCGGTTCCAGTTGGCCAACTGGGTGATTATGAATGACCCTGTCAACTTTGGATTCGGTATAGTGATTGCTAGCTAAAAAAAACCAATTGCGTCCATCTTTTGCAAGAAAAAGGTATAAATTATGTCAAATATCATCAACTTCCGGTGCCAATTGTCTAATTTCCAGGTGATGATGAGTAATTCTGTTATTTTTGACTTCGGAATCGTAATTAGAGAATCCAAAAACCCCCGAGTGGGTATTTCTGTCTCAAAATAACAATTTTTTTTAGATCTGGAAAATTTGGTAATTTAAATTGCTTATAAACGGTCGATTTGTTGATAAAACAATCGTTGTACCAATTTCCCATGGTGAGACTGGCTGACCAATGATTCTTAGGACATCAAAAAACATTTTGCAACAAGTTTCAGACAAAGATCAATTGAACAAAGATAATCCAATAGTTGCCGTTTTCTCGTCTAAAATGACTGTACTAGACGAGACTCGGGAGAGAATCTACTAGGCCGGAGAGAAACTGGCGGTAGATTCAGCAACCTCTTCGCGGTTCTCGAGACAAGTAACCCTTCGGGGCCAAACTAACGTTGCCACTGCAAAAGATCCGGTGAACTGGGCACCGCATACATTTTCACCTCTGAAACCACGACCCCGTGCCTTCTTATCCCAGGGATGCTGGTCGGAACGGATTCACGGACGTGGTAGACACATGCGGAAGGCCAAACTTGAACGAGGCCGGCGATGGTTCGTAAACGTAGCTTAGGCTAACACGAGCAGGCGAGTGGGGATATTCCTCATTAGTCAGGAGGAATAGCTAGCAAGTACCGTGCCTGTTGCACCATAGGTAATGCAGGTTCTCGCTTAAAGTAACCTCGGCCTGCCTGAGCAGGGGCGAAAAAAGGTACCGCTGCGAAACGTCAGGTAAACGGTGCACCACATGTCGTTTACCCATAAAAACCACGGCGCAGTGCCTTCTTATCCCAGATCGCTGGTCGGAACGGATTCACGGCCGTGGTGGCATATGCGGTAGGCTATTTGAACGAAAGCCGAACGTTTACTCGTAGCGTTCCTGGTGAAACAGGTAATTACCAGGAGGTGGAATTGACCATAGCCCAGAAGGGGCAGTATATGAGTCTAGCAAGCAAGCTCCATTTCGGGTATGCACGGGACAGGGTCCTAGGTATGCCTGAGATGGGACCGCCTAAAGTAGTCCCGCCGGGGGCGAAAAAGCTGCCTCTGCGTGGGTATTATGCTGCACCACATGGCTTTACTCCTAAAGTCCGGTGTCTGTGCTTCTTATCCCAGATTTCTGGGCAATTGATTCGCGGCCAGGGCAACAAATGTGGAAGACCGATGATAAGAGGTCGACGGCGACTCGTCAAACGGGAGCTGTTATAAATTATAACACTAACACGAGTAGACAGGGGGAGAGGGGCCCAGACGGTTCAAAAGACCGTCTCCTCTCCAATTAAGGCGTTGGTCTCTGTCGGGTAGTGGCGTGCTGTTTATGTTAGGGGAGGGCAAGTCACAAACAGGTCTAGAGTCCACTGGACGGGCAGGCCGGGGGGGACCGAAGTCCTACCCCACAGTTATCAACGTGTACTAGACGAGAATCACGCACCCTTAAAATTCACCTGAGACCTGGACCGTTCCCCGTAATCCAATTGTGACGAATATTGTGCCGTCCGTTTTGTCAACGGATGATGTATATATTCTAGACATTACATCTAGTGAATTATTGGGGTCGTTACAATCAAAAGATTGTTCACAGATGCTATTCTAGCATAGCACAAAGCAGTGCTAATCAGACTGGAGGTAAAGAATACTTTCATCTAATTGCAGATATACTTTTCTCGGTTAACAATATTGTTTGGATATATACAACACGCGGTGATTCACGTCGTTACTCGTCTATGCGAACTGGGAGTTAATTTAACAAAAGTAGGTAAATAATGTAAGAATCTCCGCACCTGTGGCCCACCTAGTTATTCGCACAGCTGATACGACTACCAATTCGCAAGCGTCATTGTTTACCCGCGTTAAACCACAGTGATCAGCCGCTAGCAGCGGGTCAGTGGAGTATCGACCACTTCCACGTGGTTCCTTCACCGCGAAATCTTCATATGGAACGTTTTTAATGCTGACAGGTAATTGTAATCGTGAAACAATAATTTTCAATCGCGTAATCTTTTTTTTTTTCAATCGAAATAAATAGCGAGATAATGGTTTTGCCCTCAGTGATGTGAGCAACTTCTGTCCTGAATATGTGACGTGAAACTCAGTATTAAAAAGAAGGCACGTGTCTAGACGACGATCAGAACTTTTTGAATTCGCTTAATTGTGCTGCTGCTGACCCCAAAAATGTCTTTTCGTCAGATTGTTTACCCTTTTATACAAACTTGGTGTGTCTTCTTCTAGCTGGAAGACAGCTAGAGTCGAACCAATTCCAAAAAAAAGAAAAGAAGATCCTTCTTAATAAGTATTTTGCCCTCAGTGATGTGAGCAACTTCTGTCCTGAATATGTGACGTGAAACTCGATATTAAAAAGACGGCACGTGTCTAGACGACGATCAGAACTTTTTGAATTCGCTTAATTGTGCTGCTGCTGTCCCCAAAAATGTCTTTTCGTCAGATTGTTTACCCTTTTATACAAACTTGGTGTGTCTTCTTCTAGCTGGAAGACAGCTAGAGTCGAACCAATTCCAAAAAAAAGAAAAGAATATCCTTCTTAATAAATATAGACCCATTGCACTAGTATTTGTGATCTCTAAAGTTATGGAGATGTCAATCAACATCGAGCTCATCCAATACCTAGAGAGCTCCAAAAGTGAATGACCGGCACCAGATATCACAGGAGACCTGCTCACCTCCGTACCACATGAATGGGAGAAACCTAATGGAAATATGAGAATCTCTAGGCTGTACCATTGATAACTCCATTTTGACCGAGTCTGACCCCAAGACCTTTTTGAGAAACTTCCGTCATATCGTTTGTGGTCTCAAGTTTGTCGCTTACTATCGAGTTTTCTCTCAGATAGATCACTCCATGTGGTGGTTGACGAAGTATCCTCCGATACACTGGCTATCAACACTGATGTTCCACAGGGACTTGTATTGGCACCAACTTCGCTTCTCATCCATATTAACGATCTGAACCTGTCCTATCCGTTGCAGATAATGGTACACTTGCTACCACTTTCTCACCTAGAGCCCCTATACCAGCGATCCTCACTACGCCGCCCTCTGAATGATTTTTTTGCGGCCCTCGGCTGTTCAAATCAACTGAATCACAGAATGTTTCAAGAGTTTATGAAAGAGCTTATATCGCAATATGGGGACGTGCTTTATCAAACAGAAGTGGGATGGCTGAGTAAGGGAAAGGTATTGGTACGTTTCTTTAGCATTCGACATGAGATTACCCTGTTTTTGTCTACAAAGAAAAAAGAGTATCCCGAAATTTATAAGTTTGGTTGGTGGCTTCTTACTGATACAATGGGCATTTTGAATGAAACACTGACTCGATTGCAAGGAGACTACAACAAAATTGTGACGAAAATGATGGGTATTGTTTTTTCATAGGAACAAAAGTTCAATATGTATATTGAAGAGCTGTCAAAGGGTGATTATTCCAGCTTTCCTTCAATTAAAACTCTGTTTGATGAAAATCCAGATGAAAAGCAAGATGTTTCTGTTTTAATAAAGCTGTTGACAAACCTAAAAGACGGAATGAATGTGAAGTTTAGGGACTTCAGGAAGAAGAAGAACTTTATTAAATAAATAGGAAACCCTAATATACAAACATAAGCATCATAATTACAATTTTTAGATTTTCTACACTTTATAATTATAATTTAAGATCGCTAAAAAATTACAAACTTTAAAATGAAGAATGAAAAATTGAACTATAGAATCTCAGACAACAGCAATACAACACTTTATTATTTATTTTCTCTCACATAGTCTGCTAGTTGTTGTTTAAAAATCTTTAAGGATGAACTTGTTTTGACAATATTAGGTAAATTGTTATAGTTCACAAAACCTTTAAAAAACAAAGAAATCATAGAGCACTTTTTTTTAGTTGTAGGAATGTAAAAATTGTTATTATGTCTTGTATCATAGTTATGAATATCAACATTGAAATTTATAAATTCATAAAAGTACGGTGGTGCCAAATTATGTAGAATTTTATATATAAAAATCATTGTTAGGTAGAACAACCTCTGAGAAACTGAGAACCACTGTAGAGATTGAAGCATATTTACAATTGGAGTATATCGGTTTGTTCGCAGAACAATCCTCATACCCCTATTTTGTAGTTTTTGTAGTTGGGATACTTGATTTAAATTAAACAAATAGATAACGGAAGAGCAAAAATCAAAATGAGGCTGAATAATTGAATTGAAAACTGTAACTCTGGACTGCAGTGATAAATTCCTGGATACTCTTGTAAAAAAATATATTTTTTTACAAATTTTTTTAAACATATAATCAAAATGATTACCAAATAACAAAAGATTGTCAATATAAAATCCAAGATGTTTTATGGATGTTACAATTTCAATTTTTTCTCCATTTATTTTAAGATTAATTTCATTGATATTAAGAGATTTGTACTTGTATTCAGTCGTTATTATCATAGCTTTGGTTTTTAGAGTATTTAACTTTAATTTATTTAATTTTAAATATTTATTTATTTTAGAAAGAGCAGAATTCATTTTATTTATAGCATTCCATAAATCTTCTGCAAAACAAGCTAATAAAGCATCGTCTGCGAACATGTTTAGAAAATCAACGTTTATAAAAAGATTCAAGTCATTTAAATACAAAATGAACAGGAGGGGGCCTAGCACACTACCCTGGGGTACACCTACATGAATATTTATTACATTTGAGATAATATCGCAGACTTTGACTTTTTGTTTTCTATCCATTAGGTAGTGAGATAACCATTTGAAGTATCAAGAACCATTTCGCTTAGTGAAAAATCCATGGGCAGTAATAACAGCAAATGTAGCTCAACCTCCTGTTTTTGGATATGAAGCTATAGATTTGAAAAATGAGTTAATTGATCTTCAGCATGATACAGAACATAAAAGTATTTTTGAAGAAAAAAAGGAAGATAAGGCTCACTATGAGTTTTGGAAAGTAGTTGAAAAGAACCAATTCCAATTACATTTTTTACTTGCTGCCCTCAGGAAAATCTGATAAAAACAATTAGGCTCTCTAAAAAATCCTAGTGAGGACCCCTGCCCTATACCATCCGATGAAGCCAAAGGAGCGAGACAGAGAGAGCTTGAAGCAATTAATGGAGATCCGGCAAATATTTTGAAATGGGGTCTGATAATCGGTTAAATTGTCCCAACCAGAGGACCGTCCCAAAAATTTAAAAATTGTTCGTAATACACTGAAAATGAATGGCTACTTAAAAACATTTTTCAATCCCATCATTAAAGAAAGAATGAACAAAATCTATAATGGATCGTCATATATAGATAGACAGATATATTTATATTGTGTCAAGTACATAAGATGTTCATACGCGTTCAAGTTTACATATCAAAATAGAATGAACATATAAATATAAATTTAAAAACAGACATACTAATATAATAATTATGACTAACGATTACAGTATTATCAAGATCAGTGTTCGATAATAATCACTAATTAAAACAAAACAGAGCACAATTTCAGTTTAAAAAAGAAATTTTCGTAGTCGTTTCGGCGATGTGGGCATTCCATTTTAGACTGATGATGGTCGTGAGATCGAAACGTACGTGAAGATAACATGTGTTAGTGTGACCTATTTCCCGAGAATTTGTATATAATTTTACAAATCTATCTTTCACATGATACTGGAGGGAGAACTAATTCCTTTACCATCCCCAAAATGAACAAAACGTTTGATCAAAGATCGCACGTATTTCTTGCACCAAAAATATATAATTCCTCACCATCTGAAATGAAAGATATAAAATCACTTAGACTTTATAAAAATAAAATCAAGCTATATTTAATAAAAGCTCGTCTTTACGTACGTTTCGGTATCACGACCTTCATCAGAAGACTTATTATGTAAAAAGGGGTTAATTAAAACTAATTAGCACAAGCGTCCATATCGCACAATTTTCAATCAAAAAGCCCACGCCGTCGAAACGAACAGAACCACGAATAATCGAAAATTGTATCGTTAATATTAAAGTATAATTTTTTTGTAACAAGAATCCACTGTTCAGTAAAATTCTCATAATATACAAACGCATATTGCTATGGTCTCAAAGCAACTGAAGTTCGAAGCTATTTGTTGATATTTACTCGAAACAGATGTAGATTTATGACGTACTTGAAAAGGTTTTAGACCTGCATTGGAATTTACTATAAGCGTTCTTCCTAAAATATACTTTTAACATTATAAAGACGCATGTAGGAATTTGCAAGAGTTTTAATGGGCTAGCACCTTATATCTATGGGCTTCCGAAACTTGTGCTTACTGTAAGTAATATTGGAGCTCCTACTTACAATTTATCAAAATCTATCAATAATATAATAGGAAAAAATGAATTTTATGTGAAAGACTCATGGCATTTTAATGAACTTATAAAAAATCAATCCGTACCAGTAAACCATCAACTAATTTCCTTGAACGTTGTTTCTTTATTTAGAAATACACCTATCGTTTTGGCATTGAATTGCATCAAGAAACGTTGGGCAGAGATTAAAAACCACACACCTCTTGATCAATCGGATTTTATAAATGCGGTAAAGTTTTGTTTAGAATGCACTTATTTTCAGTACGGTGAGCAATATTTTGGACAAATTTTCGGCACAGCAATGGGATCTCCTATTTCAGCTACCATTGCTAACCTCGTTATGGAATGCCTAGAGGAATCCGTTATAAATTCATTAGATTTTCAGCCTGTATTCTTTAAACGACATGTAGATGATTGCCTTATGTGTGTTCCCAACGATAAAGTTCAATATGTGATTAATAAATTCAACAATTTCCATTGTAAACTTCAATTCACTTGTGAAATAGAAATAAACAAAAACTTAAATTTCCTAGATATGAACATTAGGCATGATGCAGATGGAAAAATAAAAACTTCTTGGTTTACTAAAGAAGTTTGGTCTCAACGTTATCTTCATTTCAATTCCGTTGCACCAGCTTGTTATAAAAAAAAGTGTCATTAACAGCCTTACAGACCGCGCGGTGAAATTGTCCCACGCAGAAGACCGTCCCAAAAATTTAAAAATTGTTCGTAATACACTAGAAATGAATGGCTACCCAAAAACGTTCTTCAATCCTATCATTAAAGAGAGAATAAACAAAATCTATAATGGTTCTTCATATAAAAATAACATAACAGGTAATACAGACAATTACATAACTTTACCATACATTCCGGAGACCTCAGAAAAAATTAAGAAATGTTCGAAAAAGTACGATATAAATGTTGCGCATAAACCTACTAACTGTGTTGGGAAATATTTCTCAAATCTAAAACCTGTAATACCTAAAGATAAACAAACCCACACAGTAGATAAATTGAATTGTTTAGATTATGATGGAACTTATACTGGAATCTCTAAACAATATTTACAAAAAAGAATGTACGGCCATAAGTATAGCACAAGAAATAATAACTTAGAAAATTCCACCGCCCTTGCTAAACACTGCTTTGATTATAACTATCAGTTTGATTACAAAAATGTTAATATTTTAACTAAAGAAACCAATTATTATAAAAGATCTATCCTGGATATGATTCACATAAAACGGGATTCCAATTCTGTGAACCATAGGAACGATATTCAGGGATTGAGTCAGATTTATACTAACTTGATTAATTAAAACTCTTGCAAATTCCTACATGCGTCTTTATAATGTTAAAAGTATATTTTAGGAAGAACGCTTGTAGTAAATTCCAATGCAGGTCTAAAACCTTTTCAAGTACGTCATAAATCTACATCTGTTTCGAGTAAATATCAACAAATAGCTTCGAACTTCAGTTGCTTTGAGACCATAGCAATATGCGTTTGTATATTATGAGAATTTTACTGAAAAGTGGATTCTTGTTACAAAAAAATTATACTTTAATATTAACGATACAATTTTCGATTATTCGTGGTTCTGTTCGTTTCGACGGCGTGGGCTTTTTGATTGAAAATTGTGCGATATGGACCCTTGTGCTAATTAGTTTTAACTAACCCCTTTTTACATAATAAGTCTTCTGATGAAGGTCGTGAGACCGAAACGTACGTAAAGACGAAAATTTAAAACAGAGTGTTATTGTGACCTATTTCCCGAGAATTTTTATATAAATTCATACTGGGTCAAGAATCTTTATATTATTTAATAAAAGCACCAAGACTTAAAATACATGATTTTATTGATATAAAAAATTCCTATATATATAAATAGACAAATATTAGGAATGCTATATACTGTAATTACTATGTACTATAACTACTTTACTATAATAATTATCAGATTAAACTATTATTATTATTAATTCATATCTGGGTCAAGAATCATTATTAATCACTCTTGAAAGAGAGTGAGGAGAAATATCTACTTAATTTAGAAGGGATGGAAAAGTATAAGCGAACAAGCAATATAATGAATTCAAATTTATCTCCAGCTGGAGTAACCCCTTGTATTCCTATTATTTTTGACTCTGATGATGGCTACTTGGTAGCTGAAGGGTCCGTAGTACTTACTTCAATAGTATTTTTAGTGGATAAGGGTGAATAGGTGGTAAATACTTATTAGTGTCAATAATGATTCTTCACCCGGGTATGAATTATATATAAATTCTCGGGAAATAGGTCACATTATCATGTATGCTTATTATTTTCGTCTTTACGTACGTTTCAGTCTCACGACCATCATCAGAAGACGTATCAATATCTATCTGAAACAGGGTCGCCGGGTTCACATCAAAAAGAAAATAAATTCGAAAAATTCTATGGAATCAAATCAAGAGGTTCCGATTTTCGTAAAACATTAGAAAGTGGCACGTTAAATTGGAAAATGTGAAACATCTATAGTTCTTATCTCTAGTTACGATATGTTTCTGCATGTATTTATCAAACGTCTTTCATTTGTTACATGTTTTTTCCAAGCGCGAATCCACGGGGAGGGGGCATGTCTTTTGGTTCAGATTTTTTATAAGTTTCATGTTTGTCACTCGACTTTGGAAGAAATAGAACTTGCTTGATATTAGTTCGATTCGCGGGATAACGTAGCGACACAAGCAGAAATTTATAAATAAATAAACTGAGCTCAAATATCTGAATATATAAACATAATATCTAGATAAAAGTGTCGAATATCTAAAAAAACCTTAACTGTATTTTTAATGGATAAGGTTGTGGTTCTTATTCATAGTAACATTGTAATAGTAAATAAATACTTCCGATGTGGACTTACAGATAGAATGAAATGTACAAAGAAGTAAATGATCTTGTTTAGTTATAACTATTTTGTCAAGAATATCTTCTCTTCTACAACATTAATCAATGACTGGCCATCCATCAAGTTCTTGCTATTTTAGTTTGTCATTCCAGCAAATGAAGAACAGGATTTAATTATTGTTGCGTGCCAGTTAAAGTAGCCTGTAAAGGAATCTGAGGATGTTTGAAAATGTCATGATGAATTCATAATATCTATGTATAAAAATCGAAATAAATTTATAACGTACTTAGTAAAGTGAAGTGATGCCATTTTTTACGGCTCTCAATTGGCCGCCCAAGGCCTCATCGATACGGTTAGGCCGGTCACAGCGTGCGAATGAGCGAATCTTCGGCTTGGTGGCCACAGGTGTGGAGATATTCGCATTATTTACCTACTTCTTCGTGTAAAATAGCTCGATAGCCACAACAGGACAGGGTGATGCGCAAGATGAAATAACTGTACAGCCCCGTGTCTGGGTCAGAAGGCGGTGCGCAAAGGTGGTGGGGTCGTCGAAGAAGAATTCACCTCGTGGTGTGTGGTTATGTGGTAGTCTTTGAGACAGGTGGATTCCATTCTCTATCAGAACAAGCATCGCGTAAGCTGGTGTGTGAGTGCGCGCCCCCAAAAGTTAAGTGTCCAAAAGCAATCGCTCTCCACGAGCAGGATTACTACCCGCCGCGCTAACGTGCAGCCCCCTCAGGTATGTCTTAACAATACACTATTTCATGCGCTTTGCTCCACCTGCTCGTAAGTAACCCATATCGCCGTGCACGTGTGCCATGTGTTCAACCTGGTGGCATAATTATTGAAAAACCTGTTGTACTTCCGGAACTTCCATTAGTTTGAGTGGACTTTGTTTATGTCAATTAACTTTATTATCTTCTTGAATCAATATTATTATTTCTTTCAACATTCTATAACAGCATTCTATTTTTTGTTATTGCTCACGTATTTTAAATGAAAAACCTATAAGATTTGAGAACAGATCCTGTCATTATGAATTATTAAATAAAAAAGCAGTATTTTCATGAATTTGGTGACCACTGACATATGTTGATTACAAGGATTCGATGTATCGAAACCAAATATAACCTATACATCATTTATGAAGAGAAAGATTAGCATAAAAAAATTATACTTTGTCAAGGATTGAACGAGTATGGAAATACGAAAAAATCAATGAATAATAATCAATAGCTTCCGGTTCAACAGGAAGTGCTAACGTCCATTCTCTATCTTTCTGTATAATCATAGAAACTATATAGATCATGTTGGTAAATCTTGTTAAACTGTCAGGAAACAGTGAATCAATTTTTGACCTAGATTTCGATATAGACTAGTTTTTCTCGTAATTTAATCAATGAACATCATGTTCAACTTCTTATTTATTATTTACGAACAATATTCTTCACTATTTGTTACGAATATAACGAGTCCTCGAGGATATGTCATTAGAAAAACACTCGAGCATTTTGTCTTTACTTATAAGTTACGGTTTTATAATTTTATTTAGAAAATGGGTTTATTGATGTATAATACAAAAAAAACTAATCTCTCGTTTCTAGATATTCTGGTCTTGCTAAAATTAGTCAAAATACAACTTTCTCGGACCAACAATAAGAAATAGCACAAAATTAAATATATCATTCAGCTCGATAGCAAACATTTCAAGGAATAAAGCAATTTGAAATTAATAATGATTCTTGATCCAGGTATTATATATAAATTCTCGGGAAATAGGTCACACAACACATACCTTTAGCATTTTCGTCTTTACGAACGTTTCGGTCTCACAACCATCATTAGAAGACGTATTATGTCTAAAACGGGATTTTTTGAACTAATTAACACCAATTTCAATTAAAAATGCCCACGTCACCGAAACGAACAGAAACACGAATAATCGAAATTGTAACACATTAATGTCTCAAGTATATCAAGCAATATGAAATGTAATTTCATTGAATTGAAATATTGTTAGACTAAGATAAAAACGTTGTCTGACATCCACGGACAGCGATTCTTCTTCCACGTCATTGTGGCACCATTATACATCGATGTATCGCGGATCCTTATATGGGGCATCATCAGGGCAGTTTGAAATCTGGAACTGAAATTGGCTGACTAATTATCTCAAAACTATGTATTTTCTCTACGTTTAGAGCAGCTATGCTCTCCATTCTGACCTGTCATAGCGCTCGAACATGATACTATTGATGCATCTCTTATTAGTCACCATGGTCATGATAACTTTGTTTTTTCTCTCAATCATTTAATTTCATTATATCAAAACATTGAATTTATCATGGACATTGAATTACAAGGTTCACTTCCGCTCATGATGAATGTTATAGTTTGTCAACAAGCAAATGGTACCTCACTGGCCTCTCTCATCGTCATCCCTCTCAAAAACAATCTGGTATATAGAGATGTTCATTTATCTCAACCCCACAATCTGAAATCAGCATTAGATCATTTTTATCGTCTGTCCTTTTGCGAAATGATTATTTCAATTATAACCGGTACAAAAATGCATATACCTGATCCAGAATTTTATATTATTTCTAAAGACCTTTCAATTATCTCCTTCCTTCTTCATTCCAGAAACATTTAAAATATTTTTCGTGTTAGAGTCTACATTGGTGAAACAGGTCGCACAGTAGCTACACTTCTTACAGAACACGAGCCTATTTGCAGGAATCAAGCATGCCACCAATCATTAAATCTTCCTTCAACAAACCAAAATACTAACATGGGGTCCATATTTCTATCAGAGAAGAATCATCGAGGCAATGGAAACCTAAAAATCACAATAACCTGAACTCTGACCAAGGATATTATATCCACATGTGAAAACCTCTTTTCCAAAATCCTAGCCTACCAATAGTTTTTGCACAAGAACACTCATCGACAAATCAAACGGAACGGATTTGGCAAATCATGATGTGTCTTTTTACTATAAGTAGCTCGAGACATATATACCAGTCAGTCTTAATTCCAGATTTTGATTTGCCCTGAGGATTCCACCTCCTGGCGAAAGATAGGTGTATAATATTGGCTTAATGTTGCGGTATCCATCCGCAAATCAAAATAAAATAAATCAATCGGGCATTTCTTAATTAATTACTTCTCTTTGATCGAATTGAGACTAGCCTGTATATTATTGGCGAAATTGTATAGATATTGATGATAAGGATAAAAGTGAAACAGCATTAAGTTGTTTAATTCATCTTCGATATCGTTTTGAATATATAATGATCAATTTTCTCTCAAGTTACAAATAAATCATGAAATAAGTGTCAAAAACACATGTTCTTTTGTAACAATATTTGATGGAGCTATATCAATGTCGCCAAATACTTTCATACTTTCAGTGATGGAAAAAATCTATTTGAAACGTCAATGCCTAAGGAAACACCAAATCATGTCCTTTAGACTACGTGGATACACTTATTGGCGTATTAAAACAGTTTCTTAGTTTCTTCATATGAATATGAATGATCATCAAAGCGATATGAAAAATGTTCAGCCTTGCCAAGCGGAACTAATTTACAACTGGAAATCTATTTCGGAAGTGATTAACTTTAAGCGAAATCCATATTTTTTTCAGATCGTATTGGAATATATTTATTATTAATCGCTAGTCAGTTAATTGCTCAGAAAATGCTTAAAACATTATTTTCTACAATATTTAGATTCTTATCAGCTCGTATAGTGTTTATGAGTTTGATGTTTTCCTTCATTTTATCGTTCATAGAGACAGTTTTTAGTAACCTCACAAGGCGAAATCAGGTAGATCGGGTGACCTTGAAGTCCACGAATGGGGTCATTTATTCATGTCCACCGGTCATCAAAGCTACATCTTTTGCAATGATTATGAACGAGGTTTTCGATCTTGTTCGAATTAGTTATTGTACCTGCCTACTCATATAATAAGATCGAGTATTCAGAAGCGAATTTGCAGATCACACACCTTGGTAATAACGCTCGTACTGATCAAGTGATTAGTACTCCTAGTGAACAACTTTCAACAACTGAGAGACCTTGGCAATATAGCGCGAGGAAGTCGCTAAAATATCCATGAACAGTCGATGAACAGCGATTAATCGTGCCTTAAGAAATGTAATAAATACTAGTATTCATTGCAATCCATACGAATTACTTTTAACATGTCATATTTAGGGATGAAAGAGATACCACGAATAATTGCAATGTTTTGAAACAGTTGAATATAAACAGATCTATCTATCTTCATAGTGTTATTTGTTTCCATTGCAATCTGATAATATGTGTTATATTCTATGTAGTTCCGCAATTATTGAACTCGAATATGGTGTACCTCAAGGGACTGTTCTTGGACCAATTTGTTTTGTTCATATCAACGATCTCTTGTTTCTCGACCTAAACTGCTTCATTATTCCATAAGCCGACCACGGACAGTAATTTTTTTCAAAGACAAGAACTGAGACGATATATAAGCTAGCATTTTCACAAAAATAATGAATATAAAGATCATAATAAAACATAACATTGAATATGGGCAAAACTTGCTGCATCCATTTCACTTCCTACGGAAACAATTTACTTAATTTTTTAAATACTTTGACTACACGAGAGGGAAACCTATAATGTTAGAAGAACATCATGTGAGCCAGCGCAATTTATCGTATTTTATAAATTATTTAGTATGAAACATGTACAATTTCTAATTCAGAACATAAACGATATCTCATCTCGTTATGATCTAGCTCATATATGATCATTCAATTATTATAGTGTCTGTATTAATTAATTAATAATTAATTATTTAAAAAAATTATATCCATAAATATTGACCCATATTATGTAACAGTGCTTAAGAATTACCTGCATCAACATTTATGTTCAGGTTATTTCTACCTCAATAAATGTAACACTAAACTATTGATATTACTTTTATTTTTCTAAATGCTCTAAATATAACATTATGTACTAATCAGAAGCTTTAATTTCAAACAATTATTCACATTAATTCACTTAATTTATTATTTGTTATATTGCAAGTATTTGTTCAAGGTGTTTAGAAAAGGGTTCAAAAATGTAACAAAGTACCAGGTGGCATATTCGTATAAATCAATTGTTTTAGTCCATGAGTGTAACTGGACAATGGGTTTCATTTGTCATTGCATCAAGAAATATTATAAGTAATCTTTGTCTCTGGATGGATATAGTTTCACAAAAGTACAACCCCATGTTTCGCAACCTATTGCAGGGACATCTTCAGGGCAATGAGGAACTAGCACTGTGACTTGAGGAACTAGCACTTGAGGACGCTTACATTTTTAGGTTAATAAACGTTGGAAAAGGTTCGTGATTCTTGATTTGATATATAATTAAATAAATCACGTAGTGTGAAGCGCGGTACACCAAACAGTGTTGTGACGGACATATTTCCTAAAATTTTATTATTAATGGTGAGAATGAAAATGAAGTCTTAAATTCATAAACGTACCCCTTCAGGCTTCAATTAATAATCAAGTTATCGGGATACAAAACAATTTCAGTTTAACATGCACGAATGTACCTGCCATAATAAATTGCTTGTATGTACTTGTATAACATATTATGCTTTACAAGTGCATATAAAGAATTATGTAGCTGTACGAATGTAAAACATAAATCAGCGCACGTGTGGGTTGTATTATGAATTCGAAATAATATCAATAGTAATTTGAGTGTGACCATTTATTATGTTGTACGTTGCACACTGATATTACATTAATAAAAGTCACACAAACTAATAACAGAAGATATCCAACATAACATTTCAATATTATGTCAGAACGTATAATCCAACCTTATATATATTGCAGTCCTTATATGTAAGACTAGGCGACAAATTAGGAAACAAATACCGGTAATAACGTCCTAGTCTGTTCGTCTCTTAGAACGCGTTTATACCGTAGAATACAAACAACTAGCGAAAGAAAGTAGTTAACACCAGGATTTACGTTAGCATTTACTTCAAACTGAGGTAATTTAATCCCTTTTTGTATCAGTTGTTCTTTGAAGTTTTACAGTATCGGATTAAAGCTATTATACGTCCCAGATTTGAGCTTCGAAGAAAAAGTTTTTTTTTAATTCTTTTATTTTCTGTATTGTAAACGAATGCGAATTTGAATGAATTGTTTCATCACCCAATTTTTTTCGAACTATACATGTTTTTTCGCGTTTTTTTTGCAAAAAACCGTAAATATCTCAAACTGTGTTTTTTTGTGGAATTGAAAATTGAAAGAGACCGAAGTTGTTTCTCGGCAAATTTCCCATAAGATAGCATTACCTATAGTAGATTTAAAAATTTTTTCAATTTTCCGGAAAATTGATGACAAGCGTATATATATATGTATATATTTTTGAGAAATCGTGAATATCTCCAAAACTATGACCTTTGGTGAAAAATTGAAGAAAACTAAATTTGTTCCTCGGAAAACATCCTATAAGACGACATTATTCAAAATTTTCTTTAACTTTGCCGGAAAATTAAGGACATGCACATATTTTTCTTTTAACGAATATCTATAAAACTATGCCTTTTTATGAAAAATTCAAGAGGACCAAAAGTTATTACTCGGAAAATTTCCTATGAGATAGTAATTAAGTGAATTACAAATTTTCCGGAAGAGCGCATACAGTTTGTTTTTTCAATTTTAAAGCAAATACGTATATTTGAAATCATGCAATATGACTATAGACTTGGAGGGCTCAAAACTAATATCTAATTTTCGTAAAATTTTTCTAAAAAAAAATTATACAACAATCTTTATCATTTTTTAATTTATTTTTTATTGATTTCCAGAAAGTCATAGATAAACTAAAAATATTATATTATATAATCAAAGAATTTTTATTTATTTGATTATCGTTTTTTAGGTTTCGATGTAAACCTAGGTATTTTTGAATATGATAAGACCTTTCGTTTTTGAGTTATCGTGTAAACAAACTTTTTGTGACATACATCCAGGACAGACAGACGAATTTTTCAAAGTTGCACTATTGATAAGAAACAATAACCCTTATCCACTAAAAATAGTACTAAAGTACTGAGGACATTTATAAATCAAAATGTGCCTGTTTAAATATTAGTTGGGGATAATAAAGGTCAGTATTTTTAGTGGGTAAGGGTGACTATATCTTATCAATGGTGTTATAATATATCCATAGTGTGAACTCTATTATAGTTTCCAAAGTTGCTCAAATTTCGATGAAAAATACTATGGTGCAGTAATTTTTGATCTAGGACTTTTTTTAACGATTTTAGAAATAGCTAGAATATATGCAATATACTCTTCGGATTTTGTCGCGAAGAGTATAATAAGACCGTATCAGTATTCCCCTTTATCAATAAATTTATTTCCTTTATATTTTCGTCTTTAATCATCACGAATTATATACTATAATTTCGAAACTACACAGACGATAACTCTTCAATATCCAATAATTATAATAATTGATAATGTGAATATTCAAAATTAGCTACTTGTGATGGCAGAAATACTAATTTAACCATAGTTCACACGATCATTATATCTAGGAAAATATTATTAACCTGAATTCTATCAGAACTAGGAATACATAATTTGTTCAACAGGCAATTATAAACCGTAATAATAGTATTCACACATACCGACAAACCGTTTCTCGATGAATGGAGAAAATGAATATGGATTAGAAAGGACAAATTAATTTCATTTTTCAGAGTATACATAAATTACGTATTGGTGAATTTGATTTTCAAATGTTTCATGAGAGAATCGTACAAATGCAAATTTTGTATACTCTAAACACAATCAAATAAAGTTTCAATCATTTCAGATAGAACTTCTTACTGTTATTATGTATAATCTACCAACAGAATATTCATGAAAATGTGAACAAGAATAATTAATAGAGGAATATAAAAGTAGAACACGGATTAATCATCATAATATTGAAAAGAGAGTTTAATAAATATTGGATGACGCTGAGGTATACATCCTGCTTCGACTTTGTGATTTACATTTTTATCATTGTAAAGTAATGTCCTAGTATATATGTACCTACATTTATTCTATACTATCTAACCACGAGATTAGAAATTATTGAAAATTCGAAATTCAGTGGAAAAATAATATAAAGTGTCATGTTCAGCATTTCTTAAGATTCTGGCTCCATGTTCTCAACACCCACCTACAGATTCATAGAATTCGATTAAACTATGGTTGCAAGTATACCTATGGAATGAAAAAGTTGTTGAAGACTCCTTAGGAATAGTTGTACCTAATATCATCATGTTACGGGTTGTGGGATCAGTCTTCCTGTAGAAGACGCAAGCTTGAATTAAACTCTGCTAGATTATCAGATCTCCATTTCAAAATATTTGTGTCAACCTTCTTCTATATACCCAAAGTAATTTTATTGAAAAAGCACTACACAGTAATTTTTCTGTAGTTGAAGACATCATATCTCGGCAACAAGGATAAACAGTTTGGCACCAAATTTCTTTGCGCTAAATTATTTAAAATTTTAAACAAATGTGTTAAAAAATTTATGACCTTGATAGGAAAGGTCTGTGCTGTACCATTATTGTATCAGCTTAGTACATATACACAATTTTAAACAGTATAAGAAGTCTACTTAGAAATATGCAAACGCCCAATTAATTAAGTTTGTGTAAATTTGACTTGATGATTGTACATTGGTTCTACTATTTACGGACTTAGCTTCACGTTTTATCTATTCATAGATGGGGTCAGATACTTTTGGTCTTTCTACCATATTGTTACCCGGTTATGACTACCTTCAACAGCGATCGTTCGATAAGATTGTAAACTTGCTCGTGCCACTGATGAGCCCTATGAGAAGAGTGAAACAGCTGTCTGGAACTATAAGTTTGTGACGTTACTGATCGATATGGACTAGAAAGACCCTATCTTGTTATCTATCAGAAACCAACAGAACCTATCAGAAATGAATATATTCATATATTCATTTATTTCTAATTCTCTTACAAAATTTTTATAATCGAGCTGATTGGTTATAATCAAACCAATGTTTAACAAGGGAGCCGAAATTTTCAAAATTTTTGTTTTTAGTGCTATTATTATGGCCATACAGTCTTTTTTGTGAATATAGCTTAGATATTCCACTACAAATCCCATCGCAATCTAAACAATTTAGTTTGTTTACCTTGTGAGTTTCATTATCTTTACGTATTAACGGCTTCAGATGTTACGTTTTCTTGGTAGTCTGGTTCTTTATATGACTGAAAATGAAATAAAAAAATCGGTTGTCTGTAAAGTCGGTTTACTGACGATAGTTGAACGTGACAACGTCATAAGAAATTACTGATGGATTGAACGGCTGGCTGGTCCAACATGTCATTTCAGACACGTTGTTATGATATGTGGAAGATTTAACATTTATGTTTTAATTTTTTGAAATCCTAGCTACGCTCGATAATTATTTCGATCGAATAGTAAAACAATTGATTTGTTACTCATCGTGAAATAGTTCTGTTAACTTATTGTTATAGTTTTGTCAATTATAGCATAACCTACAATCGCTGCACTAGCGAACCGATGCTATTTATTTTAATGATGAAAGCACGAATATTCGACAATATATCACTGAACATATATTTAATATCGAAAGAATCATTACCTTTATCGCCGCAATTATCGTTGCTATAAACAATTGACACCACATTCACTTTTCACTACACTTCATACTTGACGAAAACATGTAAATGTATTATTCTGTATAGCAGCTCTCTTTTTTGACGTTTCGACAATATATTATATTATCTTTATCGAAAATTGTTTTGTCAATTAGTTTATTCTTTTCTAAATTACATGGAAACACTAATTGACGAAACAATTTTTGATAAAGATCACAAAATATTGTCGAAACGTCAAAAAAAGATTTTATCTTATTTTCAGTCATATAAATGTGATTTTATGTTTGTAATCATCGATTGTCGCCAATCCAGATTAGCCTCAATTCAATTAAAAGCAAATCGTTAATTAACCTTCCAATAAATATGTTATTAGATTATTTGTATACTCAGTAAACGCGATAATCCGTATAAATATTTTACACCGATGAATGTGTTTAAAAGTTAAATATTGACTATAAGAACGAACGTCGTAAATTCTTATTAGGTCAATTCGCCTTGTGAGATCTCGCGGAAGGCAAAGAGAATTCTCTCTGCGGAAGGCCGGTTAGTCCTTGACATTGGCCCAGAGCTTAGCAGCTCTCAATCTGATGGAACGGAGTGCTCACGATATCACACAGTCTCGTTCACAAGCATAAAAGATGAGTGGCTTTGGATAGTGGCGGCACAATGTCTGCTGTCTGCCGTTTCTCGGTTCTCACTCGATTACTCGGCCAGCGGGTCATGTCACGCCGGAGTCAATCTCAGCATTCATCTCTCGTGCCCACTTACTATATCTAACCGCCGCAGCTACTAATTAATGAAAACATTACACTTCTGCATTATCAGTGGCGTATCTGGGGGTTATGGGTCATTTCATTAAATAGAATTTCTATGCTTCGCCGCTAAGCGTTTTATTCACATTAGTGCGAAAATTACGTAATTATTTATCTCCGATGTATTCTGCCAGGTGGGCATTTATGTATCGTAATTCCACTATGCGGATATACCTGAAACCTTTGTTTATCTTTTGTCTAAACGAGAGGAAAATCCAGTGTTCGTAGAACATTGTGCCTGCCAACGATGGAATGTTGGGAGAGGAAATAGCAATTAACCTGGAAGACCTCACCAGCAGTGCTATGCTGCTAAACGGCTATAAACGGCTTGTGCTATACTTATGGCCATACATTCTTTTTTGTAAATATTGTTTAGAGATACCAGTATAGGTCCCATCACAATCTAAACAATTTAATTTGTATACTGTGTGGGTTTGTTTATCTTTAGGAATTACAGGTTTTAGATTTGAGAAATATTTCCCAACACAGTTAGTAGGTTTATGCGCTACGTTTATATCATACTTTTTCAAACATTTCTTAATTTTCTCTGAGGTCTCCGGAATGTATGGTAAAGTTATATAATTGTCTGAATTACCTTTTACGTTATTTTTATATGACGCTCCATTATAAATTTTGTTTATTCTCTCTTTAATAATAGGATTGAAAAAAGTTTTTGGGTAGCCATTCAATTCCAGTGTATTACGAACAATTTTTAGATTTTTGGGACGGTCCTCTGGGTGGGACAATTTAACCGCGCGGTCTGTAAGACTGTTTATGACGCTTTTTTTATAACAAGTTGGTGCAACGGAATTGAAGTGAAGATAGCGTTGAGACCAAACTTCTTTAGTAAACCACGAAGTTTTTATTTCTCCATCTGCATCATGCCTAATGTTCATATCTAAGAAATTTATGTTTTTGTTAACTTCTATTTCACAGGTAAATTGAAGTTTACAGTGGAAATTGTTAAATTTATTAATCACGTACTGAATTTTGTCATTGGGAACACACATAAGGCAATCATCTACATACCGTTTAAAAAATACGGGCCGAAAATCTAATGAACTTATAACAGATTCCTCCAGGCATTCCATAACGAGGTTAGCAATGGTAGCAGAAATAGGAGATCCCATTGCTGTGCCGAATATTTGTCCAAAATATTGTTCACCGTACTGAAAATAAGTGCATTCTAAACAAAACTTCACAGCATTTATAAATTCCGATTGATCTAGAGGTGTGTGGTTTTTAATCTCTGCCCAACGTTTTTTGATGCTATTCAATGCCAAATCGACTGGTATATTTGTAAATAAAGAAATAACGTCTAAGGAAATTAGTTGATGGTTTACGGGTACGGATTGATTTTTTATAAATTCATTAAAATGCCATGAGTTTTTCACATAAAATTCATTATTTCCTATTATATTATTGATCGATTTTGATAAAAATTTTGATAAATTGTAAGTAGGCGCTCCTATATTACTAATAATGGGTCTTAGAGGTATATCAATTTTATGTAGTTTTGGAAGCCCATAGATATAAGGTGCTAGCCCATTATGGCAAATTAATTTATTTTTCAATTCAATAGGGATTATCTTATTTTTGTGCCAATTATTTATCAATTTATTCATGTTATTTTGTATTGATAAAGTAGGATCAGATTTTAATTTTTTATAAGTTGTTTCATCATTTAAAAGGTTTTCTATTTTCTTTTCATAGTCATTTCTATGCATTATGACGGTTTTATTACATTTATCCGCGTTCAAAACTAAAATTTCAGGGTTAGCATTTAAGAACTCTTTTGTTATTTTTGTATGATATAGTTAAGACGATTCTTTGCAGTACCTACTTCTGCTTTCTGTTTGTTCTTCTTGTTTGTCAAGATGTTACAAATTTTGTTTCTAATTTCATTCTTTTCTTCTAAATTGTTATTCCTGATTCCACATTCTAAATTTGCAATTATATTGTCGATAGGCAGTTTTTTGTTATCAGGCAATGCAAATTTCGGACCTAAGCTTAACGTATGCTGCACCTCATCCGGAATTTTTGTTTCGGTTAGATTTTTCAACCATTGTTCATTGATATTTTGTTTTTCATAAGCTACGCCTTTCATTAGATTATTTATCTTTTTAGATTGTATGGCTTTTATTTTGTTGAAATTTTCTTCGAAATTATTTTGTTGATTTTGAAAAAATTGCGAGATAAAGTTGCTATCAAAGTTTAAATAACAGGATTGTTTAATGCGTTTAATTTTGTTTTCAACCTCTGTTACATTCGCGCATGCTTCTTTAATGCATAAATTTAAACAGCTTTTATGAAGCGAATTTAATAATTTTGTGTAAGCCTTCTTATTTTGCAACCTGCTAAACATATTCTCCTTTGATTTAGATATAATAAAATTTGGGAAAACTTGCAAACTCCTACATCTTACCAGAAATATTCTGCGATTCTTCTCTTTTGCTAATATCTTCATTAATTTTCCGTATTCCTTCAAATCTCCAGGATAGGTGGTTGTTCCTTCCATATTAAGGCTTATATCCCAGCCAAAATTATAATAAAGATTCTTGTTCCGTTGCACCAACTTGTTATAAAAAAAGCGTCATAAACAGTCTTACAGACCGCGCGGTTAAATTGTCCCACCCAGAGGACCGTCCCAAAAATTTAAAAATTGTTCGTAATACACTGGAATTGAATGGCTACCCAAAAACTTTTTTCAATCCTATTATTAAAGAGAGAATAAACAAAATTTATAATGGAGCGTCATATAAAAATAACGTAAAAGGTAATTCAGACAATTATATAACTTTACCATACATTCCGGAGACCTCAGAGAAAATTAAGAAATGTTTGAAAAAGTATGATATAAACGTAGCGCATAAACCTACTAACTGTGTTGGGAAATATTTCTCAAATCTAAAACCTGTAATTCCTAAAGATAAACAAACCCACACAGTATACAAATTAAATTGTTTAGATTGTGATGGGACCTATACTGGTATCTCTAAACAATATTTACAAAAAAGAATGTATGGCCATAAGTATAGCACAAGAAACAAAAACTTAGAAAATTCCACCGCGCTTGCTAAACATTGCTTTGATTATAACCATCAATTTGATTACAAGAATGTTAATATTTTAACTAAGGAAACCAATTATTATAAAAGATCTATTCTGGAGATGATTCATATAAAACGTGACTCCAAGTCTGTTAATCATAGGAGTGACGTTCAAACACTAAGTCATATTTATACTAATTTAATTAATTAATATTCTTGCAAATTCCTACTTACGTCCTTATAATGTAAAAGTTTACTTTAGGTAGAATTGTCTAAAGTATTTCTCACAGGCCAGAGACCTTCTTTTATCACCTAATAAATTATGACATCTGGCGCTTAAATGAACACTTGAGATGGTCTCGTCTGTTAGCAAAGAGGATAGAACTCTTTGTCTGTTAGTCTCTCGCAGACATTTATGAAATGTGTTCGTATTTATTGATGATTCTACTTAATAGTGGATTTTTAATTTTTACGCTGCAACATTGCTGTGTTATAGTTCCGATTTCATGTCTCCGTTCGTTTCGCGACGTTGGCATTTAAACGAAATTTGTGCGATAAGGACGCTTTGTGTTATTACAGTATTTCTAAGTAATCAGGTTATTGTATTAATAAGTCTTCTGATGATGGTCGTGAGACCGAAACGTACGTAAAGACGAGGGTAAAAATAAAAATATATGTGTTAATGTGACCTATTTCCCGAGAATTGTGTATTAATTCATACGTGGGTCAAGAATCTTTATTATTAAGCTCATTGGAACAATTCGAAATTATTTCTAAAATTCCGCAAACTATGTGTGATCATGCAGTATGTGTCGTGTTTATTTATTTAATTAAGTCGAACTAGACTTGCACGTATCCCACCAATTTGATAAATTTCTCAAAAACTTGATTTTCAAATCATCCTCTAAGTATACCTTTGACGATAAATTCCTGGAAAATGTATCTTAAGCGTTGCCTTTTAAGGTGAGTTTTTACATTCAATATTTCACAACAAGTTAATATAATTTTTATAAACTGGTCTATGGATTTGAAATGCCCTAAAATTGAACCGAATTGAAGAAGAACCTGTTTAACATATTCATTGAATACCTTGAGGGTTACTTTGTTATTTTGACGTTTCAAATTTGTAGGATAAAGTGCTTAAATTCAAAGACATTCCAAATTAAAAAAATTTATCATGTTCTAGTTCATCCATTTTTTAAAGCATAATATGAGGCAAGGTTCTCGTCTCCCGAGTCAAAATTGGGATACTGCATAAGTTTTAATGCAACCAAAACTCAAGCTTGCGTCTGCTCCAGGAAATCAGATCCCACAATTCCTAATATAATGAGGTACAACTGTTCCTATGAAGTCTTCCATATTCATTCTCGGGATCACCATCAACAGCCCCCTCTTATTGGACGATCATGTAAGGTGCATTGCGAAAACCGCTTCACAAGAACTTGGTTTTCTATTCCGTGCCGAGAGCTACACTTACGATTTCATTGACCTCTCTAGAACATCGTAGAAAGGTGGAAGAGCTCTCTCTTTTCCACAGATATTTCCATAGTCTGTGTTCATCGGAAATCTTGTCTGTTGTTCCAACTCGAGAGTTTTCAGATAGACGAGATCAAACTAGTCATCCCTTCACTGTCAGGCTCGAGACATGCCGAACTTCTTTCCATCAGACTTCATATTATTATCGAGCAGCGCAGTTGTGGAACTCTTCACACCTAGTGAGGTCTTTCCCTATGCCTATAGCCTTCAAACCTTCAAGATACGAAAAATACGAATCCCAATCGCTTCTCTATACATTCCATTGCTGGCTCACTCGATGTTCTTCGAAGATTATAGGTTTCCCTCTCGTTTAGTCAAAGTCAGTAAAAGAAATTGATTGGGCTTTAAATTTAGCCTTCAAATTATGTCAATTATTCCTTATACATTTGAGAATGTGAACTAACTAACAACGTCAGTAACTTGTACGTACGACATAAAATGCATAAACAACTAACATCAACATCTACCTAGGAAGCAATATTGCAACGCACTTCATTCATAACACTCTTATACACACTTATTTACAGGTAAAAATACGTTTCAATCATACTTAGGAACAGCTGCAACATAATTATATGTAAATTCTTGGGAAATAGATCATATTAACACTTATGTCTATTATATTTTGGTCTTTACGAACGTTTCGCTTTCACGACCATCATTAGAACACGTTTGAAAACTAATTCTCATCATTAATCGTGCTTTATATCTGCGAATAACTTGGTTATTCAACTCTTATCACATTTCACCTTTTATTGTTCCTGGTACATTCCAAATCGATTCGGACCCATAATAGTATATTCTACAAGTTTGGGATGTATGTGTAGAATATGACAGTCCAAACGTGTTAGTCTACTATACTTTCTCTAACTAGATTTTAGACATTTTACAAAAAAAGTTATTTATCCACGACCACTATATTAGGCGAAGGTTTTAATACGTCTGTATTACATGAATTAGAAGCCTTCTAATACACTAGTGGATTAAAATGATACCACGTTTCGATTTTATAGCATTTTATTTAGAATTATTATTAATATAATCTTAACATGTATCTAAAGAACGATCTTGTCTTTTTGACCGAGATTATTCAAATTTACTTTCCCTTGTTTGGCTTATAATTTTCTGATCCGGCTTTTGAATATGAAGTAAGTTTACCATACTACGAAATATCGATAACTTTGTGCACTTTCAACACTGATTTTAGCACTGAATACTTTATCCACATTGAAGAGGCAACAAACCGTTTCCTAACATTGAAAAAATAGGACAGTAGCACCTCTTCTGTAATTGCTCCTTCTCCTATGCCCTTTTTATCGCCAATTGTCGAATTCCACCAATTACTTCTCGTATACACTTTTGCTTTTAGCTGGTAACAGGCTTAATGTTGCTTCTTGAGCTTCTTGCTGGATTTCAGCTGGAATGAAGAAATTCTCAGCATTCTTACTCATTCATTCTGTCGATTTTGCAAATTTTTTCGGTCTTGGTTGACAAATGAACAAACGCATGACATAGAAACGATTCTAAGACTTCCTGGTTTGCAGCTCAAAATCAATATTCTTGATCAAAATAAATTTGTTTTGGCTGTGGTCGTGTATAAAACGTTGAATTACATTCTTTAATTCTCTCGAAAAAATGTAACTCTCGGCTGCGCCTCGAGTGCCCATTTTTCTCATGAATTAAAGACTTGTTAATTCCCTTATATAATTAATAACTATTTCTCTTTGGCAACATATTACTAATTTTAGAATAACTCATTGTTAAAATATCATTCTAATCTACTGTGTCAGAATGTATATTTTGTTACTGCTTTAGACCAATCAGAAACGGCTTGGCCGCTATATAGTCATGGAATATGTACATAAATATATACATATATACATTCTTACACAGTCCGTCAGAATCTTTAATATAATAATAGATACTAAAAGCGTGGTGAAGCAACACGTTTTATGTATATGTCGTATCACACATTAACATTCCTCTGCTGTTTTTCAACATTCGCCGCTTTTCGACGTGGGATTGGTCTACAAAATAAATGTATTGATGAGATGAGAAAATAAACTAGTCTAATAAATGACGTGGATTAAAAGAACTCACAGCGTTTTATTATGAAACTATGAACTCATTTAAGATGATGTATGCACATACGTATACGGTTACTATAATATATTATATCATAGTACAGATAAAAAGTAAACACATTAATCATGCAGTCTTGTTGATACGGTAGATCGTGCAACGGGAAGAATTGCAATGATTCGCTATCAGTGTCACCACTAGTATATTTTACTACATTTCGTTTTATCCAGCATTGTCACATAGGCGTAGATCTTAGACATCGTGTATTATTGCGAAGTTGTTCTGACTTTTAGAAAAACCTAGGTTACAGGGGCTTTTGTGATGGAAGAGTTATTTCATACATTTGGAGAATATCTATGTTAACACCTAACGATAATAGTTTCTATTAGCGATGAACATGAGTAACTTGATAGGTAAACTAAAATTCATTGTCTGCTCGCCTATTTTAGTTATACCTATATTATATAAAAAATTCTCGGGAATTAGGTCACATTAACACTCTGTTATAAATGTTATAAATGTAAGACGAACATTTATAACAAAGTGTTAATGTGACCTAATTCCCGAGAATTTTGTATATAATTCATACTGGGTCAAGAATCTTATTATATTGTTATACCTATATAGAGTTAAATTACATCTATTATAAGTAGCTCCGCTACACTTTGACGTTGACAGAGAATATACATGGTCAGTATAACCCACGGTCGTAAATGCAGGTCTGGGAACTCGTATGTTTGACATGAGTCTCTTACGCGTCGCCAAACTCGTAGTCCCTCGCTCAGACACTAGCTAGCGCTTGGAAAGAAGTTTGATGTCAGGATCAGGCGCCATATCGTTCAAATTTCAAGCCCCACAAAACAAAGATTGATTGACAATAACCGCACATTTTAAGTAAAATAATTTTTCTCGTAACGCAATATTTACTATTTTGATTTGAGAAAGGAATAGAACTGTTACTCTTGTCAAAATGTATTACTCACCTTAAAAATAACTTCCCCTTTTTCGTTATACATCCTCGTACACATAAAAGACCTCGTTAAAACGATTTAAATCCGGAATCGCAAGCTTCCACTTTTTTCTGAATTCCGCATCTTTCGGCACTTTAAAAACAGAAGTTTCTTGCTTTACACTTTTGTACCCCGTTTTGCATTTCGGCACAATACACGGTTTCGTAATTTGTTTCTTAAAACGCAGGTATTCCTTGTGTTTACAAGTCGAAAATGACAGTTGTCAGAGAACACTCTTCGACTACTGCATCACCCTTTTTGGTACTACGCGACAGTTGACGCTTAGCGGAGTCACTTCTCACATAGGAAACAGCCTCGAGTTCCCAGACCTGTATGTACGACCGTGGTATAACCCAATCACAGTGTGAGAATCTTCGAATTTTTGCTTTGGCTCAAAGGTATTAGGGATTATAGAATACTTGTATGTGACGAAGGTACCGAGGTGCGTTATTTGTGAAATCACTCATTTGTATTCAGTTCGAAGAGAAAATAGGTATTCTCATAAGACAAAGCATTTGAATTTGTTATATCCTTATATTAGATCAGAATATAACTTAATTTTCTTGGATTTTACCGCATATATATGTTTTGAGTATTTTTGAATCGATTTAGACTATTTTTGACATTCGACATGATGTGTGTTTGCGTCTTTCATATTGGTCGTAGATATGGCCATGAATTCTTGCAGATCTCTTTATAGTGTGGTGAAAAGAAGAACTGTATGATTTTTTGAATTATAGTATTTGATTGGACCATAAGGACAACCGTGTTTTTCTGGTTATAAATTTGCGAAAGTCAACCACCAGGTGTCAGTGTAAAACACAGAGTGGTGAAATAACTTTACCATACATTCCGGAGACCTCAGAAAAAATTAAGAAATATTTGAAAAAGTACGATATAAATGTTGCGCATAAACCTACTAACTGTGTTGGAAATATTTCTCAAATCTAAAACCTGTAATACCTAAAGATAAACAAACCCACACAGTATATAAATGAATTCTTTAGATTGTGATGGGACTTATACTGGAATCTCTAAACAATATTTACAAAAAAGAATGTATGGCCATAAGTATAGCACAAGAAATAATAACTTAGAAAATTCCACCGCCCTTGCTAAGCACTGTTTTGATTATAACCATCAATTTGATTACAAGAATGTTAATATTTTAACTAAGGAAACCAATTATTATAAAAGATCTATTCTGGAGATGATTCACATAAAACAAATTCACACTCCAAATCTGTAAATCATAGGAATGATGTTCAGGGATTAAGTCAGATTTATACTAACTTGATTAATTAAAACTCTTGCAAATTCTTACATGCGTCTTAATAATGTTAAAAGAATATTTTAGGAAGAATGCTTAATAGTAATATTCCAATACAGGTCTGAAACCTTTTTCAAGTACCTCATAAATCTTACATCTGGTTTGTAAGTAGATACCAACAAATAACTTCGAACTTCAGTTGTTATGAGACTATAGCAACATGCGCTTGTATATTATAAGAATATTACTGAACAGTGGATTCTTGTTACAAAATATTTTATACTTTCATATTGACGATACAATTACGATTATTCGTGGTTCTGTTCGTTTCGACGGAGTGGGCTTTTTGATTGAAAATTGTGCGATATGGACGCTTGTGCTATAATTAGTTATAATAAACCCTTTTTGACATCTTCTGATGATGGTCGTGAGACCGAAACGTACGTAAAGACGAAAATTTAAAACAGAGTGTTAATGTGACCTATTTCCCGAGAATTTTTTATATAAAATGTAACATATAGTATATAATTTGTTCCTACAATCATACATTCAGAAGTTTCCGAAACCTATTTTGCTTACAAAAGTGAGGGAAGTTACTTGATCAATTTATCACAGCTTTTTAAAAATAAAAGCTTTGCCTTTTTACTCTTAATTTTTTGTCCAATCACATTATCAATCTAGCTAAAGTTATTTTGAAGTTTGAATACAGTCACTATAGCGGTACTCAACGTGAATTTATTTGATTATTAATTAAACTGAAAAAATTGATCTTGAAGCTATAATGGTAACATAAATCAGAACGCTGAGCCCCAAATCGTATATGTTCCCGTCTAACTTATCCCATTATTCAAGAAATTATAAACTGGTCAATGAGAATTAATCGACCTACTCTGATATATGATGATTACAAAGTCAGGTGAAGAAAATTCAAATCATTCATATTAATTTTAAAGCAGCTGTTTCGAAAGCTATACGTGACTATCCTGACCAAGATAAATAATTTTTCGGTTCACACGCTTGTTCAAAGCTTCATGAAATAGGTACTGTTTGATTAATTAATTGCGTCTTTGTCATCTAGCGTAGGCACTTCTTTCTACGAATCTCCAACGGCTATGAATTATGTTACGTTCGGCTACGTGATACGTGGCGGCGTGTGTAGGTTTGTATGATAATTATTACGATATTCCAATACCCAGACTCGTAGCCTACTTTTGGAAGCGTCTCGTACATAATACTCATTTACGGAATATGTAAACATCTAGTGGCAACAGGTTTAAGTGCAGCCAGCAGCCATTCGGCATCTTGGCTTTCATTATAGTTGACATAGAAAAATAGTAGACAGTTTAAGTTGCTTAATTATTTTATTTTAAACAAATTTACACCTTTCTCGACTCATCTGTTCATTTTGTTACGATACATGCCTATACATAGTAAATAGGATGATCATTTTTCAGATCTCATTAACGATTCATACACAATTTTTATCTGTTCAAGCTTCGGTATTATGTTACAGCACAATTCATTGTACGGGCGAAATTGAGCCCAGAGTTTAATAAGATTAAAAGTATACATTGTATTAAATTGCCCGCCAATCCGTATACGAAATTAGTCCCGAATAATTCAATAACTTAAGAAGTTTAAGATGTAGGACTGTGAAACAATTATTTTTGAATATTTATTTCGGTTACAATTTTGTACCCTTCAAGCGTTGTCCCTTTATGATTTGATACAATTCATGAATACTAATCGCCTGGTAGAAATATATATTGAACGTCTACGTCTAGGCTAGTTAGGCTAGTGGGTTAGGTTAGGTTAAGTTAAGTTAGGTTAGGTTAGATTATAAACAAAGGGGGTACAATGAACAATCATTATTGGTTATTATGAGAGTGTCAAGATTAGCGCGATTACAATGTTTGCATTCTATATCAACAAGGTTAGTAGGTTAGGTTAGATTAGGTTAGATTAGCAAAATTACAATGTTTGTATTCTATATCAACAAAGTTAGGTTAGAAGGTTAGGTTAGGTTAGGTTAGGTTAGGTTAGGCTAGAAACAAATCGATTACAATATTTGCATTCTATATCAACAAAGTAAACCTACTAAAGGTTAGGTTAGGTTAGAAACAAAGGGGGTAACATGAATAATCAGTCTTGGCTATTATAAGATTACAATGTTTGCATTCTATATCAACAAAGTTAGGTTATTAGGTTAGGTTAGCTTACAAACAAAGGGGGTACAAGTAACAATCATTACTGGTTATTACGAGAGTGTTAAGATTAGCGCGATTAGAATATTTGCATTCGATATCAACAAAGTTAGATTAGAAGGTTAGGTTAAGTTAGTTTGGGTTAGCTTAAAAACAAAGGGGGTACAATAAACAGTCATCATTGGTTATTATGAGAGTGCTAAGATTAGCGCGATTACAATGTTTGCATTATATATCAAAGTTAGGTTAGTAGGTTAGGTTAGGCTAGGTTAGGATAGGTTAGGTTAGGTTAGGTTAGGTTAGAAATTAAGGGGGTACAATAAACATAAACTATTGGTTGTTATGAGAGCGTTAAGATTAACGGAATTATAGCGCGATTACAGAAAAATCAGATGTATTGATGTCTCCTGATCTCAAAGCCACATACTCGTGGTACATTTTCATTAACCACAAATGATCTTGATCTTGCTGATTAAAAGATTAGATCGTAGGTATTCTAGACCTTTTAAGCTCATTTGAACTAACTCGTCCATTCTACAAGCTCCAGAAATACCAAATATTACAGCAACCTACAACAATAGATAAATATGTAAAAAATAGTATGTAAACCTCGTGAGAAAAGCCACATTTCCTTACAATTTACAGTCGACCGGAAATGCTTAGCTTTTCTTATTAGGTATACAACGTATTTTTCCATTAATTTTCTAACCAAATATTCCCAAAAATATATAAAGTTTAACAAATTAACATGTGATAACGTAGCCTGCATGTATTCATGAACAAGAAAAATCAACCTATTTCAAAAACAGAATTTCCTATAACCTAATATTGCCAATAATATACGAAAATTTAACAAACCAGCTTGCGATAACGTTTCCGCTTGAAGTTTCCAACCTATACGCTATCGGATACTTGTTAGGTGGAAGGTCTTCAGTACTTTAACAGTATGTTTAGTGGACAAGCGTGATTATTTCTTGTTCATAGTGTATGTGAAGTGTCTATTCCAGGGAAGGAAAGGTTATTATTACCGAAAAAATGATCTGCACATGTGCAACTTGTTTTTGAAAGTCATTGAACCTATTAGGTTCAGATTATGATATCTTTAAATTAGGAAATCAAATCGTAATATAGGAAATAAATATAAGGAATATTTTAGATCTTTTAGACCTTATAGAACAGATCCATCTTTCTCTAAACATATTCTAGAAACTGGACACAATTTTTCAAAATCTAGAGTTAAAATTTTATATTATTATAGGTCTACAATTAAACGTGCTAGAATTTTAATATAATATTGAAAAGTCAAAATAAAGCTAACTCTAAAATTTCGAGATTTCCTTTTTATATAATAGACCTATTTAACACCTTTTAATAAAAGAAGCGCTCTTGACGTATTGCGGCTCCAGTAATAAAATAATAATAACAATATTTATATTTATATCAATAAATAGCCAATACGTGTTCCGGATATTTTGAAAAATAATGTGAACTTTATTTCAAATTCTCAGTTTGTAATATGTTAGGATGCATCACATTAAATCAATTCAACCAATTTCAAATAGGCAATCGAAGTAGCCAGATTAGTCCTGAACGAGTATGTAATGGTACTGTAAGTAACGACAGGTAGTTGAGTATAATTTTCATATTAGTCAAGAATGCGTTGCACAAAAAAACGATACTGAATTCCAAACATTAACTTTTTTCCATCATTTGACAGAAAGCTATCATTTACTTTAAGCTCAGAACGTTTTTGCGAGAGTGATTTTCTCGTCGTCCACTTATTTTATAAGACGAGCAAAATCCTCATTTTGCGGTTACTTCCGTTGAATGTTAAATCTTCTGCAATATTGATGCGTTGAGCTATCGTATACGTTTACAATCGATGGCCTTATTTCAAATTGAATGTTCATTCTACGGCAACGCCAATCTGGATCTTAGAGTAGTCTAGAGATTAGAAATTAAATAATGAACATAGGTCATCATGAAATGATCTTTTATTTATACAAGCAATATCTATAAAAGATTTTGGAACACCTAACTCATAGTTTATTATGACATAATATATCAATCAAAACAGGAACGGACAAGTCCAGAGCACTTATAATGCTTGATTGGGTCCATTGTGCGCCCCTTGATACAATACTCAGTCCAGCAGTCCTAAGGCAGTGCCGAAGGCCAGAATTCTGCACGGACCGATGTCTCTTATGACCTCAGGGTGCATGCATACGCCGACGAGGTGTTGTAGCCTGAAAGAAGCCAGTGCTGGGCATTTCACTAGAATATGAGTGGCAGTTTCGTCTGCCTCTCCTCATCTACTACAACCTGGGTCATCAACAATGCCCTTTAAGTGTAGATGTGATAGTTAGCAAAGTAGACCTCAGATTTGATATTAGAATGGAATATCACAAAGTAATGGAAATTTTATTTACCAAATATGATCAGCGTTATTCCAAAGAGCTAAATATGACAAAGAATCAATATTTCATGGTCTATTGTCAAACTGGCGCACTTCTGGTGCTATCAAACCACCAGAATTTGAAAGTTCAAAAACTCTAGCAAATTGCTTTAATAGTTTCCTTGGTATTGCAATAAACATACTGGCAAACAACTTTCGTCACAACATCATCACCACGCTGAATATAGTTTCGAATCAGTATACAATTTTCTAAATCCTATTACAGAGATTGAAACTATAGATGTAGTTAGACAGTCGTCCTGAATCTCAAATGTTCACTCCAAGCCGTTCTGAAGTAAAAAACAATGATTAACATAAAAATATATTTTGGACGACGACAATAACAACGTCAACGGAAAATTTACGATAATCCCCCAGTAAGCCGTTTTCGAGATAACTAATGATTAACGTAAAAAATACGTTCAGGAACAACGGCAACGGAAAATTAAAGAGGCCAACTCGCCTGTGTTAACAAGGAAAAGTTTGAAAATCATGACCTTTCTCATTTCCATTGCAAACTATGGCGAAATGAATAACTCTAAATGTCAAAAAAGTCATAATTTGAAATCTATAGATAGATATAAGTAGCATTAATACAAATACAGAGATAAAAGTCTATGGGGCAGACAGAATTTCACCTGTAGTTTGTCAAGGAATGTGCGCCTGAATTACTCGTAACACCAGTTTTCTGCAGGTTGTTTACCATTTCATGCAAACTTGGTGTGTTTCCTTCCAACTGGAAGACAGCTAGAATCTAACCAATTCAATAAAGAGGAAATAATACCCTTCCTAATTATAGGTCCATTACACCATTATCCGTGATTTCTGAAGTTATAGAGAAAGCAATCAACATCGAGCTCATTCAATACCTAGAGAGCTCCAAAATCGTGAATGACCGGCAATATGAGTTTCGTCAACAGATACCAACAGGAGACCTGCTTGCCTACGTAACTGGCTATCAACGTTGGTGTTCCACAGGGATCTGTCTTGGCACCAACTTTGTTACTGCTCCATATTAACAATTTCCTGGAAGCGTTCACCTGTTCCGTCCACAGCTTTGCAGATGATGATACACTTCATACCGATTTCTCATCCAGAGTCCCTATAAAATTCAATGAAGCCAGAGAAGCGTGACAGAGACAAGTTGTCGCAATTGATGAAGATCTGACGAAAACATTGGAATGGGGATCTGAAAATCTAATAGAGTTCAGAGCAAGCAAAACTCAAGTTTGCGTCTTCTGATGTCAGGTACAGCTAACTATTCCTATGAAGTCTCACATAACCATGCTCGGGATCAACACCAACAGCACCCTCTCATGAGACCATCATGTGAGGTCCATTGCGAAAACCGTTCCACAAAAACTTGATTTTCTATTCCGTGCCAAGAGCTACTTTACATCCCAGCAGCTCCTCATAATCTTCAAGGCACAGATTCGACCTCTCCTGCAGTACTATTCACATGTTTGGAGTTCGGCTCCCAAATATACGCTGACGCTGTTAGATTCTATCCAGAAGAGAGCTATTCGTTTGATCACACTAACAAGTTCATTCTCTAGAACATCGTAGAAAGGTGGGAGATCTCTCTCGTTTCTATAGATATTTCCATGGTCGGTGTTCATCAAAAATCTAGTCTGTTGTTCCACCAGGAGAGATTTGAGATAGGCGGACTAGACAAGCTCAAACTAATCATCCCTTCATTATCAAGTTCGAGACCTGCCGAACTTCTTCCTAACACATTTCATTTTTCTATCGAACAGCGAAGTTATGGAACTCTTTACCTAGTGAGGTCTTTTCCTAGCCTATAACCTCCAAACCTTTAAGAAAAATTCGAATGCCAATCTCCTCTTCCAACATTCCACCGCTGGCTCACACGATGTTCTTCGAACATTAAAAGTTTCCCTCTCGTATAGTCAAAGTATAGAAGAAAAATGTGACACTGAATTCTCCATCATTTAGTAAAAGAAAAAAATTGGCATTGCATTTGGAAAAATGAGTTGTGAGTACTTCAATTTCCCCAAACGCGAAAGCTTAGGCATTCATTAGTATTGAAAATCTTGTGAACGTATTATAACGTATTATAACAAACTCAACTATAGGGCAAATTTTGTGAAAATATTGAAACCTGTCAATGTTACTATGCCTTCAATTTTTACCTACGACAGGACACCCTGTATACTTCTATGTTACAAACATTCATACTCAAAAATGTAATAATATACAGGTGGTCCCATTTAAAATACTGAAGTTGGTGTCACGTGACCGGAAATGCCAAGAAAATCTGTTTTGACTGTTCATTACTGCCAAATTTGGTATTCGTGATGTGAACAGTTTTCAAGATAATGTATTGTCAAAACATCGTGGGACACTCGTTACTATGATATTCATTGTACTGTGTACTCATTATGAATTCCACACAGTTGGAGATAACTATATTAAGTTATTATCTATTAATGTCACTTAGAAGATTCCAACGGACGAGCTCCATTCATTTGTTAAAGAAATACCAGTAATAAAAGCTATTGTAGATCATTAAATTTTATAAGATGTCTTAGTCTAATAACCTACAATTCAGAACAGTTGGTGTTTGATTTTGAGGTCTAGTAAATTAAACAGTATAGAATGCTGAATTTATTAGCTTATTTTCACCAGCTGACGTCCTATATTTATTTTATAATTGATGTTTCGCTGATTAATATGCATTCAATTAAAAACATCAGCAACGTAGTAGGTATTTTCCTATAGAAGCAAATAATAATATCATGCTCTTTTTGCTATTGTCTAGATTTTTTATCAATTTGTCATTCGACAGCAAGAACTATGGAAGTCATAATGTAAGTCTGAATGGATATGATCCAAAGAATATGATCCCTAGGGGAGTCACTGATACTTTGGATGATTTTGATGCTTACTTGTTGAAAATTCGTATTTATAGTTTTATAAAAATACACTTAATAAATTTTCACAAACTTCGTTTCTATTAAACAAAACGTGGCATGTTTCACCACACGGTGGCTTTATCAAACAATGGTTTCACAAACTATGGTTTATTCCTTAAATATTAAAATTAAGATCAAGAAGGAGGATGTACAGTAGGATAAAAGTAACTTAAAAATAAATTTGATAATGGAGAATTGGTAAAGTCTTTCTGATCATGTAGAAAGTTCCCTGTATTTTTAAAGTTATTAATTTCAATTATCTCTAAGTTGTTCAATACTTTACTTTTAACTTACACAAAATCATCTTTGAAATGAGGATCAGTTTCTTTAATATGGCTTACAACTTTTTAATCTCATTTGTTCAAATTAAAATGTTCTCTGATTCTAGTTTTGAAAGATCTTCCTGTCTGGCCTATAAAGAATTCATCACAATCTTCACACTTTACCTTGTATACTCCTGATTCTTGATCTTTTTTGTTCTTATCTTTGTTGTTTTTAATATATTTGCTTACCGTATTATTTGTTCAAAAAGATGTGGTAACATTGTGTTTATTAAATAAATTGCATACATTATCAGAAAGTTTACCTACATACATTATTGATCTATAATTATGAGTCTTAACTGTACTAGGTCTTTTCTTTTTTCTCAAGAAAATCAATCACAACTTTCTCGCTATAGCCGTTATTAGTTGCTATCTGTTTTAAAATTGAAAATTCCTTATGATAATTTAATTCTGATATGGGGGTTATAACAAGTTTACGTATCGTACTTTGAAGAGCAGCCAGCTTATGTTATATGGGATGGTTTTAATTTCTGTAGATAGTAATGTCCGTATGTGAAGGCTTATTATATATTGAAAAAGAATGTTTACTATTTAATTTAGTTATGGTTAAGTCCAAAAAGTTATTTGATATAGCTTATTATTACTATCCGAAATTCAAATTCAACGATTGAACGATAACTGTCCAATAGATGGTATTTCGGCACCACAAAAGTATCCTTTGATGTTCGGCGTACCAAAGATTAGAAAGGTGCCGACAACACGCTCCACCCCCGTGGCAGTGGCGGCATGATTTTGTGTTACTTTCGGTTATTCGGTTAAATAGTTCTTTCGTAGATATTGTGAGCAAACGAAAATTGTAAAGTGCAAATAACAATTTTTCAAATTTTCAAAAGTAAATATTTTTTGTTCAAACTCTATTTTTCATTTCGAGAAGGGGTGGCATCCACTCCCAAGGACAAAGCCAATCCCGAAACCGAGTCCGAAATTCATAAGAATCGGTGGGGGTTCAAAAACTCGAAAGTAAAATCAGTCATTGACTGGACTAGATATGATGTTCTGTATCATTGGAAAGACAGTACATCACAACTGATCAGATATCATACAAATAAACAACCTGGCATTTATATATTCATTAGCTTTAAAATCGCATAATTTTCCGGATCTGTGGAAGGTTTTTAAATTAGTACCGGTTTTTAAAAAGGGTGATAGACATGAGGTTACTAATTATCGCCCAATTGCCATCATCAATAACTTGTGCAAAATATTTGAATATATCTTATATGAAGTTACTTTCAATCATGTAAAACTGCAGATATGCCCAGAGCAGCATGGGTTCATGCCTGGCAGATCAACTAACAGATCTTACTAACTTAGGTTGCTACAGTCAATACTTGGCTGATGCTATTGATGAGGGTGGCCAGGTTGATTGTATCTATCTCGATTTTGCTAAGGCATTTGATAAAATGGATCACAATATTTTATAGAATAAAATGTCCAGCTTTGGATTTACAAATCATTTGATTGAATTTTGGAATTCTTACCTGAGTGATAGATATCAATATGTAGAGTGTATAGGTTTTAAATCGTATTCGTTTCATGCCACCTCAGGTGTACCTCAAGGGCCAGTACTTGGACCACTCCTATATAATTTATTCATCAATGACATTTCTTCTTTATTCGTCTGTTATTTTCTTCTTTACGCAGAGGATTTGAAACTTCACTCGACAGTGAAGCATTCTTTATTATATATCTCACTGCAGCGTGACTTGGATGCACTCAGTACTATTACGCCTATTATTTACAATAACAAACTTGTTGACACAGCCCTTGCTCGTTCCTATAGTTTCAGAGACTTGGGAGTTTTGTTTGACGTGAAATTGTCATTTCCGTCTCACATTGAATCAATTGTTTCTAGCGCCTACAGAATGCTGGGCTTTATCATCCGGAATTACCGCCTATTTAACAACAGTGGTTCAATAATAATATTATACAATTCATTTGTTCGTTCCAAGCTCCAATATGCTTCAATTGTGTAGAACCCCCATTATAAAATTTATATCAACAAAATTCAGCGCTTGAATCGGCGTTAGCCTTCAAAGCTGATGGTAATTATCCATCTATTGGATTTTCCCACCAGGCTCTATTAGATAGATTCTCTTGCCTAGAGTTATATAAACTTAGGAAAAAATCATAGTATTTTATTCCTGTATGAGGTCATTCATAACCTGGTCGACTGTCCTGTGATTTTATCAAGGTTGAATTTAAATGTTACATCTGCTCGCACCCGTTCCACACAAGCATTTTATCTAACACTCTGCGGAACAAATACGTTATTATTTTCCCCAATTTTCCAAATGTGTAGATTCTACGAGATGATCGATTTGACTCTGGACATATTTTGTTGTAACCCTAATGACACTTGTAAAGCTGTGTACATTAGTTAATTTTAATTCCTACTCTGTAATTATATTATATGTACTTCTAAGCTTTCCATGGGGTGTCTCCCGTTGAGCTAGTGTAATTAATTGAATAAGTAAATAGATAATAACATAAGCAGAAACACAACAAGAATGGAAAGATGCACCGGGTTCTCTCATTTTATGGATATATGTTGTTTCCTGATTTTGTGTTCAACACGTTTGTATGAAAACGCAAGCGAATTAGACCATGAGTGGTTTGAATCTTTGATTATTCAGCTGATTTTATTACCAATTACATAGTATAATGAGTTTTGTTCAAAACAATACATTTTTCTTTTTGTTTCAGCCTACCACTCTTCTGGATTCTACTGAGGGCAATGCAATTTCATTGCTTCATCCTAGTTAGCCTCTTATTTCAAGGGGTGAGTATTTTCCCGTATTATACACACATTCATCCATACAAGCAGCATTTAATAACAAGAGGGTTGAGTTCTTGATAGAGCGACGTAGTATTTCACCTTATGAGAAAGTTTTACAAAGGTTGTATGCTTATTCATCAAAACCCTGTGGAATTTATAATGTTTAGGTGAAACTGTGTGAAATGTTATAATAATTAGGTACCAGAAGATCTAATAAGAAAGTATATTCAACGGAACATACTAACGTGTTATTAGGTTGGGTTCGAAAACTGTCATTAGCACTTCATAACCAGTCATAATTAAGGACTAAACAAACTATAATACCTTTGCATGCTTATTCATGGAATTATTAGGTAAACAATGCCAGCAACGGTTTGATAGATTATTATCTTTTATAAGAAATTCAGAATTAACCTCCTTTTGTCGTTGCATATAGTATGCCCTATTTAAAAACTAAGTGATCTTCAAATGTAACATTCTTAATGATAATCAGATAATCATAATTCTTCAGCTTAAATCGTAGATTGGAAGAGTTTTTCAATCAACAGTTAATAGTACAGTCATTTTACGGGATTTTTTTTGGATTTTTGGAATTGAAATAAGTGTTTAAAAAGATGGGGAATAATATATACTTTCAGGGAAAAATAGTTGGAAAATTCCTCCAATGTCGGAAGATATATACATATACATAATTTCACGTTTTTTGGCAAAAAACAGTTAATATCTCAGCAACTGTGTTTTTTTATGAGGGCTAAAGTTGTTCCTTGAAAAATTTCCTATAAGGTGACATTATTTTAAATTCATAATTCTCTTTAGTTTTTCCAGAAAATAGAGCTGCATGCTTTTTATGGAAAATTAAGCAGCACCAAAGTTGTTCCTCGGGAAATTTGCTATAATATGACATTACATTGAATCCAAAATTTTTTATAACCTTTTCCATGTATGAGTCCATGGAAGTATTTCCATATTCCTAATAAACAATCCCTCATGTTGTTTCAACTAAAAAAGAAAATAAATCTACAGCAAATCAAAAAATCATATTAGATGTTTAATTTTCGGTTTTCATCTATCTGATCAAATCAAGGAGATTATAGATGACACGAGACTATGGAAATAAACACAATTTTATAAATAACAAAAGAAAGAAAATTATTTCCAAATATTTTACCACAAAGTATCTAAATTAATCAATTCCACACTAAAAGCGACGTTTATAGGATGGAATTTATTAATAATTCAAATAAATAAATAGTTTTTTAAGTCAAAAAATACCACTAAAACAACAAATCAGCTTTAACTATTATGTAACGTATATGCTTATAATACGACTAAGCATACATGTGGCATTATTTTGGGTATCATATGATGCAGTGGTGCTTCATCAAGGATTATGAAATAGAAACTAGCGGGAAACCATAAATATTCAAATTTTTCTTGCAAAATTTAAGAAAGTTATCTAGTTGTCTATTTAGCGTAATAATGCTGAAACTCGAGAAACGAAATTTACAAATAAAAGTTATATTAATATAGTGGTGTTAATTTTACAGTATCGATAAAATTCAATATCACATAGTACAGGATGAAATACAAGACGTTTTAAACTAAATATCCACAACATTTGAATAGGAATATAATATTATAGTTTTTACCCAAGTCCCGAATTTCGGCATTCAATTGTGGTGCTCCTTCCCTTATTAATCAACAAAAATATCGATCTACAAATCATAAATACTTATTTATTATCGGAAGGCCTCTTAGTAATAAATATCACAACTATTATAAAATTGCATTACTAAAATAGAATGGATGGTGCCGTTAAGTGCAAGTGAAAACTAATCAGCTTCGCCCAAGCCTATCCAGGCTATTTCTACAAATATGCGACTCTTCATTTGTATACCTTTTTCAAACGTGCTTATACAACAAACAGCGTGCTTTCGCAGCGACCTGTTCATCAAGATGATGCAATATAATGTGCCACTGCGTGAATGAGAGAAAGGGAGAACAGGACACGGAGGAAGCTTCTTTGTGATTCTTCAAATAAGTACATTGCTCAAATATTTGAGTCTAGACGTATGATCAAAGGAGAACCCACGGCAAACGAGGTCATTGCATTTTTATCACGAGTATTGCTCAAGCACCTGCTATTACAGTTGTTCAATTATAAACTGATCTGCATACCTATTCATTTATTCAGTCAACTAAACAGCACGCAACGTCGAGTACTCTCACTATACTATACTTTTCTATTAATAAAATGAGGTTAGTTATTGATACACATTTGCATGCATATGAAACCCATTGGCACAAGTATTCTCTATGTATCAATGCGGATGACATGTCTTCGTAGTAATAAACTATTTAAGAGTTCACACTGTGAATACACTATAACAATATAAATGAGAAACAATCATGTACTGAGTTAATAATACCTGATTGACTGGGTTATTGTTGGACCATATGGACAAGCTTCTAAATGAATGTGTCATCATCATTCTGTACCACGATTAATGAATAATTAATCACATTGACCACTAGTTACCATTCGATGTGGTGGGTTTTGTCAGCTTGGACTAGCAGCAAAGTTGATACCCCAAAGGAAGATTAAATTATGTTAACTGTGCAAGTCCCCTTTGAATTCAAATTCGTTTTAGACATAAAAAGCATGTCTAGGAGATATGCAAAACTATTCCACATCCCATGAACCTTATTCATTTACATGTAAGATAAACAGAAACAAACTGGTTTTTAACCAACATTTCATGAATCTTCAGCAACCTTTGCAATAGGTAACCACTCCAAGATAAATGAAATAATATATGATGGAAACTAATATCAACCTATTGAGAAAGAAAATTAAAAATATCTCGCCATTTGGCCATATAGTCTCTTCAAATTAGAAAATTTTAGCGAAATTTTTCCTACAGCTAAGCCACCCATATTGAAAGTTGTTCCGGGGTTGTATTAACATATTTTCCACCAAGCGCATGATAAAAAAAGTTTTTTTTTTATCTCCCTTCCACGCGCATCGCACATCCAAGCGCAGGAAATACCATTATTTAAAATAATTGTTTTAGCAACTTTTACGAGAGATAAGACGTTGGAAATTTGGTAAGCTGTTCATTAACTATTGAAAAAGATGATTCCGTGAAAAAAAATAGCTCGTTACCGCACACAACTTTTTTAGGGCCATTTTACAAAAGTGCTTTTTTTGCATTAAGCTGCGGTTTGCAAAAAGTATACATTCGATCTTGCTGAAATTTTGTGTGGTACTTGTTGAGCACTAAAGCTACAACCTATTGAACTCTTCCAACTCTTAATCTTTGAAAGAACAAGAGTTATGAGTTTTTGAAATTTCGAGCAAAATCGATGGTTTTTTGCAATTTGCGGGGTCACCGCTCGATCAATCAGGTTTATCCGCAGCTCATTTTTCCGTCTTTTCACGGTGCATAATCCCCATGAGTTTTTACAAGTTGCTCAGATATTTTAACTGATGGGGGTGTTACGAATGATACTACAGGGTTTGATGGGATTATTTTCCTTATGAATTTCAATAAAAGAATATAATTTATCAACGCAACTTATTATGAAGTTGTTGATGATCGCTGAAATTAACCAAGGTGAAAGTTGTAGGATTTATGAGGGTCAACTAAAGATGACCATCAACTTGACATTAATGTTGATTTTCAAAGTCATCGCATAGTCAACGGACTAATCAATTGTTACGAGTTTACAACAGTATTCGGGTACTGAAAGGTGAAAATGAACTTCTCAACAAACAGGCCAGCTATAATTGTCGATTGTTTCAAAGTATGTGATCCATCAACTATAGGAAGCATGAACTGTACGTAAGAATAGATATTGTGGGAACATCAAAGTACTTTCAAAATTCACTGGATGAAAGGATGATAGAGGCAACATGAGAATGGTAGTCAGCTTAAAGTGAATGGTGAATATCTGATTTCGTTTGAGTTCGTTAACTATTTGGGCCAGAGCTGGTATTAAGTTAATGAAATGTAATGGTTAACATTAAAATTAACGTTTCATTAACACAACAAACAGTCACAGTACTAATTGTTCAGTTATGCGAGTAGTTGATCGAACTATCAATAATTATTATAGATATGTATACTTACAACTAATTAATAATGATTCTTGACCCAGATATGAATTATATATACATTCTCGGGAAATAGGTCACACTAACCCATATGCTTATTATTTTCGTCTTTACGTACGTTTCGGTGTCACGACCATCATCAGAAGACGTATCAATGTCTAAAACGGGATTCTTGATTCAGATATGAATTATATATGCATTCTCGGTAAATAGGTCACAATAACCCATATGCTTCTTATTTTCGTCTCTACGTACGTTTCGCTCGCACGATCATCATCAGAAGACGTATCATTGCCTAAACGGGATTTCTTAAAACTAATTGTTCCATCACAAAGCGTCCTTACCGCACCAATATCAATTAAAAATGCCCACGTCGCCGGAACGAACAGTAACACATTAATATTTAAGTATATGTATGTATCAAGAATCCACTGCATAGCAATTTTCTTATAAAATTCAAAGTCATTTCAAACCCTCGTTGAAATACGACTGAAAACACTTTCGAACCAGTTGTCAGACCTTATTAGCAATATTGCTATTTGACATTCTACCTAAAATATACTTTTACATTATTAATACGCATGTAGAAATTTGCAAGGATTTTAATTAAATTAGTATAAATCTGACTTAGTGATTTAACATCTGCTCTATGATTTACAGACTGGGAGTCACAATGTTTATTTAGCAAGGGCGGTGGAATTTTCTAAGTGAAAAATATTTTTCCAATCTAAAACTTTTAATACCTAACGATAAACAAACCCACACAATATACAAATAAAATGGTTTGGATTGAGATGGAACTTATACAAGAATCTCCAAATAATATTTACAAAAAAGAATGTATGATCATAAGTATAGTACTAGAAACAAAAACTTAGCGACAGACTCTAACGTACGCATGAACTCTTAATACTTACTGTATATAAAACTTTTCCATATACCGAGTGTTTAACAAAATTGTAAACTATTTTTGATTGTTGATTTAAGATTATAAAAAGACAAACTTCATGATTTCATATCAATTTATTGATTTTATAACTTATACGTTTGAAAAAGTCATTTCAATTCGTCTATTTTGTAACTCATAAATCTTGAATTCAATGAAGGCTAAGTTGTTTGTGCAAGTTTTGATATTTTCCTACATTCATTATTTTCTAAAGGATTTAGTAGGCATTTACATACATCACATACACATACATCAATTTGAATTATTTTTATAACGTCGAGATATTGAAATACATTTGGGTCAGAACCTGTATTCGTAACAAGTCCAAGAAGATTCTTGAACATTCAAATAAATCATATAAAAGTTCCTCCAATAACTTCAATAATATCTATAAATCATTGAAAGATAAGGACTGTTATTAGTTGAAAGCAGATAAGGGAAATTCCGTCGTAATTATTGACAAAGAGGATTATCACAATTCGGTAAATACCTTATTAAATGATGGTCCCAATGAACAGATTACCAGGAATCCATTATCAAAATGCGTCAATAATTTATTAAAATCGTGTACAGCTGTAATGTCCGATAATTTAAAATACAAACTTAGATTTTCGAATCCTAAGTATCCTGTATTGCTTACCTAAGATTCATAAGTCGGTTAATTCCATGAGACCAATCACTTCAAACATTAATTGTCCTACGTATAACAGCAAAATGGTTAGTGAAGGAATTTAGCAACTTCCAAGCAGCACCAAGTTTGTCTGTGAAAAATTCTTTGGAACTTATTTCAAAATTCATGATTTCATATCAATTCGGTTCCACACTTGAACCTGGTGATACTCTGATTTCATTTGATGTTGTTTCACTATTTACAAATACTCCAATCCCTAAGTCAATAAATATTCTGAAGAAATGGCTTTCCTATAGAAACTGCACAGAATACGTAAGCAAACTAAAACAAATAGGTATACCCCGGCGGACTCAGCTACACCATTTGGCGGACTCTGCTTCACCATTTGGATATAAAATAGCTCCGGTTAATAGACTAGTTCATAGATTATTGAACGTCCCTTTGAGCCAGCAAAATTATAACAACGAAGTTGAGAATCTTCAGCAATTTGAGTTTGTGAGTTTTTGGTCAATGGTTATCACAAATCCCAAATTATTGTTATCATAATCTGCAATTATCTGCTTAAGATCAGCAAATTATTCCTCCATTGTTAATTTAGCCGAAACTGTATAATATTTACAGGTTATTAAGGGATTATATAAATTTGGGTTTCTCACAATCGGCTAAGTAGGTGCTTGTAACTAAATACGAAATAAAGACAGTCTTCAAATAACATCACAGATATTCAGTAGTTGGACATTTCCGTACACAAATATTTCTATTTTCTTTAATATATTTTATTTAAATTGAGTTCATGAGCGGGATTAGAGCAGCCCCACTATTATGATCCTATCAGAACATTATGCAAATGGGATCAAGTTTCCAATAATTTATGCGATGCGCATAATTACATAAATCTTCTATCTCGAACGTGCTCTAGTTTTTAAACAGAATTTTTTTGTAATGACTTCTTGCGGGTGGTCTGACATCTTTTTGCGAGATATTTCCGAATGAAAACAGCAGTATTAATGAAACGCCGAGACGGTTATTAGTGTTAATCGGGGAGTGACTCATAACAAATTGATTTGATCTCTTAATCTCAAATAGAATCTATTGCAATTGCCACCTCGGTACAAAATGATTATGTTTCAATTAGCTCTTCCGCCGATTTGGTTGAAAGTTCGTCGCAAATATATGGAATATTTTATACCGGCTATACTTGATGTTCCACTCACAAATATTATTCAGCTAAATTGTAATTTTGATCAGTTTACCGTTTTATAATTATTATGGAATATTCTACATGAATATTCAAATAGTCCATGCTTATGATGTTACCATACCGGGGCAATGGTATAGGCCAGTCACCCTTTGATGTATTAAGACTTTGTTCTGCCCTAAACGCAGCATCTAGTATGACTGATTTGTATGTGCATACAATATGATGTTCGTGAACTAGATGTTGATGTAAATTAACACAATATGTATTCTTATATTTATGTGCAGAAACATTACTGTTCCTCACATTATACAGTTATGTTTGTGTTATATGTTTGCAGCGTCTTGTATGTACAAACATTTTGCAATCATAGATGATTCGATATTTAATCTACGATATTTCAAAAAGTAGGTTTGCGCATACGAAAAAAGATCTGTAGGCTGCCGGATTTATTGTGCAATCTTAAGCATACATATATTGAGAGAATATTGAGAGTGTGGAGTTTGAATTTTTGTTCGTGTGGCGTTGTTTGCAATCAAGTCGATCCATGTAGATTGCGCCATAGCCTACTAGAGTAGCACGAGTTGTTACAATGCTCTTTACTCCAGTAAGCGGGGGACTTGATTACTATTTTTTTTATGAACTGATTTTGATCTGTGAAGACTCATTCGATTCGTCTTGACACCTAGATCAAAGCTTACCCCTCTTGATCTTTGACGACTTGTTTATTTTGTTGATAAACAATAGATGCAAAAAAAATTCTAAACGCTATTTCCTATTGATTTTAAGCAGGTAGAGTGTAGTTTTTTTATTTATTTGACACATAGACAGTATTTATTCGATGTCTATCAGTTTGTTAATGAATAAACAATTTGTTAATTAATAAATTAACAAAAAAATCGGAATTTCCTTAATATTCTAGATTAGAGTTATTTTCGGATAATTTGGACCTTTTAAATAGGAATTTGATGTCCATTTTTCAATAAGTTGCTGATATAATTAGTAAATAAATAATTTGTTAATCATCAAATCAACAAAAGATCAAAGTTTTCTAAATATTTCAGATTAGAGTCATTTTCGGATAATTAGGACCTGGATAAATGTTTTTTCATATAAAGGAAAAATTTTATTCTGAAATAAACTTAGAAAAAATATTTCTAATTATATTTAAATTAGTTTTAATCCACAAAACTCAAGAAATTTTGAAATATTGTATATACATTATTCGTTCTCATCATCATCATCATCACCATATATGAGAGCTATTCTAGTGACTCATGAGAAAGGGTTCATTTTGTAAGTTTCGGCATCACAAATAATGGAGGAGCATTACAAATATACGCTGACTACGTTTAGAAAGTCCCAGGGTTCGAACAATGAATTTGGAGAAAGGGACCGTAACAGGCGTGTACTGAAGAGGGGCAGTTGATAATTTTGTCATCAAATTCAAATTATCCGAAAATAACTGTAATCTTGAATTTTTTTGTTAATTGAGAAATTGTTTATTAACTTATATTAGCAACTAATTGAAAAATGGACATCAAATTCGTGTTTAGCAGGTCTTAATTATCCGAAAATGATTCTAATGTCGAATATTCAGCGAACTTTTATTTTTTTTTAATAATATGATAAATAAAAAATTGTTTATTATTTAATTATATTAGCAACTAATTGAATAATGGACATAAAATTCGTGTTTAAAAGTTCCAAATTATCCGAAAATAACTCTAATCTAGAATATTTAGGAAATTTTGATTGTTTTTGTTAATTTGTTAATTACAAATTGTTACAAACATTGAATTAACATTGTTTATCAGACAAATAAATCTAAAAAAATACACTCTACCTGATTAAAATCAATGGGAAATAGCGTTTGAAATTTATTTGCCACTATTTATTGTTTATTAACAAAATAAACAATTTGAGAAGGACCAAAAGTGGTAAGCTTTGATCTAGGTGTCAAGACGAATTGAGTGAGCTCTGAGTCAGGTCAATTATGAGCTCCATTTACTGGACTTTTTGTTAAATTGATTGTGGACATGGGAATTGAAAACAATTTGTTGAAGTATTTATTCAAAAAATGTAACGTGAATGCCTATGCTTGTGGAAGATTAAAATAACTTATTTGATCATCACTGATCATACGCAATATATCCTATCCAGAAGAGAACTATTTATCTGATTGATGATGTCACACTTACGAATTCATTGACCTCTCTAGAACATCGTAGAAAGGTGGGCGACCTCTCCCTCATCAGAAATCTCGTCTGTTGTTTCATCACGAGAGATTCCAGGGAGACTGACTATACGAGCTCAAGCTAGTCACCACTTCATTGTCAAGCTCGAGACCTGCCGAACTTCTTCCTACAACACTTCATTTTTCACGAACAGCGAAGTTGTGGAACTCTTTGCCTAGTGAGGTCTTACCCTATGCATATAACCTCCACATCTTCAAAAAAAATTCGATTGCTCATCTCATCTTCCAACATTCCACCGCTGGCCACACGATGTTCTTCGAACATTAAAGGTTTCCCTCTAGTGTAATCAAAGTATAGAAAAAAATATATCGATACAATAAATTATTTGTCAATTCAAGTTCAATGTCATTGGCTTGCTTACATTGATTTCTGGTAAACAGAATTATGTTTAGAAAACGGGGAATGTCAAGTTTAATATCCTATAATCCATTATTCATTCTTCGTTATAAAAACTCATAATTTGACAAATCCATGACCTAGTACACCTTTCTTAGCAGAGGAAAAACCTAGAAAAATAAATTCAATGTACGTTACTATAGAAGTATTGAATTATAAATATTAAGTTTAAAACCATACCGAATTAGGTTCATCGTTGCGTAAAGCAGTAGTAATTCTCAAGGAAAAACGGTAAAGCGAATCGAAGAGTTCTTTCATTGCGTTTTGTACAACTGGAACACATTTCATGTGATTATTATCGAAAAGTGTAGCGAACCGAAAAAGGTATAGTTTATTATTATAATAATTGCTTAATTATATTTTTTGACAACATAACATTTCCATTCAAGAATGTCAAACATTCAGATGGTAACACTCGAGGAGCTTATAGAGAGTTTCTCTAAAACCACAATAATATTTAGTATTTCATTTTATATAACTATAAATTCAGATTGTTCCTTTGCTCGTGAATGAATCATATTTACAAAGGAATAAATATTTACTCTCTATAAAATACCAACGTTTTTGGAATGCACACAAATAGTTTATAATGAGAAAAAAAAGTTATTTGTTTATTTCGCGATTGAAGTATTTGCATTGGGAATAGTATAATTTAAAAAAAAATGCGTAGAATTTAATAGATTGTATATTCTACTGTAAAAAAAGAAAACGATACGGGAAATAACACATAACTGACGCGGAAAAGAAAGCAATTTCTTCATTCCGCAAAATAAGGATTACAAAATAATGTCAATTGAAACAAGAGACTATGGAGAGAATACACGTTGATCATTAAACAAAATAAGCACAATAACAACAACCATATTTAGTGTTTGGCAGATGATTTAACGGTTACTGTATAGACATTTCTACTGATTAACATAAAATAATATGATTTTCTGACAGAACAAAGTATAATATATTACTTTAAATAATAATTACTGATAATTTTCGTTAATTATACTGTAGATCTTAGAATGTCTTTCGTTTTAAGTGCTTAGTTTCTTGAATATTGTCTTGCAAATTTATTGCCAGTACTATTTGATGTTTTTCTATTCGCCTGATATAGATTCTGCTACTTATCATATGAATGAGGTAGATACACGTAATAAAAGTTCAAAACTATATGAAACAGAGATAAAAATAGTTGTATACGTACAAAAAAATCAAATAAAATGCTTAAATAAGGAGTTAAAAATAAAAATATAAAGAAAAAAATCACATGTGAGATTATCCTGAACTTATGCAAATATTTAGAGGCTTACTCAGATATTCATCTGATGTGTAATAACATAAGAAAAAATGCTTTTATGTACTTGCGAAACTTAATCGTTGACAAGGACCTTACCATACTCGAAAGACGAATCGGGTCATAATAAGTTTCCGCAGTTATGCTTAAATCCACGAGGTGAAAATACACATTAATGCTATGTGAATGCCTTGTATAGATAGTGATCGTGTATATCGTGATGTTTGGGATTTGGGGGTTTCCGTTTAAAAAAATTGATTTTCCGCGGTTTTCTCAATTTCATTTTTAATCTTATTTTTTGAACACCACCGTATAACAGTTCTCATAATATTATAAGAATCTATTAAAGTAGGTCCTCTTCAACAAATTGTATAATAAAGGCTTCCTTATAGGAAAAATTGATAATTATTTTAGGCAAACGTCATTTTTGACATAACATTTAAAATATGTCAAAAACGGTTAGACTTAGGTATAGGACATTATATATGAAATGTGTCTAGAATTTTGCGTAGAATTAAAATATGCAATAATATATAGGGTGTCATTCAATTTAAGAATATTGACGAGTGTCCACAGAAAATAGAGTATCCTGGATATAATTGTTGAAATATAAATCAAACTAAGAAACTTTTATGTGAAACTTATTTCTCTATCTTGTATATTTTATAGTATAAGGTAGTGTCCCAAGATAAACGGGCCATTCTGTACATTGATAAAGTAGTTGTTAAAATCCCTAGCTTTAATGTTACATTTCAACATACTTTTATGGCAGTTCCTGTATTTATTGACTGGCCTATCCCACTAAACTGATTCAGCTGGTGTTGTTACTTGAATTACGGATAAAATAAAAAACGAAATGTGATTGATCAAATTTCCGCTTAGTTAAAGTGACATCATGTCTGGTCAAGGTCGTTAGTCTCATTACTCAGTATATTGCAATTTGCTTTTAGCCTAGATAATGAAAGAAAAACAAGTCGATCCATTTTCAAGGCTGCATGAGGATTTATTGGCGATATTCGGAATTGAGGATGCGAGCAGGATATGTCGTGAACAGTTTGATTGACTTGTCGCTGGTAGGTCGTGTCATTATGTCGGTGTTCTGTTAGGAGGGCGACCATCCGCGTCACTTTTCATCGATCCTGCTGTTCATCCGTTCGCCCCCCATTACGAACAATTAACTTCGTTGTTTTCGAACGGAGTGAATGTTCATAATTTGTCCGCTGTTTCATTACTTGATTATCCACTTTAATAATGAATTCCAAGAAAACATCGAAGACCTTCATGTAACAGGAAGTTAATTTAATTAGGGAGAAAGATTAGTGTTTTTATTTTCGTATTCTACTTACATCCAATTCATTTTCTCCTGCAATTATCTTCAAATGTAGGAACATACCTCATTGAGGACGAACAACATTATACAAATTTTCTATACGCTTAAACAGTACAGGGTGGCCAAATTCGATGTTTGTTTATGGTAAGTGAGTAGCTATAGGAGATAGAAAAAAAATGGAAGTCACATCCTCTTTTTTCGGGACAAATTCACTGGCGGATACAAAATTTTGTTATTGTCTTTAGTTTTCGAGTTACAAACAAAAGTTCGATTTTTAGACTTTTAGGTACATGTGAATATCGTGGTTAGGAGAAAATAACTTTTACATTCTTGAGGAACTTTTTTCTGTATAATCCAGTGGCGTCGAGAAAATTTAAAAAAAGATGTGATCTAGTGAATATGGTGAATGACGCGCAATTGATGCAATTTTGTCATTGCGCCTGCGGACCTTTGCGCCGGTGCATTGTCCTGGTGGAAGAGTATTTTTTTCTTAGCCAAATGCGGCCGCTGCCGCTTCAAATCGGTGTCGAATCGAATCAACAGCATAATATACGCCGGTGATCGTTTCGCCTTATCCAAGTAATCAATATGGAGGATACCGTGTGCATCCCAAAAAACTGTCGCCATGACTTTGTTGGCCGTTGAATCCAAATTGGCCTTTGTCGGCTTCGATTTGCCAGAGCAAGCCCACTATTTCACCTAATCTTTGGCCTTTGGTGTGTTGTGATGGATCCATATTTCGTCCACGGTTACGAAACGGCGCAAAAAGTCCTCATTATCGTGCTTGAAACTTGGCAAACACTCCTTTGAAGTTGTCAAACGGTCTCGCTTGTTGTGAACAGAGAGCAAATGAATACAAAATGTTCCGTACCTGTTCAGTTGCGATACCCATAGCCTCAGCAATCTCGTTCACTTTAACTCGTCGATCGTACGATCATACCATGGATCGTCTAATTGAGGTTGCAATGCCAGACGACTAGAAAGTTCGGCGTTCTTTGTGAATCATTCCAGCCGACGGTGAAGAATCCTCATAATGTTTAACAAGCAATGCTTTGGTTTGCATAATGTTTTTTCCACGCAAAAAAATTATGTTCAATCAAGACGCGAAATTCACTATTTTCCATGTTTACAAAAATCCTCGAAGTAGTTGCTTTCGATGGATGGCAAAACAGAACTGAATGACATATCAGTCTGAAAATTTTAATGCTTTCTAGTTAAATCCCATGTCACATGGGATTTTCGATTGTGGCACCATCTGTTTTATTTTTCAGGAACTTTCCACCTTGCCCTCCTATTCAGTGGCGGCTCCTCGAAGGAGGCTAAGGAGGCTCAGCCTCCTCACCAATTTATCTTAATGATCATTCTCCATTTTATTTCCTGTTTCTCTGATAATTCTTTAAATTTTACAATTAATTCCCCGTTCTCAGTAGTTATTTTTTATCTGGCAACAGTGGCCAGAGGCTAGATTCTCTATATATCTCAAACGCTAAATACGTGTGGTCAACACAGTTGCCGTATTTCCAACCAGTTCAATTCACAAATAGGGTAAAACAGCGAATATGGCAACAGCCTATGGAGGCTAGCTTCTCGTACGCTCCCGGCGCAACGAGGTATAGACCTCGTTGCCCGGCGATCGTATAAAATACGATTACTTGCCGCGGCTGAAAACTTCGACACGTGCTCTGGCAGTTGTTGTTTTTGTTTCGTGAAGCGATGTAAGGTTAAGTTATAATTTATCTGTTCGGTCGTTCGGTGAGTTATTAACAAAGAGTTCTTTGGTGATTAAACGTTAAACTGAGTAGTGATTTAGTTGCTGATAAGATTAGTGATGACAGGTATGTTTCAAAATCGATGATTTGATACTGATAATTGTAAAAAATATTTAAGGTTAACGGGATCTGAGGTACACAATAAATTATATTGCTGGTATTGCTTGCTATTTACATCTGATACAACTTCATGTTGGGGGCACTTGGGTTATGATGATTTGAAAAATTCAGCTCGTGGTATAGACAGACATGAAAAATTGCAGGAACATATTACATAGAGTATTAAGTTTAAATTAACGGGTAAACAGAATATTGTTAAAGGAGGAAAACATATAATTTGATAGACAAGAAACTACATTATAAACAACTTTTTTTATGAAATTTTAGATACTATTAAAGGTCAAATTGAGATTCGATTTTCCGATTTACATGAATTGAAGTTTTTTGTATAACTTAGTTCTAAAATATAAATTTTTTGATAAAATAGCACTGCATAATGAATTATGCGTTATATACTCGGATAAAGATATTTTAGGCCAGTACGACATTCACGCCGATATGATAAAATATATGATAGACAATGATTTGCAACAAGTTTTACCTCTGTTTTATAAACTACTTTGTTTGACAGTCACTATTCCTGTCACGTCGGCATCGGTGGAGGATCATTTTCTACCCTCAAACGAATTAAAACTTACATGCGAAATACAATGGGCCAAAATCGTTTATACAATGTTAGTTTGATATCTATTGAAAAAGATTTAGTAAAACACAAAATGATAAATATTTTGATAATATTATTGATCATTTTTCGCAAACTAAAGACCGTAGAATTCCGTTAATATATAAAAAAAGTTAATAAAATGAATAAAAAAAAACAAAATATGAAAAATTCCAAAAAAAAGAAAAAATATTTAAAATCCAAAAAAATAAAAGACAAAAAACGAACAAAAAAATGTTTTGCCAAGAGAAACTATACCTCCACGTTGGTTCTTGCTGGGTAACAATTAATTTTGTCACTGAAGTAGCTGGTACGGTCGCTGTGCAAAGGTTAAAAGGCTGTGAATAGAGTATATTTTTACAAAAACGTTTCAGGTCCAGCCTCCTCTCTCAAAAATTCACGAGCCGCCACTGCTCCTATTACTTTTTGCGTTTCTAATATTTATTCCAAGTAGGGGGGTGTTATATATGACAGTGAATTGCATATTAACGATTTATAATAACAATTAACACATTTAATAATAAAAGTGAAGATGTCTTACGAAAATTACAACATGTTAGGAAGCTTTGTTCAAAGTGATAACAATTGTCATATTGAATCTGAAATATATTTCAATCGCTACCCAGAAAGAAGACAACCTAATAAAGTTATTTTCAAGAGGTTAAAAGACAATCTTATTACTCAATCGTGCATCCTCCTTCAACAAGCCAATACCAAAAAATTACATAACAAAATAGGAATACAAATTAAAGAATTTGTTTGAACTGATGTCCGTTATGTTCGATACATAAATTACACCTCTACATAACAATCTGAACTGCATTATAAACAAAAGATTTAAAACGGAATTCACACAGTCGATAAAATTTTATGTGAGTTGTTTTATGTCGTTACTGGTTTTCTTGTATAATAAACAAATTGGAATTCTAAATAATTTGATTAATTAAATCGAAATTATTTATTTTATGAAGGAAAATAATGTTTCAACCGGATCAAATTTGAGAAGTTAATTTGTAGATGAAAACAATTTTGGGTAGAGATCATGAACAACTGATCATGAAAATTCGGTTATTCCAACTAAAACAAATTTCCCTCTAAAACACGGCACGGGAGAACGGATGGAGACGTCTCGATCGTTTAAGCCCTGAAATATAGACAATACGAGCAATACCTTGGTCACAAGTTCGAGGGACAAATAACTCAATCAGCAGGAATAATCAATATTATCCCACATGTGATTATGCTACCTTCCCAAATTGTATATTTAAAATTATTAAAAAAATTGGAGTCTTGAAGAACTAGTGAAATGCAATATTAAAATCTGAAAGAGAATATTTGGATAATAAATCACTTATTGAAGTTATGACAATTTATATTTCAAATTACATGAAAAAGGGTAGTCTTAAAAAGAATGAGTGAAGTGATATAGAAATTTGCAAGAGAACAATTAGATAATAGCTTATTGAATATAGTAGACTGAAATCGTGATCGTAGATTCTAAATGAATAATCTGTTGAAGCAATATCAGAAGATTTACTCCCATAAAGCAGTAAATGAGAATTTCGGCTTTATTTAAGTTCACCCAGATCAATAATCATTCCGCTATCTCACCAAGACTAGCCTAAAGAGGCATATCCATTATAAATTTATTATGAGGGATGAGGAATGTGAATCATTGCTAGGTTGAACAATCCTTAAAGAACGATATAAACCATTACGATTATTAACTTGGCAAATTTGATACGGATTAAAGACAAGAGAAAGAATATACGAATGAGTAAATGGTTATGCAATTTAGATCAGACCTTTTGTGGCCACGCGGATGAGTCAATATTCTTATGATTATTGAGAAATATCATCGATCAGAGTCTATTACAAGGTTTAATTCACACATCAAACCCTGTCGATTTCCGTTTTCTAGTCTCCCCCCTCATCGCGTATCGCGAGACCTCTCTCGAGTTTCACGCATTAGTGAAATAATCTATTTGCACCATTAAATCACAGATGTCGGTAACAGTCTTTTTCCAAGTTTGATTATCTATAACTTCGAGCAGGAACCATTACTCAATCAATTAGTAACCCAGTAACGTATATAACGTTATAAGGTCCTAAGTACATTACTACATTACATCACATCAATTTTTAGTGAATGAGAGTGATCATTTCGTAGTTAATGATGTTATAGTGTACCCACAGCTGTGAACCCTTCAAGTGTATTGAATTTCATATTTTCGAACTCTCGACTAGTGACGTGCTCTGCTGGTTTTCTGTAGGTAGTCATGTGTACCAGGGAATAACAAACACTATTCTGGTTTCAAAATTATTATTTCAGCTTTCAATGATTCTGTTTTATTGTGCAATATACTTATGTGTGAAAATCATCGAGACATAAACGAAAGGTGTTCAATGCGCGGCACTCCAGGCAAATCTTTTGAACACCATCAATGATTTATTTAGAATATGTGTTAAGCCAAACTATTGCGGCGTATAGGATACACGTGATTATACAAATTAAATGAGAACATGCATCTCACGTTATACATAGGAACAAAAAAGTTACATGTAATTACGTAATGATTTTATTACTGACGAATGAAATTACCTTCATCATGCAACTTCGTCATAAAATATTAAGGTATTAAAATACAATTTCATTAAGTCATAAAACATCAACACCATAAATGACAACCCGAGGTGGTCACTTAAAATCATATTATTGTACGTCTCCTACGTGTTGATGTGAGTTAGTTCTTTCATTTATTTCCGCAAAAATGTCAAAAGCGGGGTTGCCAAGACGCAATTAATAAAATAAAACGCTGTTTTAACGGTCATAAAAAGTTATAATGATAAACGAGCTTGCAGTAGGAATTTATAATCTTAGCGCTTTAGTCTCTTACTAATTTTCTTTCATTTTATAATTAGACTTTTGTCTCAGGACATTTCTACTTCCATGTTGAAAGTATAAATCCACACTCAGGTAATTATTTTGTTTTAATAAAAGCGCTGTGCTGTAATCTTCCTTCAATCATAAAGAAAGTAATGTTTTCAATCATGTGACCGCGGTTTTGGGGTTAAGACTCATGATCAAGCTCTATATAATAACTTCAATATATCTGTAAATCATTGAAAGAAAAAGCCTGTCATTACTTGAAAGCAGATAAGAAAAATTCCCTCGTAATTATGGGTAAAGAGGATTATCATATTTATTTATTTACTATTCATTTATCAGAACAGTAGAACAATCAACAGACACAATATGTGTCAAATTACAGATTGTTACAATATAAAAAATACATGTTTAAATAAAAGTATCAATAACCGACAGTATAACGTTTAACAGTAAGTGTATTTCGACATATATCATCTAAGGATAAACATCAGTACTCAATATGCGCATACAAACAGTGAGCAATATTACATAGAATACCTATACCTATACCTATAATGTATGTCATGTACGACAGAGACCATACAACACTGCAATACTCCAAATGAGATCTTACATAGGCAAAGTAAAGTTGTTTGAAGTTATCCACTGTTTTGAAGTGTTTACCAACTCGCAAAATAAACCCCATCATAGAGTATGCCTTTCTGAGTATGTGCTCTACGTGCAGCTTAACATTTAGTTCAGAGTCGAATGTCACTCCAAGGTCCCTCATACTCTCTACCCTTTTCAATGGTTTATTATTCAATATGTATGACGTAGTTGAGTAATTTATGATATTTCTTGTGAATGAAATTGTACAGCATTTATCACAGTTTAGTAGGAGTTTATTCAGTAGGGTCCATTCTAGAAGCTTATCAAGGTCATTCTGTAACAAATCTTTGTCCGCCATCGATGAAATAATTCTGAAAATTTTCAAGTCGTCAGAATATAGAAGACTGTCTGAACTAAATATTCTACAAAGATCATTGATAAAAATTATAAATAAAGTCGACCCTAAATTTCATCCCTGTGGAATGCCCGATCTGAATGTATATTTTTCTGATGCGAAGCCATTTACTACTTCTCGTAGCTGACGACCTTAATATATGTATTATATATCAATTCTGTAAATATTTTTTTTTTATTAAATCGCTAATAAATAATTTAATCAAGAGGAAATCTCTAAAATTAACTATAAATCAAATGTATGCCAACTTGCAAACAAAAAACTAAGAAAAAATTTGTTCCCTTGAAGCATATTGGGCCAATATCTGATAAAATTTCAAATATTTTTAGAAACAAAAGTTAAATTCAGACCAAGCCTAAAACTAAATCCAATAAATTTCCAAAGTCAGGAGTTTATAAGTTAAAATGTGAGGAATGTAATGCCCTATACATTGGTCAACAAGGTAGAGCCTTTGAAGTTAGATATAAAAACATTTTAAGTCATTTCAATTGAATAAAAGTGATTAAAATTTTCAAACAAATTTATAGAAAACCAACACCATAAGAAAACCTAAATTTTGTACATACAATTACGAAGGGTGAAAAATTTAATCTATTAGGATCCATAGAAATATTCAAACAAACTAATCCTTCAAACAATTTACTCAACGTGCAACTAGATTTAGTAAATTTCGTTTTGTTCACCCTGTTAAATTCAACCTAATACAATACTTAGAATGTGATTACAGACAGTTTAATCCCGTTCTGTTTACTGTCTCAACACAATTAACCTTAGTAGCTATGTGTACCACTAATTCTTCGAATCGATTCACTTCATTGTAAATTTCGTATAAATACTATGATGTTTCAATATTTTCTCCTTGTATATTTTGATAATGAACTGTAAAGTTCGAAATTGCAATCAAGTTTCTTTCAAACAAAGTGATATTGAACAAAGTAAAATGTCTTGTTTTTATATGTCACAATGATCGACGATTAACTAGTTTGAGACACAATATTGTCATCAAATTTGATTGACAATGCAAAAACATTTCCCTCCTAATTGATTGAAAATGTAAGAAAAAAACGATAACAGATTTTCAGAAAGTAGTAGGGCACAATGTTTCCTAACTATGATTACTAGACAACGTTCAAATTCAACTTGGATGAGAACTCGACAGAATCAGTTTATTGTATAAATAATTCAACAATAGTTTACATTATCCGCGTCAACGAATCAAGCTATCGTTTGTGTGGGTATTATGATTATGCCCCTAAGTACTTTAATTCACTTTTGTGATTTAATGACACCAATGAAATAATCGTCTCGTGTAGATCTTTATGTTGAGATTACATATTTCAACTAAGTAGGTCGCGAGCCTCTTACGCTTTGAATTCTCCACGTTCGGAGGTTGTGAAAGATTTATGTTCTTCAGATGATTTTATACCAATTATATCATTTATGTACATATACGGCCTAAGGCCGCTCTGGAAGAAGTCTAATAATCCGGCCTAATAGGGTTTATGTTTCAGTTATTTATATTTGAATATTTGAGTCGTTTCGTTTTTTTAATTATTATGTAGAAATTTGTGGAAATAAAATACCAGAAAATCTGCATATTCATGAGATCATTACAACGCATTGCTTCATTGTAAATTTTGCATAGATCAAGTTCAAGTTTAATAGTATATTTGCATAACATCTTCCGTGAAGTTGCAGATCCTCATCAATTCATCATACGTTTACTTCTTAAAGAATTGAAATTCACTACGTCACGACAAACATTATGAGTTTAACCTGCTTTGCTCTAGAAGTATTTGAGCTCTTGTCTCGAAGGGTTTATACGAGAGCAAGGTGAAAAGTTCCAGAAAAATGAAGCACTTGGCGGCACAATCGAGAATCTCATGTGACATTTGTGATGTACCATCTTTAACTAGAACGAATTAGTATTTGCAGAGTGATATGTCATTTATTTCTGTTTTGACACCCATTAAAAGCAAGCAACCTTGAAGATTTTTGTAAATATGGAAATATTGGAAACTAGCGAACGGTTACAGGCAGTCGAAAGCCTGGTCTCAGCAAGTGAGGAACATGGTTAAAACCGATGCCAAACTGCTGATACAGATACTGAGAGGACGCGGACCACCTTCACAAGATGACCTTAGCGATTCGCCTTTGTTCAGGTGGTGCAAACGGAAAAACGAAATATCAATCAACATTCTGTGCAGATGCGTAACACTGATGACCCCAAGATGCAGAGCACTCTTGGTAGAGCTATGCGAAACTGAAGAGATCCAGAAACTAGAGATACAAAGATGGTGCTAAACATCTTTAGGGCTTTAACCACCTATCCGGCCCCAACTGGAAGTGTAGGAGGTCGTTGATTGTCCACCTCGGGCACCCGGTGAACACTCTGGAGTGAGAATTGATCCTTCCTAGCTCTGAAGCCAGGTGCATTTGAAAAGTGCTGTTAACCTCTTTCCTCTTTAGGAATCGTTCACCTAGGGGAGTATGATGAACACTTTCGGTCGGGAATCAACCCTGTTGTTGATGGGTGGAAACCGCTCCACTAGGTGATAAGTTAATCGTTAACCTGGAGAGCATGGTGAACATTCTCGTGTGGGAACTGTCCTTTGGTGGACTGGTGAACACACGTCGGTGAGATCTGCTCCACTAGGTGACACCTGATACGGTGCAAAAGACCTCGACCTAGGCATTAAGGAACCGCAATGCCCCCCTTAATTAACAATAATAATAATAATAAGGTTATTCGTGATTGAAAGTGCCAAGAATAAAGAGCTTTCTGGAGGAATAATAATACGCAATATTAATGGATAAAATTATCGAATATTGGTTTTGTTGGATTCAGCATAATGCTTCGGAGAGGTATTATTTGGGAGGAACGCATAAGACTTGTCACAGCGATTGATGTAATGACAGCTGATTGGTATATTGAAAACACCTTGCAGGAAATTCTTTACCATATTATATTCAACGTACTGATTCAACTTAAATTCAGGTCACACTATTTTTCAAGTAAGTTTGTCACTTTTAAAACACAGTACAGACAAATATCTAGGTAATGTAGAAGGGTTAGAATTGTATAAGCGAAAAATATATTTATTCAATTCTTATTTATCTCCAGTTGAAGGTAACCCTTGTTTATTATCCCCAAACTGTATTTAAATAGGCATATTTTGGTAGCCATCTTAGTGTGAACTCTTTTACAGTTCATTATGTTAGATATGCATTGCCTGATAATAAAAAATTGCATATCGACAACATAGTTGCTAATATAGAATGTGGAATTAGGAATAAAAATTCAGAGGAAAAAAAATTAAATTAGAAATAAGATTTGTAAGATCTTGATAAATAAAAAGAATAAACAGAAATCAGAAATAGGCATAGAAAAAAATCGTTTTAACTATCAAACTAAAAAGACAAAAGAGTTCTTAGATGCTAAGCCTCAAATATTAATTTTGAACGTGGATAAATGTAATAAAACCGTAATAATGCATAGAAGTGTCTATGAAAACAAAAAAGGAAATTTATTGGGTGATGAAACAACTTACAAGAAATTGAAACCTGACATTATCAGTACAAAATGACGTGAATAAATTGAATAAATGGTAAAATAATAGCATAATCCCTATTTAATTGAAAAATAAATTAATTTCCCATAATAGGCATACACCTTATATCTATGGACTTTCAAAACTAAATAAATGTGATATACCCTTAAGACCCACTGTAAGTAATTTTGGAGTATCTACCTATAATTTATCAAATTCTATCAACAATATAATAGGAAAAAATGAATTTTATGTGAAAGACTCATGGCATTTTAATGAATTTATTGAGAAGTTGTTTCTTCATTCACAAATATACCAGGCGTTTTCGCATTGAGTAGCATCAATAACGTTGGGCAGAGATTAAGAACCACACACCTCTAGATCAATCTGAATTTATAAATGCAGTAAAATTTTGTTTAGAATGCACTTATTTCCAATACGGTGGACAATATTTTGGGCAAGTATTCGGCACAACAATGAGATTTCCTATTTCAGCTACTATTGCTAACCTAGTTATGGAATGCCTGCAGGCATCAGTAATAAATTCATTAGATACGAACATTCGGTATGATGCAGATGGAAAAATAAAAACTTTATGGTTTACTAAAGAACTTTGGTATCAACGTTATCTTCATTTCAATTCCGTTGCACAAGCAAGTTAGGAAACAAAAGTTATAAACAGCTTCACAGATCGCTCGGATAAATTGTCCCACCCAGAGGACCGTCCCAAAAATTTTAAAATTGTTCGTAATACACTGGAAATGAATAGCTACCCAAAAACAATTAGTTTTAAGAAATCCCTTCTTAAACATAATACGTCTTCTGATGATGGTCGGGAGACTGAAACTGAAACGACGAAAATAATAAGCATATGTGTGACCTATTCCCCGAGAATTTATATATATGTCAAATATAAGTAATTGTCTGTACAAAACAAGACTAATACGGTACGTTACGTTTCCTCCGGTAATTTTACAATCAGAAGTGCGAAAAGTTATGACCGCTAGTCAGTATAATTATTATGAATGTAAAATGAATGAAAATAATGAATGATGATATAACTACATACATATGTACCTACGTTGAAGCGAATGTCAGTCACGAAGCGAAAGCGGAAACGGACCTTCATTAAAGCGAAACAAGAAACCAGCCTGGGAATATAATAATCGTAGAATTCGTTTATGTAGAGCACGTTCGATACTCTGAGATAATGACGGGGTGTCGGATGTGATTGATCAGCGAAGTGTGGTGGTTAGTACTTGCCGGTAACTGATAAGTGTGTGTTTGGGTCAGAGTGGGCCTCAGGCGGCCGGTCAAGTCCCCGTTATCAGTCCGGGCCTGCTCCGAGCGATACTCTCCATGCTCCACATCTCGTTAACGTCTATGATGTTAATTAAACAGCCAATCGATGCTCACTTCCAAATTCAAAATCGGGCCAGCTCTTTCACTCTCATCAAATTTGTACTACAAATTTAAGTATAGGCAAACTAACCACATAATATGTATACGCGACAAATCTTCACATCATTAATTAGCATATTCAATAAGTAGGTTATATCCATTTCAGGTGCTACTTTGTTAATGTCTTTTGAAGTGTCATTAACATTTGATTTACATGCTATTTAATGAACTCATTATGTAGCTCATACTTGTTGCAAAGATTCTAGTGACACGTGTCCCCAATTATTTTCAACCGCTCAATAATGCTTTAACTATTATGTAATTCAACAATTGCATTACGTTCCGACTTCTTCATGATCGTGAAATGCTGGAAGTATATTATGTAGGGAAACGACTGTCGTGAAAATATTTTTGGAAATCTAGTGTATAATTTCGTTCGATAAAATTTGGGTCAATCAGGCTGCTGATGCTCAATTTTGAATTATCTGAAATCTCAGTTGTTCAATTTGATCTCGAGGGATAGTATTTGTAGTATATCTTCAAATGCTTCATTCGTTAGGAATTATGATATTCTATACAAATATTTGTAGAACCGTAGGTGCTAATTTTTTTTTTCTTCTACACTTTGACTACACGAGAAGAAAACCTATAGTGTTCGAAAACATCTTGTGAAACCGCTGAGGAATGTTGGGAGAAGAGATAGGCATTCGAATTTCTCTTGAAGGCTTAGGCCTTCAACAGAAGCTTATAGGCGTAAGGAAAGACCCCATTACGCAAAGAGTTCTACAACTTCGCCTTTCGATAGAAAAATGAAGTCTGTTCATGAAAATTGTTACCGTCCTTGAAACTTGGATGAGCTTGGAGGAGGTACCCTGCCAGTAATTTCCCTCTACAATACGGCACGGGAACAAGGATGGAGACGTCTCGATCGGTTAAAATCTGAAATATAGACGATACGAGCAATATCTTGGCCACAAATTCGAGAGACAAATAACTAAATCATCAGGAATAATCAATATAATCCCACAACTGATTATGCTATCTTCCCAAATTGTATATTCAAAATTATTTAAAAAATTGGAATCTTGAAGGGAACTAGTGGAACACAATATTTAAATCTGAAAGAGAATATTTGGACAATAGTTTTCTTATTGAAGTTATGACAATTTATATTACAAATTATATAAAAAATGGTAGTCTCAAAGAGAATGGGTGAGTTAATTTAGAAATTTACGAGAGAACAATTAGATAATAATTTAGTGACTGTAATCGTGATTGTACTTTCTAAATGAGTAATCTATTCAAGCAATATCAGAAGGTACCATAAAGCAGTAAATGAGAATTTCGGTTTTATTTAAGTTCACCCAGATTAATAATTAATCCGTCATCTCACCAAGAGTAGCCTAAAGAGACATATCCATTACAAATTTATAATGAGGAATGTCTAAGGAAGGTCATACGGAATACTATGTAAACGTGGATCATTGATATGTTAAACAAGCCTTAAAGAACGATATAAACCATTCTGACTATTAACTTGATTAAATTAGATATGGATTAAGCACAAGAGAGAGAATATAAGTAAATGATTATCCAATTCAGATCCGAGCACGAAAAAGTGATCTTGTGTGACCACGCGATGAGTCGATATTCTTATAATTATAGAAAAATATCATCGATCAGAGAATTATATCCTTCGACTATAAGGTTTGAATATAATTAGAAATCAAATTATCAGGTCCACTGTCGATAATAATCTTCCAATATATTCAATTAATAAAAGATGAAGGAGTGAAAATAATTCAACTCACCCCAGATGAGGTCTCACACAAGATGATTCCTCTCGATTACCGTTTCTAGTCTCCCCTCCCATCGCGTGTCGCGAGACATCTCTCGAGTTTTCGCGCATTGGTAAAATAAGCAATTCGCGCCCTTATAACACAGATGTCAGTTATAGTCTCTTTCCAAGTTTAATTATTTATAATGCAGAGCGGAAACCGCTATTAACATTATTCAAGCAAACAGAAACTCAGTTACGTATAACGTTACATTCAGGATAGGTCAAATCTGCGATTTGTGGACTATGAGGAGCTCCTGGGATGTAAAGTATCTCTTGGCATGGAATAGAAAACCGAGTTTTTATGAGAGGGTTTTCGCAGTGAACCGCACATGCTCTTTCCATGAGAGGGTGAATATGGAAGACTTCAATTGTTGTAAATGACATGCTGTGATGTGAGTTGAACTGTTGGAATCATTGATATAACCATAAAGGGCGATGTAAACATCACTTTCGATGCAATCTTATTATAACAAAGCTATTGCCTTAGGTTTTCAGGTTTATCGCTTTGATGATAAATTCAAAAATTTGACGCCACTACTTCGATGACGTAATTAAAAAAAAGTTAAATATCAATTCCAAGCACTTCTTCAGGTTAATTGTATGTCTGTAATACATATTTATAACCAGAAAAATACTGTTGTCATAATGAAACAAAAAGGACTACAGGAACCCTCCGCAAAACTTAAGATCGATACCAAAATTATCACATCTCAACACAATACAGTCCCTATTTCCACCACTTTAAAGCGATTTGCAAATTTTCAAATTCGTACGACCAATAGAAATGGTGCAATCGTTTCCACAGTGGTAAACGCACGTAATTTTTTTAGGTGGACTACAGTAGGTACTTCCCTTATTTTGCTAATAGTGAGGGAAGTAAGAAAGAGTTGAGATTGTAGAACTATCTCTTATGTTTCATATTTCTCTTATACATATTACCCACAAGGAAAGAGGAAAGTTTGAAAAAATTACCAGAATAGTTCATACATGTTCCTTTGTTCTTGAGTTCTGCTAAAATATTAAAGTAGGTTTCTAACTGAGATTCGAACTATTAATAATAGAGCTTAAGACATTATGTGCAGTGTACATAAGTGGTCTGAAGTATTATAACTAACTAAATTACTACTATTAATTATATTGGAATATTTGGTTCACAAAAAGTGTAGCAACTGTTTTATATAAATACAGTTCTCGACTATCGGATAGGTTTGGCTATATATATTTTGGCCTCGTTCTGACTCATCTATGTATAGACGGCTGCACGACTTATATCTTCTTAGATAAAAGCGAATTAATTATAGATATTTGCCGACAATCAATAGTTATGTAGGAATGAAGTTATGAAATTGAAAATTAATATAATAAGGAAGGTTCATATGTATCTCTCAAAGATTGAGTAATTATGAAACTATCTATTCGTCCATCATTTGACAGATGAACGCATAGAGGATTTAGATTCAACGTTAAACTGCCGTTTGTAGATTTTGACGAAATGTTTTACCAATCGAACGTTTCCAATACCCAATGGTCGTGTATTTAATGCCTCGGTGGTACCCCTTCATTCAAACTAGAAGTCGTGTTCAATTCCTCTTGTTATTTTCATGCTACCCAGTGCAGCTAGAGCTCCGCGTTGCTGTCTGTGCATATGCTGATGATCAGTAACATAGCAAACTAATAGTTCTAGACAGTTGTTTTGCTTTCTTATGAAGCTATCAGTAGAGCACGAGAGAGTTTGTGATGTTACCGAAAGATCCTTTTGTTGAAGCTATACATAATCAGCTTACAGAATATTAGAGAAGAGAGAATTTCTAACGCCATCTACACTAGTAAATGTTCCACTAAGAAATCAAACAATGTATGACATTGACTGATAGATTTCTCGAACTTTACAAAAATTACTGAGAACATTAGTAGACTACGTGAGCCAGATGATGACACCAAACCGAACCAATGGAACAATTGAGGAATGAATGAATACATTGATTCATTACTCAATTGTTACAAACTTCATATTAACTCTATGAAAATGAATAATGGTAATGAGTGAATAACCTTGCTCAGTACTTAAATTTCAAACAAGTATGGGGAATGGGGGTTTCGTACACTGACAGTTAATCACTTCCGGAATTATCGATAATTAAACTTGGAAAGAGACTGTTACTGACATCTGTGATTTAGTGACTCAAATCGATAATTTCACTAATGCGCGAAACTCGAGAGAGGTCCGGCAATACGCGATGGGAGGGGAGACTAGAAATTCAATTAGCTCATTCATAATACCCAAAACGACTCTAAGAGTGACCAAAATATTTGCATTAATGCCTAAGTTGAACGAAATTTTTGATTAATCTACTCAATAAGGTTGATACTTGACGTTATATCAATAGCTCAATGGGTGTTTTGTGAAGAAATCGATTTTATCATCAGAAAACCAATAATATCTATTATTAATTATCACCTGGAAGGGATAATTGGGGCCAAGGAGTTGGTCTTAAACAATGGAGTGTGTGAAAATAAATGACTCGAGATATTTACTAAATCTTGCTCTTTCATGGAAATAAATCAATCATACCTGAAATCAATAGTATTATCGCAAAGTGTTCTCTCATATGTGAGCAAGTGATGTAAATAATACTTCTTCACGCCAGTTGATTACTGGTGTAACTTGCAATTCTTGGACAACAGGTTATTTAGATGATTTAGAAATCAACAATATTCCATACGGTGCATCCATTTACCGAAGTAGTATTTAAATAAACATTTAGAGAATGTGATAAATAATAACTGTCTACCTTAGTTGAAATATATAAGTCAACACCTGAGTAAACTATTAACTATGTAGTCTGCAATTCTTACGTTATACACGTGCTTTTATTGTTTATTATTAAAGTTACATGAACTTTACGTTCAATTGGATCATTGAACATCGCTTGAAAATTGTGATAGAATGAGAAGTTTCGTTCCTGGAAGGGGAAGGGATTCAATTCTACTATATCTGTTTGTCATTCCGCCTGTGGGTTGGTTAGAGGTCGTAATTACAACAATATGGAAAGTGAAGAGGAGTAGGTTTATCGTTTTTAGTGAATTTTGAAATCAATAGTTTTCATTTGTATGCCCATCTTCAAGTTTAAGGTATTTCGTCTTTTTGTTTGATAACCTCACAGTAAGTTGTCAATAACTTTTAGCCTCAAATCTTCAACGTTATAGTAATGTATTTGACTGTACATTGTGTGAACCAGCTGTGGAATATTGAGAGAGGAGATGGGCATTGGAATCTTTTTTGAAAGTTTGAAGGTTTGAGGCATCAGAATAGACTTTGATAGTTCGGTAGAAGAATGAAGTCTGGTAGAAAGAAGTTCGGCTGGTCTCGAGCTTGACAAACAGCTCAATCTGGTCTAGTCTGCCTACCGACCAGTGAAATATCAATAGAAAGAATAATCTAGAGCGGTCACATACTCATTGTATGTGACATCGCCAATCAGATGAATAGCTCTTTTTCGAATAGAATCCAAGAGCTTCAGAATACTCCAGTGTATGTCTGGAAGCTGAACTCTAAACATGTGAACTGTGAGATGTAATATTTGTAGATTATGAGGAGCTGCTAGAATGTGGAGCAGCTCTTGGCATGGACTAGAAAACAAAGTTCTCTCTAAGTATTAGATAAGCTCGATGTTGATTGTTTTCTCAATTACTTAGATAAGCTCGATGTTGATTGTTTTCTCAATCACTTCAGAAATCACAGGTACTGGCGCAATGGGTATATAATTATTAAGAAGGGTCTTCTCTCTCTTTTTTGAAATTCATTGAACTCTACCTGTCTTCCAGCTGGAAGGGAACACACCAAGTTTCTATGAAAATGTAAAAAACCTACAAACAAACTGGTATTACTTCTGCGACTCATTCTCCGAAAGGAACATGGAGAATTCCCTCTAGCCCCATATCCGTTTTTGGTATCAAGATCAAGCAGAATGCGCCTTATTGTGCGCTGACGGAAGACTATTTCAGGCGTTTGGCTGCAGTATTAGGAGGTTCCTTCCCTTGTGGAATCAAAGTCAAATTTGCTGCCAACATTCAACCAAAAATGTTGGCTTCTTCTTATGGTCTAGTAGCCAGTGCATCATCATCTTTGGATAGAAGAGTAAATGTGCTGGTAGTATACGAACGTTGCGAGGTAACCGTAAAGAAAAATGTGCATTGGGTTCAAATCAGGCGATCTAGGAGCCCACTGCAACCATCTATCACGTCAAATTTAGTTTAGAAATTCTCTATTCACAATTGTATAATTCCGAGGCGCCAACATGCAGCAGCCACATTGGATTTATTATTCGAAGGTGGGCATGCTCGAATAGAAGGCATGTTACGACGTTTTTTCCTTTGGAGGCTCATCCTTCTCACCAGTAACACCTCAGCTACTTGGGCTTTTGTTCATTAGTTTGAAGTGGGTATGATTACTATTACAATTCAACAAGAAATTTCAATCAAATTGGTATCTGTCAAAATTTGTTTCACGTAACTTGTTTCCCAGGGAAGAATTTCAAAGAGTTCACCATGACCTGGTCCATTTGGTGATAAATAAATTCAAGAGAAATTTTGTGTTTGTGATTATCAAGCTTGAACCACATTATATCGAATTCTTGTGGTTCTAGATTCTTCTCTCGGTGGCATGAGAGATGTCGTGTTTTTCAAATCAAACCATTGTTACTTCCAACCTTATGAGACTTCGACAGATATGTAATATTTCATCTATATAAAACCAGGCATACTACAAAAATTAATGTACCGTCACATCATTTGAAAGAGGAGCTCTATATTCAAATCCATCCATAAAATTTTGCAATCACTTTTCTCTAGACATCAAAACAAAACAAAATGTTCAAGGTGTGAAAAAAGCTCTATAATTTATTGATTGAGTTGGACCATAAACTTCAGAGGACTATTTCAGTCAAATAACTAAGCATGTTTTTTCACTCAAATATAACAATAATTCTTTTTTCGACAGATTTTTTTCTCATGTATATATGAACAATAAATCTATTATCATTATTTTCGAATCAAGATTAACAGATATGTGGGAAACGATAAAAAAATTATATGAACTGGAGGAAACTTCCAAACTATCACTATTATTTTGACCCTAACCATCAGTGTGTTATTATTTTTGTTTTCCGCTATTGCTTGGATAATCATAATTCGATTTAATCAAGAAGGAGGATATTGAAATAGGATAACTGCTATAGATAATTTGTACAATATGGTGGAGGTGCAGGGTTCTGTATTAAAGACGATTGATAGAATCCAATTTCATTAACTCACTACTCATACATTGGACATGGGAATTCTACCTGGTAACATTGATGCTATGAAGTATTCACAACCAATGGATGCTTATTTAGATAAGTGTGTGCTTCCGATCAATGGCAATGGGCCAATTGTAATATCGAAAATATTATTCCTCATTGCAAGCAACGGGAATTTGATGCATTTGAAGAGAGTTTCAAATTTCGATAAAAATCAGTATCTCAGTTATACTTGAACTTAGAAAAACTAAATCTGGTTACACGTTGTAAGTGTACCAAGAGCAATAATCCACAGTACGTAGAGTTCAATTATAGCATTTTGAAGGGTTGATACGGAATGATGCACCATTAAAATGTTACAGAATTTTTTAACCCGTTGGCAGACTTCAACAAATTTTTACTCTTGTTTAATGTCATAGCAACATTTGAATTTTCGATGATTTTAAATAACACAGCTGCAATACGTGTCTTTAGTTATTCGTGTTTTTGTTGAGAAAGACAAAGTTTTTTTGAAAAATAACAAGAGCAAGAATAGTTTTAAAATCAAGTTCCCAAATGGGTACCAAACTTATGTCACATTTTAATAGTGCATCATCCCTTATCAACCCTTTAAAATGCTATAATAGCTTTGGATTAATGCTCTTGGTACACCCACAACGTGTACCAAATTTGGTTCTTCTAAGTTTAAGTATAACTGAGATACTGATTGTTATCGAAATTTGAAAACCTAATTTTAAGGCCTATAACTTTTCGAGGGTGCAACTTAGTATAGAAATAAGTTGCTTTAAATTACCATATTTTGAATTCTCCTACATGCCCCTGATCTGTGTCGGTTTTTACACGAAACTGTATCACTTTGGTATCTTCCTGTGCAAAACTTATCAACTTCATTCACGGATATATATTTTGTATTCGCGAAACTCAAACGCAAAATCTGTAATATGAAGTAGGTTTTTGCAATAGTTATTGTAAGAAAACTACTGAATATCAAGGAGGGTCGATTACTCCATAGGCAATGATTATTAATTATTTTTAACAAATATGCATATTAGTAGTGTCATCTATCGGACAATATAAAAACTGAATCAGTTATGATAAAACTGTCTTCTCCTGAACATAGTGTATACTCTTAAAGTTAGATGTCACTGAAATACAGGTAACCTGTGAGTGAGGAAGGCACGTATAATATAATGAAAATAATGAATATCAGGAAATTAATTATAGATCAATGCTTTCGCTAATTCTACTAGGATTTAATTTAATTATCTAAGTTATAGGCATGATCTTTAATGATTGATGTATTTTGCTAGAATTTGAGTATTATGCGAAAGAGCATCACACATTTGGGTTTAATAATTTATATATATAGCAATTTTGCTAGAAATTCATTAGATACTTACACTTTATTATTATTGTTGATAATCAATAGCGAGGTATGATGAATATTATAGTGCTCTATAATTATTGATACTATAAGAAAATTAACTTTATGTAGAAAGCGTTTCAATTTAGTTTTTCAACGGGGACTAGCGGTACTTGATTGTAATGAATTTAAGGTATAATTTGGGCCAGATGCCTGGCATGGAAAATACATATTTCTGTTGCGTTTGTAGCTTTATACAAGACAATGTCGCATGTTTAGTTCAATTATGGTTACCTATTCGATATAATAAAACATTTATCATTTTATTTTTCATCATTCATCACTTATATTATAGAAACTCTAACGTGACTATAGTTACAAATAGAGTGTCACCTTAAGAAAAATTAAGTTTTATACGATCAATTAGACTTGTACTACAGCATTGTCTCGAAGTCTTGCTAACTTACAATTCCCCGTAGTTCACTCACTTGTACCTTCTTAGTAGAATTCCGCATAAAAATTTCCCAATTACCCTATTAACTACTATATTATCCTATCTCAATTATCCAATTCTAGTAATGTATTTTCCATAGTTAAGCCGAAACTTCACTTGTTAATTTGTATTACTCAGACTATAAAATAAAGTTTCCCGTAATCCACTTTTTATAACTTGCTGGTGCAATTAATTAGTGAAGATATCGTTGAGACCAAACTCCTTTAGTAAACCGCGATGTCTTATTTTTCCATCTGATCATGCTTAATGTCCATATCTAGGAAATTTATTTGTTTTCGTAGTCATCTCTATGCATTATAACGGTTTTATCACATTCATCTGCGTTAAAAACTGATATTTGAGGGTTAGCATCTAAGAACTCTTTTGTCTTTTTTGTGTGATAGCTCAAACGATTTTTGGCTATGTCTATTTCTGCTTTCTGTTTATCCTTTTTATTTGTCAAGATGTTACTTTTAATTTCATTTTTCTCTTCTAAATTTCAGTTATAATTCCGCATTCTAAATTAGCAATTATATCATCGATGCCCATTTTTATTTTTAGGCAATGCAAATTTCGAACATAAGCTTATGCTGCACCTCATCCGGAAGTTTTGTGTCTGTTAGGTGTTTTAACATTGTTCATTGATAGCTTGTATTTCATTTGTTACGCACTTAATTGAACTATTCATTTTTTTTGATTGAATGGCTTTGATTTTGTTGAATTTTTTTTTCGAAATTGTGCAGCTGGTTTTGAAAAAATTGGGTGATAAAGTTGCTATCAAAATCCGGATAAAGGATTGTTTAACGCGCTTAATTTTGTTTTCAACGTCTGCTACATTTGTGCAAGCTTCTTTAATGCATAAATTTAAAGTATTTTTATAAAGAGATTTAACAATTTAGCGTACGCCTTTTCATTTTGCACCTTTCTAAACATATTATCCTTAGATTTAGATTCAATGAAATGCAAATACTTGCAGATTCCTATATCTTACCAGAAATATTCTCCGGTTCTTCTCTCTTCCCAATATTTTTATCAACTTTCTGTATTCCTTTAAAACTCCAGGATAGGTAGTTGTTCCTTTCATATTGAGCCTTTTATCCCAACCGAAAAATTAATAATGATTCTAGAGCCAGGTATGAATTATATATAAATTCTCGGGAAATAGACAGTGGCGTGCAAAGGCATGTCGGATTGGGTTTGCGAAAAAATAAAACTTTATATAAATTATATAAGCAAAAAAAATACTAGTATAATGGTTATTAAAATGAAAAAAAACTCAAAATTTTGTTGACCAGGCTGACTGTAAAAAATTTTATTCGTTTTATAATATTTTCAAAATTTTGTTGAATGATCAATGTTTTTTAGGAACCTTGGGGTTGCAAATGCAACCTTGCAATTCCTGTTCGCACGCCACTGGAAATAGGTCACACTAACAGATATGCTTTTTATTTTCGTCTTCACGTTAATATCATGCTTATCTTTTTCTATTTCTACAGTGAATTTGAGCAAAGCTAAATCTTTACTTATAATCGTGAATATATTATCGCCCTACCCTGCTAAACATTTTGAAACTGATTAAATTTGATTTTAGGGCGATTTTCATTTTGCTTACAAAAATGTTTCCAAAACGGAGTGGATTGCCTCGGCCTGGGTGTGCCGCATTCTTATTGACTAAAACCTCTCCCCAGTGAGGTTGGTTCTCCTTCTCAGAGGGAACCCTCACATATTGCTATCTTCTTATCAGTTCGTTGTATTCTATGAAAATCAGTAGCCTGATATAGGGGATACTTCTGATCTATCCTCGGGTGTAGTTTTATCGTCTCCAAGGTATGTCCGACGACCAACCGGGTATGCCGTGCACTGACACAGCACATGCATCCTTCCACGCCGCAACCCCTGTATGTGGACTGATCTATCAAACCCATCGTGCAGAGATGTTTGTTGCATTGTGCGTGTCCGATCAGGGATGCAACAAGATTCCGTATTTCTTGTCTGCTGAACGTCAGTAGATTTTTCACTCGCCGCTGCTGGAGATCTCCAATTAGTCTCTTGGAATGCGGCATTCCCTCCAATAAGCACGGTGCTTGTCTCAAGCCATTTTTGGATTACAGGTTTCGCTGTGGCATGAGGTTGAATCTGGTCCAATCAGGGGTGGTTACGTTCCAGCTTTAGCAAGTGCGACGGCAGTCTCTGTCCCTTCGCGTCTGGTTCCTTAGACTCCCATACGAGTGTCACTCTATTGGTGTTCTTTACTAGTGCCGTTAGTTCCTTAACACATTGTGAGGTGACTGTGTATGACTCCAGTGCCTTAATCACTGTTAGGTTGCTCGCTATGATTGTGATTTGTCGAGCATAATTGCCCATTGTAAGCCCTTATTATTTGTTCATAGTGGTTTTTGTTAGAAGTGAAATAATTTTGCTCCATTTATAAAGATGTAAGGATCACGTATTCTCTGCAGTTTGTATCGAGGATGTTAATATTAGAAAGCCATTTCTCCAGAATGTTCATCGATTGAGGGATTGGGGTATTTGTAAATATTGAAACAACATCAAATGAAACGAGAGTATCACTAGGTTCAAGATTTAAATCCTTCAATTTTGCAATTAGTTCCAAAGAATTTTTTACAGACAAACTTGATGCGACTTGGAATCTGCTAAATATCTTAACTAACGATCATGCCCCGTATTTCATCTTTAATCAAGATTTGATGATAAATTTCAAGCTCAGTTTAAAAATTCTGGCCCAAGGAATAAACAGCTGCTCTATGGCTCATTCGTTATGAACACCCCGTGTAGGTTATAGTGTATGAATGTGATTTTTATTCCGGGTCACTATAACAATTGCACAAGTATAATAGTTAGTTGTACGATAGATATATTTTCAGAAACGTCGCTATAACACTGACATACATATACGTGCAGATGCTTTGCTATGTGTGTACATCATTATTACGAGTACAGGAGTACATATGGTTAGTTAAAGAATTCAATATCCGCTATAATTTAAGTTAATCGAAGTCAATTGATTCTATATTTGTTTTTTAACGATAGTGCATTTTTGATGGAATGTATTAGGAAAGGCCGCCCTAGGTGCGGTTTGAGCGTGAAGCCGACGCGCAATAAACGCTGGCCGACTGACCTGTCCTTGCGTGTCCGTTATATCCACAGGGTCACACAACCATATTCCCGCCAAGCATTTCTTAGTCATGCTTACACACATTAAACTACTTACTTTTTACCTACTTTGCTAATCCTTACTCATCTCTGTTACAGCTGGCTACGTTAGCTGAAGAAGTCGAAGTAGTGGAAGCGATCCAGAGTTCCGACGACATTAAGGACAAGGTTGAGCACCGCGAAGATAATGAACCTAATCCGGACCAGCTAGCTCTCGAATCCATAGGCGATCAAGAGCCACCTCCCCAGACTCTGGCCTACAACGGACCACCCAGAAATCCGATCAATTTGCCACCCAGAGGCGCCCCACCAGGGCACTTTCATAATAAACCGTTCGGCATCCAGAAAAACAACAAGCAACCCGCTTACGAAAACAAGAATTCTTACAATGGACCACCACCGCCGCCCCCCAAACAAGCTATGGACAAATACGGACAAGGCGGAAATGACGTGTGGCCCGCTCCAGTTCCCGATATGCCGAATATCGTTGCGCTCGACGTTAAATGTGAGAAAAATCTAATGAAAGTTTACATAAGTTTCGATAAACCGTTCTACGGAATCGTCTTCAGTAAGGGACACTACAGCAACGTCCATTGCGTTCACTTACCTGCAGGATTAGGCAGAACGTCGGCTCATTTCGAAATTGGGATCCACGCATGCGGCACTTCCGGAAATACCGAAAACGGTCTATACGGATACGGAGCCGAATCCGGGTCGGGAACATTCTTCGAGAACATAATCGTCATTCAGTATGATCCGCAAGTACAGGAAGTTTGGGATCAAGCTAGAAAGCTACGTTGTACGTGGCACGATCAATATGAAAAATCCGTTACGTTCAGACCTTTCCCTGTCGATATGTTAGACGTGGTTAGGGCAGACTTCGCGGGCGACAATGTCGGATGCTGGATGCAGATACAAGTTGGGAAAGGACCTTGGGCGTCCGAAGTTTCCGGATTGGTGAAAATTGGCCAAACGATGACGATGGTTTTAGCGATCAAAGATGATGATTCCAAATTCGACATGCTTGTACGAAATTGTATGGCGCACGATGGTAAAAGGGCACCCATACAATTGGTCGACCAGAAAGGATGTGTCACAAGACCCAAGCTTATGTCTAAATTTATAAAGATCAAAAGTTTCGGCGCTAGCGCTTCGGTGCTTTCATATGCACATTTCCAGGCTTTCAAGTTCCCAGATTCGATGGAAGTTCATTTCCAGTGTACGATACAAATATGTAGATATCAGTGTCCTTCCCAGTGTGAATCTTCTCATGATCATGGTGATCTACATAATGGCATATTAGACTTAGGTATTGGAGGAGGAGGAGGAGGCGGACACGGTAACATAGACGGTGGCTATGGACCACCTCCTCCGCCTCCGCTACAAATCGAGGCGTACCTCCATGGAGGTAGACCAAGAGATGATAGAAGAGCAAAGAGATCTTTGAGAGCTGATCCAGAAAAAGAAGTCGGGTTAAACAGAGTGATAAGAGTTGTATCGACAGGAGATTTAACTTTCTCTTTGGATGAAAATAGCACGAATAGCAATGCGCACACTATGGTATTTGCAGCTAGAGAAGACCTGAATAATCCTGGTTTGATTTGTATGACTACACCAGGATTCGCTGCAACGTTGGTAGTGCTATTAGCGATCCTGATTATTTCTTGTTTGATGTCTGCGTTTTTGTGCATAAGACTGAGGCCTTTTTCAGCAAATAAACTATCAGGTGTGATAGGATACTCTAGCTCGCCAAAAACCAAAAGTAGTACATCCAAAAGTTGTTTCTATTCGTAATAATTTTCTCGATGTGATTCAATTTTATTTAAATATAGGACACGTGCATGATCATCGATTTGAAAGCTTTACTAATGGGAAACCGTTGACAATTGTAAGTTACATTTATAAAGCTTTTAACTTGAATGATGCTATTATAATAGAGTAAATGTGATCAGGCATTTTATCCGAGTATTTCCAGTTATTTTGGAAAAAGAATTATAACATTAAGGTTACCTAAGTTACGTGACTTAAATCTGAACCGAAATTGTTTTAACCTCAATTCCAATTTAGTATGAATGTAAATATATTTATTTTCAAATTATGGATTCGGTCGAGGTCGGGTTTTGGTTAGAATAAAATTTAATTAAGTTAGTTATTTATTCTACAATTTATTTATTATTTATTATATTTATTAGACATTGTTGAACTATGAAAATATCGAAATTACAGAATGTACCTGTATAGCAACTAGTTTAGAATAGACTTCTAAAATTTTATAGTTTACTTTATTTCGAATTTTGTAATGCCAATGAGTTTAGTCTGTGTTTATTTTTATAAAAAAGCCAATATAAGAAAAAGTACGTGACAATAAAAAAGAATTTGTATTTTGGTGTTTTATTTCTGAATCTATAGTCTATACAAATATAGTCAAGTGAAGTCAAAAAATTAGGGAATCTCCCTCTATATCTCTATATTTATATCGCTTATATCACATAAATATGTGATCCACTTGTATTTTGTCAAAGAGTATTGAAAATATGTTGATGGTTGAGGACAATTTAACATTACCAACATGTATAAAATCAAACTGAGATCACAAACGAATCTGGATACCCGTTAAAACTATGTGGCAAGATTTTCTATCCTTCGTTGCCGAAGGTATCGTATATGAACCGTATACTGCTACGGTGAGTTTATAGCTGATTCGTTCGGCAACGAAGGATGGGAATAAGGGTTGTTACAGAGTTAAGACCGGTAGGTCGGAAGGGAATCAACTCTTAACAAATTTCGTCCAACATCATTTCAAATGACTAGTGTCTTCAAAATAATTTTAAGAAACTATGAGTAGTTTTTTTAATGGAAAAGCGACGACAATAAATTAAAATTCAATTGAAGCGGAAATTGAACAAATGTTGCATTTGATTCCTGAAAAAATGTAGAGAATAATAATGATTTTCAATCAATTAACATCAATCTACTATTACACTAGTTATTAAGAGAAATAAAATCCAATTTAAAAAAGTGGAATATGTCATCCAATATAAAATTCAAAGACATTGAAAATTGAATAATGAAAAATATTGACAAATAATATGAGATAGATTTCACAACTTCTATATGAGAGATTAATATTTTCAATAAGCTATGTACTTAAATAAATAAATATGTATGAATTTTTAAATTGACTAAATTCAAAGCAAATCGATAGAGGAATAATTTTAAAAACATCTATAAATCAGTCAATCAACCAGAATAAAACACCCCGTCCTGAGAAAAAACATCGAGAATTGACACTGGAAAGAAACAACATTATGTATAATACTATAAACCTGAAAGAAAAATCAATTGAACTATGAATAATACAAATTTCTCCTCATAAATTAAAACAAAAAGCGGAGGCTTACATTTACGATACAATATGAAAATAATTACATTAATAAAGAACTTATGCTAATTATAAAACCTTTATTTCAATGAAGACTCCGTCTACACATTCTTTCAAATAAAAAATTTGCTAAAATAGCCCAGAAGAACATAAACCATGAGCAATTGTTATAAAAAATGCTCATATTATGTAAAACTTGTTAGACTCATGAGACTATCCCCATATTCGCTACAGAAGATTGAACAATTAATATTTTTATCACATTTATGTCACTTTGACGAATACAAATAAATAAAACAATTATCTCCCTGATTAAAATTAAATTAATTTTGATACTAAAGATAGATCACTCCATGTGGTGGTTGACGGAGTATAATAATAATAATTTTAATGTAAAGTTCTATAGATACATATAACAACATAATTGATAACAATATAACAGAAGCTTACAATAAGGATTAATCACGAAGGATAAAAATATATTGTACATGATAAATACATAATATTAATAATTACAAACATAATACATTTTCACAAACTTGAAGATACATATACAAACGCACATACATATACACACATACATACATATACACATATACATACACATGTATCCTCCGATACAACGGCTATCGAAGCTGGTGTTCCACAGGAATCTGTCACCAACTTTGTTTCTACTCCATATCTACGATATGTTGGTAGTGACCTCCTATCCCGTTCACAAGTTTGCGGATGATAGTACACTTCACATCGCTTTCTCATCCAGAGCCCCTATACCATCCATTGAAGCCAGAGAAGCGAGATAGAGACAATTTGACGCAATTAATGGAGAACTGGCAAATATTTTAAAATGGGGATATGATAATCTAGTAGCGCACAATGTCTGATACGATGATGTCAGGTCCTATAAAGTCTTCCATATCCATGGTTGAGATCACCACCAACACAACCCTCTCATGTGATGATCAAGCGAGGTCCATTGCGAAGACCGCATCACAAACACTTGGTTTCCTATTCCGTGCCAAGAGCTACTTTACATCCCAACACCTCCTCATAATCTACAAAGCACAGATTCGACCTGAGCTGGAGTAATGTTTGGAGTTCCCCTCCCAAACATACACTGAAGCTCTTGGATTATATCTAGGAGGGGGTGATCTCTCCGTCGTCCATTGTTTCACCACGCGAGATTCCAGATAGGCGCACTAGACGAGCTCAAGCTAGTCACCACTTCATTGTCAAACTGCTTTCTACCAGTCTTCATTTTTCTTTCGAAAGGCGAAGCTCTTTACCTAGTTAGCTTTTTCCTTATGTACATGCCTCCAAACCTTCAAGATAAATTCGAATGCCCTCTCCCAACACTCCACCGCTGGCTCACACGAAATTATAAGTTTACCCCTCGTGTAGTAAATATATATAAAAAAAATATCAGCCCATTAGAAATTATCACCAATAATACCGAGGTTAATTGAATTCAACTGGAACAAGTATTTCATTAACAATGATTAACAGAATGATTTGTTTTCAAAATCAGACAATAATAAAACTGGCTGTGTCCAAGTGTTCAATCATTTAAAAAATACCTAGCAACATATATTCTGTGGATCAAGTGACTAAACTAAATGCTTAAAATTTAACATACTAGCGTTTATACTTTTAACAAACAGTAGATACACGCAACGTTTACGTTTCTTTGTAAACTGTTTAAGACAAATTGTATGCATTGGAACAAGATCTAAGCAATCCTTTCTATTTTCACAATGGTCGATAGTACTTTAAAACTAACAATGTGAAGCATTAGCAGTTTGAAGTGTCTTTCTCGACTCTAGAATTGGAGCACACTTGCATGATCAATTTCAACGAGTTCGCTTTGTTGAATGGTTCTGATTGTTGATATTTGATTTGTAGTATGTAAAGTTGTATTGAAGATTATGACTACTGATGATATGTTGAAGGAACATTATATAATTTGTGAAAGATAAACAGTAACGCATCATTTTAGAATTCTTTCAACATCACTCCAAACACTTAAAATTCCGTAACGTATGTTGATTGTATTGTTTCAAATTTTATACACCTATAATACAACTGTTCTTAAACAGTTAGCAGATTTACATATGCCCCGTTCGGCAACTTGGGTTGACCGACACATGTAAATGACATTAGAAAGTGTTTCCACTGCCTTACCACTGAAGAAGTGCCAGATCCATATTTTTATTTTCCACAACAACAAACTTGTAATTGTTAATAGTCCAGTCAAAAGTGTGAAAAACATGTAAAATTTTATAGACGGCACGGAAATACAAAATTCTTTTTGCATCGTGTTCAGGATGGCTTACACATCTTTAGACGGAAAGAAAAAAACTAGTCTCGTGATTATTACTATTAATAAACAATGAAAAACCATTTTCAATTAACAAATGGAATGTCTTTTATAACAAATGGAATATCTCGGAGTCTTTCAATCCAAGATGGTTGAAATTTGGCATCAGGGGGTTTTGGTCCGCTAAGACCGAATCTGGAGTCGGAAAATGGAAAATCCGCCCCCGTTTGCTGGAAAACCCTGCAAATTTTACCAAATCTTAGTAACAAGCAATATTTTGTCCCGGCAGGTGGTTTTGAAATAATAAGATGCCATGATGTGTATCAGAACAATTTTCACTAAAAGAAGGAAATTTATGGAAAATTGCGTATAGTTTCCTTCATATTCCTATCTCGGTCCTCGTCCAACCTATCTAATTATATGTTTTTGTGGCTGCTGTGTATTATTTTATAATCATAAAATCAAAACAGCCGATGGATTTCCGGAAAACTCTGGAAAATTAAAATTTACCATTTCTACAGACAAACTTTAATCATTTTGTTTTTCAAACAGTTTTAGTCAGTGTCATTGAAATAATAAGGTACCGTGATGGTTCTCGGTACAAATTTCACTAAAAAATGTAAATTTGACAATCTTTAATTGTTATTTTGTTTTCCGAAAAAATTTATACAATTATAATGATGAAGAATTTCAAGTATCTTTTATTATGATATGTACAGTAACTCTTTCGAAGTAGGTAAAAAAAAGAAGATGTTTTTGAAGCATCAATGATGTTGCGGCGTACGTGTACCATAGAATCCTATACAGAAGATCTTTATGACGTCAACACGTTAACGCGTACGGAGAATACAGCCGCTGTCTTTGAGTGTGTACTACATATCGATTTGTAGTAAAACTTAGTAACCGAAATAAAAAATATTTATATTAAATTAACGTATATGTGCATTCGAAAAAACATGGTAAGCTGAGTAACTTAAAAACAAAATTCACGACAAGACGAACAGCTCGCGGGCTTGTGGTAAATTCAAGATTCAAGATTTTCTTCACAAAAAATGTTGACTTAGATAATATGAAAGAAGAAACTATTTTATATATAACCGCGTAATATATCATCATTATTATATAGATTTTTCACTGCAATTTTCTGAAAAAGAAAATTATATTATAGTTTAATCAAATCTTCATTTACCGGAGAACTATAGTTGCTTTTGATTTTATAACCATAAAATAATACTCGGCGACCATAAAACATATAATTTGACGTATTAGACGAGAACCAACAAAGGAATATGAAGGGAAACGACGCAATTTTCCAGATATTTCCTTCTTTTAGTGAAATTTGTACCAAGAACCATCACGGTACCTTATTATTCCAATAACACTGACTAACATTTTTCGAAAAACAAAATAATTAAAGTCGTCTAGAAATGGTTAATTTTTCGTTTTCCGGAGTTTTCCAGAAAACTATCGTAGGTTTTGATTTTATGATCATAAAATAATACTCAGTGACTACGAAAACATATAATTAGACGTTGGAAGAGGACCGAGATAGGAATATGAAGAAAAAAGGACGCAATTTTCCATCAATTTTCCAGAATTTCCTTCTACCACTTAAAATTATACCGAGACACATCACGGCACCTTGTTGTTTCAATATCACAGTCCGAGGAAAAATTTTGTTTGTTGCTAAGATTTGGTAAAATTTTCCGGGTTAAACAGCAAACGGGCCGAATTTTCCGATTTCCGACTTCGGATTCAGCGACATGAAAAAACCATTGGTACCGAATTTCAGACTCCTTGGATTAAAAGAGCCCGAAATATTCCATTTGTCAATTGAAAATGGTTTTTCATTGTTTATTAATAGTAATAATGACGAGCCCCCTTTTTCCTGAATAACGATGTGGAAGTCATCCTGAACACGATGGCTATACAATTTTAGTAATGACCCCTATTTTTTCACACTTTTGACTGGACTATACTAGAAGCAAATGAATGTGAGGAATGCATTGGTGTCCAATTTCTTGCAAGGGGAAGCTAAATTACACGACTCCTGGTATCTACGTTTCTTTTGCCATGAACTGTGATTAAGTTATTCATTAAACTCAACATCTTTCCCACAAAGTGATCATACAAAGTAGAATGTAACACATATAATGTCATAATAATTTCTAAGATGCCGACAGTAATGAGGTACATTACTTTGACTCGACCGCTAATTATAGTATTAAAACAACAACACTGTACCTAACCATTATTGTTACTTCAAGGATATATAATTTTGAATTATAATAAACACCTTCCTGATTCACAAATTAAACTCTAAAGCGACATGTTCGATTGAAATATCTCTCGCTTAGTGAATAATTGACGTACATTTCTAGTCACACGCCGATTGACTATTGTTTTCTAATATTACATTGTTGTCGAACGTTTTGTCTCAATGATAAATTGTACGGTTAACGAAAGTGTTTCGTAATTATGCCCACTATTATATTATACCGAACAGTTTTTTGCAGAATATGACATCTTCATTCACCAATACTGACATTTGAAATCAATAAATGAATATCTACCTAGTTCCACAGCTTTTACCAAATGCTGTTTCGACAATAGCTTTCAATTATACTATATGTAAGAGAATTATAAACAAACATCAATATATGAATATACTGATTTATTTCATGTTAGCCTTTGACTGATAACAATGATAAGACCTTTCTAGTCCAGATCGATCAGTAACGTCACAAACTTCTAGTTCCAGACAGCTGTTTCGTTATTCCATAGATCTCGTTAGTGGCAGGACAAGATTTGCAACGCTACTGAAGCATCCCTGTTGAAGGTAGTCATAACCAACCTTCCACGTCGTAAAAAGACCAACATATCTCACGCCATCTATGAATAGATGTCCCACTAAGAAATCAAGCAATGTACCACATTGACTGGTAGATTTCTCGAACTTTACAAAATTTGCGAGGAATGTGAGACTATTTGAGTGCAGCAGAAAGCGACACCAAAACAAACCTTTGTAAGAGCATTACAAACAAATGAATATTTGAATATACTATCAATGTAGCACATTGCTTGATTTCTTAGTGAGACATCTATCCATAGATGGCGTGAGATATTTTGGTCTTTTTACGACGTTGAAGATTGGTAACGACTACCTTCAACACAGGGATCTTTCAGTAACGTTGCAAGTTTGCCATTTCACAGCTGTCTGGAACTATAAGTTTGTGACGTTACTGATCGATCTGGACCAGAAAGATCTATAACTATAAATATGTTAATACTTTTGCCGAAAAGGCAAACATCAAGAAGCTACTTGCAAATTGAGATCCTTTGTATCCGATGACTAGCATGGAGACCAATCTGGAAAGAGATACCAATATATATCAAAGGAAAAACATACTTAAGACTTGTTTTTTTATACTTTGGTTACACGAGAGGGGAACCTATAATGTTCGAAGAACATCATGTGAGCCGTCAGTGAGATGTAGAGAGAGGAGAGTGAACAGTAGTCCAGGACAGGTCGAATCTGGGCTATGTAGAATATGAGGAGCTGCTAAGATGTACAGTAGCTCTTGGCACGGAATAGAAAACCAAGTTATGTGAAGCGGTTTTCGCAATGGACCTCACATGATCGTCCCATAAGAGGGTGCTGTTGGTGGTGATCCCGAGCATTGTTATGGTAGACTTCATGGGAATAGTTGTACCTAACATCATCATATTAGGGATGGTTGGATCCCCCTTCCTGGAGAAGACGCTAGCTTGAGTTTTGGATGCATTAAACCTTACTATATTATCGGATCCTCATTTCAAAATCTTGGCCGGATCTCCATTAATTCAGTCAACCTGTCCCTATCTCGCTCTTCTGTCTTCTCTAGATGAGAAAGCGGTATGAAGTGTACCATCATCTGCAAAGCTATGGACGGGACAGAAGGTCAATTCTAGCAGATCCTTGATAAGGAGCGGAAATAAAGTTGGTACCAAGACAGATCCCTATAGAACACTAGCGTTGATAGTCATTGTATCGGAGAATACTTCGTCAACACCTAATGCATGATCTAGCTGAGAGAAAACTCGATTGTAAGCGACAAAGCTGAAGCGGCAAGCATATCACGAAAGTTTTCCAGAAGACTTTGTTGGCAGACTCGGTCAAATGCTTTGGAGATATCCAATTATACAACTAGAGATTCCCCAAGTTTGTCAATAAATTACTGCCAGAGCTGGAATTGAAATTCCGACCAATTGGTTTGGCGAAAGTCCAAAACGAACCTGAGCCATTTAAGCATTCCATAAGCTTTGATCTTATTTTGGCAGTATATGCCTCTTTCGAAACGTTTATTGTTTCATTGCACATATCTCTGACTGTAAAATATTTTGTTCTGGACTCCAGACATGGGTTACCACGCCAACGACTGTATGCTGTTTGTTTTGAAGCGACGGTTCACCAGACGATAGTGATTTATTAGTATGGGGTATGTAAGTTACCATTCCTAGCCTGATAATATCAGAAATCTCTGTGGCATATTGCGTTGGGTCATTAGATTCAAAATATACGCTTCTTCAAGAATACTTGGAGAAAAACATGCGAAGACCCTCCCAGTCGGCTGAGTTGTAATTCTGTGCATGGAGGTGTTGGATTGGTTCGTGAAGTGATATAGGGACATGTCGTATTGATGAGTGAATGGTCAGAGTTTTCCAAGGGTGCACAGAACTTTTATATATACCTTCTTTCATCACAGTAATCACCAATTAGAATTCAATCAATATAACATAGTAACGTCACAATCAGATGTATGAAAAAGGTCGACCAGGCTAGTTTTCTCAAATTTTTAAGTGCTCATTACTGTCTCCATTCGCGCGTTGTTAGCGAATATTTATAAGAGTGTGTTCAGAAAATAACGGGAATTTTTCAATTTCGCGGGCTTGGAGAGTCAGATTGTTAAAATTTGCATTATGTTGGTATACATGCCCCTGAAGTATGATGAAATTTGCAGCTGTATTCATTGTTTACTTTGTCTGTGGCAGCCGCTGAAGCTAGACGGATCAAAGAATTTGTATCAAATTTTTCGTAAAAAATGAAATAAAGTGTAACAAAGTGTGTGAAATGTTAACAAAGGCCTACGGTGAGTAAAACAAGAGTTTACGAGTGGTATAAGCGTTTCCAAGATGGTCGTGAAGACGTTGAAGATGACGAACGCCCCGGACGCCCCAGCACATCAACAACCGATGAAAACGTAGAAAAAGTGAGAAAAATGATTATGAACAATCGAATGTTTTGGGTATGAAACGGTCACACTTCATTGCTTGTTCGTAAATTTTTGATCAAAAACAATACTGTAACGATGCCCCAGTCTCCATATTCGCCAGACATGTGTGTGACTTTTTCCTATTTACAAAATTGAAGATAACCTCAAAGGACTGTCGTTTTACAAGCATAGATGACATCACTGAAAGAGCTAAAGGCTATCCCAAAGATCGAGTTTGAGAAGTGTTTCGAGGATTGGAAGAAGCGTTGGCACAAGTGCATAATATCTAATGGGGACTATTTTGAAGGCGAGAACATTAATGTAGACGAATAAATAAATATTTTTTTCAGCAAAACTAAAATTCCCGTTGTTTTCTGAACATGTAAATTCAGATAATTGATTCTGTTGAAGACGTTGTTGTTTGCGGATCTAATAAAAGACTGGATTTTCTATAAGCAGTTACGTAACTTCACATTGGGAGCAATTAGAAGAGAAAAATTGCCTACTTGAACCACCTTGATGGGGAGAAAGATACTAAACAGCTATGGAGAGCTTTGGGTAACCTCAAGATTAAATATACTCGTACAGCAGACATACCGGCTAGCTTAAGTCATCCTGAGGAAATTAATAATTACTTTTGTTCTGTGTTTAGATCTCCAGATAACTGTCCCAACATGGTTAATAGCTTGAAAGGTAGAAAATATGATGCCCAATATTCTTTCAATTTTGTTCTTACGACGCCAGATGAGGTTAGATCTGTTGTTCAAGGGATGGGTTCGGAAGTCTATGGTAGCTATGGGATAAATTCCAGGATGTTGAAACTATGTTTGCCCACTATTTGCTTACATTTGACACATATAATTAATTGCTGTCTGGAGATAGGATTCTTCCCGACCTTATGGAAACTTTCCATTGTGAAGCCCTTGCCTAAAGTCACTGATCCTGAGTCATATTCCGATTAAAGACCAATAAGCATTATACCACTATGTGGTAAAGTCCTGGAAAAGATTCTATACAGACAGATTCACACATATATTACTGAAGTGGGAATTGTTTCGGATCTGCAATCTGGTTTTAGAAGGGGCCACAGTACGGTAACAGTCTTGGCTAATATTGTGGATGATATTGTGAGAAGTATAGACCAAGGACATGCATCTGCATTGGTATTATTAGATTTCTCAAAAGCCTTTGATACGCTGGACCACTCCCTTCTAGTAGCCAAGTTGAGGTTTTATGGTTTCAGCGATACAGTTTGTAATTTTTTTATGTCTTATCTCTGTGAGAGGACACAGGTTGTTGAATGCAGGGGTGAAAGGTCTTCGGTTCGTTATATTACCTCTGGGGTTCCGCAGGGCTCTGTGCTTGGTCCCTTATTGTTTCTGATTTATACGACCGATATGTTTGAGAGTATTCGCCAGTCTAAGATGCAGATGTTTGCGGATGACACTCAGATTCGGTCTGTCTTTTTACCTGGGGACGTCATACATGCTGCTGCTGCTTTAAATCGTGACTTGGCTTCTATTTCTGTTTATGCGCGTGAAAACAATCTTAAATTGAATCCAATAAAGTGCATGTATATGGTATTTTGTCCCAGGAACCGCAGGACTCATATCCTGCAGAAGTTTAAGTTGATGATAGACGGTGAGCTTATTAAGGACGTAGAGACTGGGAGAAATTTATTATTTTTGACACTAACTTGAGATTTAGTGAGCATGTCTCATATGTTGTGAAAAACACCTATCTTGCACTTAAATTGATGTACTCAAACTACCATATTATTAACTTCAAAATGCGAAAAAAACTTTGTGAGTGTTTAGTAATTCCACTACTTCATTATTGCAATGTGGTATATTTCCCCTGTTTGGATAAACTATGCAAGTATCGTTTGCAGAAGATTGTTAATTCATGTGCTCGATTTGTATTTGGTTTTGCAAAGTTTGACCACATCTCACATAAGATAAAGGAGCTCAGATGGCTTAGGGTTGACCAGTTATACAGTTACCACTTCTCAATGTTTGTTTGTAAATTGTTGTCTACCTCGTCACCACTTTACTTGAGACAGAAGCTTACTTTTAGACAGGATGTGCATGATCTTCATTTGAGACATGTAAATACATTTTCCTTGCCTAGATTTCGTTCTTCCATGTTTCGTAGATCTTTTTCGTACAATGCGCCGGTAATATTTAATAAGTACTGTTTACAGCAGGAAAACTTGTCAGTGAAGAGCTTTCGTTTGAGGCTTAGAGACAGAATTTTTTCGGAGGGCTGAGAGTGTGTTCTCATTGCTCGTCATCATACTGGATCGTCTTTTCTTTCTTGTTTGTATTAATTTAATTTAGGCTTAGGTTTAGAATTTGTATGTATTATTTTGCTCGTCTGGGGGGTCAAGTTGAGTAGCTTATGCTAGATCTTCGCCTCCCATTAGAGTATTTCTATTCTCAATGAAGTTATATTATTATTATTATTATTATTATTATTAATTGTATGCAATATCACGTTTTTTTCACTTGCTGTTCGTAGAACAATTCGAAATCCAAGAAAATCTGAGGAAAATCTGAGATTTATGGTGGTTGAAATTGACCTCATAAAGTCCTCATTCGTTATTGGTAATTGCTTGAAGTGACAACGAAGGCGAAAATACTCATTCTCCGTGTATGTCATTACATTCATCTTTTATGATGTTATGCCTGTAGAAATATCGTGAAACGTGCTTTTGCTGATGATAAACTATTTACCACAATGCAATTAAAAGTAGATGAACGATGAAAGCGATAATTACAATCGTGGGAGACTTATGGTTTTAGTGGCTGTAAAATACCAATATTGTATCATTATACCCACTTAAAATGTTACATACAGCGGTTCCGCTGATACGCTCTTTATCTATATATTAATTCTATGAAATGAAGCTACCCATAGCGTTTATAAGATTACAGGAAACGCCCAAGTAGTATGGTAAATTACCAGATTTTGTTTTTCATGGGAATACCTTCAGCTAAATTGCGAATATAACTTCTTTAATGTTCATGAATAATTTTAATTGAGCTTCTCACAGTTCTATAACAAGATGTCTTTATACAGTGCGATCCCGAAATAATGAATAAATTGATTTTCTACGTCTATAGTAACTTTTGGCAAAAACCCTGAACTGGTCTATATTAGTTTTCTAATGCAATATCTTGTAAATATCTCAATACGAAAATTTTGAAAATTTCATAAGGTGTTAGTATGGAAAGATCTCGATTTTGTCGACCTAAGTGATTCTTATGCAACTTTGTAACAATCTGTTTTTGATGCTAAGAAAATCAATTGCAACTCTAGTTTCAATTTCAGACGACGATTAATTAGGTTAATAGTAGAGACCCAGAATTCTACTTATCCCATAACCCATAACCCCAATAAAATCATACCTTTGCCGAATAGTGAATCTAAAATTGCTAACGGTAATGTTTTAAGATCTTATAAATTAAGTGGCAACGATTATGAAAGGATTTTTGAATCTTAGGATTTTTGAAAATTGTACAAGGGTTTAGTTAGTATGGAAAAATCTTGATTTTGCTTGACCTAATTGATTCTTAGGAAACTTCGTAAGAATGTGTTTCCGATAATGAGAAAATCAATTCTAGCTCTATTTCCAACCTGAGACAACGATTAATCAAGTTAAAGTATGTAGAGACCCAGAATTATACTTATCCCATAGCCCATAACCCCAATAAAATCATACTCATGAGACGAATAATGAATCTAAAATTGCTAACGGTAGTGTTTTAAGATCTTATAAATTAAGTGCCAGTGATTATGAAAGGCTTTTTGAAAATTGTATGAGGGGTTAGTATGGAAAAATCTGGATTTTTCTCGACCTAATTGATTCTTAGGAAACTTCGTAAGAATGTGTTTCCGATATCGAGAAAATCAATTCTAGCTCTAGTTTCAACCTGAGACGACGAATAATCAAGTTAAAGAAAGTGGAGACCCAGAATCCTACATATCCCATAACCCATAACCCCAATATAATCATACCTTTGCCGAATAATGAATCTAAAATTACTAACGGTAGTGTTTTAAGATCTTATAAATTGAATGCCAGTGATTATGAAAGGATTTTAGAATTTTTGGATTTTTAAGGGGTTAGTATCGATTTTGCTAGACCTAATTGATTCTTATGGAACTTCTTTTCCGATAATGAGGAAATCAATTCTAATTCTAATTAAAGCATGTAAAGACCCAGCATTCTACTCATCACATAAGCCGGAACCCCAATAAAATCCTACCCCTGCCGAATAATGAATCTAAAATTGCTAACGGTAGTCTTCTAAAATCTTGTAAATTAAGTTCCAGCGATTTTGAGATCTTAGAATTTTTGGACTTTTCATAATTACATTAGCATAATGCCAACTTCGTTCAATAAAGATCCTCAAAATAATTATAATTTGATATTTAAGGATGCTAGCTACTTCAATTCTAAATTTAAGCCTGAAGATCTTGGAATTTATGAAACTGTTCGCGGCAAAATTGGATTATAAACACAAACACCAGTATTAACTATTCAACAAAAGCATAGGTATTTTACACAATGGTGAAGAAAGGTATAACATTCTCATTAATTCAAAGAACGATTCATGTATTCATTTATTTACAAACGTTAAGCGTGAGAAATGAAATTTCTCACGACACGCATCAGACTTCGGCAAAACATTCTGTTTTTTTTCCATTCACAAATTCATAAAACACAAGCTTCACTAATTCAATGTTGACGTGGTCGGAGTGTTTCTTCCTTAGATCGACCTTGACATGTTGTATTGCCTCTAATTCGGCTAACAATCATAAGGACATGAAGAGCTGGACTGTTATTCCAGTTCTAGCTTGAATGGGACAATCAAAACATTATATTTTTGATGATTTAATTGTTTTATTGACAACTTACCTTACTCACCTTTCTCAAGTAATCTTGCGATCTTTTTAACACAAATTTATATCATAGAAAATTATAAGCAATTCTATAAACATTTAGTATTGTCTGGAAAGTAGTAATGGATAAAAATTTACCAAAGCTATTTCATAGAAAACCAAAATGCTTTTTCAATTCTAATTTGAATGGAAAAGGCAAGTAAACCCAAGCAATCGATAAGATAAAGCGTTCCTTTGAGGTTCCTTTTCATTTAGGCCTCTGACCAACATATTCGTCAATAATAATAGTGTCAAATAAACCTGGGTTTATGTTGTAACATAAGAACTTTGAATATTCCTTAAATACCTCCCCGGCTAACGCCTCAAAGGTTATTGAATTATGAAGAATATGTTCATAAATCAAGGAAAATATATTTATCAGGTGAAATTCAGATCTCATGAAAGGATGTGATGGTGTGAATAAAATTCATATTTGTTCACAACTGTTTCGACTATTCCGGATCGTTCCACATATAATTATGATAAGGACGCTTCCATGTGCGAGTTATACCACCCTCATCCATTTTTAGTATGCAACTAAAAATACACAGCAATACGTTAAGGCTTAGTGGGTAGAATACCATTAATTTACCCTTCATTTATATAAACTGCTCAAATTTGTTTAAGGAACATAAGTAATTTTCATTGCATTCATTTCAACCTACAAATCAAAGTGAGTAGGATGTACTTCTTATTTTATTAAATTGTCTACTAAAAATAAATTTGTAAAGTTGTACTTATTTTTTGTTAATAATGGGAATAAACATTTAATTGGAAGAGAAAAAATGTTGATCAAAATAGAAGTGTATTCCTGATGTTAAAATTCTCACTTAATATGATGTATTGCATCTATGGGCATGAACATCCCGCATCCATTATCATCGTCAAGGCATCCTCAAGATAGGCCTATCGATTGCATGCTGAGATATAAGTGCCCAATGCTGTCTTAGAGCATTCTCAAATGTAGGACAGTCTTGAATGTGTACCATGACTGGATCGAGTTGTTTTTCCAGCATGCCCCATACATGATCAATGGGGTTGAGGTTGGGAGATTGAGGAACTATGGTAGACGGACAATGTTCCCTTCTTCGAACCAATTTGGTACCTGATGCTGATGTGCATGCAATGTGGGGACGAGAATTTTCGTGCATATGTACTTAAACTGGACTAAAGCAATATGAAAATGGTTGCACAACATGTACAAGAATTAGTTCAATGTAACGCCGTTGGTTCATCCCTCTTTTCAGACAATCGAGTCGGTATCATCGCAGAACACAGAACCTCTCCCATGATTGCAGACATCCTGAAAGTGTCTACTACTCTCCAAGACATTCCCAAATTGTCAGGACGAAATCCAAACCCAGATTCGTAGATGAATAAAATATTGGACCATTCTGTCTCACCACATTCATTAGTTCTCTTCGCGAATGCGGTGGCGATGTGTATAACCGTCCATCTTCATAGCTCAACTTAGTTTTTCGTTAAAATTAGTATATATCACTAGATATCTAATTTAGTGATATTAAATTTATTTCATTTATAGAAAATGTAACCGAACTGTTAACTTGCCCAAAGAAACATAGCATAAACTAGAAATCAGAAAGTTCATCCGAGGAACAGATAAAAGTTTCGAAGAACTTAAGATGCGAATATCATAGCATATTTGAATGCATCCGTATGAAGATTTGCTTTCCTAGTTTTGGACTTATTCTATTCTTTATCAATTTAGAATTCTTCCAGATATTAGCCAGGGAAGTTGTTCAAAAATTATTCACATTTCGTGTATTATGACAGATTAATACAACCATGTCCACTAACTAACTTAAGTATTTATACAGGATGTGCTTTTTCGAACTACCCTCCAGACTTGAAAGAAATTCACGCAGTTCTAAAAGATTTCCAATCTTCGTTCAATTCCGGTTCAACCGGAAGTTGAGATCAACTTTTCAATTTTAAATATAACTTTTTTTTGGTTTCTTCATCGATATTAACAATGTTCCTCAGCCATCACTTTAAGGAACGCTGGTTGCAGCGCTTAGGTTTATGGATTCGGCCTGCTCGGCCCCCTAGATTTAACTTCGCTGGATTTTTCCTTTGGGGTCCTCTTAAGATGCTACTTTATGAAACTCCGGTGCAGAATATTCAAGATTGGCAGAAGCTATGTCATTTTCTCAATAAATGTTCTAACATTCAAGTTAAATGATATGGTTTGACTACGAAAGATGGGAAGGGGTTGACACAGATTTAAGCTAGAACAGATTAGAAGAGAATTAATCCATGTAGTCGTTCTAGTTGATGTATACAAGATGTTCTTTAATTATATGCGAATATTTTAAGAGGCGATATGAGAAAGTTCCTATAAATCTTTCCTAAAACGCTGTTCTCGATATACAGGGTGACAAAGTTTAATTTTTTTTTAATTATTTTCAAAAATCTAGAAAATCGTTTGAGAAATTGAGCCGTTTTGAGACAGATTAATGGCTTAGTTGTTGTTTTAAAATTTAATCAATTTCAACCAAAAAAGTAGTACGTCACCGAGTTTTTTCGATCTAGATATGTTTTTGTATAGCCTGGTCAATTCTGTATGAAGAAGATTCATTGAGATTCTTTCGCCAGATGCGCCGTTTTTGAGTAAACAAAATGCGTCATTGTTCATCACAAATTGCGCAGATAATGTATTTGAGTTTTCACGTGCAAGGCGATAATAAAATAAACATCTTACTGATATTTTATATTTTATATAAATAATCTAGCATGTTCAAAACCAATTTGAACCAATAAATTAACTTAATCAATTCCAATTAATTGAACATAATACTTAACAGAAGATTAGAGTAAGTTTTTATATATAATGCGTTTGATCTTAAGAAAAAAAATCATCAAATTATCAAATACTACAAATATAAATTTTAAATCTTCAAAAATACAATCTATACCTGGCAGTAGTTCTGGTTCAATATATAAATATCTATTTACACTTCAGAATAATTTTCATAAATTATCTTTAATATAAGCAGTAATAAGTACTGTACAAAATGAAGAATAGTAGTTATGCTAAACAACAATAAATTATATTTTAATTTTAATCTTTAATAATAAACATTATATGATGACCAGGATACATTGAGCTACTATAATTAAGAAAAACGAACCTAAAAAAGAATTAAATTATTTCTTCAACACTACGGAAAGGTTGGTCCTAGATATGAACTATTTGTTTAGCTGACTTTGACAATGATTATTATTGGGTATAATTTAGAGGGAATTTTGAATTCAATCTTCAAGAGAAATTAAGTGATTACTTGAATTGAAACGTATGTTGCCAATAAACACAATACAATAATAGTTTCAGTCACTATAATATTTTTGTCCGTTGAATCTAAATTTTATTTGCTACAATCAATCAGTCTTAAGATTACAGTTAATTCAGCAAATCTCAGTTGAAACAACCCAGATGACGAACTCAAAGTTGAACATTAATATTGTCCATTGAAGAGTCATAAGGGAATAATTCAAAAGTTAGTTATTTGCTTTGGAAGTTATACCAGATTATTATTGTATAGTTCGCAAAAATCATGGTTATTGGCATCCTTCTCTAATCGGACTTCATTTGCTTCTTAGATTAGAAGAATAAAATTATTTGGTACGTTCACCGTAAATATCTTTCGTCATTCTGAGAAAGCTAAATGAGCTACGTCATAAAGCTCAGCTTATGAATGTTCAAAGTTTTTAATTCATGAAAGTGTTACTGGAGACACCGCAAAATTCGATAATCGAAATTGATTCCGTTACGACAACCATTTTTATATTTTATGGGAAGCTCCCAGTTCATTCGGACAAAGTTGGCTGACGATCGACAAAATATGAACTGTTACTTTTTCCTGAGACAGCAAGACGCCCATGAAATGTATATGATGATATGCATTTTGAAGAAGCATGTCCAGGAATGTAGAAAACAAATTTTAAGGCATTTTCGACAAAATGCAAAGCAACATCCTCAGGAGTTATGATTTTTTTCGCTTTGAGTGATAACGAAGCGATAAATGTTCATACCGTGAATTTAACATAAAAGGAGTGAATGGCAATTTCATTCGAATGGGTACTTAAAGTTTACTCGAGCGTTAAGACACCGATTGAAAATAATGGTTTTATACGAATTAATAGAGAATACGAGAGTACAAAAGTACTAAAATATCTTTAATTCACAGAATCAACATTTCGATATGATTATAATTGGCTCGTTGTGGTTGCAAAGAGAAAATATGAAAAAAAATTCAAATGTGAACCACAAGTAAATTAAGAATTTTCATTCAAATCAAACCTCATTTATATCGTAATGTAATGTTTTATTTGCTTGGATATGATAAAGAACCCTAACATGGGTGAGTCGAAGATAATTTATAAATAATTGTATGAATTGAGATTCGAGGGAATATAAATAATTTATTTTCGCCAGGTTTTGCTTCTCCCTAACTGAGTAATCACTCAATAAATCATTCTGGGATATTTCACATAAAATAAAGAAATGGAAGTTTTGGAACACTCAGTATCCTTATTTTTCTATAATATCCTTGTCAGTCTGTCAACAGCCATGGAATTACAAGGGGGCCCCTGTTATTTTGTTTAGAATCAATTATTGTAGTTCACGTAATTATAAAGCCCAAATTTGTTATTATTCCAATCTGTTATAAAACATTAAGATTATATTATATCTTCCAAGATCGTATTTATAGTCAGCTAAACTGTGATTTTACAAATTCTCAAGTCACTGGACCAATGAGATATATTATAAAAATAAGTATGTACAATCTATATTACGAATTATTTTAATCATTTCTATACATAATATATTGCAAATTTGCCCTTTCAAATGTACCAGCGTTAAAAATATTACATTTACTAGAGTTTACTTAAACATTAGAGTCATTGAGCAATAAGCACAACACGCGATATCGTACATTTAAGCACTAAACACTTGAAAAAAGTCATTCACATCGACGAATATTGTCATTTTTGCCATTAACTGTGGTAGAATTTAACACTAACGAATTATCCGCAGAACCATTGCTATCTTGCACTTGAATGGGGGCTGTTGCGTTCCTCGATCTCAACAGTCTTAAACCGATCCAGTTAGAGAATAGACTGAGCGGTATGGATCCCTGTCGTTGGGCCTGTTCCGCCAAATGTTCTTTTTGCAACTGGTATCGGTAAAGTAAAGAGCCTGCAACCAGAGCGGAAACAACAGCTGATACAGCTACTAACACGAATAACAGACTGAAGCCCGGAACTGGCATGCAAATGCCGTACACCACTTCCTCGCGTATGCGACCTTGGAATACAGTTACTGCCTCTACGCGACTATCGGGGCTGAAAGCAAGATCAGCCTCTGAAATGACTTCGTATAATCCGCTAACTCCCACATCCGCACTTCGAACTTTCCTATCTGATATCACTACAGACCGACTGTTGCGGTTTAGTCTCTCGGCAGTTGTAGTGGCTTTTTGATCCTTGGGTGTTGAATTTGATTCCGGCGTAACGGTTTCATATGGGAGTATTCTCTGAGGTACATCAGATAAGCTTCTAGGTGCAGCTACAGGTAATTCCTTTTCGAATGCTCTAGGCCCGTGGGGGAATTTGTCTTCAACAGACGAAAATAGGTCCTGCAACAAATAATATAGTGAAACATAACAATTGTTGCTGATTAAGATTATGGTTGTGGTGAACTGCAAAGAAATATTTTCAGGTCGATTGGCATATGTCTTTCCAAGAAGAAACATTTTTGTTTACAGAGGATTTTTTCATTATGATCTAATATTAAATCTTTGTTGTCAAGTAATTGACTAACTCATGCAAAGATTGATGCTATCTTTAAACAAGTCACTTTACCCAACAAAATTAATTTGAGGGATGAATTATATCTGCTATATTACTACAACCAATGCATTGATGCTTAAAAAGGGTGAAAAGCTCGGGAGAATCATCAATTTTTGTCGGAGGGTGCACAAAGCTAGTACGTGATGAACTGCCGCCCCTATGGGGCTTATCTCAAAAAATTTTGAAGGAGAAGTTTTCCTTCCTCGATGATGACAGGGGATAGTCATTGATATCTCAAGCAGTACATGTACTCCTAAGATATTATTCAGGATATAAATCATGATGATGAGGCTCATAGTCATCTATGGAGTGATATCCTGCAGCGATATAACCATGCAAAGTTCCAAACTAAAGCAAGTGAGTGAGATTCAAAGGCTTTTGAGCATATGCATAACTGGGGCACTAATATCTTGTCCCAAGATAAGCATGGAAAAAATACTGGGACTAACCCCTCCCCATATAGCAAAACGAAGTACTGCTTAACGTGAACAAAGAAAATTCTCAGGATAGCATAAAACTTCGATGAAAGGATAAAAACTCTCTGAAGGTGGAGCAGTCAATGGTCATGAAGATGTTCCATTCTACCTTGACAATAAAGAATAGTGTAAGACAAGGGAAAGAGCACCCAGTTAGGAGAGGAGAAATCTATTGGTATATCGATGGATCCAGTCTAGCAGAAGGTATAACTACCGGAGTCTTTTGACTCAGAACCAAATACTTGGAACCCATGAATAAATACACCATGTCCATGCAATTGAAAGATGTGCACAACTCGATCCTGATGAAGGATACAATAAGAAGGATATGTTCGATAGTCAAGCACCCATAGAAGCACGGACATCAAACATCACCAGCTCAAGGTTTGTTCTTGGTCAGGAGTGCAAAACAGAATCACTCTCCACTGGGTCCCTGAACAAACAGGAATTGCGCACATAAGGGAGCTGAAACGCCTCTGATAGAAACGGAAACCTATAAACACACTATAAAAGGAATTTTCAGAAGAAAGAAGACAAGACCTCTCAGCACTAAACACTGGAGTTATCTTCTGGGATATCAACATTCCTGCAAGACAAATTCAGGGAAAATGATGACTTCGGAGGAATAATGGAAAGCAGGTATAACCTACAAATGGTAACAGGATTCGTGATGGGACACTGGAAACTCAATGGTCGTGTTATGATTGTACGTTCAGAATCTGGAGAGAAGCGGAAAAAACACCAATCCATTTGCGCAATGACTGCGGACCCTCCCTTCTTCGCAGAAGCAAGAACTATATATTTCTACGACCATAGAGATAGACAGATATTCTTTATTCGTTCTTGTATACATTTACAGCTACCCATATCGGATATGGGTATTGAACAAGTCAAAATAAATGTTTCTCCAGCTAATCTTTGATGAGTGAAATATTCATCTATTGTGTAGTAGTTGTTTTCTAATTGAAATTAACTGCAGCCTACATTTCAAAGTAATACCTGAAAGACATCTAACTTGTACTGGAACTTTATTGTAGCTATATCCTTGTAATCGAGTAACAAGCATTATTTATGATTTTAAAATGTTCTTTGTCATCAAATCCACATTTGATTGTTATCTACTTCAGAGAAGTCTTGATATGATGGTTGTATGGTGTTCAGCGAACAAGCTGTCTCTTAATGTTAACAAGTGCTGCGTTATGTCTTACACAAATAAGACCAACTTTACTATATTTGATTACAACGTAGACGGTACTATCCTTAAGAGACCAACCTATAAAGACCTCGGCGTCATTTTCGATCCCAAACTATCCTTCATTTCTCATCTGGAGTCTGTGATGGAGGCTTCTAACAGACTACTTGGGTTTATTGTGCGAAGCTGTCGTGATTTTTCAGACATAGACACGCTCAAATTGTTCGTGACATTTGTGCGATAGCGGCTTGAGTATGCATCTGTGATTTGGTTATCTCTGGTTGCTGTTCATTGAGATGCCCTGGAATCTGTTCAGCGCCGCTTTTTGAAGTACCTGTCCTTCAGGATAGACAGTTTTTATCCTATCAGGGACAATCTGAATTCTTTCCTGTTAGATAGATTCAATATGTCATCCCTTTCTCGCAGAAATAATTATGTACTCCAGGTCAGTTTGTACAAGTTGCTCAATAACCTAATTGACTACCCCATGCTGCTGGAAAGAGTCAATTTCCTAGTTCCTTGGCTGAACTCGCGGTCTGTAAATACTTTCTACCTCCAAACTCCTCGTACTGACTTACTTAAATTATCTCCAATATTTTGCATGTGCCATGCCTACAATAACAATAACACACGTACTACATATGATATTTTCAATTCTAGCCTAAAACAGATTGCTCGCCTACTGCGATGAAACAATATTCATACTTTTCAGCTCTTTCTTTTTTCTTTTTCTCTTGGTACATTGCTGTTAAATATTTTTGGCTATTTTTTCTTTTTCTTTTTGATTTTGTCTCCTCTCGGACTAGAGTATGGTTTAGGTTATTTAGATTTAATTTAGATAATTATTGTTAATATATTAATTTTCTTATGCATTGTCCTGATCTTTAATTTGGTTTATACCTGTTCATCAGTGTAAGATTGAATAAATAAATAAATAGACACATCACATATCAGGGAGTAGATCTGGAAAATATGCAATCGTTTATATTTTCGAAACATCGGCATGATGGCACCAGCTGTAAAATTCATCAGGTAAAAGTTTCCGCTAAAAGAAAATGCCATAAAGTACTTATCTGATTTAACCATACGAGCTCGGGTAATAATATATCTTGCCATTAACCAAAGGAAATCAACAACTGTAATGTGGTATTCGTAAATGATCAAATAAGTAATTAACAATAGCTAACACAAGATGGATTGAACCGCAAATTGCGAAATAATTGTCATTACTCAGAATCAAACTGTTCTTTCCATAGCTAAGAAACAATAAACGTTCTATTATAACACTTACAATGTAATAAATGAAGTTTGCAATAATTAAACATAGTACCTTATGTGGTATTGCCGTTATATCCAGTTCTGCATCATCTTCAACTGCTACCTGTTCGTCTTGTTTGTCGAATTGCGATGGTTTGTTATTGCTGAGATGTGCTTTCAGAGACATCTTTACCGCCGGGAATTTGTTCTCGATGGAGGTACCACTTTCCCCTTCCTGAATTATATCATCGTATTCGTCCTGCTCTACAGGGGCCGGAATTCTCTCGTCCGACGTTAGATGGTCGTCTTTGCGGTCGAGGGTACTGGTATAGTGATGGTCAAGGTCAGGGTTTACGTCGCCGTGTTCGTCCGGTTGGAGCTGGCAATGGTCCAAACAGCCGTTTCGACAAATTTCTACTTTACATTTTATATGAACGCTTAGTGCGTCTGGGAATTTGAATGCGTGAAAGAACGCGTACGTTATAACCGATGCACGTTCGTCGGCGCCGCGGGCCTTCAGGAAACGGCTTATCATTTTCGGTCTTAGCACGCAACCGAACTCGTCTGATAATTGAATGATATGGCCCCCTCCGTCGGATGCAGCACACGATTTTACTCTCATGTCGAATTCCCCTGTAAAAATCAAATAATGTCAATATTTCTTAACTAGGTAGTAATTTAGAGGAAACTTAATGTCAAAAGCACTAGTGCTTTCAAGTTGCTGTGATATACTGAACTTTCCACCGCTCACACCTCCAAAAATACTAAGAGTGATTTCTAGAGATGAAAATACCTGAAGCAGTCATTGGCGTAACTAGGTAGGTGCTAGACGGCGAGCCCCCCCACAAGCGGCCCAAGCCTACCCCAGAGAAATAACCTTTTCTAGCAAAGTCTGTCGATTTTTTCTTTGTATTAGAATTAGAAGAAGCAGTCGAGTTTATAGATAATTATAAATATTGTGACGTTCTTTGCCACTTGTGCGCTCAACTACTTATTGCGGAAAACACTTTTATTTCTCGGGTGCCAGCTTTTTGTGAAGGTTTATTCCTTGGGGAAGACTTCTGCTAGGGTCCTCACCACAAAGTGTGACACGGTGCTATCTATAGATACCCTTGTTCCTAGGGTAGCTACAGTGAAGTATAACCAGGGCCCATTGGGCAGAAGAGCAGAATCAAAGTTGTAGACTTCAATAACAATTGATACCTATTAACTGCGGGATTTATTTTTGTTAAGGTTTACTCCTCAGGGAAGTATAATCAGGGTCCATTGGGCAGAAGAACGGTATCAAAGTTGTAGGCTTTAATAACAATTGATACTTGGTTATAACTTAGCTCATTAAATGATAGAAATAATTATGTAAAACGTAGAATATTAAATTTATTCAAATTTCTACAATGCGAATAATATGGAATGAAAATGAACGGTGTTTAAAACAACAAATACTCGATCCGGAAGGATATTAGGAAGCTCAATCAGATAGCCGGCACGGGTAAGAATAGTTACGTTTTATAAAATGGGTAATCTTGAATCATCATGCCGGAAATTTTACGGAATATGCATGTACGGCAAACGACGAAAGAAACTACGGTACACTGAAGCGGTGCGGACTCAAGCAAGCAACGGTGTTAATTAGCTTGTAGTGGGTTTAAGTTCGCACAATCGCACAATATCAAAATTCTTCGGTGACTTTTCGGTAGAAACGGATAGTTTGACTTCGTTCATACTACCCTGTTCGCTTTAATAGTCGCGGTCTCTTTTTAAATGTTGTTCCCTGGTAATTGCATATTAGTTTCAGATCTCTTATTTTCGCACACTTATATATATTAGACAATCAGGGCTTATACTTTCGGAATTGACATAGCGTGTACAGGCCCTTCTGCAATAACTCCTCTAACCACGACCGAGGCTTCACATACAGCAAAAGAGTTATTACGATATTCGAACACACAACCACCTCATAGTCCAGGCAAACAAACCAGAAAAAAAAATATAGTAAGCTAGAATTTCAAAATATTTTTTGCATTTTGTTCCTAATACTCCATAGATCTTTCATGACTATCAAAACCGCGGGGGTCGACCTCAAAAAGAGACTTTTTTGGGAAAATTTACAGCGGAATCGTGATCAGCGACCCAAAAAAATCTACTAGAGGTAATTTTTGCAACAAAATTATAAGTTATATATTATATATACATTTTCCAAATTTCCCATCTGGAGGGAGTTTTCTGTGAAAACTAACTGCGGAATCGTGATCAGCGTCCCAAAAAACATACTAGGGGTCATTTTCGGGTCTTATTTCTTTCATTTTGGACTGTTTTTATAAGAATGCTCCTCTGAGGGGTTGACACTTCGTTTTGAGGGGGTAGGAAGGTCGACCCCCGCGGTCTTGATAGTCATGAATGATGATGACCCCATATTAGGACCAAAATGCAAAAAAAAATTTGAAATTCTAGTTTACTATATATTTTTTTTTATTACGGTCTTTTTCCGGGCTTATTGCCTGGACTATCAGCTGATACTTCCGGAATTGGCACAGCGTGCACAAATATATCTAAGACACCCCTGTCATTCAAACTTTACAATTACTTAAAATAATCACGGCCCACTTCATATCGGCGCGCAGCAATGGCCACGATAAAATAAGCTGAATGCGTACAATTTAACAAACAATTATTACTACGGGATATCTGATAGCACGCGAACATTAACATAAACAAACCATGAAATAAAATATATTGCAATACATCAAATTAAACATAAGTAATCATTTACCTTGCATTCATTCACAATGCACCAAATAATCAGCAAAAACCGTTAACTTATCGTCACTTGGTTTTATCGCAAGTAACTCAAAAACAAAAAAATCGTTTACCAGTTTTGGATTTGAAAATACCATATCAAAACAATAACAAAGCCACTTTTCAGTTTCACAATTTTTGTTTTTATATTCACCACTTAACCCCACCTTTCGTATTTTATGTCACCGAAACTGAGTAAGATGTAAGCGGCAACCAATGATTGTAACACTTTACGAACTGCATTATGAATGGCAACTTCAAAATAAACCACTACTTTCTCACGAATAAAACTTAAGTTGTTAGAGAACAAATAAACAAAATTTTTTCCAAACAGAGTCTATAAGTTTCTTCTGATTTTTTTTTCAGTGAACTAAACACAAGTGGTATGTAGTGTCCATCTATGTAACCTCGTATGGTAAATAGTTGTGTGAAAAATGTTGTCCAGCATTGGAATGTGCCATCCATGTGTATAAAACTCGACTTACAAAAATTTCAAATTTGTTTGGTAGCTAAAAATAACAATTCCATTTCGGCAATCGTTACCCAGAACAAAATTTTCCTCTCATGACATTTTGCACAAATGTTCTTGCAGATAACGGTGAATCTCGTTGGCAGAGCGAGAAAAAGTTGCCAATGTTTTGCGACGTCTATTGTATATATTTTCTTTGACACATTTTGAGTCCCAGGAAGTCATTGTTTCTGAAGAAAAATCTGAGGGAAAACCATTTGAAGCTAATTCTTTATGCAATATTTTAGTTGGTCTTTCTGTAGGTTCTTCTTCCGCTTTACTTTTACAGGCAACAGCAACAACTTGTGTAGCAATTTTTTCTTCAGGTTCGTGATTATGTTATTTTTTTTAATGTTGTTACAACATAACTACCCAATTCTCCAATGGTATACACATAAACTTTACATTTAGGCCGTTTGATGTACCTCTAGTTTCATCAGTTGAAGATCGATGTTTAGAAAACTTATAATTTGGGTGTTTCCGCGTTGACTTATAATCTCTTTCACGGACGACATTTTAAATTTTGAAAAGAGTGTTAACTATTACTTGTTAGCACGTACAACACGAAAAATATAATGATTATAAGCTTGTCTAGCCTCAATAAGCAATAAATATTTAATTAGCCGTAATGATCAACATCCGCCCATCCTTTCTGTTTTTACCGAAGAAGGCTCTGTGTGATGAGTTTTAGGCATCCTCAAAATTTACCTGAGATCTTGACTGGTCCCCGTAATCAAATTGTGACTACAATCATGCCGTCCGACTGTTCTACATGCTGAAGTGATTCTAATGAAAAACATTTTCAAAAATAAACATCTTGAAATGTCTTCAGAAAATCTTAGGAATGAAATAAAAAAAGAGTTTTACCCATAATTTGTACATTTTGTTACAAATAGCTGTTGGTTTACCAGTAAGTGCAGCTGGTTGTGAAAGAAGTTATGCGACGTATTAAAACTTGGCTAAGAAACATGCACCAAGATAGGTTTTCATGTATTGCATTATTAAATATATAAAATCTTTTTATGAAGCCATTTGTAACACCGCAAAAAAATTTTGGCATTTTTTCTGGAAGCAATAGAAAACTAAAGCTCATTTAGAAAAAACAACACGTTGTGTTTTAATTAATTATTCAATTCTTTGTACCTATATTGAATTTATTGACACCTTATTATTGAAAGCAGTTAAATGGATGTAATTGTCAATGTAAATATTCATGCTCATAATACAATATTATATTTAGTACATACCTCTGTAGTCATTTATTGCTACGACTAGTGTTAAAGTGGATCCAAGCGGTACAATGCCACTAACTGGTGGGGCCCACGGACCTTTTCCATGCTGGATCTCCATCCAACAGTCGACATTATCACCTACGTAAATTTGCAAATTAAACAGACAGTTGCGCACATTTTATGAACAGCAATACGTGATATTATTTTCTTTTGCAATAACGGTCATACTGAGAAATTGTAGAGAAAATGTATGTTATTAAGCTGATATATGCATCGATTGCATCATCTTTCCTGAATTAGATAAAATGATTTAATTTGATATATGTACTAATTATAGCTATAGAACTGATTAAACTAAATCACATTTCAGTATAATTAACAAATTCCTGAATGATTGCTGGATGGAAAGTAATACTGGAAGAATGGATAACACGCTATCACATCTTGATAAATAAAATCATTTACATTTACAATTTCGATGAAATATTTTGGTTTTGCAAGTCATTCTTTTGCCAGAATAGACGGTGTTGAAAGAGTATGTCTAGTTTACAACCTGATGATGTTATTGTTAGACGCCAAAATTCTTTAGGAAAGGAGGTTTCAATTAATAAGAATTGACTGTTCTGAAATTTCGATAAAACGTATAATAAGATTCTTGACCCAGTATGAATTATATATAAAAATTCTCGGGAAATAGGTCACAATAACACTTTGTTTTAACTATTCGTCTTTACGTACGTTTCGGTCTCACGACCATCATCAGAAGACTCACTATGTCCAAAAAGGGGGTTTATTAAAACTAATTATAGCACAAGCGTCCAAATCGCACAATTTAACTTCAATTAAAAGAGCCCACGCCGTCGAAACGAACAGAACCACGAATAATCGAAATTGTATCGTCAGAATTAATGTATAAAAAATTATTTTTTTGTAGTAAGAATCCGCTATTCAGTAATGGTCGTGAGACCGAAACGTACGTAAAGACGAATAGTTAAAACAAAGTGTTATTGTGACCTATTTCCCGAGAATTTTTATATATGATAAAACGTATTTTAGATCTGTTATATTTATTATGACATCGAGACGTACTTAATAAGTATGGAATAATATCATTTAAATGTCCACCACGAAAATATTTTCCATGGCCACACAAAAATCTGGTGTATTTCCGCCGATGATGAGTCGTCTGTTAAGCCGGAAATACATCTGACATTCTTATTCGCGGTCATCATTGCTGCAGTGTGCAGACATTCTGAGCAACGTTTCTTGGTAGTATGACACATCTGAAAGGATGTTTACATTCGCTAGCATTCCCACCATTTGCCACCAATTCGAAGTTACATTGTATTTGTGGGACCACGTGAATTGAAGAGTTACATTCAATGTCATTGACAGATTTGATTTTTAGTTTCAATAAAATAATTTGGAATTGAATTAAACATTGCCCGTCAGAAGTATGTATATATATTGAACGAGATAGATTTTCAATTCTTGTATTTTGAGCGTTTCACGACGACTGAAAAACCTTCATTTTCACTTTTAGAGGGCTGTAAGTTTAATGGATTATTTTCTGTCTTACAAAATTAAACAACACGTACAAGAAGTGAAAAATTAACCTTAAATTCAATATACTTCACTTCTGATAATAAACAGTTTATTTTTATTAATAAACTATGAAAGAGTTCAAACTGTGGATATATTATGAAACTATTGATAAAAAATAATCACCCTTATCCACTAAAAATGCTATTAAAGTACTGGGACCTTTCGACTACCAAGTTGAAAGGATGAAAATGTATAAACGAAAAAGAAATTTATTAAATTCCGATTTATCTCCAGCTTGCTCACATTATCACCCCCAAATAGTATTTGAACGGGCACATTTTAATTTATAATTTAGTTTACTCTGATCATGGCGACTTGGTAGCCGAAACGTCCTCAGTACTTTAATAGTATTTTTAGTAGATGAGGGCGATTATTTCTTATCAATAGTTTATGTTTATTGCTATAATTAAGATTTCCGCTCATATTAATTCAGTCATTTGAGAACAAAGAGCTTAAAAAAAGCCAAAGAGCTAAAACAACATTTCTCGAAAAATGGTATAGCGAATAAATACAAAGTATTTTCAACCCATCCACATAGCAACGTTACATACATTCGTGGCTAACATTTCCTTTTGATCTTTTATTTTTTAACGACCTCCGATGGAAAACGTGCGTTCACGCGGCTGGTCGTTCGCATCAAATCGTACGACAATTAGTTCGTTCCAAACGATCTACAATTGACAAACATATACGAATAAACCTTCGACAACGCGAACCAAATGACAACGTTTGTAAGGTGTAGTCCCGGCTTCAGAACAAGTCGGGAAAGTCGGGAGAGTAATTACTGTCCCTATCTCTACTAGGATACCGAACCCAGTGACTTTTAATGGTGGTGGGGCAAATTTTTAACATCTTTTATTAAGAGTGAATACAAATGAGGTCTGGGGGCCTGAGCCTAATTTTTGAAGTAAGATTTTGATCTGTGAACTAGTGAAGGGGACTACAGATATGGAGTGGGTTTAAATCATTCGAAGAGTATACATAAAAAGCCCCAGTGATCGAAGTATGACGGGTGCAAAGGACTAGATAAACTTATAATTTGAAATGATATGGTCTTTTCTCATATTATGTTTCTCTAAAGAACGACATACATTTTTCCTATCTCAATATCCCGTTTTCCACCTTGTTGTTTCACTATCTTCCAAAAACAGAACCCAAGATGAACTAAACAATTTTTTCATACCAAGAATTATTGAGTGCATGATTTGGTTTGCCTGTATTAATGAAGTTTCACTCAAATCTTATCTTCGTAAAACGTCCATACAATTTTCTAGATCTTTCTTGGATAGTTGACCCCGATTCCATCTTCACACTGTCTCCTGAATTTGATTTATTATTCAAGCTTATCATCACCGCAAATATGATAATAATTTACAGTATTAAAGGTATCAGTAACCTCAAATACCGGTACTATACCGAAACCCAACAGAACAAAGTACAGTAGTTCTATGTCAATAATTGAATGATTTGATTTGTATGTTGTCTTCAAAGAAGTCGCCACTGACCTAACCTCAAACGTTGACGTCGATTGTATAATGGCGGGCAAGTTGAAACATAAAACGGTCACTTTATATTGTTACTCAATAGTAACTTACTTAGAACACGATATAATTAATTAGATAAAGCATTACCTCTGAAATCTAACTGTATGACATCGAGATCGGCAATCACCATAGGAGGTTTCGAAGCTGTCTTCTCATAATCGTTGAACCATTCGCATCTAAGCCTCTTGGCTTCATCCCACACTTCCAATAGGTCTTTATCATATTGAACAACTACAGTATTTTCGTAAAATTGTCCGTGTAAATCCGGTTTCGTTCCGCATCGTGCGTACGCGATCCGAAACGAAAAAAATGTTTGTCCTGTTGAAGGAGGAACGTAAACGCAACGAGGATCACCGTGTTGTCCTTTCGACGAGACGATACCTTCGAACGGCTGCGAAAACGTTAAATGTACATCCATATGATCTTTCCCACACATTACGTCCAACCTCTGGATCGCGGGCATCCCATCGGGCCTCTCAAGCGGCCAAAGATCTCCGGCTGCTTGCGATACATGTATTATCTGTAACAACATTCGGAAATTAATTAAATATGATACAACAAAAGAACAAAGAACGTACGTAATTATATGTTTTAAATCAAGTGGCAATTATTGTTAACAAAAACACATTCCTTCAAAAATTGTAGTAATTCTACGGATCCGTGCCGGGGCGCAAAAGAGGACATCTTCCCCGGGCGGCACGGCCAGGAGGGTAGCAAAATAAAAATGTTCATGTCGCCATAAAGATAGAAATATATAATAATATATTATATATAATATTACATTTTGTTGTTATCAAATTACTTGCAAATTGAGGTTATTAAACTATTATTGAGATAATGCTGGGCGCTCGGTGAAGCGGTGTTGCTGAATTGTTAAAGGAAAGTGGTTGGGTTACTTGAACTAAAATATTGATAAATATTTGTTTCAGATGATATTGTAAGTTCATGTATTTAGACTATGGTTGGGTATTGGGAACTTGGGTTTTCAAATACAAAATAAAAATGAAGGAAATCTATCCTTGTCAATAATCAAGGACAGTGACAATCTCGAAAATACCAATAATTATGATGGGTTCTTTTACCACAGTATAAAATTTTCTATCCCATGCTCCTTCACAGTTTGCAATCATCCCCTTTATGGCATTAGTTATAGCTATTTACAGTTTTTCACTAGGTAATCGTAAAATTAATCAATGAAAATGTTTGAAAATATTTGCATTATAATACATATGGTCTAAACCAGTGTTTTTCAACGTGGCCCAACACCCCAAGGGGGTGGCCAATTATAGCTCGGGGTTCCGGTCGCAAGCCAAAGCCAGGTTGAAGTGAAAAGCAAGAGTTGTAGGTTCTACATTACAATAAAAATACAATGATTTCAGTGAGAAGGCTGTGCCTGTTTATTTCTTTTATAATTTGTCGAATTGTGATTTTCAGACGCAAATAACCAAATCATTTTCTAATTGGAGCCTTTTTTGTCTCCTTAGATTTTTTATTCACCATTGAATATAACGTAAGTTCACACAAATAGGAAGAGGCGAATGTCACAAATAATTTTAAAGCTTCCCTTGCCAGCACTCGGTATTCTCCTTTTCTCGCAAAAAGAAATCAATATTTTGCGAATTAAATTCTATCTTAAGCATGCCATCAGCAAAAAAATCTATGAGATTTTTTTTCATTTTCGTGGTTAGATACGCCAGTTCTATCGACAAACGAAATAACAATCAAAGATTGTTGTGTAAATATGTCAAATTTTCATTTTTCGAAGTTTTCCAAGAAACTATAGTTTGCTTTTGATTTTATAACAATTAAATAATACTCAGTAACCACAAAAACATATAATTTGACATGTTGGACGAGGACCGAGATAGGAATATGAAGGAAAACGACGCAATTTTCCACCAATTTTCCAGAATTTTCCTTCTTTCAGAGGAAATTGTACACACACACACGGCATCTTATTATTTCAATATCACAGTCCGAGAACAAATTTTGTTTGTTGCTAAGGTTTGGTGAAACTTTCCGGGTTTTCCAGCAAACGGGCCGGATTTCCCATTTTCCAACTTCACATTCGGGTTCAGCGGACCGAAGAACACCCTGATACCAAATTTAAGAAACTTTGAGCCCAAGATATTCCATTTGTTATAGAAGACATTCCTAAAGTTTGAAATCGAATCACCTGGTACATATCGTACCAGATTATTTTATTTGTTATTCATTAATATTTATCAACTCGGGAACCTTCAAATAAAACACAAATTCAACAATCTTTGAAAGCTATAAAATTCTATAAATACATCTTTTCACAAACTACACTTCTGTTGTCCGGAAATGACAGGCTGATATATAGTCAACGAAGCATTAATTCTGTATGAACCCTTATTTGAAATATTTGAATGCTAATAAATGTATTATTTATTGCTTACTATTGTCACAATTCTCAATGCGATAAGCCATCTATTACTAGGATCCAATATTAATATTTTATTCAATCCATTTACAGTCGCATGCTATTTAATGTGGCTCTCTAATGATATACAGAGTGAGTTGCCATTGTCGCCGTTATTCAATGGTACATCAAAAACCTATTACAGAAATTTATAGCTTTCGATAAAAGCCACAAGATGTTCAATGTCATTGGACAGTATCAGTTACATGGGCAATCAAGTGCAACAGATCATATATCGAGCTCAATTTAGAACGTTCATATTTTATGGAACAGCTGGAAACTATTAAAATTTTCCGATTAGTGGAATTGTTTTATGTGACTTTCTAAAAAATTTATTATATGTGTTGCCGTAATTCCGTAGGCCAAGAGAGAACAATCTTGTTGTATCCGATATTTCGTTTCAATGAACTGTTTGTGCTGCTTTTGTTTTATGTAAATGTACATGTATACAGGACTAGGCCTGTATTTAATGGGCACTGTTGTTGACCCAGGTTGTAGTATATGCGAATCTACCCATCCCATCCCAGTAGAATGTCCAGCACTAGATTCTTAGGCTGCAATATCTCCGCAGCGCCAATATGCCACCCGAGGCCATAAGTGAGATCAGTGCAAGGAGTATTGAAATTGCCCGTCCCCGTTCTTCCGGGAATAGCACATCATGCTCATGATATAGGTATATCGGTACAGACTACGTGATTTCGAATGTACCGACTCTTTTTATTCATAGGAAACAATTCCGTTCTTTAATGGCTAACCAATGCTATGGTTTGACTTGGGAACCAGAATAAAAAAGTCGCCTTCATTACAACAAATCCATACTCAAATATTTATAATTCAAAATTTAAAAAAGATGAATTGAAGAAATCTGGAATCTACATACTGAGGTGTGATGACTGTAATACTTTATACATAGGACAAACTGGACGAAATTTCAGTGTGAGGTTCCACGAAGTTTGAAATCAACAAAATGAACAGATATTTTACAAAATAAAGTCTTACGTATTATATTTGAATGTAATAGACATAGTAGAACACGGGAAATGCTGTGAGCAGCTAATATTTTGCATGTTAAACATACTCTAACATACAACTCAATCATATTTATATTTAAATAGTTAAATCAATCAGTACCTCAACATCTGCTAAGATATTGTGGATTTCTTGAAAACATTCAAGGCCATGGAACTAGGTCTAGAAATAATTTTTATTTGAGTGAAGTTAAAACTACAAATAGCCATAATAAGTTATTTTAAAAAGGGCTGAAACAGTACAATGAGTTACCCGAACAAATTAAAATATGTGGAAATCTGCACCTGCTAAGACATTGTAAATTTCCTAAACACATTCATGACCACGGAACTAGGTCTAGAAATAATTTTACTTGGATGAAGTTGAAACTACAAATTTATTTTGAAAAGGGCTGAAACAATACAATGAGTTACCCGAACAAATTGAAATATGGGGAATTCTGGACCTGCTAAGACATGTAGATTTCTTAGACATTAATGACCATGGAACTAGGTCTAGAAATAATTTTACTTGGATGGAGTTGAAACTACAAATAGCCATAATTTATTTTAAAAAGGGCTGAAACAATACAATGAGTTACCCGAACAAATTAAAATATGTGGAAATCTGGAACAATTTAAGAGACTATGTAATAAAGTGTATATTGGAGGAACAATTGTAATATAGACTTTAATATATCCGTAAGTTTCACCATGTATATTTCTAGCAATGTACTATCAATAAACTTTATTATTATCATTATTATAGTAGGTGTAATGAACCTGTCGAGTATTTTGTAAGCGAAATGGTTCATCAAATCAGGTTACCAAGTGAACCCAATAATGATGTTATTGATCGTTCGCAATGAGTAATCTTTTCCATCTCACTAATCACAATTGCAATTCGTGTTCAGGAAGAAATTAAATACAGTTTAACGTAAACAGCAGCTTGAGATTCCTAATTGGAGGTTAAAGATTCAAATGTGTACTTATTCATATTAGTGTAATTATTTGTTATACTCCCAAACCGTTTTTCACATAATGACTGTATAATAAGATTAGGAGAGTTAAAGAACCTGTTCCGTTGCAATACAATATAGATATCTCGTTTCACGGTTATTATATGCCACATTAATATGAACAGCATTTTGTGAAACTTGGTTTTTTGGCGTAAATGTTTTATGGAGAAATTAAATTATACGAAACTTTACATAAATAACGGATATCAATAATTACTACTAGGACTTTAATAAATATTTAACATTTTTCATACGCGTTCAACATTTATCATAAATTGTTCATTCATTTATCTCAAGTCAGAGCCAGAGAAGCCGAGGCCGAGGTTACTAAGATCGTAGATGAATCTATGTTCTTTCCTGATAAAATTTATATAATTCGCCTTGAGCGTTTCCTACGTGTAAATGTTTTCAAATTGAAAAGTAAAATTTGATTAATACACATTGATGGAATATATAGGTAGATAATTATTGCACCATACAGTGGCATCCTCTTAATAATTTATTAACTGTATAAAAGTACTATTGATAAGAAATAATCACCCTTAGTCACTAGAAATACTAATAAAGTACTGAGTACTTACCTACCAAGTCATCATCAGAGTAAACTAAACTATAAATCAAAATGTGCCTGTTTAAATACTATTTAGGGATAATAATGTGAATAATGGGTTACCCTGAGCTGAAGATAAATCGGAATTCAATAAATTGCTTTTTCGTTTATACATTTCCATCCCTTCTAAATTACGTAGATATTTGTCTGTACTGTGTTTTAAAAGTGATAAGCTTTCTTGAGAAATATTGTGACCTGTATTCAAAATATGTTCGGCTACAGCTGATTTTTCATCATCATTTTTCTTTAAATTGGCAAATTGTTCCTTCTAGTTTGACCCACATAGCATTTTGAACACGACCCACAATTATAAGTCCCTGATTTGTCAAAATCGAAAACGTTATCAAAGGTTTTGGCTGAACTTGTTCCTACATCTATAAGCTGGTTGTATTGCAAATCTAGGAAACAAACTATAGAATTTATTAATTACTAAAGAACGATAAGTGAAACTTTTGAATTTCATTGAAGTATTTGAAGGTAATGGCTCTAATTTGGTTAGTTGGCTACGTTCCAATTTCCTTTTTTGTTTAGAAATTGAATTATTGATCAAAGATTTGTGGTAAACATTGCCCAATGCAATTTGCTGAAGTTTCTCAACGTCGTTGTTATATTTTTCTGGCTCAAAAGGACGTTCAATGATCTATGAACCAGACTATTAAACGGAGCTATTTTATATCTAAATGGTGTAGCTGAATCCGCCGGGGTATACCTATTTGTTTGAGTGAGTCTTCTGTATATGTCGAAATTCAAGTAATTACCATCGTTTATAATGGTAATATCAAGGAAAGGAAGCTGATTATCTGTTTCTATTTCGACAGTGAATCTCAGTGAATCAATTGTCTAGTAAGTGTGTTCAAAAAGCCATGTAAATCAAAATCTTTACTTGTACGCGAAGATGTCGTCAACATATCTATACCAAACTTTTGGAAACTGATTCAATTTTGATTTTAAGGAAGTTTCAAGTTCGCTTAAAAAAATATTGACCAAAAAAGAGAGAGTGGATTGCCCATTGCACATCCGCTTGTTTGTTTATAGTAAATTTTGTTAAAAGTGAAATAATTTTGCTCCATACATAAAGATGTGAGGATGACGTATTCTGTGTTGTTTCTATCAGGGATATTAATATTTGAAATCCATTTCTTCAGAATGTTTATCGACTCAAGGATTGGAGTATTTGTAAATAGTGAAACAACATCAAATGAAACGAGAGTTTGACATCTTCCAATTTTCCAATAAGTTCCAAAGATTTTTTTACAGACAAACTTTCGCTATTAAATTAAATAAATAATGAGAAAAGTAAATGATAGATTGATTAAAATAAATCGATTTTACAGTAATAAAATATTATGGTGAAAATTTTAAATTCGACCAGTTCACCCTATATAAATCATCATTTATTAATTCTCCTTTTATATGGCTTTTGGCGTCAATTCTCGTCAATAAATCAGATTTGCTTTAGAAAAAATATTTTTCGTGGATAAAAATAAACAGAAATAGATGTTTTTAAATTTTCCCACAAAAGCCCATTTTCCTGAAATTTTCGAAACCGAGAAGCATCCAACAAAAATGAATAAAATTAATATAAATTCAATTCAATCAAATTAAACTGAATTGAATTAAATTAAATTGAGTTGAATTAAATTAAATCAGATTGAATAAAATAAAATCAGATTGAATAAAATAAAATTAAATTGAATTCAATTCAATAAAATTAAGTTGACCAAAAATTAAAGTAGACTGAATTGTATTAATCCAATTGAATTCTCATCAAGTTTGAGATAACTTGAACAAATTGTTATTTTAAATTTGAATATGAAGTGATTTTATATATTGTAAATGTTGGTTGAATGAACACGGTGTTTAAAGAAACATGATCAATATAATTATTTACTATTCAGTTTAAAGTTTTATTTACAACAATAAATGGAATTCGTTCAATATGAAATATTGACATTTTCCCATTGATTACTCAATTAATTTAGAAGACTAAAGTCTCTTAGTATCACATATTAAATTAAATCCTCATTTGAACGAATACTTTGTATTTTCCTAATTGTGGGAATACCACAATTATCCCTCAAAACTTTCAAATTTCAGTTGTACTTAGATCGTTTTAAAACATGCTTTCCCTTAAATAATGTATGTTTTCGAAATTGCAATAAAACGATTTAATAAATATACTAATATTCTATGAAGTAATTGTATTTCCATTTGTTTACATCGTATTTGAATATGTTGATAAAATGTACACATCATTATTATCATATACACTGATGATACTCATCCACAACCTACATTAATGTGAAATTCCATTCCGCATGAATTGTATAGATCATTTGACGCAGATAATACGTAGTTTCATCTTCGATCTCTTTCTATCTCAACACAACATAATAGGGACCTATTTTGATTTCGATTGTGTTTGATTTGTAGCAACGTAGTTAACAACGTGAAAAAACTGGCTAAGCGATGATAAATTCGATGTTCAGTTAAGTTCAGTTTCAAATTGAACCACAAATGATTCAGCAAATATTCCACACCAGCTAGAATTAACGTACAGCGGCGTGTAATCAAATCTCCGTACATTAGGAATTCGAAGTAGAATAACTCCATTCTTAACACATAATTTGAAGAATTCTACGTGAAATGTTTATTTCCCGTTAGGTTCGTGAGGATATATCTTGACCGTTGACCTAAGTCATCTGGTCAGCATGTTGCTGTCTCTTCGCCACATGTATGGATGATATAATCAATAATTTATATCCACCGCAAGAATTTCAAGTATTTTCAGTTATATTGTATATTTAACATAATTTAAATGTAAAATGTACCTTTAACAATTCTCACCTATTTCATGCCACTAATTTCTGTAATATACAAGGTATTGTCGAAGATATATGTAAATACTGTACTACATTGTGAAATGCATAGTTTATTAAGTTTATTATATCCTGCAAATCGGTCTGAGATATACTAGACAGAATTATATTTGTCGAAGAGAATTTATTGTAATGTACGGACAACACCTTTACCAGAAAACCATGAATTCAAAGTAATCGATGTTCGCTATGAAATTCGATTACACATAATCATAAACATACAATTGATGTCACATATTGAACTAGATAAATCATGTAAATTGTTTCAAGGTAGCTGATTTTGCACATTGCTTATTACCGTAACGTAGTATTCATAATAAGCGACCTTGCCTAATCATAGGCAATAAATAACATTCTAACAATAAATGTTCTATGTCAGTAGAGAATTGAGGATAAACAGGAGATTTAAAAGAAGATTCATCCTAGATTCGTCAAGCCTAAAAGTCACTCTTGTCTAGATCAGTAATGTGACATCCAATCAATACATTACTAGTTTTAAGTGATAATTAGTGTGTTATTAAAGATGTTGTTAGAAACCTACTCATAAATTCTAACCTTGCGAATCCCAACGGATCTGGAAAGACAAAATAGCCCTTCACATGGCTATACATGGGCAGTCCTTCACATGGCGATCTTACAAGGATCGCCATGGCTGTAGATCGCCAAGTACCAGATTCTAGAGGTTGTGTTTGATTGTGTTGTGGTAGGGTGCAATTATAGCATCGTAAGTTTTATTGACTTATTAGTATAGCACTTGTACATATAACAACGTTTCAGAGCAAGAACTAATGTATAACTGAAACTTCTAATAGCTTATGAGAATCTATATAATAATTCTTCCTCCTTGAGCTTACATATTGATGTTGATAACAATGATGACATGAATTATATATCAACAATAAGGTGACGTTGCTTATGTTGCATTATTGCACATGTGGTCCACATTGTATGTTAAATCAACCTATTGATATAACATGTAAACAATTAAACAGATAGAGTATTGTTCGGAATATACCTAATTTAGGACTCATTGAAAATAATTCCCTCTTTATTTCATTACATTGTACTTCTCTTACGAACTATTATAGCTATGTAGCAGATCACTGCCCTCAGGTGAACTCGTATGGTTCACAGATGGGTCCAAGGTAGGTTAAGCTTCTGGGACGTGAGTGTACCTAAAAATGTCAAAAATCACTATCTCAGTGACTCTAGGCGCTTACTGCGCAGTTTCTTAGACGGAGGTCTACGTAATATTGACTTCTGCTATGGAAAAAGAATGCAGAGATACACTTGCTGAACTAGCCAGGAGAAATTCAACTCATCTGGGTCCCTGGACACAGATTTTTATTATGAGGTTAAGAATCTATTTCATTAATGCAATGTTTATTTTTTGTATTGTTGTAATTCTTGAAATATCGAAAACACTGTGTACGGAAAATAATTTTACTTGTTACATGTTTTTGCAAGTGAAAACTATTGAGAGGTTAGTATATTGTGAAGAGACAATTTTCAACAGAACAGAATAAATTCATTAGGATTGCAGAAAATGTAACTACAAGCTGTCCTGTGAGAACTGTGACTCATTTTCAACATATTAAAGACTACATCTAGGACAATGAATAAAGGAGTGTACCATATGTCATCTTTAGTATTTCCTCTTGCAGCATCTTGGAGGATCACACGTTCTTACATTCTGCATTCTTTGCGGAAGAAAATGATTCGAACGAATTTGTTGATGACACAAGACGTGTTCGTTGACCTCAATGTTCCAACATATGTTGCTATTTGAGAACAGACTTATTTTATTATCCAAATTTTTCCTGTTATATGGTGTTTGCTATACGTGAATGACTATCCATTTTAAGTTATACTTGTACAGTTCTAACGATCTGAGAATAGTTCAGCAAATTTGAAGAGCTCTCGAAAATAATAAAATATCGATGAATTATCTTCTTTTATATCGTTCTTGAAATTATACAGGATATACAAGGAACACAATGGAGATACCGACATAACTCGACTTCTTCTCATACTTCCAACACAAAATAACAATACATATTTCACATATGATATTATCTTAATCATATCTTGTTACTGATTGACTATTATACTCATTAAAAGATTCTAACGAAGCCATGTGCCTGTTATGATTAGACTAATGAGAAGCAATCTTTATTTCGATCTTGCTGGTGCTAAATATGCCCACTTATTGATCTCTTCTTAATGAATAAACATTTCAAACGTATAAGCTGAAAATATTGTTGGAAATTAGAGATATTCGGTTTGAATTGTTCATTATGCGAATAATATATTTAGGATTTATGAATTTATCTGAACAGGTACGATATAGGGAGAATATAAAAAAACAGGTGAGAATCAATTAATTTTACTAATAAACAATAAAAGAGTTCACATTGTGGATACACTAGAACACTATAAATAAAAGAATACTGTTAAAGTACCGAGGACCTTTCGGCTACCAAATAGCCATCATCAGAGTAAACTAAATTAGAAATCAAAATGACTGCTTAGATACTATTTGGGTGGGTAATAATGCAAACAAGGGGTTACCCTCAGGGCCGCCGTAAGCGGGCGTGCAGAACGTGCACCGCACACGGGCAGCACGCCCAGGGGGCGGCAAATCGAGCAACTCATACCTAATTCAAGTCATTGTACCCCTGGTCGGTCGACTCCTTCGCAGACGGCGCGCATAGGATACCAACTTGGGGCACCTAGCCCGCAGCGGGTTAGCCGGCGTGCGACCAATAGGCGTTTTATAATTTTTTGTAATTTTTCATAATCATAATTGAGTGCAAGAGATTACAAGGTGGCGGAGCAATCACGGAGGAAACAACAATTTTTTATGAGGTAAAAAATCAATTTTTTTGGTAAATTCTCTCATTTTAATTACTAGGGGGGCTGTTGTTAATGAAACCTTGTTAATCATACATCAAAATAAGGGAAATTTAATGCAGATTCTAAAAATATATAGTTTCCGTAACCCCAAAGTAGCTCATATTAAAATATTGATATTTTTTTGACAAAACCCCCCAAAAAGGATAATAAAGCAATTGATGTCCTTTAGCCCGTCCTGTCCTTGGGGCGCGCGAGGCGTGCCCGTTGAGGGGATAAGAAAATATGTCATAGCATAGAAAAAAATCCGACCGAATGACGTTAAAACCGCCATCTATTGTGATCCGTTAAAACTAAGATACATTACCAAACGTCGTCTGACATTCTATGAAAAACAGGACTGGCGAAGTTAGGGGAATCCCCTTTGCGCTTCCTTCTCAATTGGTAGGTTAGGTACCTAGATACTTGTACGCATCAGAACAGTGCTATGGTAGATAAACAGTAACGATAGCACATTAAATTCCAATTATTTTGTTAATAGTTCTTTTGAGGTGGGTTTCGGCCTAATTATTGATATTTAAACTTGTCTAGTGTAATTATAATTCAATCATCCGTCAGTATAAAAAAGAAGTGCAAAGGAACACTGAACACTGCCGGTTTCAGTTGCATCTGGTGAAAGATCCTTTCCAAAATTGAAAATTATCAAAAACAATGCTTCAGCAAAGACTAAGTTATGTAGCTATAGTTTCAATTAAACATGAAATTTTAGACAGTTTAGATACAAGAAAGTTGATTTTTCAAATGTAAAGACAAGAAGAGTTAAATTTTGGTAAACAAAAACAATAAGTACTTAATTATTTAAAATAAATGTTTTATCTTCGTTAAGTTGTTTTTTCCCCACCATAAAGAGAAAACATTAATTATCTTTTTTTTGACAAAACTCAGAACATGAGAAAACATTAATTATCCTTTTTTTGACAAAACTTAGAGTAAGTAGTCGTAGGGCGGCATAATCGATATTGCACGGGGGCGACGAAACAGCTAACGGCGAGCCTGGTTACCCTCAGCTGGAGATAAATTTAATAAATGCTTTTTAGTTTATGCATTTCCATCCCTTCTAAATTACCTAGAAATTTGTCCCTTCTATGTTTTAAGAGTGATAAACGATGCTACACTTCATATCGCTTTCTCATCTAGAACCCCACATTGAAGTCAGAGGAGTGATGCAGAGACAGGTTCCTTGAAATCTGTATAAAGTATTGATTGTCTTTACCTACTTTAACATATTTCATCTCTATAGGATTCATTGACACTGTTGTTATAAAATATTGGTTTGGTTTAATAATTTGGTTTAATAATTGCAAATGCGTCTTCCGAATTTGAGAAACCATTTTTGGGTTCGATATTTGTATTTGAAGGAGAACTACCGGAAATGGTGTATAACATCAGGGTTACAGATGATGATACAGGGAGATCAGCAATAACAAAATCGGGTTGCTCTAGAATTCTATCTAATGTGCTAAATGAAAGTGTTGCTATCTCTGATAATAGATTCGTGATAATAGGCTTAGCATAATTGAGTCCTTGTCACTGTCATTTGGGAGGTGAAGTGTAGATTTTGTCCTAGCATTTACTGATATTTGTGAAAGAGAATCAGTGTTTGTGTTATAATGACTCCTTTTATAAATTATGTCATAATTAAATTCATCTAATTTTAGTCGCCATCGATCATTCAGTTTTATCAGCCACACTTCTTTTCTGAGGAACTCGCTTTCATCTAATTTAATACTTCATTCAAACGTGTCATATGCTCCTGTAACGATGTCAAGAATATCATTATGTCGTCCAAATAGACGAAACACTTCTCAATTTGGAACGACGCTGGTGCATTTCGTAGCTCAAATTGGCATGTGTTTGAGCTCGTAATAGCCATTTTCCGTGCTAAACGCTGTTTTTTCAATAACAAACTTTCCTGTTTTTGTTTTCGATTTCTCTACACCTGATTCGTGATAAAAGATTTGAAAACCTCTCTCAGATTTAAGTTTAAAGAAAATTCATCGAAAATACCGTTTAATTTGTTTGAAGAGAGACATTCCCAGGTCGCCATCTTGGTTTTTCATTTTTCCGACATTGAGATTTCTTCAGATAGCAATTTTAAGAATATCCAGTAAATTTTAACAAACTCCCTATTTTTGTTTTTACAGTCATTTACCGTGCCCCATGTGGGCATTTAATGTTTCTACCATCTGATTCGTGATCAACCACCTCAAGAGCTTCTAGGATATCATTTCCAAGATAATCTATCCAATATTCACAGAGTTCAATGATTTATTCATTATATTGTTAGTCAGCAATTAATAAATAATTTCAACCCTTTAAATCGGGGTAGATTCCAGCATTGGAGCATCCCTTAAGCGATTGCTGAATGTTCAAAGTGAATCCAATCATAGAGGTCTTCTTTTTTTTCATCTACTGCAATATTTCAGTAGAATGCAATTACTGTCTAAACGACGCTAGAAAGGCAAACAGCGCTCACTCCGTATCCCCATTCACAAGAACGACACATAGGAATCGCAACTGAACAGCGAGGCGTATGGGAAATGGACTTTAGGAAAGTAGTTATGTAGAACAAGCGGTAATAAAATTTATCATCGTTCTTTATGTAGCTAAGAATTTTCAATTATAGTTAATCACCGACATTCCCAATATTTAATTAGAAATTCGAAAAGTTCATTGACGGTGAAGTCATTACAATCAAATCTGACTAATAAACAGTATTAAATTACATGGGTTGATTCATTAAACCATGATATAATCAATTTAATGGAAAAAATATAAGTATTGTTCATCTATATCGTATTCCGATACTGTTATGATAATTACTGGTTGATCATCTTGATGTTAAAAAATGTATGCAAAAACTAGAAGTCATCAAGAATCATTCTTGTATTAGAGTTGTAGACTATGAATGAAGCAAGACTAGTGTGGGAAGCTTTATAGTCGAGATTGATTAACTCTAGATACCCCTCATAAAATAGGTTAGATAGATATTAAATTAAATTGAAATTAATAACTTTTTTCATGCCGTAATGAAGGCTGTGTTATTAATTATAAAGGATTATTAGTAGATATCAAGCGTTTATGGTCATTATCAATGGTCCTCGTAGCAGAATGTTGGATCATTATTCTGCCCATTACCGTCTATGGAATTAGTTATCAACTATAAGTTCTCGCCAAATAACTTGGAACCTGTACGAAATAATCTCGCCAAATTATAAATTGTCCATCTTTTTCTAATACGCATGATTTGAGACATATTGTAAGGTATCATTTTTAAGAAAACCACATACGTGAGTGGCAATGTAATGATGTAGAAGGAGACAAAACATCCCCGTCTTATCTTGTGATATTTGAAACACGTTATTTTTATCAAGTTGCAGGCCTGCCTTGTCAAATCTTATGCTGACATCCAAGTACTGTTATCGTGAAACAGGTCAACTTTAATATCGTGTTTTCTAAAGTGTGAACAATTTATCAGTTGCTCCGTTTTCTATCAAAGATCAGCTCTTTTAAGAACTTCAAAAATCTCACACAATAAAGTCAGTGGCGGCTGGTACTAAAGGGCACAAGGGCCCGTCCCAACCACCAAGATAAACACAGAAAGGAATTCGCATGTAATTCAGTGCATTATTTTATTTCGCACGTCGGGCGCATGCAATGATAACGCTTTTGGTCTTTTTTTAAGCCTGGTGAACATAATGCTGATGTATTAGCAAAAACATTGCTGAATGAATTGGAAAACTATTTTAAATTCTTCTTCTTGATCTGATAACAATGAACTAATCGCTGAAAGTTGCGATGGGTCGTCCGTGATGAGTGGTAAGACAAATGGTGCTCAAGCCATTATCAAAAGAACATTTCCACATGTACATTGTTCACTGTTATGCGCATCAATTTAATTTAATTTTTGAACGAGCGGCACAGTGCTATAAAAAAGTAAGAGTTTTCTTTGCAAATTTGCAGTCATTTTCAAGCTTTTTTCTCGATCGCCAAAACGAACGGTAATTCTTGATGAAAGAGTCTAACGTAGATTACCACGCGCTGTTTCTACACGATGGATTTTCGAAAGTCAAACAGTGAATACATTATTTGAACACCAGGATTGTTTCAAAGAATGCTTAGTCAAAATTATTGACGAAGCTGGGATGAATTCAGTTACTATTAGTGAAGTGGAGTGGTTTATTGAAACATTTGAAGTGCCCGGAATTTCTCTACTGGTTGAAAATATTTCATTTCATCATGCCACATGTTGAAATATTATTTAATCAGACTCAAATGCGCGGGATTGACAGTGCTCAACTGCAAAACGCAATTGAACAATTCCAACAGCAAATTATTCTAGTGACAATGACAATCAAGAACGCAATAATGAAGAACGCTGCTAGGAGAAGACAAAAAACCACAGTCGGAGAAAATAGAGCTGTTGTTGCAAAGGAAGTATGTAACACTATTTTAAGCTAAATTAGCGACCGATTTGATTTCAGGGATCACTTAAGTGCAGCAAAATACTTTGTTTAAATGAAGTTGATTATCACTGAATTATGAATTTCTATTCTGATTATTCGAATCTAAGTTATCATACTGTTTAACATGTTTCTATAATTCTACTATACTGGATTCCAAGCTCAGTCCTGTATGAGCTTAACCGATATTTTACCGAAGTTTGGAATTATTATAATCAGTCAGAAAACTGACATCAAGTTAATGAATAACGTTCCAAGATTAGTGTAAAAAAACGTGCGCTACTTTCCCTAATATAGAATCTTTGAATAAGTCTTAAATAGCTACTTCTCTGACTATGAATATAAATTAAAGAATGGAATTCAGATTCAACTCAAGAAACTATTGATCCAAAGAAGAAATTATCATTACTGGATTAAATATTATCTTCTGCTATTGCGTGATTTTGTTGGATGAAGTACCCACATGCTTCTGTCTCGATCGCCCACTTGGGTCTCTGACAAAGTTCATGTAATTGAACTGTTTCTCCGTCTAATCTTGTAACTTCAATTATCTCCTTGGACTCGCGTGTTCGGAATGTATTAATTACATTGATTTCGTTTGAATTACCCTATTCATATACCGTGTTTAAAAATGAAGTATATATATTATTATCTTCCACACGTACAATCCTACACATGGAGGATTTCTAATTTTAAAAAAGCTGTGATCAATTGATCACGTGACTCCCCTCACACGTTAACGTGATTTAAATCGATTTTGGTCTAATACTCAACCAATTTCATAAAGAAGTCAGAATAGTTTTGATTTTTAAAGCGTTTTTAACTTATAATTTGTGTTTCATTAATTTGAATCTGTTTGAATACAATTTAGGGTTAATCATGCAAACAAGAAATTACCTTCATCTGAAAATAAATCTGAATTTAATAAACTGCTTCTTTGCTTTACATTTCCGTTCCTTCTAAATCACCTGTATTTAATACATGTTCCGCTAATGCTTATTTTGTACAATTATTGATCTTTATATGGAAAAAATGCCTTCATACACAGTAAGAAATTTGGTCCGTGTAAAACAGCTAGTGTAATGGGTGAAAAATTTAGAGTGAATTTTAAGTGTTAAATGACTATTTTTTGTAACACTAGAATTGGTGAACGATGTTGTTTACACTAAACTACTCTAGTTGAGTTGTTCTACTATTTTAATGTTCATTACTCACACTACAAAATTACGTTTAAATTGTTTTAGTGTCGAATGTTCTAGGTTTACACTGAGAGTGTCAAATGCATAGAAATATTACACTAACTAGAGTGTTCTGACACTGCCAATTGCGAAATGCCGTTCGGTTCAATCCGCATCCTACACGTTACCCTGAGTACCCGCATTGGCTTTACGTTAGCGGCTTTTATTCTTTCTTCAAGTTTCAGCCTGTGTTGTGTGTTTACTGGACCTAAATCGTGACCTGTGTAGCTTTATTTGTTCTTATAAGGTAAGTGTTGTTGTTTAATCTTCTTAATATAATCTACTTAGTAGTAAACTGGACATAGTCAAATAACAGAGGTGATGAAATGTGTTTTAGTTCAAATCAAATGCCTTAACCCCAATTTCTGGTTCATAATATTAATGAGGGGCACCACCGACTGGAAAGTTACTCGTACACCTAGTTCTAATAAATACCAATAGTAATGCCTTTAAATTACTGAGCTCAGCCAGTCATAGTAGACATAACCTAATAGTGAGGTACATCGTACATTATTTTTTGATATTACATTTACTGCCATTTTGTGAAGGTTCAGTTGTGACCCCACATTGCAAATACTGTGGCGAAGGTCAAATAGGGATTCTAACGAACCGATCTGAACGATTTGAAGTGTGGGTCATATTGATTGATTCGTCAAATATGTATAATGGATTCCATTCTCACAAAGATAATATGTTACAGGTAACCTATATGATGGATTTTATTAAGCTGAAGTATATTCATTGCTCGAAGGTGGCCAAATATGTATATATGGAGAATACGAACAATTAGGTTGGCTATTATACAAGGTCATACAAACCTCTGACTTTTATATTATTTTTATAATACTGTTTAATTTTTATGTATCATATATTCGATAGTATTCAGATTTAAATGTTCCACATATTCGTCAATTCATCGGAATTGCTCAGTTGTACCTATTATGCCATAAATTTATTTCTAAATAAACATTTTATATTTGCAGGTAGTGTATTCTTTATTTACCCAACACTAGGTAGTGCAGAGCTAGAGTTAACGTACACTAAAAACAGTATTTTGTTTACCAAAATCATTGTAATTCCAACACTAGGTAGAGTTAACATACACTGAAAACGGTATTTTTTCACCAATGTCAGTGTAATATTACACTAAAATAGTAATTTGGATACACTTACATTTGTTAATTCACACAATTTAGAGCTTCTCAGTGTATATTTGAACACTAGCTAGATTTGTTTCCAACTCTGGGTTATGTTGAATCTCATCTGCTGTAGTGTAAAAGATACTCTAAATAAAGCGACTATTTAACACTAACGTTAGAGTAAAGTTACCATTAAATAGTACTCTAGATGCAGAGTGAATATTTAACACTAAAAACATTGGACCTATATAGAATGTTTTTAGTGTTACTTAGAGTGAAATTTTCACTCTAAATTTTTTACTGTGTAACGAGTTAAAATTTTTCTTTTAGCCTGACCCATATGGCGGAAATCAGGAACGTCATCGAACGTATTGCCTAAGCAATTTTTCAGCTCGTTCTTGCATCAATAAGGCAGGTTTTATTGCAAATTATGGAATTCATTGATAACTGAAGGATGATAAGTGAAACTTTCGAATTTCATTGTATCATTTGAGAGTAATGGCTCTAATATGGTTAGTTAGATAGCATTCTATTTTCCGTTTTTGTAACCATTGACTGTCACTATTTGCTGAAAAATCTCAACTTCGTTGTTACAAATTTTCTGTCTCAAAGCAACGTTCAAGGAGGTTCGGTAGAGATTGTTTTTTATGACAACATTTTTTGAAATTTTTACAGATCGTTGAGAATAACAATATAAGAATACGTTAATTTTTTGGAGGGTTTCATAACACAGTTTTTTTTAAATATATCGAGTCAAAAAAAAACAATATTTCAACATAAAATCTTATTATCCAAATTTAAAAAAAACGGCTAAATAGAAATGCTGTTTTTAAGGGAATAACATCATCACAATAATAATCTGTGCAAGTTTGAGCGAGTCTACCAATTATTTCTATGAAAAAATAGGTGAAAATATGGTTTAGGTAGACAATTATTAATTGTAATTAACTTTTAAAAACAAGAAAAGAGTTGGGGACAACTACATGATTACTATTTTTACATGGCTCTCGCCCTTCGCTTGCCCCTGTTATATTTCCCCGCTAACACTATTGGACCTCTTTAATAATCTATGAACAAAACTATTAGAAGGTGCTATTTCATAATTAATTGGTATACATGAATCCGCTAAAATATATGTACTCGTTTGAGTAGGTCTTCTGTATAATGTCGAATTCCAAATGGTGATCATTTTTGATAACAATCACGTAAATAAAAAGAGGAAGCAGGTTATTATGAGCATCCAAATATCGAATGAATTATGTAACAATTGAGAAATAAATTCATATACTCATTTATTACTTGTTGGGTTTTGCCATATAATGATAATTATAAGGTCTCTCTATTATAAATGAATGTGTTCGTTTATTTCTCAATTGTTACATTGGTTCGGTTTTGTGTCGCCATCTGGCGAACCCGATTAGTTTAACATTCAACTAATAGACACTGTTCAACCTGAAAAACCGAAAAATGTTGAACGAGATGTGTTTGTAATTCCCTATGCAGTTAAAATATTATCAAAATAATATTTATATAAGTATTTTATGAAAGATATAATTTGTTCGTACTTGTATCGATTTATTCGGTCTTAAATCAGTGTCGTCTTGGCCCACATATTGGCCAAAAGTCACACTATATCACAAAGCTGAATAAAAGTAAATCTGAATGAATGCACCATAAACTGACTACGTCATCAGACCACTTTTCCTCTTTGAATAAATTGTTTGCTCTACAGAGGCAAGCAGTTCCACCTTTTAGATGACAATTTATGACTGGAAAATTCGAAAAAGATGGCCGTATGCTTAGAGTGGCGCTAATAATACAGAATTTAAAATGACCGACCCAAGAATTATGTATATAAATATATAAATATATAAAATATAATATAAATATATTTAACTATAAAAGAGTTCACGCTAAAGATACACTATAACACTATGAATAATAAATATTCACCCTTATCCACTGAAAAAACTGATAAAGAACTGAGAACCTTTCGGTTACCAAGAATCCATCATCAGAGTAAACTCAATTTTAAATCAAAATGTGCCTCTTTGAAGATTATTTGAGTGTAATAATAAAAACAAGGGGTTCCCCTCAGCTGGAGATAAATATACATTTTCATCGCTTATAAATCACCTAGGTATTTGTCCATTCTGTGTTTTAAAAGTGATAAACTTTCTTGAGAAATGGTGTGACTTGCATTCAAGATGGGTTTTTTCCAAGGAGACTCCTTGAGTCCCCTCTTGTTCAACATCTCACTGCTGTCGCTCTCCATTGCGTTAAGATGGACTCGTGGATATTACTCTGGACGACCGAACAACCGGAGGCATCGGATCCCCCACTTATTTTACATGGATGATCTGAAACTTTATGCCTCAGGGGAGAAAAACCTACATCAAGCTTCAACGGAGAGGACGATCTCCGGAAGTGCACGATAATATGAAGCTTGCCGATGGAAACATCTTTATGCTGGAGAGACCTATCGATACCTGGGAATTGAACAGCATCAATTGTAATTATGATCCTTTACAGGTAAAAATGGCTCTCGGCGGTATTTTCGAGTGAGAATAAAGCATCTGCAACATAATATACTCCAGTCGTGCTCCCCTCTTTTGAAGTGGTGAAATGGGCGATCGATGAGCTGCATAGGTTCCACAAAGACAGTCGGAAAATGATGCATATCCATCACAGTTTGCATCCTAGTTCGTCCGTTTCCCGCATTTTATCTCTCACCGGGGAGGTAGGGGACTCCTTAGTTTGGAGAGTCTGTATCGAAGTGTGATTCTGAGTATAGCTTGTAAAGTTCTTAAGAGTTCGCACCCTCTCCTGTGCCTTGTCAAAAGTCCGGAATTGGCAGGAGTGGGGTCATTTATCGTTAAAACTTCAAAACTTCATAATAATCTGATTCAAACTTAACCAAATTCAGATAATTTGAATTACCATTTTCTGTTGTCTATTTAATTCAACCTGAAACTATCTTAAGCTTGAATAGTTATTATAGTAATAAAAATATAAGAATAAGTAATTCTTAAAAAATCATAGTTATATTTGGATTTGTAAATCGTAGAATAGTATCTTGGGTATTTTGAAAGATAAGATTCAATTATTAACACAATTGTTTCTTTTAATGTGGATGCTTCATAAAAAAACGTTTGTCATTATGTTTCCAAACATTCAAAATTTTCATATTGTTGTAGTCAAATGCATGGTTTGTGTCTTTTATATGTTTACTAAGTGCAGTGGATGAATTTTTCTTATATTTGTAAATCATAGAATAGTATCTTAGGTATTTAATTAACTATATTCAATCCATTGCAAGTGAATCAATTTGATAATTAGACATACATTACTCTTCCACACATAACCGATTCAATGTTATCTGCAGTTTTCATTCGATTTTAAAAAACAAAAGTCGGCTGCAGACGCATTTCATTAATCAAAGTCATCTATTCTTTTCTAAATTACATGGAAACACTTATTAACATAAATAAAATATCGAAACGTCAAAAAGAAAAAATCTTATTTTATTTTTAGCAGTATTAAGAGCCAAAATACCAAGAAAACGTAACATACATATACAAATGGTTCGAGAATATTAAGCAAAACGTTGTAGTATATCATACTGCTTTTTTGTCATATCAAGGTAATTCGTAGATGGAATTTTCCCATAGTTCAATAGTTCTCTATTCTATCCAAATTATAATTTATTGATGAGACCACATAATGTTTGGTTTATTGGTGATTGAAAAATAACAGTACAGTAATCATATTCCCATTTCAATTCGAGATGTGTTTCTAGAATACAGATTTTGATGATCGTTTTATGAATACATAGAGATTCATTAGGTATTTACTGTTCCCAATAGTCGTCTATTCCGATTAATCAATCACAATATAACTATCCTAAATTGTCTCTGGAAATCACGAAACAATTATGTAGTACCACCCATGCTTTATACATACAATAAGTCGTAGGCTTTGCAGAAAGTAATCAATAGGAGTCATCAACTTCACGATTCAGTAATTGTAATCATTAAAGTTAATAATATCGAAATATTATTATGTACCGAAAACCTACACAAACTGATTCGTTGAAATATTAATTCAATGGTTGAAAATAGCCGCCTTTATTTGATTTATAGATAGAAATCTCGAAGTTACGACTGACTTAAGTATTTGAACTCGGATAAGTCCAATTAGGAAATTAATGGTATGTACTAGGAAGCTATAGATTTATTAAGTTAAATACCACCACACAATACAACTATTGATCAGCCTTTGACTGAATTGATTCACTTCCCCACTCGATATTCTCTGAAGTAGTAAATTAATGCTAAGTGAGGTCTACCTGCAAATAGGTCCAAGCACTGATCCTTGATATACTCCATAACGTTTGATGATGTATTCGAAGTATCGTTACATTATTACCCAATAACCCGGAATAATAAAAACCGTTGATGTAATAATGCAGTAGCTTGTATATAAGAATATCGCCTCACAGATAGTATGCTAATTCTGGCAAAAAGAAACATCATTCAAGTGGTTGTGAGCATCGCCAAAATACGGTACTGAAAATTCACATATAATTGAATCAAACCAATGAACTCTCGAAATCCATTCTGTCTGGTGAACGATATTATGGGTCGAAGAAATCTTGGGCCTCGTGAACGCTTTGGTCAAACTACTTGATGTGGAAGGCGATGATGAATATAAAGAATCAGGACATATGCAAATATAACAAGCTTGTTGCTTTTAGTGACAGTACGGGTTGCGTTACGTGATTATATATAGAACTCTTTAAAGAACAGAGTAGAATTCTTTTCGGCTAGGAAACTTGTCATATGATATTTAAAGATATCTGCCGGTCAATAAAACATAGATTATTGATACTACCATTCCTGATGTGAGATGTCACTATATATCGCGAAGTGGGAGGTAGATTAACGGAAGTCGAAGAGAACTCATTGTGGTTTGTTCCTTTGTCTAGGTAAGTCGAGAATTCGTAATTCATTGTCATTAAATACATTCTCTTAATTTTGCTTCCGAAATATCATCACATCAGGCTATTTAATTTGATTTAGAATTGTTATTAAACATCTGGATGTACAAAGCCTGATTGTGATAGTATTTCGGCGGATTTTTTATCTCGATTTGCCTAGGGGGGCAAGCCCGATCATTTTGCGGATAGCATATTTCAAAGAATATCATTTCCATCATAGCATTGATTGTTGTAACTCTTGTAAGAGAATAATCTATCGGAACGTAGGCAGGTTCTCATGATAATATTTCTGTAGTCCTTGTAAGTTTAATTCCGCATTGGCACATGCTATTTTTTTGTGATTCGTAAGAGTCGCCATTTTGTAATCTCATACGTAGTATTCAGAGCTGTCTTCGTCTGCATCGTGCTATAAATAGTATTGGGAATTCTCACAAGGTATTATTCAATTATTGCTTATTGAATTTTTAATTATCAGGACTGCTGCGTTCACGTGAATTCAGGGAAGAGTAATACCTCAATTTGATGCAATTCAATTCAAGTTGCAAATTCAACGTTTTGGTTATTTCTATTCAATCACAATTTGATTATTTTTCTTTCTATCTCATTTATTTGTATCGTTAATTCTGTCACGTATTATTATTGTTCAATTTTAAGTAATTCTTGTAATTATATAATTCTTGCAGATTAAATTATATTTTTGTCTAAATTTATATCTCTTCAAGATATCAATTTTGTTATAGTGTATTACATATTGGGGAAGATAACATTATCGGAGGTGGAATCATTTGGTTATTCCGGCCGACGGTGTTAGTTGTCCTTTGATCTCAAGTCAGGTACTGTTCGTTCTTTGACATTACAGGGTTTGAACGTCTGAAGTTCCTCACCCCTTCACTCCAAGACGGTTTAGAGACTATCCTGACAGGACCAGCTTCCAGTTCCTACGAGTTCCAAGGAGGGTAACATTTTCTTGTTGAGTGACCACTATTTCATTTTCTGATTTTGTTTTTCACCAAAATTGTATTTCGCTAGATTTTTTTAGAGCCATTCGTGGTCTCTTTACTATTTAACTATCCATTCTTTCAATTAAGTAATTGAGTTAATTTCATAACTATTTACCCAAAATTCTTTATATACAAATTGTTAAGTTGAACTTATATTGTTTTTCTAATTTCCATCAACTAATAAACCATCTCGTGGTGCTTGTATTCTAGGCTGTGAATTCATTTATATTTATAGTTTTTCAGTAAGCAATTGGCGCTCAAAGTATTCACCAGTCTAGAATCACAAGGCACGTTTCACTACGAGCCCTGAGATAAACTAATTCTAATTGAGCTAGTTGGGTCAATATATACCGACCCAAGCGGGTCCGTTTCATACTAAAAGTGAATTACTTTTAACACCAGTGCCTTAAAATGACATTTTAGACACTGACTGTGTTAAAAATTATAATTTTACTGACGTTTAAAGAGAATGTCGTTTTTCTACTCCGTTAATTGTGGGAGCAAAATAATACTAATACAGAAAATGGTTGTAGAAAAAATTATATATATTACTTTGGAGCAAAGTGCCATTTCCTCTCTTGCATGTTGATGTCCCCGCTTCGTGTCGTAATATTAGAACCAACATTGTAAAAAGAAGGACAGATGAAGGATATTCTAGGTAACTACCTACTAAATAACAAGTGCAGTCAATAATAGTATTTAACAATTAATGGTGATAGTATTTAGGCATTGAGTAGCATCAAAGAACATTGGGCAGAAATTAGAAACCACACACCTCTTGATCAATCTGAATTTATAAATGCAGTAAAGTTTCGTTTAGAATGCACTTATTTTCAATACTTTGAGCAATATTTTGGACAAATATTCGGCACACCAATCGGATTACCTATTTCAGTTACTATGGCTAAACCTAGATATGGAAACCTAGAAGAATCTGTAATAAATTCATTAGATTTTAAACCAGTATTCTTTAAACGGTATGTAGATGATTGACTAATGTGGGTTCCCAATAATAAAATTCAGTATGTGATTAATTAATTGAAAAATCTCTAATGTAAACTTCAATTTACTTGTAAAATAGAAGTGAACAAAAACATGAATTTCCCAGATATGAACATGAGCCTTGATTCAGAGGAAAAAATAAAAACATCGTGGTTTACTAAAGAAGCAACCAGTTATAAAGAAAGTGTTATAAACAGCCATACAGATCGCGCTGTTAAATTGTCCCACCCAGAGGACCGTCCCAAAAATGTGAAAATTGTTCGTAATACACTGAAAATGAATGTCTACCTGAAAATATTTTTCGACCCCATCGTTAAAGAAAGAATAAACAAAATCTATAATGGTACGTCATATATAAATAATATAAACAGTAATACAGATAAACATTACCTTACATTCCGGAGACCTCAGAGAACATTAAGAAATGTTTGAGAAAGTATGATATAAATATTGCGCTTACCTACCAATAGTCTTGGTAAATATTTTTCAAATCTAAAACCTTTAATACCTAAAGATAAACAAACCAACACTGTACACAAATTAAATAGTTTAAATTGCGATGGAAATCTCTGAACAATATTTAAAAAAAGAATTTATCGTCATAACTATAGTACTACAAACAAAAGCTTAGAAAATTCCACCGCCCTTGCTGAACATTGTTTTGATTATGACCATGAAGTTGATTACAAAAAATTTAATATTTTAACTAAAAAAAACAATTATTATAAAAGATCTATCCTGGAGATGATTCACATAAGACGTAACAGTAAGTCTGTAAATCAAAGAACAGACGTTCAATCATTAAGTCAAATTTATACTGATATAATTAATTAAAACCCTTACAAATTCTTACATGCGTCTTTATAATGTTAAAAGTATATTTTAGGTACAATGATGAAATAGCAATATTTCTAGTAACCTTTCCTCATAAATCTTTGACATCTCGTTCGAAAATGCCTAATTGAGCGTATCATAGTTTGGTTTCAGTTTTGTTTAAACATTACATGAGATGTCTTGGATAGTAGACTTCCGCGGACAGCTAATCTTGAAAAATCTTGTCTTCCGGATGGATTCCGCGTCACAATAGCTCGACTTGATGCCGACGTTTCGCCAACCATTACAGGTGGCATCTTCAGGGCAGGCTTGAGGTTTGAACTGTTTGTGACGCGGAATCCATCCGGAAGACAAGATTTTTCATTACATGAGATGACTTTGTATAAACGTAAAATGCTTGTTTGAAGGACCACCCTTTCGGGAACGTTGATGATTAAAATTCGTGGTGAACTGTAATGGAATTTTTATTGATGCTACTCTTCTATCTATATAAACAAAAACTGGAAAATAATAACAAAATGCAGTCAGTGAAGGGCGACCACAGAACAAGTTCAGATCGACTCGAACCATGCTGCCAACAATGGCCACATTGGTAAATGACAAATGACAATGTCAATACTCATTGCAATATAAATATAATTGACGATTGTCCAGACTTCGATTATCAGATTGCTACGCTGTGGCTACTTGATACATGTTTATATACTTAAAACATTAATGGGTTACAATTTCGATTACTCGTGTTTCTGTTAGTTTCGGCGACGTGGGTATTTTCAATTGAAATTAATGCAATAAGGACGCTTTGTGCTTGATATAATTAGTATCAGACTTTGATACATCTTCTGATAATAATCTTGAGACCGAAACGTACGTAAAGACGAAAATAATAAGCATGTGTGTAAGTGTGACCTAATTTATTATTCTGTTCCTCCAATCCCTCATTTGACCTGCAGAGGTGTCCAAAGTGAAAAATTGTGTTAACAGAAGAGAGGGAAGTCAGTGATCGATTGATCAGATCTTTTTCCATGTAAATCCACTTCCGAAGTTGCCAAATGATGTCATAAAATGACGTTTCAAGTCGAGAACATCCTTATTAAGTGTAATAAAATTTCTCTAATGAAACAGGTGTATTAGATTCAGAACACTTATTTATTTATATTCCACGCCGTTGGCGAACAAGCTACTTCAGATACATAATTTAGATAACAATTTGGCTAGTTTTGATCAACAATGGTTTACATCTGTGTTGGTATAATATAATAGTAAAGCCAACACCATAATGAAATTAGAAGAATCGTGTACGAAATCGTAGTAGTATGAATAATTGATGAACACTCGGTTTAGAAGAAATGTCCCGTGGTCCGTGGTACACGAACGTGTTGTAATGTGTGGGAAAGAGTGTGATGGACGCGCGTATCGATAAAGTTGCGAAACGGGTCAAGAACCCGCCGGCTACCGCGCCCGGACCGCTATTAGCATTACTAATACACAGGCAGAACGCGGCATCTCCAAACACTTCGTACATATTATACCTACTCATTGTTAGCCGATCTTGTCTGTTCGCTCTTGTGTCATTTTCGACTTCTGGTCAATTGACCTCGGTTGAGTCAATCGCTGTAGGTAATTTCGTAAGCAGAATTGCTCCCAAATCGTGAAAGCTCATTTTCCTTACCATACCGACGATAATCAACGAAATTGTGGAGCTGATCAACAACGAATTTCAAGATTAGTTTTCTAGGTGCTTTCCTTTTCTCCTAATACTAAGATACATAATTATTGAATATTTACTATAATTTAGAATGTAAACAGGCAATGAATATGTTCCAAGAATGAATTAAATCATGCTCATATAAGCATTATACAAGAAAGAAGATACACATGATATCTCCTATTATAGACCTTGTTACTGGTAGATTTCTTTGACAATCGCATCTGTGAAAATCAAAATGATAATCTCTTCATCTTTATTTAGCAATTAATTTCAGATAACAATACTTGCACCATAATAAACTAAAAATTTAATGGTGGAAGTCGTTACTTTGTGATAATTTATCATATTGATATAATAAAGTGAAACACTTTCACTTTGTTTCTTATCACATATCTTATAGAAGCAAATCGTGACTATAGTTTCGAAAAATGTATGATCTTGGCTATTTATGGTACAATATAAGACACAAGTAACACGTGGGGTTCCGGTTGGGGAAATACATTGCTAGAATAGTATTATTAAAATTGGATAATGAGGTAAAGTTCATATTGTGAAAAGGCAATTTTAATACGGTGGTATACTAGGAAGGCACAAGAGGAATGGGAAATTTTACGTTATCAAGACATCAAACAGGATGCTGTAGTACACGTCTAATTGATCGTTTAAAATTTTATTCTCATTATTTTTAACACCATTGAAAATTTCTATTGATTCTAGTGTGTTTAATTTAAAGTCTCTACTCTCGTGATATAAAATGTTGACTTCATCTAAACTTGGAAAAGTTTGCCCTGTTTCTAAAATATGGTTAGAGAAAGATGGTCGAAAGTGTGAAAGTTATCACACTCTGAACTGTTAATTTATATACTCCAGGTTTATTAAACTTATTCATTTTATCTTTAGCATAACATAAAATAGAACAATTTATTTTGAGGTTTGAAGCTAAATTTTAGATTATTATTCATATTTTTCAAACTATAACAAAGTGAATTTCGTGTACATTCTTAATATGTAAAAAAAAGTATGTAGCATGTAGTTACTCGAATAGAAATTCCCAACGGTGTTCCACACGCGATATTCACTAGACCAAAACCTAGTTGTTTAGTAACCGAAGAATGGAGGTAATTCCGTTTGTTTTACTACAAGAAATAATCATTGTGATATTATTCCTAAAAGAGGTGAAGTGACATAGGTTGGAGATGAGTAGTCAACTCAGTAGACCCTCTAATTAGGAAAAAGAAGAACATACTTACTACACCTTAAATCACTCAGGATCAAGATAAAACTTATAATGCCGCTATTATCTCAGTATCAAAATACAATAATAAACTATAGAAGAGTTCATTCACACTGTGGATATACTATAACACTACAATAAGAAACAATCCTCTTCATGTATCAAAATACTGTTAAAGTACTGAGGGACTTTCAGCTACTTGGTAGCTGAAAGGTTCTCAGTAATTTAACAGTATTTTAGTTGATAATGGTGATTGTTCCTCATTAAAGTGTTATAGTGACTCCAAATACAACCTCACACTGCCAATACTAGACCAAGAGATAATCCATAGTTTTAAGGTAGCATATGTTGATTATTTATCAAAAGTATGATTTTATTGAGATTATGGATTGAGGGGGTAAGGAGAATTCAAGGTCTCGACATGCTGTAACTTGATAAATCATAGTCTGAGGTTAAAACTAAAGTTAGAATTGATTTTCTCACTTATTACGAAGTTTCATTAGAATCGAATGGGTCGCGCAAAATCGAGATTTTTTCATACCCTTATGAAATTTTGAAAAAATCCAAAAATGTTCAAATCCTTTTATAATAGCTGGAACGTATGTATTCTATGGGATCTTAGAACTCTACCGTTACCAATATGTCTGTAAGGAAGACTTCTCAGTTTCATCAACAGCTAAAATTCTTACGAAGAAGCAGAAAAAAAAATGAACTTAACTAGTGCTTCAGTATGGATATCAGCAGCTTGTAAAAATGTTTCTCATACTACAATTTCGAGATGCTCTGCAAAGGCGGGAGCTGTTGAACATGAGGACATGTTCGACGAGCAAGAAGAGATTCCATTTGCCAAACTATGTCCTGCATTGACCATTATGAATGGAAGAAGTGTAGAGAGCTATCTATTGATCAAAGTCTATTGACTAGAACCCCCAGTTTGGGTTTTCAAGAAATCATGGATGAACTGTGCACTAGTGAAACAAATTGTGACAGTGAAGATGAAAATGAAGCACCTGATGAAACTCGCAGATCAAGCATTAAAAATATGGGTGAAATTTCTAAAAAGCTAATCAGTGACGATAAAATTGAACTTGCCTCAGACAGAAGTTGTTCAGCTTTCATCACAATTTGAGAGTCAAGCATTCCAAATGAAACTGAAAAACCGGAAACCAACATCTCTGGAGCAATTTTTCGAAAAGTATAACTATTTGCATACCTGTATGTAATAAATAACTTACAATAAATAAATTACCCAGTCGTTTTGATTTATATATTTATTTATATATTCATCAAAGTTGCATGTTCTTGTGGTGTCAGAACTATTTCATCCACTGTAATATAATTATTATATACCTGGCCTACAAAACGGACGTGAATAAAACCACATTCTTTCCCACCCTCTCAATAACGGTCTCCTCTCTATAGCGGCTGCTTTTACTGTTTACATTATTTGTAGCCACCAGGTTTCACTGTACTATGCGATAAAACCTCCAGGCATTAGCTCAGAGATTGAGTGAAACAATGACTGTGAGAGGCATCGTTGCACTAGAACCCCGAGAGTGGTAGAGAGAATTCTTGCCAGATTAGCGCCCCTAATATCGCGTTTTCTTCAAATTTTGCAGCAAATCTCTAATGGTGCGTCCAGACTTGAACATTCAAAGTCAAACGAACCGCGATTTCGGTTCGATCCGATCGGCCTGTTTGTTCTGTTCGGTCTGGCTAAAATTGTCAAAACCTATTTTTACCGCTCTACGGCAAATCACAAGGAGTAAATTTAGTCAGAGTCGTAAAATAATTGACAAACTTGAGTTATTTGAATATTGAACGAAAATAGCATCTAATAATAACAGACTGCGTCGTGGATTGTATTTCAAAAAATTATAGCGTTCCTGAAAAAAATTCGAAATTTTGACGCCATCCTTAGTTTGAAGTCAGATAATGTTCGAATCGATTTCACTCGAAAATGGTGCGTCCAATCGAAACAAAAGAAAACAACCCTATTGTCAAACTTTCAAGATTTTTCATGGAAAATTATGAAAAAATTACGTACAAAAAGTTGGAAAACGTTTAAATCTCTATTTCGATTCTCTGAGTCACATTAACTTCTCCAAATTTGGAAATAAAATTAACATAATTAACGTTCGATGGTAGAAGCCGTAACTTCATGATAATTGATCATTATGATTACACGAAAGAACAATTACTTTGTTATTATACCACTTTTAATAATAACATACACATGTTACTATAGTTTCAACACCGAAGTGCCATTGTCCAACAGATACAAAATTATAACACTATTGATAAGAAACAATCATCCATTAAAAATACTATTAAGTACTGAGGACCTTCCGGCTACGAAGTAGAATAAACCAGATTATAAATCAAAATGTGTCTGTCAAAATACTATTTGAGGAATATAATGTAAACAATTGGTTACCCCCAGCTGAAGATAAATCGAAATTTAATAAATTGCTGTTTGGTTTATACATTTCCATCTCTTCTAAATTATCTAGATATTTCTCTGAACTGTATTTTAATAGTGATAAGCTTTCTTGAGGAATGGTGTGACCTGTATTCAAAATATGTTCAGCCACCACTGATGTTTCATCATTATTTAACTTCATATTGGCAAAATGTTCCTTATAACAAGTTAAAATGTTCCTTCTAGTTTGACCCACATTGCGTTTTGAACACGACTCACAAATGATTTTGTAAATCCCGGATTTGTCGAAATCGGAAACTTTATCAAAAGTGTTGCATGACCGGTCTTTAAGATTGTTCTTACATCTCTAAGCTGGTTGTATTGCAAATTTAGAAAACGAACTATGGAATTTATTGATTAATTAAGAATGATAGGTGAAACTTTTGCATTTTATTGGAGTATGATAAGGTGGTAATGGCTCTAATTTGGTTAGTTGCCTACATTCCAATTTCGTTTTTTGTTTAGAAATTAAATTATTGAACAAAGATTTGTGGTAACCATTGTCCAATGCAATTTGCTAAAGTTTCTCAACTTCGTTGCTATAATTTTGCTGGTTCAAATTGACGTTTAATAATCTATGAACTAGACTATTAAACGGAGCTATTTTATATTTAAATGGTGTAACCGAATCTGCCAGGGTACACCTATTTGTTCGAGTGGGTTTTCTGTATATGTCGAAATCCAGTGATTAGCATCTTTTATAATGTTAATATCAAGGAAAGGAAGTTGATTAGCTGTTTCTATTTCGACATGGAATCTCAGTGAATCAAATTGGCTATTAGGCGTGTTCAAAAAACCATGTAAATCAAAATCTTTACTAGTAATCGCCAAAATATCGTTGACAAATCTATACCAAAATTTGGATTCAATTTTGATTTTAAGGCGGTTTCAAGTTCGCTTAGAAAAATATGAGCCAAAAAAGTAGAGAGAGAATTGCCCATTGCACATCCGCTTGTTTCCTTATAGTAATTTCAGTTAAAAGTGAAATAATGTTGCTGATTATTTCTTATCCATAGGATTATTGACTAGCTTAACACATTTTGATAACGGATTCTTAGTAATCTGTTCATAGGGACATCATTTAATAAAGTATTTACCGAATTGTGATAATCCTCTTAGCCCATTACGAGGGAATTTCCCTTATTTGCTTTCAACTAATAGCAGTATTTTTCTTTCAATAATTTACAGATATTATTGAAATTATTGGAGGAACTTTTATATGATTTATTTGAATGTTTAAGAATTGTCTTATACTTGTTACGAATAACACGTTCATCTTGAAAGCTGAGAGATGATATTTTTAATATCATCAATTAAATCCTCCGTAGGTAATTTCTCAGAATCAATTGCAATATTAAAACCTTCATTTAACAAACTCATTTCCGTTTCATTAAAATTAATATCGGTTTTATTTAGTGAATAATGTTTATATCCTTAGTTTCTTCTCCAGGAGTTTTTGGTAACAATTGTTGAAATTTATGGTTGGTTTTCTACTGTTTTTTGCCGAAACTGTGTTTAATAATTTAGAATAAAACAACTCGAATTCTTATGATGTTGCTGCAAAAGCGAATTTCAAATGTAAGTTATTAGCCAAAAGTTTTAAATGATCTAGTTTATGATATTTTTACTGATTCCTGATTTTAAGAGAATTTTTTTAATCTATTTTCGCCTTCTTACACGTATATATTTCAATCAATTTTGGGAAAACGTTATTTGACAAACAATCTTTAAGGAAACCTAAATCTACTTTTAAACAGGAAATTTTGGTTTTTCATCTAATAAATTTGTTGAACTCACCTGACCGGGAAGTCATCGTCACTAATAAACTATAAGTCATCAAACCTATGATTATTGAATGCTTTGTTCACATCCTTTTGAGATTTAAGTTTTGCTTGGTGAATATTTGTAATATTTTTCTCCATTCATGGATAATTGTTTATAAAAAAATTTAATTTTATATCTGTTTGATAATGGCACTTCATTGTTGAAACTATAGTAACAATTTCATGTCATTATTAAAAATGGTATAAAAAGTAATTGTTCTTTCATTTAATCACATTAATAAGGTTATTTCGAGTAATGAGTGTTACTGGTCTGTAACATGAACGTCTTCATTATATGCGTTATTAAGGCAGTGCCATTGGTTAGAACATAATGTAGTGCATAATAAGAATAATAATAAGTGTTTTATTTGGCACGAAAATTAGTAGCGGGGCAATTTCACGATTATTAACTGAAAAATTCACGAGACCATAGCTCTGGCTAGATTGTTTCACGATAAAAATCTTCACTGCGTAATTACATCATGTTTGTTAATTTCATGATATCAAAAGTATAGGTTGTCGACACGAATTACGGTTGGTTTTACGTTCGTTGGAATGTAATTTTCTATTATTTAATTTAACTGAAAGCATTCGTGATATACTACGAAAGACTGACTCTAAAGTTTGGCCGTTTAAACACGTGTAAATTAGTTACGAATTAAATATTAAATTGTGAACAAATTCACCCTTGAAGAGCAAAATTCTGACAGGTTTACCTCATAGTGACATCCTTATGTAGGGCATGCGAAGAAAAAGAACGAGACGGCAGAGCTTGGAGTCCATGTTGAGGGATCTCTGGCCGAGCATGGTTAGTACGGGAACAAAATGAAAATTTGAGGATTTCCTCTTTATACTGCAAATACCCCCCACCCAAGCCCCTGAAATCTGCCTCAGGGTGCAGCGTGGCGTTTTGTAATCATAAAATTCGTAAGTAGCGACCCCAAATACCCCCAGAAAACAAGGTTTTTTGGTTTCATGGTTGAAATTCGCTGATAGTCCCAAGTTCTCCACATTGCCATACTTTGCCCAGGGCACTTGAGTTAACGAACTTCACTTAGTGCTTCGTCTGTGCTTAAAAATCCCAAAATTGCAATATAATACAGAATAATTGATAAAATTTGAGGATTTCCGCTTTATACTGTAAATTCCCCGCAAGCCCCTGAAATCTGCCCCAGAATGCAATGTGGCGTTTTGTAATCATGAAATCCGTAATCAGCGACCCCAAAAACCCCCGAGTAACAAATTTTCGCCAATTTTGGTTAATATTTGGTGAGCAACAATACAGTTCCGCAAAACGCAACTGCGAAATGCGTTTATAGATGCATATTTTGCATGCACTAGTACAGCCAAGCTTTTCCTGGTAAAACAAATATGGCACATTTTTTTCATTGTGTTTCTAAAGCAAATGGCGAAAACCGCACCTCGATACAGGTTGCCAGTAAAAAATTGAAGGTTTGACCTTTTTACGGCTATATTCCCTCGACTAATATACCTTATTACTATTATAGTTTATAATAGTTTTCTTCTACATGAATTTCCTTTGGATAACTTCTTTACCCCATCCTATCAGAGAGTATACTAAATGACTTTGTACCAGATGGTAATAAATGATTTTCTGTTGTTCTAAGTCTAGTCTATCTTTGAGCTGACGAAACTTATAAAAGACACTTCTCAATTTTTTAACTATGTAATAAATGTATAGACAGAGCGTCTGATCCATTTAGTCAACACCTGTCTGTGAGAATCTATCCTTGAAAGGTTACATCACTTGTAAGCTGTCGTCATTGTGTCTGGCAAATTTGAATAACGCGAATAGCCCACAAACAGTTCGATTGAAACTACGTTCATTAGTACAGTATAATATACTAAACAATGAACCGTATCCAAATATCATTTTACACGGGGAAATTCACATGAATAATTTAGAATCTATATATAAATGTTTCTTGACCTACTGGTACCGTTATGTAGATGACATATTGGCAAGCTGGACTTTCCTTAACTTTATAAATGGATTAGTTCCATTCATGCTTGATTCAAATTGTTAGACAATTGACTAGGAAGAATCTCTGTGAGACTAGTTTTTGGGGATTCATGAAAGATTCCGTTTATATGCTTCCAATATTGAATCGGCAACATTTAGGGTACGAAATACAGAAAGCTTGAGGCTACTTTGGTTGAACCACATATGTCCAAAATATTCGTTTTTCACTTATTAAAAGAGGGCGAATATGCATTCATAAAGATGGTAGGTTAGACACGTAGAACATATGATTTGACTTTCTATGAATTTGCTTAATGTAGTATTCATTTTTAAGCTATCGCATATAGCTTTTATCGCGGGCTTTGAGCGCGGCGACCGAATCAAGAAAAAAAAACGAAAAACAAATACCGTAACGAAATATCCTAAGACCCACCACTCCGCCTACCATGTAGCTCGGCCGAGCTTAAAATTGTCGAAATGTTAACTTTGAACCTTTTAAAAGATCGTGATAGCCCCAAAGTGGGTTGAAAACTGTTTTGAATCGGTTAATTTTCGATAAATCGAATGACGTTCACGTGAGAAGCGCGTAGCTCGCGAGTTAGAAAAGTGCAAATTTACGGTACATAGAACGTCTTAACGAGGACTTTTCGCATGCGGTTTTCGCTCCATGTCGTTAGTTTATGAACGGGGCCAACTAAATAGCATAGTCTCGGGCCCCAAAATGTCTATTAAATAGGAAAATTTAATTAGAACTGTTTGAGGTATTCTCAGCTGTCACCTACCAGCATCTGACATGCGACGTACGAAAGGGAATTTTCTAGCTACTTAACACGTTGACTGCCACGGCAATTTTCAGAATTCCGGTCTAAGAAGCCAATATCATTTAATCATATTGTATTAATAAAAACTCTAATCATAGTACATAGTTATCATCAAAAAGCATAGGAAATGTATTTTTTGTAAAAAAAAAAGGTCTTACGAATTATCTCGTAGTTGGCTTATGTAACAGAAAGCTCTTCGCGGAAGCCAACTACGAGTTAACTCGTACGCAGACACGCTTAGACCTGTCGCTTCGCTAAACCTGAATCATAGTACAGTCAAATTAGGATTTGAGATCGAAAAAATTGCGGGTAAGCTGGATTTTTGATATGTTGTTACTGGTGGTCAAAAACGTAAAATGCCAAGTTGGCGTATCCCCACCTGTTTCGGAATCGCCGCCATCTTGAAAAAATTTTGGATTCCATTTATCTCGCTTCCCGTTAGTCGGAGGAAAAAAAGTATAAGGACAAAAAATGTTCATTTTCAGTTTTTCTACATTTCTTGTTCGGGTAAAACTCTCTGTAGTTACTTCCCAAAAAAATAGAGGTCGCCAAAGTCACCAAAAATCCGATTTTTCACTTTTTGACCTTCAAAAATTAATGTAATACGAAAAATTCTAAATGAAAGTTGTTTATCTTAAAAAAATGTACAAAAAATATATTCATAGTTTATAACAATTTCTCAATTGTTTCTGAGATATAGCGTCTCAAAGTCAGGTGCGCTCAGAAACAATTGAGAAATTGTTATAAACTATGAATATATTTTTTGTACATTTTTTTAAGATAAACAACTTTCATTTAGAATTTTTCGTATTACATTAATTTTTGAAGGTCAAAAAGTGAAAAATCGGATTTTTGGTGACTTTGGCGACCTCTATTTTTTTGGGAAGTAACTACAGAGAGTTTTACCCGAACAAGAAATGTAGAAAAACTGAAAATGAACATTTTTTGTCCTTATACTTTTTTTCCTCCGACTAACGGGAAGCGAGATAAATGGAATCCAAAATTTTTTCAAGATGGCGGCGATTCCGAAACAGGTGGGGATACGCCAACTTGGCATTTTACGTTTTTGACCACCAGTAACAACATATCAAAAATCCAGCTTACCCGCAATTTTTTCGATCTATCCCCTTTTTTTCGACTAATTTGACTGTACTATCAGGGATATGCGTCCATATTCGTCAGTAGTATCTCAGATATTGTGGAGTACATCACATTTACGCTTTTCTTGAGTGTTTTGTTTTATAATTATTGTTATAATTAAATTATCAAGAACCCAATATGGGTACGAAAAGACCACTGACTCAAAACGATCTTGAGTACTACGCTAATCTAAGTGATTCAGAATTTGACGAGATTTTTGGCGAGGATGGTAACGACAGTAGTACATACAGTACTGATGATAATGATGACGATTCCCAAGCAATAACATCAAATGCGAATGATAATTTGTGGACAGAAATTCAAAAAAATCCTGAATTATTTATTTGCCAAGAAAATGTTGGTGTGAAATTGGATACGTCAAATTTTACAGTGCAAACGCTGGTGGACTTATTTTTTGGAAGAGTTTCTTGCATTACTGGTCGAACAAACTAATTTATATGCTGCGCAAGAAATTGCAAAAAAACGCCGAGAAACGCGTTATTTTATTCCGACCTGTGAAGAGAAGCCAGCGCTTTGTGTGGAAGATTGTTTTAAAAAGTTTCACAAACAATAAAAATATTCTTTTACTTGATTTTGAATAAACTTTTTATAATTATTATTTCTGTTAATTTATCAATAAATTTTCTGTTCATGTAAGCCAGCATTGATTTTTTGTTCTCTTCCCAGGAGCCATCTTATCCATATTACCACTGATATATTACGAGTTTCATCGTAGCTGCACGAATATGGCAAGTAAACACAGTACGAGTTAACTCGTAGTCGGCGTCCTAGTAAAGAACGCAATCTACGAGTTATCTCGTAGTTGGCAGTCAACGTGTTAAATATACCGAAAGCGGGTAAAAGCTAGCGGCCCATAGCCCAAAATACTTTATTATAACTGGCGCCGGCCGCACGGGGTTCGATACGGCCCCAAATTAACAAAATAGAGGTAAAATGTATAAACTCTAACTTACGCGCAGCGAGCTCCTCGAGGATATGTCAAAATTATTACGTTCGTAGCTAATTACATAAGACGTCTGGCGTTCATGCAATTGTGTTTTTATACAATTTGAACCTTCTAATTTCGATAGGCCACGTGAAAATCCCGGTGCAGGAAGCGTTATCGAGATCTGAACGTTAAAACTTTCGTATAAAATTGTGTTTACAAGTCAACTGACACTTGTCACCATAGATAACTCTACTACCGGTAGTAGAGTTATCTATGCTTGTCACAGAATACTCTTCATAGAAATCAAGATGATACTCTTTTTTACTCATAATTCGTGAAGATTTCGAAGGGGTAGTGGATGTTTTTCTGCCCAACTTTTTCCAGTGGCGTAGTGCTATGCAATAGCTTTACCGCGGCAGTCCCCGAGTGCCACACGTTTCATTTTTTATTTCATTTTCTTTAAAGCTAGTTATAGTATTTAAGTTAATTTAAATAAGTAAAAATCCCCAGCATATAACCAAATATGTAGTAAAACTAAATCAAAAAGTTAACAGAAGTCAAGAAATGTAGGTATTTAAGAATAACTGCTCGTTCAAAAATGTATTATTGAACTACGGGCGTGCGTAGTGAAAAGTTGAGGAGCAAAAGATACAACATCACCCTTTCTCCTGTGTTATATAATTTTTTCACTGAAATTACAGAGTGTGTTTGTAAAAGTAAAATACTTCCACCAAGTTTCCCAACATATAACCAAATACGTCGTAATATTTCGTAAAATAAACCCTAAATAACTGCTCGATCAAAAATGTATGTTATTGAACCACAAACGTGCGCAGCAGAAAGTTAAGGGACCAAAAGTACAACAGCTGTCATTGAATGAGTACTATCAGAGTAATGGTCAATCATAGTATACTCAAACCTACACTCCTCAATTCAAATCGACTGAACGTTAGAGGAATGTTCGTGAATAATTGATCTATAGCGGAGCATCGAATAGCATTGTGTTCATCAATGATCTAATTACTATCCCTTCAGAGGCTTATATATACAAAAATATAAGACTCTGATAGGACCAAAGTGGTGTAATTGGTAAACACGTTGGACTAGACATCCAGGAATGTGGGTTCGAAACCCGCTCATGGTTCAATGTTTTACGTTTATTCGCCTTTATATTCCTATGTTGAATTATCTAAGTTATCTTCATAATTCAGAAAATTCAATTCTATATCTCTTAATGTTCTTACACGAAATGGTGGCCAATTAGGCAAAGAATCCTTAAAACTTAAACCTTAAAACAACACCATCGGAAAACCTAGTATCACATAGGTGGTATTGAAAAAGATGAGTAAAAAATATCAAGGTACTTATAAAATGCCCTTGTCCTACAATATTCAGATACGGATATTGAGCCATTCATTAAAATGTAGATATAAAACTTATTTAGACAGCCCAATTCTTTAAATTCCTACAGAAAATACTATCTTGATGTTACGACAATGTTTTCTGTTAACACTAAAATAGCTACCATACGAAGATAAATCTTGAATGGCCATAAAAGTAATGTATAACCGACATCTATAATACACCGTTCAAGATTATTACGTTTCCGTCATTTCTGACGTAATTTAAATACCAGATTTTATCTTATTTACTGTCACTACTAGTAATCATAAATTTGAACAATATTTACATATCCGTTCGGAGCAATTTCTTACAAACTCGTTTTTTCACCTTAATTAGTAGGTAGGTATTTCAGTTCCACAAAATAGGCATCATTAATTCTCTTACAAATGATCTACTATTGTTCACATTTTGACAAATCTCAAATTCTCCAGTAATAGTCGATATTCTTGCTAATTATATTTAAATTCGTCTTAATTATAATGATCTCCTTTCAGTTGAAGTACTAAATTTATGATTCTAGATTCCTACATGTAAATTAATTTTAATTCAATGATAAAATATGAAGAAAACAAGTATTTACACTCTAATAACCATATATTGACTACTGCCATTATGCAGTAAATAACAAAAATGTCACTAGTACATCCCCTCAATATTTTCAAATTCTGTTCAAATCATATTTTACTCTGATGATAGCTATTTGGTAGCTAAAGGTCCTTAGTACTTTAATAGTTTTTTTAGTGGATAAGGGTGAATAGGTGATAAATACTTATTAGTGTTAATAATGATTCTTCACCCAGGTATGAATTATATATAAATTCTCGGGAAATAGGTCACATTATCATGTATGCTTATTATTTTCGTCTTTACGTACGTTTCAGTCTCACGACCATCATCAGAAGACGTATCTATCTGAAACAGGGTCGCCGGGTTCACACCAAAAAGAAAATAAATTCGAAAAATTCTATGGAATCAAATCAAGAGGTTCCGATTTTCGTATAGAACACGAGAAAGTGGCACGTTAAATTCGAAAATGTGAAACATCTATAGTTCTTAACTCTAGTTACGGTATGTTTCTGCACGTATTTATTAAACGTCTTTCATTTGTTACATGTTTTTTCCAAGCACGAATCCACGGGGAGGGGGCATGTCTTTTAGTTCAGATTTTTTATAAGTTTCGTGTTTGTCACTCGACTTTGGAAGAAATAGAACTTGCTTGATATTAGTTCGATTTGCGGGATAAAAACGTAGCTAGTGATTTAGTAGCGACACAAGCAGAAATTTATAAATAAATAAACTGAGCTCAAATATCTGAATATATAAACATAACATCTAGATAAAAGTGTCGAGTATCTAAAAAAAATGGTAATTGATCCCCCTTGAGCATTTTCGGGATCGCTTGGTTTTTCAAAATTCCTTATTCGTATTTCGTATTATTTCAAAAGAATTACTTGTTGCATTTTAAAAATTGTTACGAAAAACTGTAGGAATATGGTTCTCGTAAAATTACCATTAGAGTGTAGATTGGTACGTCATAAATGATCTTAGATGGAATAATTATTTGAGTTTATAAATGATTATAAAGATGTATAAATATTTTACTTCTCATTCACCATTTGTTGTTGTGTTATACATTACTCTATTTAAAAAAAAACATATTTATTCTATAGAAAATCGTTTTTATACCACTTTTAATAATAACATGCAAGAGACACTAAGTATCTATGAGTAGGCGTGGAAATAATGATAAAAGAAAAAATATAAAATAAAAGAAAATTGATTCAACTGGTAAGGTTCATAAAGTTGTAGTAGGATATTCAAATATCAACAATTGATTCACCTCAACAATTAAGTCATATATTGAAATATAGGGCGATGTATCATCTGTCGAATACCGATAAAATCGTTATATGAGGAGAGCAAGGGGAATAGTTCCTAAGAAATAAAACGGACGGCGCCACAATCGAAAATTCCATGTGATTTGTGATGAACCATCTTTAACTAGAACTCATTAACATTGTCAGACTGATATGTCATTCAGTTCTGTTTTAACATTCATCGGAAGCAAGCAGCATTGAAGATTTTTGTAAACATGGAAAAAAGTGAATTTCACGCCTTGATTAAACATTATTTCATGCGTGGAAAAAATATTACGCAAACCAAAGCATCGCTTGTTAAAGATTATGTTTACTCCTTACCATCGATTGGCACGACTCACAAGTGGCTTATTGATTTTCGTTGTGGTAGTATGAACACGAAAGACGCCGAACGTTCTGGTCGTCCAATTGAGGTTACAACGCCAGAAATCGTCGATAAAATTCATAATATGATATTGAACGATCGGTGAGTTGAAGGGCACGAGATTGCTGAGGCTATGGGCATTTCAACTGAACGGGTACGGAACATGTTGCATTAGTTTTTGAATATGAGAAAGCTATCAGCCAGATGGGTGCCCCATTAGCTTCCTGTTGACAACAAGCGCGACCATGTGACAACTTCAAAGGAGTGCTTGGCGATATCCAAGCGCAATTGGAAGAACTTTTGTTCGCCGTTTTGTAACCGTGGACGGAACATGAATCCATTAAAACACACCAGAGACCAAATAACAGTCGAAACAATGGACTTGTCCTGGCGAATCGAAGTCTAAAAAGGCCAAAGCGGTATCGTCCATATCGATTACCTTGAAACGGGCAAAACGGTCATCGGCGTATATTATGTACAGCTGTTGGATCGATTCGATGCCGATTTGAAGCGAAAGCAGTCGCATGTCGCAAAGAAAAAGTGTTCTTCCACCAGGACAACGCACCGGCACCCAGGTCCGCAGTCGCAATGAAGAAATAGCATGAATTGCGCTACGAATTGGTTCGTCATCCATCATATTCTCCAGATTTGGCCCCTGCGATATTTATCTATTTCCAAACTTAAAGAAACGGCTCGGCGGAAAGAGATTTGGCACCAACGATGAGGTCATCACTGGAAAAAACGCCCATTTTGAAGGATTGCCAAAATCGTATTATTTGGAAGGGATCGAAAAATTAGAAAAACATTAGACAAAGTGTATCGGGCTACAAGGAGATTATGTTGAGAAATAAAATAAATCATTTCTTGTTTCATTTCTCGGGGACTTTCCACCTAGCCCTCGTATATCAATCTATAAAAGCTCAATTCTCCTCTTATTGTCTAAACAATCAGACATATGCTGCTCGTTAAATTATAACATCTTCAGTTAACCGTTTCATGGGATCATAAACATGAAGTTTAGTGCAATAATTAACATTTCAAATTGGTGATGCGAATACACTGGAACTATTGCTCATATAAATCTCATCCAATATGTTCAACATATGTTTCAATTACGCCGCGTCACCTTGAAACCGAACAAATCATTAATTTTCACACGTTATAACAATAAGGTCATAATAATGATTTACTAAATCTCGCAACGCCATTGTAATTTATGACAAGAAAGTCGGTAATAGATTATTCAAATTGAAAACACATATTATAATCTCAGGTTCTTGATTAACAGGTGTTTGATACAGCTATGAGGTAGGCAATAAACTTGAGTTATTAATATTCGCAGGTGGAATAAATTAAAATTATAAAGTACCCATTGTTATTACAGCTAGCTGTCATGAGCCTTCTTGTTTGGCGACCTAAACGAATTAATTAGGTGCTTGTCTAGTTGGCGTCTATTTATCTATGTTTCAACAGGGCGTCATATCATGAGGTTCTATGGTTTATAGATAATATATTCTGGCAAAATAGGGAAAACAAATTTTGTTCTTCCTATGTTACATATTTCAATCAATGGAGTTACCAAGATTAAATTCAACGCAAATTAAAAATAAATTCAAATTACAAGTATTTATAACGGACAATTGTAAATATTTACTACGCGTCTACGTACTAATTAAATAATAAATGGTAATTTATATATAACATTTTTTTATTTCTGTCTTGTATAATACTTCAAAATGTATACTCTAGATTTCTTTGTACTTCGATTTAAATGTGTATATTTCTTTTTTTTATTATACTTACATATTATATTATTTCATATCTATGTGTATAATAAAGGGTGAACCAGAGTCTCGAAAAAGTCCAATAGCTCCGTTGCCATTGGAGATATTGCCAAACGGTTGTTTTCATGGAATAAATACACAAACAGAGCATAATTGCATTCATATAAAGGATAGTCTTTATTAAGTAACACACCAAACTTATGTTTTTTCAATGGAAAATCCTATACTGTGATCATTATTTCGAAAGCCCCTATTAATCTGAGAAGAATGATGGACATACCATGGGTGTCTTGTTAACCGTTTCCGAATTATTAGACATTTTAGAGTTGAAAGGGGTTTACTTCAAAAAATCACTCTGTGTTTACTGATCGAGATGTAACCGCGATTCTTACGCGAGCAGTTTTTCAATATAATGGAAAATAGTATCCATTTGCAGAAATTTCACGAAAATGTGCAAAGTATACAGTGTGAACCATAACAGAAAAACACACATAACTTTCTTGATGAAATAGTCTTCTATCTACCAGTTGGTCTTTTTCAACCTTCAGTTCAAGAACTGAATGAGCTATATTAAAGGAACAATGTAGCAAAATGAATAAGGATACTACCTGGATTTTTAATACATTCATTACACGATGTATCTTAGGATTCAAAAATCTATGACAGAACGTAACCAGAAATGAAGGAAAGTTCATAGTTGAATATCGTACAAATTTTTAGGCAACTTTGATTCTAACTTGGGAAGGCAGTAACGATTCAAGTTGTTTGGGTTTTGAAGATTTCTATTGCTTTGATGATTTTCCATTCAAAAATAGGACGAACTAGTATTATAGTGTTTTCATAGAGAATATGATGATTAGTGTATATCTTTCGGTGTCACAGCGCTCATACTCTTTCATAGCCCTAACCATTATTCAAAATGTTTGTCCAATCTAGACTTCGATGCATTTTTTTTACTGCATGAGAGAAAAACCTTTAATGTTCGTAGAACATTCTGGCGTGAGCCAGAATGGAGGTTATATACACCAAGGAAGACCTTCTAGGCGAAAAGTTCTACAACTTCGTCGTTCCATTAAGTATGGTGGAAAGAAGTTCGATAGGTCTCGTGTTGGGCAATAAAGGAGTGATTAACTCCAACTCGTCTATTTCGCCTACCTGGAACCTCTGGTGGTGGAATAACAGACGAAATTTTTTATAAGCATAGAAAAAAGAGACCATCTTTCTACGATGTTCTAGAGAGGTCAATGGATTCGAAAGTTTGACATCACCAATCAGTTCTCTGTTGAGTAAAATCTCAGTTCACCAGGACAGGTCGAATTTATACTTTGTTGATTATGAGGGGCTGCTAGGATGTGAAGTAGATCACGCAATCGGAAACTGAATTTTTGCTAAGCGGTTTTCGCAATGAACCTCACATGATCGTCCCATCATTTTAAGAATTGTGGGATCCGCCTTCCTGGAGGAATACAAGCATGAGTTTTGACTCCATTATATATTAGATTATCTCTGTCTCTGTTCTGATCCTCTGGCTTCATTGAATGATATAGATGCTCTGAATCAGATAGCGGTAAAAAGTCTACCATCATCTGCAAAGCTGTGAATGAGACAGGTCTCTTCCAACAGATTGTTGCTATGGAGCACGAACAAAGTTGGTGCCAAGACAGATACCTGTGGAACACCAGCGTATGAGGAGCAAACTGCATCAGCCACTACGTGGGGTGATCTGTCTATCATTGGGGCGGCAAACCATATGTGGAAAGTTTCCCAAAAGGCCTTGGTGCCAGATTCGATCAAATGCTTCGGAGATATCCAAAACAACAGCAACACCATGGTATGCTACAAACACTTTCTGAAAGAACAGGACGAAGGGGATCCTCGTCCGGTGTGTAACATCAAGACGATTTAGGGAGCGTACAACCATGTGAAAATATTATATTTCTTCGGGTCTTCTGAAATACGAGACATGTCATGCTGCTGTGACGCATCAAGATTGGATAGTATTTGTTGACAGCGGAAGCATCCAATTCAACGTATCATCACGTTTGCAATATTTTTGGTAGATCTTGTTTAAAATATTGAAATAAATGGAATATAGATTCATTTAGATGATGCACAACTTAAATAGAGTTCTGTATATACTTAACACAGAACTTGATTATATATTCATACGCTTCAAAGTATGCTACGTGTATCCTTCTACTGAAATTATGGACTGATCAATAGCTTGGTACTATAGCACGGTATAATTAACATCATGCCATTGCTATTATATATGCCGCCAGGCAGTCTGGCGATGTTTTACATTTTATAAACTGCTTATTTTCCCATGCCGTTAACTTTTATTGGATATTATATTTATGAGTGTTTTATTAACTATCATTCTAAAAGTGCTAATGATTATTTATACAACAGAACGAAGAAACAGAACGAATTCTAGATACTGTATTAATTCAAATTTACATTTTTGAATTTTAAACCACTCTTAGCATAAATAAGCATAATAATTGAATCAATTGCCCTCCAATAATCCAATAAATGAACCTACACTCATAATTTAAGATTAAAGATCCAGATCATTTTGATCCTAATATATGTGAAACATGTTTGTTTCCATGTGTATATAGTTTGAATAACCTAATCGAATTGTTCCGTTGTCTGTACGTAAGTGCAAGAGAGTTAAAAAACGTTAGAACACATAAATTAGTGAATTGATTGATCCATTTTTATTCTCCGAACTATTTAACATGAGAGAATGTAATTAAAAATAAATAATTTTCACAAAAAAATATTGAATAATACAATATCTATCTATCGAATTCAAGACAATTACTCAATCTTAAGAACTATTTATTTCAAGTTGTAAATTGTAAGTAGACATAGTAGATACAATATTTAGAGGGGGAAATGACAAAAAGAAATCTGCTAATACTATTGGTATTATTGCCGAAGAAGAAAGCAGCAATAACGTCGCTGACTATTCAGGTAACATAACAGATCAATTTAGAAGGGGAAGTAACAAAGAGTTTGACTTTTCAGATAGAGTTCAGGCTATGTTTAATAATTATACAAACTGCAACATAACTATAAATATAAAAAATAGTTAATAAACGTTCCATATGTGTAATAATATATTCATTACTTAATGTGAGTTGGTTTTTTGCGTGTATTTATTTACAGTCTAAAATGGATATAAAAAACCGGTAGGGACCGATTTTGACGGCCTAGGTCGTCAAAAATTCAGTTCGTTGCTTAGCAACAGACTAAAATACTAGATTAGCATATTTTGTGGTCTAAAGTTGCTCCGAGAAAGTAGGCATTCTTGAGCGATTTCAGAAAAACGATATTTTCTTCATTTTTAGTTCACAAAATTTGATAACTTTTGTATTTTCTATGTTATTCTTTACATATTATTAGTCACATTTAATCAATGTTGTCCGAAACAATGTGTTTAATTCATATCCATAACTTTCTTGGAGCATTTTAGTACATCTAACACGGGAACTATTGTAAAGTTATCTTTGAGTCGGTGAATTCTTCGTATTCATTCTTATAACAAAGAAGAATGTGATAATTCAATACGTTATAACACTTCTTATGCCGTCCATTGTGAATACAGAATCCATTAGAATGTGAGAAATTTTTATGAGATGTATATAATGTAGAAATGTTATCTATTCAAATGAATACTGTTTCTTCCGTAACATAATATTATGACAGTAGTATTTAAAATGACAAACTTGTCTTATTTATATTATCTCGACTTCAATCATACATATTCCCTTTGAAAGATGCCTACCATTTACTGAATTGTATTGGAATAGTAATAATTAATATTTGTTGGCAAATAGTGTCGAACAGGTGTTTAGTCTTCTACAGGAAGTGCTAGAGATATAATGAACAACTAACGCCATCTATCCGCAAGGCGGTCCCTGAGACAAACCAAAGCACAGGAAAATAATTCAATAATTCCTCGAAGTTACGACGGGCTATGTTAGGACCAAGTAGGCCAGAGGGTGATACAAACCAATGTAAAAGTCAATACGTGAGCAATTACTTATTGCAATAAACTGAAGGACTTGACAAGTGTGGATACACTCTTTATATAATTTTTCTAGGGTGACTATTATTATGCAAATCGGCCGTCGAAGAACGATGGCGATATTACTTTTGGACCAAACCCTGTGCCTCATGCCATAACCTCACTGTTTGTGTTAAAAAAACTTATAGTGGGGTTTCAAAACGACGCCGTTGAAGATATCGATTTAAAATTTTTGGTGGTGGTAGACAACACTAAAACAAGAAATCGTTTTTTCTCATGATTTTTATTCTTAAATAGCTGCACTTTCATTTTTTGACTTCAGAACCTTCTGCTGTCTCTCGGGTTCTTATGAACAACTTCTGATTGGGCTAATTCTCTCTGGGGGACCCTTTAATTTAGGCCCAAGCAGACCTTGGTTCGATAAGTAGGTATATTCGGAGGGGCAGATTCTTTTTGCTTTGGGCCCTACGTTTGGCCCCTTTCATTTTTTGGACCCAAAACACATGTGGTCCCACAGGATCTTAAGTTTCAACATCAGTATCATTTCTATGATAAGGAATGGGTGTTTTTCCGATTTGGCCGAAATATCCACCACAATATGTAAAGAATATTCGAAAGAGTGTGTTGCTAAAACTGAATGTTAATCAAACAAAGTTGAATAACTCTATTGTTTTTGCTTTTGTCGCAAAACTTGTAAGTACGAATTAACATTTCAGTTTTCCATTTCTCATTACTTTACCTGAGAAATTCGGAAAAGTCGATGCATCGGATATACAAATCAACAAAAAGTAGTTAAAATTAAAAAAAAACGTGTGGCACTCGGGGACTGCCGCGGTGAAGCTATTGCATAGCATTTTTTCTCAACTTATGCAATTATAATTATTTATTTATTTTTAATTTATGCAGTATTTTTTTTCTTTGATATTAATTCAAGTTTTTTCTTTGATATTAATTCAAGTTACACTTTTTGAGCGTGGTGACTGACAAGAAAACAAATTTTTTTCTTTTATTGCATAAATGAGAAGTTAATATCGATTAAAATATTTTTATTATCTTACAATACATGTAGGTTATTCAGAAATTTGTTATCATTGAAACTATAGGTTTATGGTAACTGAATAACTGAAATAAGAGACATAAGTTTGAGACTTGATATCCTCTAAATATCTGGAAAATACCGCGTCGATGGTGGTCCCATATTTTGTTGTAGATTCTTGTGGATCATTATTCATTTTCAAATTCAATTTTTCCGAAAGAAAAGTTGACAACCGCTCTGATTTTTTATCAGCGAAGTTGAGATTGAAATCGCCAGCCAAGATAAGTGGAAATTTATTACCATTTGTACCAAGTATTTTCGACCCTTCTCCAGTGTACTCCAGTAAAGTGCGATGAATAAAATGCTCTACCTCGTCCAATTTTGGATTCGGATAAATGTAAATTGCTACCATGACTATGTGTAGGCCATTTCTAAGTTTGCATAAGCACGCACAAATATCTCCAAAAAATGAGCGCCTAACATTAACATCGCTAACGTGTGCAATATTTATTTCAATATTCGGAGTCATAATATTAGTTACATTATTATTATTTTGGTAAATAGCTACCCCACCGTTTGAATTGAACAATACAATCGAAATTAGGTATTTCAATCGGATTATCATGCGCCATGCAAGATTCGGTAAGAAGTAACACATTTGTTTGTCTCGTAACTGAATCTTGTAAATCGTATTTGTGACTATTTAGACTTTGGCAATTGAAAGTCATTATTGAAATGCCATTTCTATTACTAAGGAAATCTAAGACACTTTAAGCTGTCGTCTGAACACTATTTAAAGGCAGTCTTTTGAATTCTTGCAACAAAGATGCAGTCGATGCAGCTTGCCTTCGATTATTAAAAAAATTGAATGTAGAATTATCGTTTTTTGTCGTGATATACAATTTTTCAATATTAGTCACCCGAGAGAGCGCAACATAAACAGTTCCTGTTATTTTTCGTTACGGAATTTCTTGATTCGGTCGCCGCGCTCAAAGCCCGCGATAAAAGCTATATGCAATAGCTTAAAAAGATCGTTCAGTATCAATGCAAAACTTGCTCGTTCGACTGATGAGCTCAATCCAGAAGAGCGAAACGACTGCCTGGAACTATAAGTTTGTGAAGTTACTGATCGATCTGGACTAGAAAAATTATGAATCATCTTGTCCGTTCAAAGTGAAGTAACACAACAAAAATAAATTCAAATTGGATACACTTCTCAGGAGAATATTTAATATTCAGACAATGAATGAAGTGCACTCTACAGGAGTACATGTATTTTGATTCTATAAGAAGTTCCTAGTTGAGCTAAACCCTCGCTAGAAAGACATGATAATGCATAATATTTACAAACGTACACTACACAGTTCCCCAGCACAATTAGTGTAAAATTGAATTGAGCATATCTTGTACACTTCAGGAATTTTCCACATCACACAAATTGAATTATAAACCTTTACACCGTTAGTGTTAAATATTTATGCAATTAAAGCTCAAATAGAATTGTACAGGCAAGCAATTATAACACAACAGTAATTTTATTTATTATTTCTTCTGTGTAGAAGAACATTTAATTACAAAATTAGTATTAGCAACGAACACTGTAACATACAAATCGTGCAAATAAATCTCGAATAAGACATCGACATAATATAATCTCGCCATGTAGTTATTACAATCTATTTATTCCGGCGGCATTTTAAACAAGCTATACAATCAATTGTTTTCATTCTAATACACGAAGCTATAATTGAACAGAATTTAACAATCATTGTGTTAGGTTTTTTTGTGATACAATTGTATTAGTGATTATGATTAATTTATTTTGTAACATGACCTAGTGTTACATTCCCTCGTTTTACGACTTGAAAAAGTTACTAACTTGATGAAGAGCATTATGTCAAGTTTCAATTTATTCTATCAGTTGATGGCTTAAAGCAAAAAATTGATACTAAACAATAAATAATCATTGATTTTTATCAATTTTAACATGCTCTTAGTATTAACCTAACAGGTGAATATAAAGGTAGGACGCTGTCATTAGATTTTAAATTGACTAAATTCATTTAATAGCAAGAAGCACATTATTTCTATTACTTCCTAATAACTGGGTCAAGTAAACATGGATATATTTATGAAACCTTATAGTCTAAGAGCCAGAGCGATATTGATGGTCTGAACATTAACCCGATGGCACTATGGTTTATCGTTAGAGGACGGTTCAATGACCAATTTATCTCACAGACCGAATTTTCGCCGGCTGCTAGATCTCGAGATACAGCCTCCGCAAATTGTATATTTTTTGACGGGGGGTTAACCCTTTTCAAGTTGCGGTTACTTGAAAAGAATGCCATTCTTATACACTTCCAGCATGTGCCATCATTTTTTATCGTGTCCATTGATCAAGCTGACCAGTTAAAATTGGACCTAAAATGGACTGCAAGTTAACCCACCCAAACCTGGTGAAATATTGTTAACATACCCTATGCCATCAAAAATTATCGGTTCATTTCCGAGTAATTGGCCATTACTTGAACCAAACATTTTGTTGTTCTCATTTTGTGGCTAAACCTTGCGGATTACAAGGTAGCATGATGGCCCCATGTTAAATAACTTCATTGGACCTCAAATAAGGATTTAAAATTGGCATCACTCCTTGCATATTTCAACCCCTCCAAAACCCCATAAAACCACCCCCCAAAACAAAACAAGAAACGAAAAACGGCAGTTTCGATTTCAAAGCCAGCCAGAATCTCAATAATTGACTAGTTTATCATAAATTTGGTCATATTATCCATATTCATACTTTTTTAGGGGGTGGTTTTAGGGGTTTTGGGAGGTCGAAATAGGCAAGAAGCGATGGAAATAATTTTAAATCTTTATTTGGCCTCCAATAAAGTTATTTACCTTGGTGTCATCATGCTACCTTGTAATCCGCAAGGAATAGCCACAAAATGAGAGAAAAAACCATTGTTGGTCCAAATAATGGCCAATTACTCGGAAATGGACCGATAACTTTTGATGGCATAGGGTATCTTAACAATTGTCAACACGTGAATCTTATATATATTTGTATATTTTCTTCAGTTCAGTTAATTATTTTAAAACTGATAGATCTCAGATGAAAAGTAAAAGAGTGAAATGCCAGCGAGGAGCAGAGCAAATTGTTTGCGTTGATCTAGTAATTATTACGTCACAAAATGTCCACTGTAATTCAATCCAAGTGGAAAGAATTCGAAAAATACTTGCGTTGCCATGGTAACGATTAAAAATAAAGTCTTCTGATTGGTTGAAACAGGTTGATCCAAAATTTTCTAAGTAATAAGTCAAAAGTCTAAAAATACAGCTACCACAATAACAACAACATTAATTATAGCGAAACATCGGCGTATCATCTACTCCTGGGGCGCGAAATCCATTCGGATGCCAAGATTAATTTTATGTTTTATATATCTCATAATATTATCATCGCATACTACGTATAATTTTCCCAAAGCAATGACCTTTGATAATTTGAAAGAAACAATCGATTCAGCAATATGGTACATACTACAACTTTAGAGAAACATAATAGGCCTTTACTTACACGGTAGAAATAAATCAACGAGTCCCGCATGAGGTTTTATGAGTTTTCACATTCGAGTGCCCGCCTGATTGAATAATTATATTGTATGCTACATCGCCAGTATTATTGAAAAGAGTTATTATCCGGACCACTAGATTCATTTTCAAAGTGAATAGACTAAGAGCATGGGTCTCACAATATAAAATATTCGATAGTTACTCAGAGAATTTCAATTATTAGAATATACAGGGTGAGCAAATTTCGAAGTTTTTATATGGTAACTCGGTAACTAGAGGAGATACAAAAAAAAATGGAAGTTACAAATTCACTGGCTGAAACAAAGCTACCGTCTCTTGTTTTCGAGTCGCTTTTAATGTGTAAGTCTTTAATAGCGAAAATAATATTCAACTATATTACTTTTTTCCCATTAATCCCAAATAGACAGGTGTCATTTATGACAGTGTTTATTCGTTTGTCAGCAAATTTCAATTAACGATTTTGTTTCCATGATAATAACAATTAATCATTCAATCGTAAAGGTGAAGATGTCTTACGAAAATTAAATAATTTACTACGATTTTAGGGTTTAAATTTGGTGAATAGTCTATAGCAGACCGACGTCACGGAGCCTAATATGGTGTGTATTGTCTGTCATACAAGAAGTACAATGAGCTGAACTATCATGGAATAATCTGTCGATCCATAGTTCAAGGTTTGATGCTCATGGTCATGACAGTTCACAGAATGACAGCTCATGACAATTCATAGGGCGACGGATGAGTCCATAGTCGACACTCCATATTTATACACCTCTGTAGTCCTCCATTACTATAATACGATGACTATGCCAACCAATACCAAGAGCGAAAGACATACAGGATGTGAATATCCTGAGCCAAAACACGAGGGTTACATTTACTCCCCAATTTATTCACAATTTCCAACCCAATTTCCCCACAGGAAATAATTTTGGCTACTGGAAATACGGATATTAAAGTAAAAATGTCTAATGAAGACGATAGGTTATAACAACGAATGACCCTAAATGCTACGAAGTAGTTAATTCCAGTAATTTCTTCGAATAAATATCCAATTAAGAGATAATTTTAAGCATCATACACGATTATTGCGTTAATCGCGTTTGAATAATATTCCTGTGACCGAGAATGTATCACCACAGGCATATTGTATATCTTCGAAGTAATACTGAGCTTTGTGTTGTCCATAATAGATTATTACATCACACAATGCAATACTATTATAAACTCCGAGTAATAGCAAGATCTTGACCTTAAGTTTTTTCTCTTGAGGCATTTGAAAACATATCGTATTTGTATACATTTCGAATTCCAATGCATATTGGCCGATCTTCCAAGGAATACCATAAATTCTGTACTTTGTGTTTAATGGTGTCGTTTATGCACTTCCAAATCATAGCTTCTTAAGACACAACGCCAATACACTACTAACACTATTAATGAAATGTTTTGCTTTGCGATTTACAATTAAATGTTTTTGAGAAATTAGATGGTGCTAATTAAAATTTGTTCGCACCAGAAGTGGACTCTAACATTGAGATTCTAAATATAGCATGACCATTTTCATCACAAACGAGCCTCTAGCTTATTGATGTCTTATTGATTAATAAAAACTTTTTTTCAATATGGTGTTTTAATTCAATTGGTAAATACTAGAAACATATTTTACTCCTCTTTGAGTATTACTACACATTCCCTATACCTAAATCCAAAGGTTTTAGAAATATTCAGCTTCCAAAATACGAATTATGGATTCGTGTCGTCGAAAACGTGAATAACAATAATAATATTTATTGGAAAGGTATTACATACAGAATTGACATAGATATATCGATTTTCCCAGACAAAGAAACTATTACTTCTTGTAGACTAGATAATTCCCCAATGGCTTTCTTACTACGAGTTTCAGAAATTAATTTTCTTCACCTAGTTCATTGTGTGGTTTATTATGCGGTCTAATTTTATATAGAGCTGATTCAAATTGAAAACGTTGGAATCTAGATATAGTTCTGTTGATGTGTAGAGATTTGCTTTTTATACATAGTTTTCACTATTTTATATTGAGCAGTATATGATTTTATGGGCCCCACCCCAACCTTTTATGCATTATTGCAGAATGGATTGAATGAGGCAATTGTTTGAATAGATAGATCGTCCTGACCTTTGCCATCAGAGATTGTATGTGAACATTCCATCTGATATATCTATCTATTGTCATACTCAAATACTTATCGAATTCCACTACGTCCTGTTTGAAACTACACAATTTTCATAGTCGCAGTTATTTTCGTTCGTGAACTATAATTCAATTCTGAGGCGAGAAATTTGGCTTGCAAGATTCAAATGACAGTATCTTTGTTTTCTGAACATTCAGTGGTAATAAGTTGGTATCAAACCAGTCGCGTAAAATACGTAAGATGCGCTGGTTTTATGACTTAAATCAAACCAAGACTTACGAACAAAGTTCAAGACAATATCATTCGCGTAGGACATTATCAAACAGTTCAGATCCAATGACAACAAAGTCTTCATGCAGATAAGAAACAGAATCGACGCAAGAACTGTTCCTTGAGGAACTCCGAATACCTGAATACTAGTCGTACATCAGTAGGGTCTAGAATTCAGTTTGATACGACAAAATTAAAAAAAAAGAAATAATCCATGTAATTCAGACAGGGCTCTGATATAAACCAAAATCTAATTAGCCGGTAAAATTGCGTATGAACTAAAATGTTATGTAAAATGGTAGCAATGAATGAAATTAACTACACAGTGGAATATTAACATAATACTTGTTAATTCTAGAATTTTAACATTTACTACTTGATAATTGATTACAAATTGGATACTAAATTGTGAATTTAACTTACATATCAATGTATTACTAATTTTTTCACCATACAGTGGCATCCTCAGAATGAGCTATCAACTGTTAAAAACTAATTTTGAAGATGTGGCACTAACGCATAACCCGATATGTAACAAAAAATCGATTTTTCTGTTACTGAAGCTCTTTAAAAATTGTAGGTTAATAAAATAAGATTCCATCCGATATGTCCCTCATATTGCAATCGGCCGATGGCAAAACTCAGTATGTTAGACATATCGGACAGCAGCGAAGCTATCGTGAATCCCGGTATGTCTGACTTATCGGATTATGACCTTATCCTATGAAATCTCTATGATTGTGGCATTTATGTAAAACTTTACGCCTGTTAGTCAATATTTTCAATTTGGTTATCTATAGAGAAAACTAGATACATATGACCATAGACTAAGGGAATGAAACAAAATTTTTCATTTCATTATTGATATTATAGTCGCAAATCTTCGATTAACACTCCATGTCTAAAGTATATATTGGAGTTAGAGTAAATTATCAAAAGTTCATGAGAAATTGTAGAGGTTATAATGTGTGGATACTTACATATTGAATAGATAAGAAGATGTGAAATAGATGCAGATGTGTTATATATCGCCTATGGTGGCGTGTTGGGCTCAGCATCTTCCCGTGGCCCTGAAATAAGTAAATAAATAATATCAATGAAAATATACAAATAACATGGAAAAAAACAGGTTTCTTTTTGTGATAATTCAAATAATGTGAGGGCAAATACTTGAACTTGTATTGTTTGTAGAATATTTTACATAATATAATGTTATGATGATATATTATAATATGTAAACAATAATTTTCTTCTATCTAGTTAAAGATCATATTTAATAGTATACCACTTTTGATCAACACTTTGTAATTTCATATGAAAATTGTGCTTAGTACTTATGCGGCGTTTACTCGTAGCAGTAGCTAGCCAGGCAAGTAAGTGTTTAGAGTTAGACGCAAAATATTTTCCATCTTGCCCGTGCCAGTTGTGACCGCGAAAGGATGAATAAATTCCATAACCACGCTTCCCGATAATTGCTCAAAGATCGCCATAAAATCTCATGATGCGTCCCCATAATAATTATTTGATTCAGGGAATCAATAAATACTGAAATCGAACAGCACAGTCAATGTTGAAAGATTATGGATTTTATTGATGCATTAATTTTCCCAGTTCTTGAGAATAATTAGTTTTTCATGCTCTCAAGCTCGAAAAGGTTCGTTATATCTAATTTTCGATCTTTTAGACTCAATAAAACAGATTCATCTTTCTCCGATCATATTTCAGAAACACAGGGTACACTTTTTCAAATTCAGATGTAGTTAAAACTTTGCTTGAAGGTTGGAAGGTTATGGGCGTAGGGAGAGAAGAACATCGTGCGGAAACATTTGAAGGTTATAGGCATAGGTGAAGTCCTCACTAGGTAAAGGGTTCTACAACTTCGCTGTTCGATGAGAAAATTAAGTCTGGTAGGAAGTAGTTCGGCAGGTCTCGAGCTTGACAATGAAAGAGTGACTAGTTTGAGCTCGTCTAGTCCGCCTATCTGGAATCTCTGGTAGTGGAACAACAGACGAGATCTCTGATGAACACCAACCATGGATATATCTATAGAAACGGGAGAGATCTTCCACTTTTCTACGATGTTCTAGAGAGGACTCTCTTCTGGATAGAATCCAAGAGCCTCAGCGTATGTTAGGGAACCAAACTCCAAACATGTGAACAGCACTCCAGGGCAGGTCGGATCTGTGCTTTGTAGATTATGAAGAGCTACTAGGACGCAAAGTAGCTCTTGTCATGGAATAGAAAACCAAGTTTTTGTAAAGCTGTTTTCGCATGATCGGAGTTCTAAATTGAATATAGAAGCAGTATAAATTTTCAAAGGTATAAAAAAATAACGACAGTAACATTTCAAACGATCAATTAGACCTAAACTACCATATTCTTTTCGATGTCATGTCTAGTAAATCTCGGCATTGATGAAACTGAAACATTGATATCGCGGGGTAACAGCCCGTCTTCTGGCGGTTGTATTTCCAACTGATTCCCCGTTATAACTTTGAATCGTGAGATATATTTTATCAATGGGTGGCCTTCTTAATAACATTCTCTGTGAGACATCAGCTTTCCGCCAGATGGCGTTGACATATCTAGATTCTCCAAACATTTTCCAATGTGCTAGTTATGCTTTTGCCAGAAATGGTTGATCAGTGACTTCATCGTCTGGCTCGTTCTACTAATGAAATAGCTCTCTGGAATTAATATATGTGTTGGCACTGTTCATTCCGAAGAATCAAAACTTTCTCTTTTAGAAACTTTATTTACATCCTTTCATTTGTAATTTCTTCCATCATAACGATTATATTCCTACTGATTGAATATCCCTCGAAATATTAGCCAGTGGGCTAGTTGTTCAAGAATAATCATTCACACTCCTTATGTTAAACGGTAAAAAGGACGTCAATTAACAGTGGACACAATGAAATAAAATAGTTTCAACTAATTCTTTATGAATTTGGAACAAAAAACCTAAATTTTATAATTTTCGCATATGCACTAAGATGGAATTGTGTATTTTCAATTGTTTAAAGATCCTTATATCTAATTTGCGATCTTTTGGACTCAGTAAAACAGATTCATCTTTCTCCAATCATAACTTTAACATACAGGGTACACTTTTCCAAACTCGGATGAAGTTGAAATGTTGCATTTTTTATTCTCTGACTACACGAGAGGGAAGCTATAATATTCGAAGAACATCGTGCGAATACATTTGGAGGTTATAGGCATACGTAAAGGGTTCCGCAACTTCGCTGTTCGATAAAAAAAGTCTGGTAGGAAGAAGTTCGACAGGTCTCGAACTTAACAATCAAAGAGTGACTAGTTCGAGCTCGTCTGGTCCGCCTATCTGGAATCTGGAAAATTGAATTATCTATAGAAAAGGGAGATATCTCACCTTTCTATGATGTTCTAGAGAGGACAACAAACTTGTGAGTGTGACATTATCAATCTTACGAATAGCTCCCTTCCGGATAGAATCCAAGAGCTTCCGCGTATGTTTGGAAGCTGTTTACATCCTTTCATTTGTAATGTTTTCCTTCATAACGATTATATTCCTTCCGATTCAATATCCCTCGAGATATAAGCCAGTGGGGTAGTTGTTCAAGAGTAATCATTCATACTCCTTATTTTAAACAGTAAAAAGTACGTCAATTAACCGTGAAGATAATAAAATAAAATAATTACATTTTTAACCAATTCTTTATGAATTTAGAACAAAAAAACCTTAATTTTATAATTTTCACACTAATGTAATTGTTTATTTTCAATTGTTTAAAGGTACTTAAAAGACAACTGGTGAAACACGAATCAATTGTCAGAGGGTCATCAAAAAATAAAACAAAAAAATTCAATTCAACTCCATGATTCCCCGTTAATGGCATCTTCATTGATGTTCGGTCTTCATCTTGATAAACAAATAACACGTAACTAACATCCTAGTAAATATCGGTGGAATGTTTGGAATATGAATTTATGATTATCGAATTCCTTAATGGGAAGTGAGTATAATTCAGAATTCAACCAATTATTACATAAATGCAAGTTCCTCATTGTAACCCATAACTATGGTAATAATAAGAGATATCAATCAAACATAGAACACGAGCTGGTAGTTGTTCCGCATCAACGCCAGTTATGCAGATGCTTTTGATGATAGGTGATGCTGATTGCTATGCATAGGACATATTGATATCAAAACTGGTTTTAAACGTATCATTGTTCCTTATGAACGTTACAATAAACTGTTACATGTCAATAAGCCTTTACTGCACTATATTTACATCAATAGAATTGATAATTTGATACATCCTGATTGAACAACCACTATGTATTACGCAACTTTCCTTACTAGTGGATTCTTCCTCGATTTACGTTATTCATTAGGTCCTAAACGGGAATGTGAAGATTTGTTACATGTATCGAGCGAAGTCGATTAACTGTAACAGAATCATCAAGAATTGTTAGCCGTAATAGATCCTTTACCGATGTATGTTATTTTTTAATTGGTATTTAATGAATTATTCCATGTCCTAACCGAGAACTTGAGAGGAAATATGTTTTAAGAGTTGCTCTAAAGTAGGCAAATAGCGACTGATAAAATACGATAGAGGAAATATACAAAACGTTGCGTTTGTAATTCTTAGGTAATCATTTTCAAAGGTTTTATAGCAGCCTATCGTTACATCATAATAGTGAAATATGTCAAATTCTTATTTATATTTTGTTACTTGACCACATTTCACAAAGAAAACATTGTAAGATCATTGTGAACCATAGACCTTTTAGTACATAGACTGAGCGTCAAAATATCGAAGGTAATTGCTTGGGTGGTGCCGTCGAGATAAGACAAATTTGGCGTCTCATTTGGTCTTGTCTCGCCTTAGCTCGTCTCATTTCGTCTGTATTTTATCTCGACTATTTATTATCTATCTATCTATGAGGTCGAGACGAGAGGACATAAAATTAGTCGACACGAGAATCATAGAACACACATTCAATCTTTAAGTTAAATTTATACTAATTCAATTGACTAAAATTCCTATAAGCGTCTTAAAAGAAGTATGTTCTAGGTAGAATGCTGAAATAGCAATATTTCTAGTAAAGTCTGACAACATTTTCCTATTACCTCATAAATCTTCAACATCTGGTTCGAAAGTGAATACTTAAGAGTTATATTTTGGTTTCAGTCTTATTCAAACATTGCTTAAAATGACCTCGAATATCATAAGTAGATTGCTATGCAGTGAATTCTTGAAATTTTGGAAAGAAGCGGACCATAATCACAAAACTCGAGAATTCGCATCTTATTATGTTCTCTTATAAAAATGTTATAATGTATTATCACCGGAATGTTGAACACCTGCCAAATTTGAAGTTAATCGGTCGACTAAATGTGGGTCAAAATTCACTTGCAAGATTTCATCCAAACGTACAAATAAATAAGTTAAATAAATCTTGTAAAAATCAAATCAAATTAGCTCTTAAGCTTCTTCGCCTAACTGAAGAGAACCGAAAGTTCGAAACCTATCAAAATGGCATCAATTCGACTACGGAGTAGTATAGACCCTCTTTGAACGCAGTTTCAGAACCGGATAACCTTGGCAAACCATATTTCGCAATATGCCAATTTGTACATACGGTTTGGCGCTTAGGGACCCGAATCTTGAAACATATTCTTTGTCCGAAGCAATCAGACTCTAAAGCATGTTTTGATCTTTTCAGTAAGGGAAAGGACCCTGAGACAAGTTGAAATTTTTTTCTGAGAAGAGAATCCACAGAAAAATGTTCAAAAACCATGAAAGATTTGTATAACTCACGTAGATGCAGACACTGGTACAACCTTTGCGCCTTTGCAAAATGGACAAACATTATTCTATGCGTTTGAGAGCAACTTCTTGAATAACAAATTCAACATAAAGTCAAACTGGCTGTTAGGCTTCTTCGTCTAACTGATGAGAACCGAAAGTTCGAAAGCTACCAAAATGGAATCAATTGTGTTATTTGACCTCCCATAAAACCTTTATTGATAGCTTTTTTATATACTTTAACTACACGAGAGGGAAACCTTTAATGTTCGAAGAACATGGTGTGAGCCTGCAGTGGAGTGTTGAGAGAGGAAATAGACATTCGAATTTTTCTTGAAGGTTCGGAGGTTATAGGCATAGGATAAGATCTCACTAGGAAAATAAATAGTTCCACAGCTTCGCTGTTCGATGAAACAATGAAGCCCGGAACTGAAGTTTTTGTGGAGCGATGTTCGCAATGTTCTGCTATTGCTAAATAGGCTAATGACCTTTATATCGAGAATATTCCTTTTAGTTTAACATTCAAAGCATGAGCTCTCAATCAATTCCGTAAATTACCGATTAGTCACATGATCGTCCCATGACACGGTGTTGTTGATGGTAATCCCGAGAATGATTATGGAAGACTTCATAAGAATAGTTGTACCTGACATCATCATATTAGGGATTCTGGGATCCACCTTCCTGGAGAAGACGCAAGCTTGAGTTTTGGTTGCATTAAGCTCTACTATATTATCGGATCCCCATTTCAAAATCTTTGTCAGGTTTTATTGGATGGTATAGAGGCTCTAGATGAGAAAGTCGTATGAAGTGTATCATCTGCATCTGCAAAGCTGTGTACGGGACAAGTGGTCACTTCCAGCAGGTCGTTTATATAGAGCAGAAACAAAGTTGTTGCAAAGACAGATCCCTGTGGAACACCATAGTTGATAGCCATTGTATCGGAGGATACTCCGGTAACCACCACATGTAGTGATCTATCTGAGAGAAAACTCGATAGTAAGCGAAAAAGTTGAAACGGCAAACCATATGACAGAAGTTTCTCAAAAAGGCCTTGGTGCCAGACTGAATCAAATGCTTTGAGGATATCCAAAGCTGGAGATTCCCCATTTTTTTCAATAGATTTCTGCAATACATGTGTTACGTAGGCAAGCAGGCCTCCTGTTGATATTTGCTGACAAAAACCATATTGCCGGTCATCCGCCATTTTGGAGCTCTCTAGGTATTGGATGAGCTCGATGTTGATTGCTTTCTCCATCACTTTAGAGATCACAGAAAATAGTGTAATGGTTCTATAATCATTAGGAATCATCTTCTTTCCTTTTTTGGAATTGGTTGGAATCTAGCTATCTTCCAGCTGAAAGCAAACACATCAAATTCGTATGAAAGGGTAAACAATCTGCAGAATACTGGTGTTAATTCAGGATCACATTACTTGAGAACAACAGGTGGAGTTCTGTCTGGCCCCATAGACTTTTTGGTATTGAGATCAAGCAGAATGTGCCTGAATGTGCACTGACGGAAGACAATTTCAGGTTATGGCTATCGATGGCAGGGGGGGTCCTTTCCTTGTAAATCCAAAGTGGAATTTACAAACATTCCAGCAAAAATCTTAGCTTCTTCCTGTGATGTAGTAGCCAGTCTACCATCATCTTTTGTTAGGGGAGGGTGCTATTCAATTGATTGTGTTTAATACAATGGTGAGGTGTTCGTTTGATGGTATATAAAGAGATGACAATTATGACATCTATGTTTGATCACACATACCTACGTCTTTTTTTTACAAATAGCACAGTGTTCAATATTCTAATCTGAAATCAATACCTTGATTAATATTCAACGTTATGTATCCAATATAAAAACAGCTATATTACTAGCTACCTTTTATTGGATATGAATCCTAATATTTTGATTTGAATTTTAGAATAACTAAGTGTCACGATAGCTCATGTAAATAATCCATTTCAACGCCAATATTCATGAACCTTTCTTCAGACACATCATTAATATTAAAACTGCGGTACACTTTAAAGATGTTAATGAACGAAAAAGTAGGAATTAGCACAATCGTTTGTGTCTCGTTCTCGTATGTGCTTCGTTATGCGTGATAAAACGAGTATTCACAGAAAAAATTTAGCATAAAGGATGTGACTATTTTATAGCATTATTGTGTAGTATTCATTGGGCGCTCGGAAATCTGAATGTGGGTAAATAGTAAGAAATCTCATGAATTGCAAATAACCGTTGCAGTTTACACAGGTTCACAGTGCACGTGTGCTGGATTCTGAATCACTGCATGCCGAGATATCTTCAGCCAGTTTGATGGCTAAAGTTTGATGCTATCGAACGTTTTAAATTGATGTGCTTTCGGGTAGCGGATCTTCGACTGAGACTTACTATCTCTCATCGTTTTAGTTTTATGTCAATTCACGCTTATCTATGGAAACCAGCATTTATCCCGATCTATGGAAACTTGCCTTTGTATAACAATACGTTTTTACATGAGTCTGGCAGCAGAAACAATTATCATTAAGATCGTAAATGTCGATCAAACTATGCAACTGAAGTTTTAAAGTCTCACAAACCCGAGGGAATCTGGTTCGAAGTTTTGTGAGTCGTGCGAGGGCATAAATATCTATTAATGTATCACACTAGTTCATTATTGCATTCACTACATGAATTTTGAGGAAGAATCCTAAATTTCAATTTGAATTAAGAAAAAATTGTTTTCGTTGCTAGAGAAATGTTGTAATTGTTGGCGTGAACAAATTTTGCTGCTGTCAACCTTTAGTACTCAAAATGCAGGACAGTTCTAAGATTCCTAATGGAATTTTTTTTTAAATCAACACAAAACTTGCAACAAGAAATCGGGGGGGGGGGAGGGTTTGCAAGTTTCGTGTTGATTTTTTTATTTATTCATTATGACTAAAATAAAATAAGACTTCCCTTTTAAAGTTTCGATAATATATTTTTATCATTATCAATTGTTATGTTAATTTCCCATGTATTTTAAAAAAGAATGGATTTTGATTAATGAAATTCGTCTGCATCCGACTTGAAATCCAATTAAAACTGCAGAAAACATTATATCTGTTGTGAGTGTAATGTATGGTTAATCATCAAATTACTTGAAATGGATTGAATCTAACTAATTAAATACCTTAGATACTATTCTATGATTTTACAAATCTAAAGAACTATGATTATTTTATGAATTAACTATTCTATTATTTACATTTCATTCCTATCTCTAACAACTAATCGAGTTCAAAATAAATCTTTGGAGTTCAATTTCAAAAATTTTACTGTCATAAATGTATCAATGTCAGATAATACATATCTTTTTAAGAGATATAGAATAAAATTTTCTGAATTATGAAAATAACTTAGATAATTTAACATAGGAATATAAAGGCGAATAAACGTAAAACATTGAACCATGGCGGGATTCGAACCCACATTCCTGGATATCTAGTCCATTGTGTTTACAAATAACATCACTTTGGTTCCGTCAGTCTTATATTTAAGTAAATATAAACCTCATTGATGAACACAGTGCGATTCGATGCTCCGCTATAGATCAACTATTCACGAACATTCATTTAAGTTCAATCGTTTTGAATTGAGGAGTTTAACTACGAGTATTACTATGATTGACAATCACTCTGACAGTACTCTTTCAATGACAGCATTCCGGTTCTTATATATTTCAATAGAACTGACTGAGAAATGTGCTGAGTAGGTATAAATTACACCGAAGTGGTCTAATTGGTGAACACACTGGACTAGACAATATTTTACGTTTATTCATCTTTATAATCTTATATTAAATTATCTAAGTTATCTTCATAATTCAGAAAATTTTATTCTATATCTCTTACTGTACTGACACGAAATTGTGGCCAATTAGGCAAAGAAACCGTAACACTTGTATATACTTTTTTAAATTTATACCTGGCCGCTGCTGCGCGCTCCAACGACATCGCAGTAGTCGCGCCAGGAAAAACCAAGTCAGTTCACCGAAGCTACTCCTCCCCACCGGTTGGTAAGTAGCTTCAGATTCCTAAATCGTGTGCCCTAAGTAGCCTTATTGAACGACTGCTTTCTGTATCCGGCCTCTCAAAATCTGTGCAGGCTGGAATGATCTTTAAGTTGGAACGCAAACTTTGTGATTTGGGTATAGCGTGCGGAGCTCGAACAGGAGATATTGATACTTTGTTCATTTTTCCTCCTCTTCCAAGACTATGTTCTTCTCGGCTGGAGCACCCGTAGAGCTGCTTATGGCGATGGTTGTCAGATGAGGCAGCTTTTGCCGGACATGCCGACAGCAGGTGGAAAATCGTCTTAGGCTCCACTCGACAGGACCAGCAGCTGACATCGGGAATCTGCATACCCATCACGTTGCGGCGATATGCCAAGGTGTTGATTACGCCAACTTGGCAAGCTGAGGTAAATCCCTCGGTCTCGGATGTGAGCCCGGCTGACCTTAGGTACTCAAAGGCCTTCCTTGTTGACATGGCGAGCGATGTTTCTGTAGAAAACTCTGTGAATCGGCTCGTCAACATGTGGCCTGAGCATGAGATCTCGCTCCGCAACATTTATCTAGGCTTTCAGGCGGAAAGGTTGCAACTCGAGGTCGTCCTCTTGTTGATCTCCTCGATTTTCGAGACCAAGTTCTTCCGAAGGTTTTTGTGCTGCCTTAACTATAAATGCCCCCACTCCGGCTAATTCGGGAATTCTGACAAGGATTGGGATTGGTTCGAACTCCTGAAAACTCTACACGCTATAACTCAGCACCACACTTCGATGCAGACCGTCCAGACTGAGGAGTTCCCTACCTCCCTGGTGAGGTGAGAGATAAATGCGAGAAACGGACGACCTAGGAGGCTGATGAATATGTAACATTTTCCGGGTGTTTTTGTCGTGTCCATAGAAAAAAAGAAGTGTTGTCGTTTGTAGAAACTTTTCAGCTATAGCTGTTATTAACTTATATTTGATTCAATTAACAGTAGATTCTACTTCACAGTCTCAAATTTCTTTGCAAGATCAATGAATATAGCTCCACATTTTAAATAGTTTTATAGATTTCTTGGGTAAGTAGATTTATCACGTCCTCAGTATTTTTATTTTTCCTAAAATGGAATTGTCAGTTCGAAAGTTACTCGTTAGATTCGATGATACGCATTCTTCCTTCCTATTATTTTGTGACGTTACGTACATTGGAGATTAGATGTAATAGATGTTTTCCTCATATCAAATATATGTCAGTAAAGAACGAGGCTAATCGAAACATATAACCCACGAGGTTAAAAAGCATGAAAAATTTTCATATTCCCTCTCCTCGTGTATAAATATGTATGTGTAATATATCACTGATTGAAATAACAGTAAGAATATGACGTATGGTCAACCAAGTGTAAAAGGACCAGGTGCGTGTCAATAACCACTAGTGTATTGGCATACAATAGCGGTTATGAGAATTACCACTGCCACCACAGAAGAAACCGCGTTTTACCATCACCAAACAACATGTGTTTAACTTTAATTAACGATAATATCGCAAACCATCTATCTCTATTATTTCAATCTCAACGAATACTCTTTAGCTACGACACTTGAATCTTATGCATACGATGGAACTATACAATTCATTGCTGTTGAACATTGATTTATATTTTATTGGGAATCTTTTATTGCATATTCAACAAGAACGAATCTTACACTTATCACTTTAATAGAACATTCCCTTATTATTTTTCATTATCAACGCAAAATAGCCTCCATTCAGGGCTGAGTAGGCAAATTTATTTAATTAAAGCATAGTGGATTCATGGAAATAACAAATATTTCACAAAATGAACAAATGATGTAATAAGTGGTATAAGATCGTAAATTTTCTTTTCAGGTAAATATACCAGGAACAGGAAGAACATGCAATATCATGATTTGGTTGCTAATATTATGCCGGATGCGCCAGGCCAACTCAAAATTTATCGATAGTATTTATATGAGAATTACGATATTGGTATAGCTATAACAAGCTAGCTATTAGGAAGAGGCCGCTATGTAAATCCGCAAGTTGTAACACTTGATATGCATATTTCAAATTAGTTATAAACAGCTAAAAGCCTGAGAGACGTGAAATTATACTCTATGTTATGTGAAAGTTCAATTTGAATTGACAGGGATATCCATGTTATGGAATGGCCTGTCACAGACATTATGTGACTGTCTATGTATCAGCTGTCTGTCATGTCAATTGTACGTGATTATATTAGCAGTCACATACGTCAAAATAAATCAAATCACTTTTCTCGGGATCATCACCAACACCATTCGCTCATGGAATGATCATGTGACATCCATTGCGAAAACCGCTTCACAAAAGCTTGGTTTTCTATTCCGTGCAAGACTACTTTACATCCCAGGAGCTCCTCGTAATCTACAAAGCACATATTCGACCTGTTCTGTAATTTGTAGGGAATTACTTATAATTTGTATTTTACTAATTAAATAAATGAAAAGTGTAAATAAATTAATTATTTATTATTAAAATATTTCGTTAAATATATTAATTTGGAGGGAATTGATTTTACTCAACTATTCATTAAATACTTTTAGAGAATTTTCAAAGTTATTTTAATTTTATTAAATTATGAAAATTGGAATAAGAAAAATGCTAGGCAGAAGCGATTTGAAACGGTTAGGAAAATGTTTATTCATTTATTAATTATAATTAATTCTATATTTTTATTATTGAATATAAATTATTTAAATACAATTTGAATAGTAATTAAATAGTTAATTTTATTAATAAAAATTTCAGCTAATTTTTCATCTAATAGATAGTAGATGAAATTTTAAAAGTGTTCTTTGTAAAAAAAATATTACATAACTTCATTTATGAATAATTTCATACAAATTTATGAATTTTTAATGAAATTGTGGCTTCTTTAAATTTACTAGTATAATTTGAATTTTAAAATAAATAAAATTCATGTCATCAGCACTTTAACAGTTCTCTTGGTGGATAAGGGTGATTGTTTCTTATTTATGGTGTTACAGTTTATTCACAGTGTGAACTCTCTTATAGTTTATAGTTGAATGTTAACACAATCAGCTGGACTTTAATATTATTATCATGAAGGGGAACGGTATTTTCGAAGAGCATCATGCAAGCAACTCTAAGGTCAAGATATGACTTCCTTACTAATATAGTGAATATTGTAATTGTTGCTGATAAGATAGCATTCATTCAAATGCAAATTGTTCAATCGGCCTTGAAATGGCGAAACTTCTCGGAAAGAATCATGTGTAATGCAGAATATAGGGATGATGAGAATCAATAATTTGGAATACTTCAACTTGTAACTGTATCATCAATGTTTCTCTAATAGTAACCCTCACTTTCACACGATACAAGGATTATTATTTAGATAGTCATACTACAGATCAACGCCTATCATATACAGGGTGTCCCAGGTTTTAGTAGCAGAACTTCGACAGTCGATAGAAAATTTGATTTTGAGAAAAAAAGTTCCTATTAACATATATGCACAGACGCTTAGTTTTCGAGATACATGGGTGTTGAAGTTGAAAAATAAATCTCGTTTTTTGCGAATATCTCCGGAATCGTTCATTGTACAGAAAACACCTTTTGCAAGCATTTTCTACTCATAGTAGGCTATGTTCGGTGTGAAACAAATTTTTTTTTCAGTCGTAATTGGTGAATATTGTGAAGGGATAGTGGGTGTTTTTATCCCCAACTTCTACGCCACTGGAAAAAGTACGGTTTTGAGACAACCGTTTGAACCGCCAATGCTTTCTACACAAAAAAGATACCATTGGTCATAAGCTCTCTTAAGTTGACCGTTTCCGAGAAAAATCAACTTTTATGTTGAAAAACATGGTCGATTCTTACTAATTTTACAAAATTTATGCAAACGTTAGAAAAAGTAACAAAACCAAAAAATTGACCATGTTTTTCAACATAAAAGTTGATTTTTCTAGAAAACGGTCAACTTTAGAGCTTATGATCATAGGTACCTTTTTGTAGAAAACATTGGCGGTTCAAATGGTTGTCTCAAAACCGTACTTTTTTCAGTGACGTAGAAGTTGGGGAGGAAAACATCCACTACCCCTTCAAAATCTTCACCAATTATGACTAAAAAAAATTTTTTCATCACACAGAACATAGCTTACTATAAGTAGAAAATGCTCGCAAAAGCTGTTTTCTGTACAACAAACGGTTCCGGAGATATTCGCAAAAAACGAAATTTTTTTCTCAATTTCAACAGTCTGTATCTCAAAAACTAAGCATCTGTGCATATATGTTAATAGGAACTTTTTTTCTCAAAAATTTATTTATTAGTAAAAATTTTTATGTAAGTGTAAATTTTTCATCTTTATCATTTTTGAGACGAAATTTGAAAGGTACACTTTTATAATTTTTCGTAAGTTTATTTTAGTACCTAATAAACTTATTATTTTTAAATTTTTTTTCTTAGGTTATTGAATATGACAAATTTCTTTATGTAATAATTATAATTAAGAACTAAATTTCAAAATAACTTGTAGGGAATAATTATTAATTTTTAATTTATTAATTAAGTAAATAAAAAGTATAAACAAATCAATATAATTAATTAATTAATTAATATTTGTTGAATATATTTGCTTGAAAGGAATTAATTTTATTTTACTATTCTTTAAATATTTGTAGCGAATTTTTGAAGTTATTCAAATTTTATAAGAACATTATTTTTTCGTTGAAAAAAAAATTCAAGATGATAGTTGGAATAAAAAAACTGTTAGCCGAACAGTTCAAATATTTATAAAAAATATTATTTATTAATTAACCATAATTATATGTTATATTTTCATTATTAAATTTATTATTATTATTCAAATATTTTAATTATTTAGTTTAATAATTCTATTAACAAAAATTTGTCACTTTTTTTAAGTAGAGTCGATATGAAGTTTTACTGTAGCTTTTATATTATATATTTATTCAAACTACATGTAATTGTTTTAAAGTGATTAATTATATATATTTTTAATGATATAGTTATAGTTTACAAAAATATTTTATTTACATCAAAATGTTAGCTTTTAAAAGTTTAATTTAAATAAAACCGTTCTGTGAATGAGTTTAAAAACATCCATACTTAGCAGTTCAAGTTTTGGGGGTTTCCGTGATGAGTGATTCAGTCAATCAGTCAGTCAGTGTATTTGTCTTTTATTTATATAGATTAGCCAAGTAGATAAACTTCCGTATATAAACAAGGTAGCGCTTATCAAATCTATTCTACGAATTTAGAGATTATTAAACTGAGAAAATGTAAATTCACCAAATTCTTCAGTGAACGATTGCGAATAAATTTATACTTAAATTTTTATTGTCTATATCATTTAGTCGTTGTATTGAGTGAATATAACGAATTGAATATCTATGATGAAGTGCGAACGTCAACCATTCACAATTTTCAAATATTCTTATGACAAAACGGGGTTGTCTTACAATTCAATACAACGCGTAAATTGCCAATTGAGATGATTTGTGGAATGAAATGAACAAATAATAAACTAGTCGAAGTTATTAGATAGGATATATTTTCAATACTCTCTGAGAAAATTAGTTGCAGTACGTATATATGCATAATAAATTATAACTAAACGTGCAGATGGACGTCCACTTGTTGGAAAAGGAAAGATAAAGTAGATAAACCAATTATTAAGCTTGTTAGTTCGATTTGCATAATAATTTCTGTTTTTCCGACGCAGAATGCGTATTCCTATGTCAATCATTCGAAGCACTGAAGTAATTAACCGTCACCAATACTCTCATTGGTAGAATCATAAGTTTTATCGAAAACCGGTTGCATAGTAACGAAGACATCCAAATTCCTCACCTGATGATTTAGTTTAGACATAAGATGAATTGGCTTTAATAATAAAATGTAGAACTAGAAATCCCGATGTTGGAGTAATTTTGTGCCAAACTGCATTCATCACTCTAATAAAAGTATATGGAATTGTGATATTTGATGGAGCCGTTGGTCGAAGTGAGTGAAGTCGCACATTATCAATATATTAAACATACTAGAAATTCAGAGTGATTTTGAGTTGTGTGGAGTCACTTCTGCCAAGCTCCACCCGCTTTGATAAGTTTACTCAGAGATTACAATATCGAAGCTACCATTTGGTGACTGAATAGAACTTGGGCATAGGATTCCCTCAATTTTCGTACATAACAATGTTTCTTAACAAGATTGATCAATATTCATCACTCAATCGTATTCACGTTCAATGTTGGTTCAATTGTTCCAAGCGAAAATATTAGCAATCACAGCATGTGCTCGAATTATGAGGGAGAGAGCCTATGAGAATAGACCAATCACAATCATAACCTAACAGTGCTCAAGGCACTGGAGTCTACAGAATCACCTCACGATATGTACTCGATTTTGTAAAGGAACTAACGGCACTAGTGAAGAACCCCAATAGAGTGACTTAAACTGCCGTCGCACTCGCTAAAGCGGGAGCGTAACAACCTGTGGCATTTCTCATGCCACAGCGAAATCTGTAATCCAAAAATGACTCGAGGCAGAGCACCGTGCCTATTGGAGGGAACTGCCCCGTATGTCGCATTTCAAGCGACTAATGGGATATCTCCAGCAGCAACGAGAGAAAAATCTACTGAAGTTCAGCAGACAAGAAACACGGAATCTTGTAGCATTCCTGACCGGCCACGCCCCATGCAACAAACATCTCTGCACGATGGGTTTGGTAGATCAGCCCACATGCAGGGGTTGCGGCGTGGAAGATGAGACATCCATTCATGTGCTATGTCAGTGCACGGCGTACATAGCTTGGAGACAATAAAACTACATCCGAGGAAATTAGAAGTATCCCCTATTTCAGGCTACTGAATTTCATAGGACACACCGGACTATGAGGGAACAATGAGACACTAATGATCAAAGTGCAGTGAGGCTCCCTCTGAGAAGGTGAACCAACCTCAGAGGAGAGAGGTTTCAGTCAGTAAGAATCTCGCACAACCAGGGGCACGGGCACTCGAGGCGTCTATGCAAAATTTCCCCTCCACGCAAAAAAAAGTTATTCAAATTTATCTAACAGTTGAATGTGGAGAAATTGGAACTAGAATATCATGTATCGTTCGATAAATTAATTTTGAATTCTGTACACTAAAGCCACCACTGAATTTCTGATCAATTGTTGTAATTGAAAACATTACTCATAAGTTGAAAATGTAATAATGAAATTGAGATTAAATAACTGGGTATAATCTTCGACAGCACCTCACATAAGGATCTCATCTCGCAGCGAGATATAATGAAGCTATATTAAGGTCCAGCCATTGTAGTTCACCATTAATTAATTATCGTAATAAATTAAAGTCTATTAATCGCAAATTTGTTAACAAAAAAAATTTATCGCATTAGTATTTTATTAAATATGGCGTGATGGGCTAGCTTGACAGTGTAGTTAGCCCAACCGATCCAAACACGGTATTTTTCATAGAACATTGATGAGAAGCTATTTATTGCAATTAGTTACGTGATCAAATTTTTCGCGGTCCATTGTTTTCTTGCTCTTAATATCCTGACATTTTTGTCAAGCGTTCGAGATCGAAAAAGCAGCAAAATATTCAACATACTGTTCATGAAAATGTCATTTGTTAGCCTCATTTCGTAGATTAAATAGTAAAATGTTTATATTTCTTTTGCAGAATGCGAACTGTGTTTACACACAAATACCCGATATGGAATTTGATAGTGAATATCACTAATGATAAACGAATTTCTCTTATGCTAATGACACACGTGTTACGATCGTACTGAATAATGATTTCCGACAAGTTGTGTTATTCTATGTTTTTATACCGATAACAAATCCAACAAAGCGACGTAAATATAAGGTTGTCAAATATGGTGACAGATGACGTTTGGTAACCGACTGTGGATTCTTTGTGGGCATAATTTAAAAATATTTTTTAATATTCAGGATGGTTAAAAAAAATTACGTATCTAAGTCATATTTTCTTAGATAGAATACTCTGTATTTGAGGTATAATTTGGATTGTAGAGCTACAATAAAGGTGAGTTGCTGTTACATGCCCTATACCTAACTGAAATAGTTTTTGAGATATTTAAAGATTTATAAAATTACAAAATAAATTTTTAAAAATTATAAAATATTATTATAAAGTATTTTTCTTTATAACTCCAGACATTACTCTTGTGACGAGGCATAACACTTGATAGGTCACATGAATCACTTATGTTTTATAATTTTTTTAAATTTATGTCGTAATCTTATAATCTTTAAATTATAAAAAATGTTTATTTCTCACATTCCTTTTTTTTGTGCAGACTCGTACTACCAGGTTTCGAGGTCAATTATTACACCTCATCCTCAGGTATATATAAAGAATGGCTGTGAAAATTGTATCAACATTTGTTAAAACAATTGTAAAAAAAATGTTATTTCAAAATTTGATCAAACTATTATTTTTAATTAATAATATTGTAATTAGTTAATTTTTTTAAACTTTTTAAAAAGATTTACTTACATTCAATACATAAATTTATTTATACATCATATGGCTTCATTTCCAGATAATTAAAGTTTATATAGGTATTTTAATTAATAATATCGTAATTTGTTAATTTTTTTTCAACTTCTTAAAAAGATTTACTAACATTCAATACATACATTTATTTTATACATCATATGGCTTCATTTTCAGATAATTAAAGTTTATATGTACAATTTTATTTTTGATTCATATAATTCATGTTTAACAGTTAGAATAACTGCTTTGCAGATTTCTGAATTTCGACTGTTAAACATGAATTATATAAAACAAAAATGATATTTTACATATAAACTTTGATCATATGGAAATGAAGGCATATGATGTATAAATAAATTTATGTAATGTAAGTAAATCTCGAAAAAACTGGTAGTACGGATCTACAAAAAATGGGTTGTGAGAAATAAACATTACAAATATTAATAATCTTTAAATATCTCAAAAACTGTTTCAGATACGTATAAGACACAACTCACCTCTATTTTAGCTCTAAAATCCAAATTTGACCTCAAATACAGGTTATTCCATTTAAGAAGATATAACTTTGAAATATAATTTTTTTTGAAACACCCTTTATATTAAAAAATATTTTCAAATTATACCCACAAAGGGTCGTAAGTGTACAAAATATGTACAAAATATCGCCTTCGTTTGAGAGTCCGTGTTGTATAGATTGGACCAACCTGTATAGTACCTTCATTAAAGTCAAGTACTTTAAGATTTTCATCAATTGTCTTGTATGTTTCAATACATACTATGAGGAAATAGGCTGGTTTAATAGTAATGCGTCGGAATTCTCCAAGCAAGGAGTTTATAATGCGGGGAGCATAACTAAGCCAAACAACCATTGCATCATTGTTAGTTATCATCAACTAAACAGCGAGAATAAATTACTAATTCATGCACGTGTACAGAATCACACTATTAACACTTTATCTGGTTAACCTTCTTAGTTTGGTTAGCGGAAAATGGAAAATTACATATATATATACACTACGTTTTGTGTCACCGAAATAACTGTCCCTTTACCTTGAACTTATACTTGATGCTCGGTTATATTGATATATGTCGAATTTGTTTAAGGTATGTTGATAATGCCACTTTACTTCACTCTCGTCCTGCATTTTGACTAGTGTTTCACAAGATATGATACGTGATATTTCCGAGAAGCCGAACGTTATCGTAAATATGGTGGCTGCTCAGTTTCACACTTGGTGTGAGGTCAATAATCTTATAATAAATGCGAAAAAACCATAATTGTGAGCTTCTCATTTTATTCAAATTTTCATATAGATAATTATAACGTTAGGTAGAATGTTCAAATAGCAATATTTTAATAAGGTCTGACCACCTTTTTCTATTACCCCATAAATCGTCAACATCTGGTTCGAAAGTAGATACTTGAGCGTTATATTTTTGGTTTCAGTCCTTCAGTCGTATCACAAACTGTGCTTTGATATGACTTTTAAGTTTATAAGAAAATTGCCAAGCAGTGGATTCTTGAGACATATTCATATACTTAAAACATCAATGTGTTACACTTCCGATTACTCGTGTTTCTGTTCGTTTCGGCGACGTGGGCATTTTTAGTTGAAATAAGTGCGATAAGAACGCCTTGTGATGATACAATTAGTTTTAAGAAATCACGTTTTAGACATTGATACGTCTGCTGATCATGGTCTTGAGACCTAAACGTACGTGAAGACGAAAATAATAAGCATATGTGTTAATGTGACCTATTTCCCGAGAATTTATATATGAAACATATAAATAATATTACCTGGAGTATGAAAAAAAAATTATACCATATCTCAATTAAAATCAATATTAGACCAAAAATATCTCATAAATGTTTGTTATGCCATGGTATAATGTCATCTGTCTACCAATGTCACTTGGTGAGAATACTCGTTAAGAGGGATTCTGCCCCCATATTTTGGTATTAAACAAATTGATGGCATTTCCCAATATCTATATAAATTATTCGAATAAATATAAATACCAACTATCATTCTTACGAGACTAGGCAAAAGTCAGTATTTACAGAAAATACATAATACTTGAAAATATGAAGAAACCACCTATATAGACTATATAGATATCAAACTCCATAATTATTTGTTAAAAAATATAAGAACTAATACTAGTTGTGCACCTTATTGTAATTGTATGATCGCAAATACTAAATTTACAATTCTGGATAAATAAAGTATTCTATTCTATAATGTAAATGATCGATTGTATTCTGGAAGATGTTTTTGTACTTTTCTTCCATTACATCATCCTTCAATTGCATATTTTATATGTTGAATGATTTAAATAGAAATAAAATAAATAACAATGAAAATAAGAACAGGTCTGTCTAGTCCAGATCGATCACGATCACGTCACAAACTTATAGTTTCAGAAATCTGTTTTGCTCTTCTCTTGCAAACTTCCTCGTTCCACAGATAATACGAGGGCAAGGTGAAAAGTATCTGAAGAATTAAACATGAAATGATTTATTCGGTCAAAACTTATTTTATTTCAAAACATAATCTCCTTGTAACCCGATACACTTCGTCCAACGTTTTCCTAATTTTTCGATCCTTTCCAAATAATGCCATTTCGCCAATCCTTCCTTATAGACGTTGGTTTGATCGTTGGAGCCAAATCTCTTTCCGCCGAGCCCATTTCTTCAAGTTTGGAAATAGATAAAAATCGCATCTGGAGAATATGGTGGATGACGAACCAATCCGTAGCGCAATTCAAGCAAGTGTGCCATTGCGACTGCGGACCTGTACGCCGGTGCATTGTCCTGGTGGAAGAGCACTTTTTTCTTTGCCAAATGCAGCCTATTTCGCTTCAAATCGGCGTCGAATCAATGAAATAGCTCTGCATAATATACGCTGGTGATCGTTTTGCCCTTTTCAAGGTAATCGATATGGACGATACCGTGTTCATCCCAAAAAACTGACGCCGTGACTTTGTTGGCCGATAAACCCACTTTGGCCATTTTCGGCTTCGATTCGGCAGGACAAGTCCATTGTTTCGACTGTTGTTTGGTCTCTGGTGTGTTGTGATGTATCTGTGTTTCGTTCACGGCTACGAAACGACGCAAAAAATTCTTCTTGTCGCGATTGAACATCGACGAACACTCTTTTGAAGCTGTCACACGTAGTCCAGGCAACGAACCAGAAAAAAAAATATAGTAAGCTATAATTCCAAATTTTTTTGTGCATTTTGTTCCTAATACCCCATAGATCATTCATGACTATCAAGACCGCGGGGGTCCTACCCCCTCAAAACGGGGTTTCAACCCCTCAGAGGAGCATTCTTATAAAAACAGTCCAAAATTAATGAATTAAGAGGCGAAAATGACCCCTAGTATGTTTTTTGGGTCGCTGATCACGATTCCGCAGTTAGTTTTCTCGGAAAACTCCCACCAGATGGGAAATTTGGAAAATTTATATATAATATATAATTTATAATTTTGTTGCAAAAAATGACATCTAGTAGGTTTTTTGGGTCGCTGATCACGATTCCCCTATTATTTTTCCTAAAAAACTCTCTCCAGATGGAAAATTCTGGAAATTTGAGATTTTCCTGAGACGTTTGTGAATAATAAAGTATAATTTTGTTGCAAAAATGACCTCTAGTAGCTTTTTTGGGGGGCTGATCACGATTCCGCTGTTATTTTTACAAAAAAACTGTCCAGATGGAAAATTCGGGAAATTTGAGATTTTCCTGAGACGTTTATGAATAATAAAGTATAATTTTGTTGCAGAAATGATTGGAGGTCATGACTAGAGGTCATTTTTGCAATTAAATTCTACTTCATTATTCATAACCGTCTCAGAAAAATCTCGAATTTCTCGAATTTTCCATCTGGAGACTTTTTTTGGAAAAGTTACAGCGGAATCGTGATCAGCGACCCAAAACACCTACTAGAGGTAATTTTTGCAACAAAACTATACTTTATTATTCACAAACGTCTCAGGAAATTCTCAAATTTCCCGAATTTTCCATCTGGAGAGATTTTTTTGGGGAAAATTACAGCGAAATCGTGATCAGCGACCCAAAAAATCTACTAGAGGTCATTTTTGCAACAAAATTATAGGTTATATATTATACATAAATTTTCCAAATTTCCCATCTGGAGGGAGTTTTCCGAGAAAACTAACTGCGGAATCGTGATCAGCGATACAAAAAACATACTAGGGGTCATTTTCGGCTCTTAATTCATTAATTTTGGACTGTTTTTGTAAGAATGCTCCTCTGAGGGGTTGAAACCCCGTTTTGGGGCGGGTAGGAAGGTCGACCCCCGCGGTCTTGATAGTCATGAATGATCTATGGGGTATTATTATCTATGGGCTTATTGCCTGGACTAACGGTCGAGCTTATTGTCAACTGAGAGCAAATGCGGCAACTCATCTGGCAGATAGCTTTCTCATATTCAAAAATTTATGCAAAATGTTCCATACCATTCGGTTGAGATGCCCATAGCCTCAGCAATCTCGTGCATTTTAACTAGCCGATCTTCCGAAATCATACCATGGATTTATTGACGATTTCTGGCATTGTAAACTCAATTGGAAGACCAGAATGTTCGGCATCCTTACGTCTTACAACCACAACGAAAATCAGTAAATCGCTTGTGAATCGTTCCAATTGATGATGATGAGTCCCCATAATGGTCAACAAGCGATGCTTTGGTTTGCGTAATATTTTTTCCAGGCAAGAAATAGTGTTTAATCAGGATATCAGTCTGAAAATTTTAATAGGTTCTAGTTAAAGATGGTACATCTCAAATGTCACATGGGATTTTCGATTGTAGCGCCATCTGTTTTATTTTTCAGGGACTTTTCACTTTGCCCTCGTAGGTAACGGCTTTAACTGTAATTTATTTGAAATTGGATTAAACCGGCTAGGGGTCTAAGGCAATAGATCTGGGACGATATTTGAAACGTTAATTAAAAAATTTCATTGACAGTTAACGAAGTAAACTTCAGTTTTATTGTTGTTATCATTATCTAATCTGAAATTTCATTTCTAAAACCAATTTAAAATATCCCGTACGTAAATAGCTAGTTTCTGAATGTTTCTATTTGTGTGTTATGTGGAGGAATTTTATAAGCAATATAATATAAATATCATCAAATGTAACAGAAGATAGGTACCATCATCATATTGAGAAATGTTTAAGCGGCTCGGGAAAATTATTATTGAATACTCAATGTTCATGGATGTTAATGGGGAGTTCCTCTAAGCGACAATAATTTGAAACTCGAGTAACAATTTCGCAGAACACGATATGAAAAAGAGCGGCATGTAATGGAATTATATCAACCTGTTTAACGTGTAAATGCGTTAAAATGTAGCATGTATAATTTTAATGCATATTACTTAATTAAACGAGTTCAATTAATCGAAGTAGATTAGGCCTCTAATTAAAATCTACCTAATAAGTAGTTGATATGCTCAGTATCCACAAGTGTGCTCATAATTATTCTACTATTAAAACATTAATCCGGCAATCAATTAGTTCCGTTTCTCCTATTTATTAAACGTATGATTTACGCACGCTGTATCGTTAGAATTCAATTCCTTTCGTGTGTTTTATATTCCGTATAAGCAACACGCTTTTATTTATTCGCGACGTTCTGTTATTTATTTATTAAATTATACTAGCTCAACGGGAGAAATCCGTTCGAGAGCTTAGGGGTACATATAATATAATTACAGAGTTGGAATTAAAATTAACTAATATACACAGCTTTACAAATATCATTAGGGTTACAACAAAATATGTCAACAGTCAAACCGATCATCTCGTAGAATCTACATATTTGGAAGATTTGGGAAAGTAATAACGTATTTGTTCTGCAGAGTGGTAGATAAAATGTTTGTGTGGAACGGGTGCGAGCAGATGTAACATGTGAATTCGTCCTTGTTGAAATCACGGGACAGTCAACCAGATTATGAATGACCTTATACAGGAATAAAATACTATGAATTTCCCTACGTTTATACAACTCTAGGCAAGAGAATCTATCTAATAGAGTCTGGTGGGAAAATTCAATAGATGGATAATTACCATCAGCTTCGAAGGCTAAATATCTTAAGAAACGCCGATTCACGCGCTCTATTTTATTTATATAAATTTTATAGTGGGGGTTCCTCACAATTGAAGCATATTCGAGCTTAGAACGAACAAATGAACTGTATAATATTATTATTGAACCACTGTTGCTGAATAGGCGGCAATTTCGGATGATAAAATCCAGTATGCTGTAGGCGCTAGAAACAATTGATTCAATGCGAGACGCAAATGACAATTTCACGTCAAACGAAACTCCCAAGTCTCTGAAACTATGGGAACGAGCAAGAGCTGTATTAACAAGTTTGTAATAATTGTAAATAATAGGCGTAATTTTCTTGGTGCACTTACTAATACTGAACTCCAGATTTATTACACACCAAGTACTGAGTGCATCCAAGTCATGCTGCAGTGAGATAAAACATAAAGAATGTTTCACTGCCGAATAAAGTTTTAAATCGTATGCTTAAAGAAGAAAATAACAGACAAATAGAGGAGAAATGTCATTAATAGATAAATTGAATATGTGTGGTCCAAGTACTGACCCTTGAGGTACACCTGAGGTGGCATGAGATGAATACGATTTGAAACCTTTATACTCTACATATTGATATCTATCACTTAAGTAAGAATTCCAAAATTCAATCAAATGATTTGTAAATCCAAAGCTACACATTTTATTCAATAAAATACTCTGATCCATTTTATCAAATGCCTTAGCAAAGTCGAGTTAGATACAATCAACCTGGCCTCCCTCATCAATAACATCAGCCAAGTATTGACTGTAGCAAGCTTAGTTAGTAACAGTTGATCTGCCAGGCATGAACCCATCTGCAGTTTTACATGATTGACAGTAGGATCATACAAGATATATTCAAATATTTTGCAGAAGTTATTGATGATATTGGGCCATAATTAGTTACCTCATATCTATTACATTTTTTTAAAACCGGTACTAATTTGGAAACTTTTCACAGATCCGGAAAAGTGTGTGATTTTAAGGCTAATGAAGATTTAAATGCCAGTGGAGCTGCGAATATATTGATACAATCTTTCACGAAACAAGCAGGAATTTGATCTGGACCCTTCGTGTGACTTGCTTTAAGTCTTTTAGTAACTTGAATCACTTCAGAGGGACTAACAATTGAAAGAGACAGAATATTATTATTGAAGTTATTAGAGTTATCCAAAAGTTTATTATTAGTTGAATTACTGTCGAAATAAAAACAGATAAGCAGCTTCATTTTCTTGATGTTAACATTATAAAAGATGGTAATCACTAGAAATTCAACAGATTGTTAAACATTATGGGAACTCTTCACAATCGATTGGAACGATTCACAAGTGGTTTACTGATTTTCGTTGTGGTTATAGTATACCATAAAGAACGCCAAACGTTCTATTCTTCCAACGTTACAACGCCAGAAATAGTAGTAGCATATTGGACGATTGGCGGGTTAAAGTGCACGAAATTGCTGAGGCTATGGATATCTCAACCGAACGGGTACGGGATATTTGGCATACAATTACGAGTATGAGAATGAGAAAGCTATCTGCCAAATGTGTGCCGCGTTTGCTCTCTGTTGACAACAAACGCGACCGTCTGACAACTTCAAAAGAGTGTTTGGCGATGTTCAAGCGCGATACTCTTTTCTAGTCATACCCGGTTCACCCTATTCTGTGTTTTTTGTCTACATTGTTGAAACTATCCGTATAGTGGATTTTAGTGTGGAATTGAAATTTTAAAGAAACTTATGAATTCTCTCGCATCATAAGAATATTACTTCACTAATATGTGAACACTTGACCTCCAACATATCTCTCCACACATAAGATCACATAGAAGCATTTGAAAATTCAATCCTTATGTTATGGAATTGAATACATCAATGGGCCATCTTCCAAACGATCGAATAACGAAATTTACAGTTCCATTACCAGAACCTTTTATTTAGATTAGTAGAACCTAATTGTATTCAGATACAAGCTATTGACAATATGTTACATCATTACATGTATATTCACCTGACTGAATATAATATCTATACACATGTTGGGGTAATTCATAATTGGACAACTAAACACCGTTAATAGCTTTTCCACTTAGTTTCGCTTTATTGAAAACATAAAAGTCATAGACACACGCTACCCATATGTCCTTATGAAATTATAATCAATAGTTGTATTTTGCGAATTATTACTGACATTGTCATAAAATTTAAAGTAATGAGGACTGTCCCAGTTTATCTGGAGCTTATGTGGAAAGTTACCGAGAGAAATTAAATTCTTCACAGTTGTAAAGATTAATTTCACATACAAACTGTTGGGTCGAGTACCAATACGCGTGAGAACCATATTGAGAGCTTAAGGTATTGAGACTACAATTCACTTATTCTACAGTTACCACTTACCAGCATACCGCTAAGGGTTAAAGATACAGCATTATTCTATAATTACCAACAGTACGAAGTTATTATTGTTAAATGTGCATTTAATTGTGATATTCTTGGGAAAGAAAAGCTACGAGTTCTTGATGTCTTCATTTGCATAAAACATTTGGAAGAGGCTTTAAGTATTACTATTTGCATTTAACATTTCCAATTGTGTAATCCAAAGTAATGTTCGTGTTTTGCATTAAATTGATATTAATCTACGTTTCAGCAAATCTTCTTTGGTTTATCGTCTTTTTTATCATTATTCGAGATGTTTAATCCTTAAATGAATAATTGAAATTCCTAGACAAATCATGTTCAATGTAGTATCTTTTTATTCTACATATTTATATGCTTCAGTTTGTATCAAAATAACCTAAACAATGATGTTTAATTGAATTTAAAAATAACTATTAAAATATTTTAACTCACCTCTATTGTATCTTATTTCCTCATTGATTAATAACATATTACTGCATAAACAGCTGTCTATAACGTATGTGTTTGTGACGTTATTGATCGATCTGGACTAGAAAGACCCTATCATTGTTATCTGTCAAAAGCCAACATGCGATAAATGAGTATATTCATTATTTATATATTCATTTGTTTCTAAATCTCTTACATGTTACTGAATATGTTCCGTGAATACTATTTTGTGAAATCAAACAAACAAATGTATTATTAAACTTTACCTCATTGATTTCTCAAGGAAAACCAGAAAAAGCTACCACTGATCAATAATCTCCGCATGGTTTCGAAATTTCACGAACTTGGAACGAAAAGTGTCTCCAATTCACAAATTCCAGCTCTGGGCTAGCCCGAAAACACTTGAGACCTTTTTTAGTTACAATTGCATATTATCATTTTTCTTAGATGCACTACATCTCTTTAGCCTTTAGAGAGTCCTCAGCTTGTCAATTATGTACTAACATTGAACACGCATTCCCTCCTCCACCCCTCTATTAGTAGATACAGTGGACTATCTCCCGACCAGAAATGTCTGGCTGGAATGCAGTCTAAGTGCAGTTAACTCTGATTATCGAGCCTGACCTTAGTCACAGAAGACCACAGATTACCAACCCGAAGAGTGTGGAGGTTATAGAATAGATGATTTATGTATACAGGTTGCTTATAACAGATGTTATAACATCTATCACGTCATCATGTATGAAGAGGTGTCATGGCGTTCCTATAAGCTGTCATGGCTGCCCCAAGAAACGCCATATATGAGCTGTCATGGCGGATATATGAGCTGTAATGTCTGCCTGTCAACGTCAAATGAGAACTGCCATGAATTGTCATTGCTGCCTGTGTGCCCCATCTATAAATGAAATGAAATGTTCACGCTATCTATGAATGAACTTCTATAGCTATCTGTCAACGTCAAATATGGACTGTCATGGCCGCCGGTGAGCGCTATTTATGAATGAACTGTTATAGCTATCTGTCAATATCAGATCTGAGCTGTCACTTGTCAATCGTATGTGACGTATATTTACTATACAGGTTGTTTGTAAAACGGTAATCGCTGGTAGATGTCGTTACTTATTGTTTCGATTTGTTTTGTTGCTGGCAACCGACGACCATAGTTTACGAACTCTGATCGCCGGATGTGACTTAATTTCAAAGCATTTGACTCTGTCAAAAGTATGTGTCTGAATGTTGCAAAACTTGTCTGAATGTTAAAGCATGTGTCAAACACGTGTTAGCTGCACCTAGACTGGATGCCAGTCAGACACTTCCGGTCGGAGGTACTCCATTGTATCTACTTCTATCCATCTCAGATATGTATGATATATGTTTCAAGATATTGGTCAAATCTTGATAAATAAATTGATATATGAATAAAATATTACTCAGGAATTGTGTAAAAAATTAATTAGTTGAGATTATCAGTTTGGGGATCTAGAATATAAACTACTGTAAGCTTCATATTTTCCGCTTTCACATCGTCACACCTTAAGTTTTATAGTTATATCTATTCAATATGAAAACTCAATGAATGTATAATCAATGCTCTTTTTTTATGATTCGTATTATTCCCAATCTGGCCAGAAAAATGTTTAACAGTTTCTACAAATGTTATATTAAATGCATTTGCAATTCGCATTTTATAGGTAAAATTTTATGTGGGATGTTGAATTTTATCTATTATAAATTGAGAGAAATATTCAGCATATTGTTTGGAATATAGTGTTATTCATTGACACGATTGTCTCATTTAGAAATTTTGTTCAAAAACGTTGTAGCGTATATAATGTTCTGGTCATAAACTATGAGCTACCGTAGAATAATTTACCTACGTGTCGGCTATACATTTACACAATACTTTACTTCGACGCATTACTTGTTTTAACGACTATACAATGATAAATGACATTTTGTGTGACATTTTTTAACTGTACTTGCATTCATGGACTAAAATACTTGGCAAATATATTCTGCAATACAATGTGCAATTGATATTTTCGTAGTATAACTGTTATGAAGTACATTGTTGTAATGCGAACGTGTTTGCAAAATTAAACCGTTTATTATATTAGAATGCATAGAGTACCTCAGGTACGTCTGGTATTAACCCTAAAGCCACACAGGTTTAGAATATTTTAAATATTTATTCAAATGCAACTCTAGCGAAACTTGAAGATTTCATAGAATAGATAAGTGTATCATGAATATAATTTGCGAAGAATATATGTATTGTGTTCACTCATTATGTTTCACATCGTCTAGTCAGCTCAAGGCATTCAAAATTAATTATTGGTAAAAATAAGAACATCATTATCATTTCAAATGATTCACCCTTTTTCCAATAAAATTATAACTTATCTAAAGCACTTTTGGCTGCTATGCAGCATTACCAAAGACATTATGTGAACTAAATTCATAGTTAAGATTGCGAATCAACGTGAAATACTGGAAGGGTCAAATGTGGGAAAGAGCAAGCTGCAAACAATATAAAGCGGCTATTCCTACAATGTTTCTAATGAACAAAAGTGTTACAGATACTTCTTGACCAGAAATGAACATCGAGTATGCCAGATATCATTAATACTAATTAGTCAACAAATAAAAACTTTAAATACTTGTAATAATGTACTATAAAAGAGAGTTCACATTATGGATATACTATAACACTATAAATAACAACCAAACTATGGTTAAAGTACCAAGTAGTCATCAGAGTGAACTAAATTAGAAATCAAAATGTGCCTGTTTAAATACTTTAAAAGTATTGCAAACAAGTGATTACCCTCAGCTGGAGATAAATCGGAATTTAATAAATTGCTTTTTCGCTTATACATTTCCATCCCTTCTAAATTACCTAGATGTAGGTCCATATTGTGTACTAAGAGTGATAAACTTTCTTGAGAAATGGTGTGAATCCCGGATTTGTCGAAGACGGAAATTTTATCAAAGGTGTTGCCTAAACGGTATTTTAGCTTGTTCTTACATCTATAAACGGATTGTATTGCAAATTTAGATAACAAATTATGAAATTTATTAATTACTGAAAAATGGCAAGTGAAAGAATTTTATGCGAATATTTTATTGCCTTTTTGTTTAGAAATTTAATTATTGTTCAAAGATTTGTCGAAACCATTGACCAACGCTGTTAATTGAAGTTTCTCAACTTCGTTGTTATAATTTTGCTTGCTCAAAGAGACGTTTAATAATCTATGAACAAGAGTATTAAATGGAGCTAATTATTAATTAATTTGTGTGACTAAATCCGCAAGAGTAGACCTGTACGTTTGAGTGGGTTTCCAGTATATGTTGAGATCCAAGTGATCACCATCTTTTATAATGTTAATATCAAAGAAAGGAAGTTGCTCATCTGTTTTTATTTCGACAGAGAATTTGAGTGAGTCAAGTTGAATTTTATGGAAAGTAAAATTCTGATTCTGATTTCCCTCACATATTTTGGTACCGTAAGTGGAAGAATTGCAGACATTTTATCGAAACATAATCTAAAAGTTCCTTCAAACCTCAAAATAAATTGTCCTATTTTTTGTTTAATGCTAAAGATAAAACAAATAAGTTTAATAAACCTAGAGTATATAAATTAACCTGTTTATAGTGTGATAACTTTTACATCGGTAGATTTAAGTCGTAATGATAGAAACTTCTATCATTATGAATGTAAATTTATATTGTGAGGCATGTCTATTTCCTTTTGAGATTTGCTTTGTTGGGAGATGCTTTGTTTGAATTGTTGAAGTCTTTCTTTCTGTTTTAGGAAAGTTGTAAGGACTAAACTTTGATCCTTTATTGATTGTTATCAAGATAAAATTGTAGATAAAGTCATTTATTTAGTCGAATTGCTAATATTGAACACATTTACACATGCGAAGGATGATCAATAAGAAGTTCAAAACATTCATAAACGTAAGATAAGACAATAATTAAGATACATTGACATTTACAGCCATTTACACATAGCCTTCCTCAACATGATTAGCTTTGATAACTATGGACAGTACAAGCAACTTCACTTTTTTATGTTTCAATTGAAATAATTGACAATATTGACGTTGTTCATTTTATTGAAATCAAACAATAATTGGTTACAGAGCTCTTCGACTACACTTCCAACCATGTCTGAACATGGAAACACGTATTTATAGATACACAAGTGCTTATGAAGTGAATGCCTTCGGTGTTCAAAGCATATTCAAAGTATTGAGCACTGCATAAATTACTACATAATAATCAATAACTCCACATCAAAAAGATATTCCATTGCTAGCAAAATAAACGAATATTCATGTTCGATTCAGTGCCCTCCAGATGTTGAATCTGTTATGCATGCGAGATAAACTTTATTAGCATTGTTTTGAAAATATAGGATTGAACGTGAATTCATTCATAACCATTAATTTTGAACTATTTTCAGGTTTTCGAGCAACATCATTCTTTTACTTTTCATTTTTAAAGAGATTATAGGCATCATTATCCGATATGGAAGTAACATTTAAATAAAATAACTAAAAAATTTGATTTTCACTAATTTAATGAATAAATGTAACTACAGTTTGGCTAATGCCGTAGCTTCATCAAACAAATATTACAAATTACTTACTTACTACGAAAGAGCTAACCTAATATAAACCTTTGATAATAATCTTGGGATAGATAGTTATTGGAATTTTAGCAAATTGGGCTTAAACCGCCGAATTATTAAAAGACAAACTGGAAGCAAACGGAAAATCTAAATATAAAAATTTTAAAGGTAGAATTATTAAGTATTTGTTGATCGTACAATAAGATATCGGACTTCTTATATTTATTGATTTCTAGGGATTCCACGAAATTTTATTCATTACATTTATTCTGATTATGTAAGATCCTTCAGCTGGAAAACAGCTAGAGTGCAACGCATTCCAAAAACATTAAAGAAGACTCTTCCTAATAATTATAGAACCATTGCCCTATTATCTGTGATCTCTAAAATGTCGGAGATAGCAATCAACATCGAGCTCATCAAATACCTGGAAAGCTCCAAAATCGTGAATGATTGACAATATGGATTTCGTCAGCAGAGATCAACAGGAGACATGCTTGCCTACGTAACACATGGCAGAAATGTATTGAAAAACATGGGGAGTCTCTAGCTATATCATCGGATATCTTCAAAGCATTTGACCGAGTCTGGCACCAAAGCCTCCTTAGATGACTTCCATCATATGGTTTGTCCACTCAATATAGTCGCTTACTATCGAGTTTTCTCTCACCACACTCCATGTGGTGGTTGATGGATTATCCTCCAATACAATGGCTACCAAGGCTGGAGTTCCACAGGGATCTGTCTTGGCACCAATTTTGTTGCTGCTCCATATCAACGATCTGCTGGTAGTGACCACCTGTCCCGTACACAGCTTTGCAGATGGTGGTACACTTCATGCCGATTTCTCATCTAGAGCCCCTATACAGGACAGTTGATGCAATTAATGGAGATCTGGCAAAGATTTTGGAATGAGGATCTGATAATCTACTAGAGTTTAATGCACCCAAAACTCAAGCTTGCATCTTCTCCAGGAGGGCGATCTTCCAAACCAATGCTCGGGATCATCACCAACAGCACTCTCTCATGGGACGATCATGTGAGGTCTATTGCGAAAGCCGCATCATAAAAACTTGGTGTTCTATTTCGTGCCAAGAGCTACTTTACATCCCAGCAGCTCCTCATAATCTACAAAGCACAGATTCGATCTGTCCTGGAGTACTGTTCACATGTATGGAGTTCGGCTCCCAAACATACGCTGGATTCTATCCAGGAGAGAGATATTTGTTTGATTGATGATGTCACACTTACGACTTTATTGACCTCTCCAGAACATCGTAGAAAGGTGAGAGATCTTTTCCTTTTGCATAGATAGTTCCATGTTCGATGTTCATCAGAAATCTCGTCTGTTGTTCCACCACGAGAGATTCCAGATAGGCACTTCGAGCTCGATACCTACCTGCTTTCTACCAAACTTAAATTTTTAATCGAACAGCGAAGTTGTTGATCCCTTTACCTAGTGAGGTCTCTCCCTATGCCAATAACCTTCGAACCTTCAAGAAAAATAGGAATGCCTATCTCCTCTCCCTACATTCCACAGCTTGCTCACACAATGTTCTTCGAACATTACAGGTTTCCCTCTCGTGTAGTCAAAGTATATAAAAAATCTTAAAATTATCACTAAAGCTATTGTTTTCCCTAAATAAATGTTCTGCAAAAGTTGAATAAGATTTATTATTAATGAAACTACGCCTGTATACTTTGATCCGTTTTTTGGAAGTTCTTCCTGTCTGACCAATGTATATCTTAGGGCAAGACCCACATGTCGTCTTGTAAACCCCACATTTGTCTTTATCGGACATATATATATATATATATGATAGGAGCATGAGAATAGTTAAGTTTTATTGTAGAAAACATTGATATGATAGGATTGATCTATCAGTTCGGAAGAGTAACCTTTATTTACTACGATTGGTTTAAGAACATTCAACTCTATCAAAATTATAGATTGGTTGAGTAGTCTGTGTATGAAACTAAAGTCGGCTGCTGTGTTATGTTGAAATGGATATATAGGTGGGCTTACGAAATATTAAAAAAATAACCTCCCCAAAACACTAAAAATACTGTTAAATTACTGAAGACCTTTCTGCTACTTTGTAGATGATAGGTCATCAATACTTTAACAGTATTTTTAATGGATAAGGGTGATTGTTTCTTATATATAGTGTTATAGTATATCCACAGATTGAACTTCATAGTTTATCAATTTTCTTGATGTTTGAATCCAAGACATTAATAATACTCGAATGGTAGTCGTCAGAGGACCAGTCTTGAAAAATATTTAACTATATCGATCCATATCTAAACATTTCAACGATGCATTACCACACAAAACGGACCAAGTACTATGAACGGTTAATCACGCCTGAGCTCTGAAGAAGCGAACAATAAAGTCCCAAAACGTAAGCAAAGACGTAGAACATTGTTTTTTTATGTCCAATACCCAACAAACTTGTGAAGTAATACATTTCTGGATGCAATCAAAATGATTAATTTTATTGATGAGTTTTCTCCCTCCATTTCAATTGTGAGTTTAATAATTGGATGAATCGTATCGTATTTATGAATTCTAGAAATTTATTAAATTGCTTATTAGTTCCAGTGAAACATGTTATGATGTCGTCAACGTATCTATACCAAAATATGAACATCTTGATCCAGGAGTGTTTATGAATTTCAGTTTACAAATTATCGATAAATATTCCTGCTAATAAAAGGCTCAAAGGGTATCAACGGGTACACAATTCGGTGGCGGCTCGTGAACTTTTTGAGAGAGGAGGCTGGACATAAAACGTTTTTGTAAAAGTGTACTATATTCAGTCAATTAATTTAACCTTCGCGCAGCGATCGCACCAGCTACTTCAGTGACAAAATTAATTGTTACCCAGCAAGAACCAACGTGGAGGTATAGAGTTTCTCTTGCCCATAAATTTTTTTTCGTTCGTTTGTTGCTTTTTATTTTTTTTGGATTTTTAATCTTTTTTCTTTTTTTTTGGAATTTTTCATATTTTGTTTTTTTTTATTAATTTTATCAACTTTTTTATATATTAACGAAATTCTACGGTCTTTAATTTGCGAAAAATGATCAATAATATTATCATAAAATGTATCATTATGTTTTAAGTGTTTTACTAAATCTTTTTCAATAGATATTAAACTAACATTGTACTATTTTGGCCCATTGTATTTCGCATGTATGTTTTAATTCGTTTGAGAGTAGAAAATGATCTCTCCACCGATGCCGACGTGACAGGAATGGTGACTGTCAGACAAAGTAGTTAATAAAACTGAGGTAAGACTTGTTGCAAATCATTATCTATCATATATTTTATCATATCGGCGTGAGTGTCGTACTGGCCTAAAACATCTTTATCCCAGTATACAACGCATAATTCATTGTGTAGCGCTATTTTATCAAAAAAATTATATTTTAGAACTAAGTTATCTGAAAGTGTATTGAGAAACTCTTTTGAAAAAGATTCGAAAAATCTTCTATTCGTCAAATCGAAAAACTTTAATTCATGTAAATCGGAAAATCGAATCTCAATATTTGACCTTTAATAGTATCTACAATTTCATAAAAAAGTTGTTTATAATGTAGTTTCTTGTCCACCAAATTATATGTTTTCCTCCGTTTCACGGGAGAAGCCTCATCAGTTGAATAATTTCCAAATAAAATATTAAAATGAAATTCTGTATAACGGAAACTTGAAATTTTATCAATGAGATGTTTTAAACGATCTCTTGAATAAATTATATTAGTGAATTTATGTTGTAAAATTTGAAAAATAAGATCAGTTTGTTCAAATATTAATTTAAAAGTATCAAGAAAAAACCAAAATTCTTGATTTTCTAAATAAGATTTTAAACCAACAGCTGCATTTAATGAAACCTGATCTGTTGAAAAGTCATCACTGTTTAATATAAAATCAAATGTTTCAATTAATTTGTCTTTATTTTTATGGAGTCTAGCCTCAGGGCACTGTTGCCAGATTAAAAATAACTACTGAGAACGGGGAATTAATTGTAAAATTAAAAAAAGAATTAGAGAAACAGGAAATAAAATGAAGAATGATCAACAAGATAAATTTGTGAGGAGGCTGAGCCTCCTTAACCTCCTTCGAGGAGCCGCCACTGACACAATTACACATACAGCTATATTTCAACACTAACATTATGTTACATCTAATTCTTTGTAAATTCCAATCTGTATGTTTGAATATGAATCTATCTATCTTCAAAGTATTCAGATTTGCCAAAATGAATTATTCATCACAAACTATACCAAAAATTATAAAGTATCAAACGAAGTCTTCTTTTTATATAAAGCTCATAAGCTGATCTACTTGTCGCTATTTTGCGTTTGGAATTCGGTTTCTATCTTGCGTTTTTTATTTTAACTAGAGCAGCTCGCGGATTTTCCATGTTCGAATTAGTGTAAATTACATCGGAATCGCCTCTGTAATCTTCATGCTGACAGGTCGTAGGTAGATTATTACGGATACGGTTTTACTATTAATTCCGACAGTATCAATTTGCATTCATTCGGTTTAATTTCACCTTTCGGGCTTAATTGAGTGAATTAAATAGCATTGGTTCGTGTATTAACACCAACAATATGACATACGTTCCTCTCGTAACTACATCATCTAGTTATTACGTTCGTTCAGTAATTGGCGATAAACAACGTATCGGATATCATTACCGCCCTTACAGCCTCGCGGTAAATTACATGAACACGAGTTGTACTTTTTTGCCTAGTATATCATCATCACTGTTGAGATTGTGGCTATAGAATCTCCGCTTGTAAGTTTGCATTAATCTTGGGATAAATGCGATTCAGGGTGGTCCTTTCCCAAACCCCTCATAAGAATTAAACAAATAAGAAGGTATAAAGAATTGAAAGGAAATCTTGAAGTTTTAGAGTTAGATTCATTTTGTCTTTTCATTTCATACAATTTTTTTAATTTTTCTAGTATACATTTACTACAATAAGGACAATGAGGACACCAAATATATTCGCATATTCAAGTTTACTTCTTAAAAGTTAATAAAATAAAGATACGTGTGGCTGATACGGGGACTGCCGCGGTAAAGCTATTGCATAGCATTTTTTCTCAACTTATGCAATTATAATTATTTATTTTTTTAAATTTATGCAGTATTTTTTTTTCTTTGATATTTTAATTCAAGTTTTTTCTTTGATATTAATTCAAGTTACTTTTGAGCGTGGTGACCGATAAGAAAACATTTTTTTTTCTATTATTGAATAAATAAGAAGTTAATATCGTTTAAAATATTTTTATTATCTTACAATACATGTAGGTTATTCAGGAATTTGTTATCATTGAAACTATAGGTTTATGGTAACTGAATAACTGAAATAAGAGACATAAGTTTGAGACTTGATATCCTCCAAATATTTGGAAAATACCGCGTCAATGGTGGTCCCATATTTTGTTGTAGATTCTTGTGGATCATTATTCATTTTCAAATTCAATTTTTCCGAAAGAAAAGTTGTCAACCGCTCTGATTTTTCATCAGCGAAGTTGATGTTGAAATCGCCAGCCAAGATAAGTGGAAATTCATTACCATTTGTACCAAGTATTTTCGACCCTTCTTCAGTGTACTCCAGTAAAGTGCGATGAATAAAATGCTCTACCTCGTCCAATTTTGGATTCGGAGAAATGTAAATTTCTACCATGACTATGTGTAGGCCATTTATAAGTTTGCATAAGCACGCACAAATATCTCCAACAAATGAGCGCCTAACATTAACATCGCTAACGTGTGCAATATTTAGTTCAATATTCGGAGTCATAATATTAGTAGCATTATTATTATTTTGGTAAATAGCTACCCCACCTTTTGGAACAGTATCTCGTTTGAATTGAACAATACAATTGAAATCAGGTATTTCAATCGGATTATCATGCGCCAAGCAAGTTTCGGTAGAATTATCGTTTTTTGTCGTGATATACAATTTTTCAATATTAGTCACCCGAGAGAGCGCAACATAAACGAGTTCCTGTTATTTTTTGTTACCGAATTTCTTGATTCGGTCGCCGCGCTCAAAGCCCGCGATAAAAGCTATATGCAATATATGCAATAGCTTAATAGAAACAGGTACTCTCAGGTCTCTGCTACGCGCGTCTAACGTATAAACTCTAACTGACGTGTAGCGAGCTCCTAGAGGCATATGTCAAAATGATTTCGTTCGTAGCTAATTACAGAGGACTTCTGGAGTTCATGCAATTATGTTTTTAGATAATTCGAACCTTCTAATTTCGATGGGCCACGTGAAAATCCCGGAGTCTGAAGCGCTAGAGTGTTATAACTTTTGTATAAAATAGCGAAATTTCTCACTTTTAGAAACTTCAAATTAATTAATTAATTTGACACATGTTAGGTGTTTAGGTCTTTCTTACATTATTTTTCGTTACGGAATTTCTTGATTCGGTCGCCGCGCTCAAAGCCCGCGATAAAAGCTATACGCAATAGCTTAAAAAGCAATTTATTGTATTCCGATTCAACTCCAGCTGAAGGTAACCCCTTGTTTACATTATTATCCTCAAATAGTATTCAAACAGGTACAATTTGATGATTTTCACCATTATTTTTCTTTGTGGGCAAAATGTTCGTTATACCGAGTTAAAATGTTCCTTCTAGTTTGACCCGCATAGCATTTTGAACACGACTCACAATCGATTTTGTATTTTGAGGTAATGACTCTTATTTTTCATTTTAAGGAGGATTCAATCGCTTAGGAAAATATTGGTCAAAAAAGGAATCTTTTATCAAAATGCTATAAGCTAGTCAATAATTCATTAAAATCGTGTACAACTGTAATCTCCGATAATTCAGAATACAAATTTTTTTTCAAATCCTGATCTTCTTAAACCATATTGCTTACCTAAGATTCATAAACCGGGTAATTGCATAAGAACAATCTCAAACATTGATAGTTCCACGTATAACATAGCAAAATGGTTAGTTGAGGAATTTATAGAAACTTCCAAACCGCACAAAGTTGTCTGTGAAAAATTCTTTGGAACCTATTGCAAAAATTGAAATTTGAACCTGGTGATACTCTCGTTTCATTTGATGTTGTTTCATTATTTACAAATGCTCCAATTCCTGAAGAAATGGCTTTCAAATATTAATATCCTTGATAGAAACTTCATAGAATACGTAAGTCCATCCTCACATCTTTATGTATGGAACAAAATTATTTCACTCTTGAAACAAAAATTACTATAAACAATCAAACAGATGTGCAATGGGCAATCCACTATCTCCTTTTTTGGTTAATATTTTTCCAAGCGCACTTCAAACCTCCTTGAAATCAAATTTGGATCTGTTTCCAAAAGTTTGGTATAGATATGGTGACGATATTTCCCCAATTACAAGTAACGATTCTGATTTACAAGGTCCTTTGAACACGCTTAATAGCCAATTTGATTCACTGAAATTCGCTGTCGATGTAGAAACAGATAATCAGCTTCCTTATAGTCTTATTCATAGATTCTTGAACGTCCGTTTGAGGCAGCAAAATTATAACAACGAAGTTGAGAAACTCCAGCAAATAGCGTTGGACAATCGTTACGACAAATCTTTGATCAATGATTTAATAATATCTAAACAAAAAAGGAAATTGGAACGTACCCAACTAACCAAATTAGACCCATTACCTAAATACCAAATACTTCGATAAAATTCAAAAGTTTCACTTTTGTATCATCAGTAATTAATAAATTCCATAATTTGTTTTTTTAATTTGTAATACAACCAGTTTATAAATGTAAGAACAAGCTAAAAATCGCTTAGGCAACAACTTTGATAAAGTTTTCTACTTTCTGACAAATCCGGGATTTACAAAATCGATTGTGAGTCGTGTTCAAAATGCTATGTGGGTCAACTAGAAGGAACATTTTGATTCGGTATTTATCTCCAGCTGAGGTTAACCAATTCTTCACACTACTATCCCCAAATAGTATTTAAATAGGCACATTTTGATTTATAATTTAGTTTATTCTGCTGATGATAGCTACTTGGTACCCGAAAGGTTCTCAGTATTTTGAATAGTGTGTGTAGTGGATAAGGGTAATTATTTCTTATCTATAGTGTCCAAGTACTTAACTCAAAATTAATTATCGTGTACGTTCATTTAATAATTTACAATATTTTATACATTTATATCATCTTAACCAAGTTATTTTTTCACATCGATTACTTCCAAAATGTCATTGATAAAGATCAAACGTTGCAATAGTCTCAAATTGGATACTTGAAGGACACCTGAGGTAGCAAGAAAATGATCAGACTAAAAAGCTTTATGGTTAAATGGAATAACAAATACTTTGTTTTTTACCCATTTTTTATAATAACATGATAACGTTACTATAGTTTGAAACATCGGAGTGCTATTATCAAACAGATACAAAATGAAGTAAGTAATTTTTCATGTTATTATTAAAAGTGGTATGAAAACAAATTACCAATGGTTTTCATAAAAACCTTTATATTGAACATACTGTTCACGATTACTTTCTTACAATTTTACGTATTTCCATGCATTTAGCTATTTCTAATCATGTGCAATATGAGTTATTCAAGTCTTGGAACCCGGGTAACAACATCGCGGCGGCGAAGCCGACGCCAATGGCTGTTCTCCGTGTGTTTGGGGTTTCAGAGGGCGTACCCTGCGCATAATAACTTATTGAATAATAATATGACAATTTAATGACAATTTGCACTCGAATAACAATATATTAGCATTTGTTTCACCACATAATAGCGTCCTCAGACTGAGTTATTGATCAATAAATCATTTTGAGGATGCCAATGTGTGGTGAAACCATTGTCAATTGTGTATATTGTGTTTTATTCACATTTTACTATTCTATTCTATTTTATTAGCTTTTAAGTGCTTAGTTGGCCATAAGCAGGCATTTCGAATCATTTCTCAAAACTTATAAGAATGCTTATGGGACGGCTGTTACAAAAAAGTTCCTTAATTATATGATGGATAAATTGAACCTAAATCTTGATATAATAAAATGGGTACAGGTCAATTGCGCCCCTCAAAGGTACCTGATAGTTTTATGGTAGCAATGTGCCCGATTAAGCAATAGGTCGATTGGGCCCCGAATTCAGTTTAGGTACCTGCTTAGGAACACCCACCCCTGTTTTGTCACCCTTTCATGATATTCAATAATTATTCATTTGTCGGCTGTTTGTGCTTACGAACGTTTTAAATTTATAGTTTTACTTACATTAAAATGGAGTCAATGATCAGTGAACGTGGAAAAAAATACTTATCGTTGATAAGTATACTTTGCGAAAAAATATAGAAACGGCGTTAGGAGTTACCCATAGGTGTACGAAAAACGGCTGTCCGTCTTCGATTTCTGTCGATAAGACAGAAGAAGTGCTTTTAAAGGGAAACGGGGAACATAATCATCCCATCAATGAAAAATTAGAAGTGAAGGCGAGTCAAGTTTTTTAATACATCTAGCTCTCTGGAAAACATCGATATCGATTTGTGGGCTCGCGCTGATAGAGATTTCTTTTGGGATTGCAGAAGCTTCAAAACTTACTTAAAAGAAAGGCAGTCGAAGATATTTGTCAACGCCCCTCAAAAATTATCAATAGTGGTATACGGTGTGCAGGAGATATAAATGCGACGGTGGCTGATATAAGCAATGTACGAAAAAGTATATACAGATCAACAAGAAACATTTTGCCTTGTCTGCCTCGATCTGTAGAAGATGTTCACACCTCACTTATATCATAAAACTGTAGACCCAACAAAGGCGAGAACTTCTTACTGGTAAATTCTCTTAGCCAAAATATTATTATATTTTCTTGTGTATCAAACTTAAGTTACTTATGCTCGAGGCCGAAATTCTTTGTAGATGGGACGTTCGAGTATTGTTCAAAGTTTTTAAAGCAATTGTTCACCATTCATACCATAGAAAATGGACACTACATACCACTAGTATTTATTTTACTTCTTAATAAACATACGGAAACTTATAATAAAGCTTATCAGTTATTAATTAATTATTCAAAATCTGTAAATTTAGAGTTGAATCCCAAAGAAATAGAGTGCGATTTTGAAAAAGCGATACACAGTAGTATCAGGCAAAATTGGCCTAATGTTACCATCATAGGCTGTAGGTTCCACTTAATCCAATCCTGGCTTAGGAAGATACAAAATCTAGGACTAGTTTCTGAATATCGGAGTTCAGAATCGCCAATAGGTAAATGGTTACGATGGACATTTGGGCTATTGTTTTTGGACCCCGCCCATGTAGGGAACGTGTTTGCCGAAGATTTGTATTCTATTATCCCTGAAAATGCCCGAGTTATCGAATATGCCGATTATCTTGTTGATAACTATATATCCGATGATTGTTCTTTTCAACCAGATATATGGGCATCTTGTGATAACTCCACTGAACGAACCACTAACGCTTGTGAGTCTTTTCATAGTCACTTAAATTCGAGCTTTTATTTTTCACATCCCGACATATTTAGGTTCATAGCTGTTTTATCCGATATTCAGTTAAACTCCTATATCAAAATAAATAGCGTACATTTACCAGCGCCTTCTGGAAACAGTAAATATAAGAAGCGACAAGAATATGTTACTAATTTAATTAAAAATAATGAGCTAACTCCATTTGAGTTTGTAAAAAGTATTTCATACAAATTTGTAAAATAGTAGTTAGGTACCTATAAGTAAAAATAACCTATTTTAGCTTAAGTTCGTTTTAGTAATTTGATAAATATTTTGTTAACACGGTTTTAAATTTTTTACTAATTTAATAAATATATGTATAACATTTATCATTATGTTTCATTCCCAATTTTAAGCAAGATTTTTAAGTTATACTATTTTAATGAAGTGCCGTAAAACAGGTGGTTGGGGCTCAATCGTCCTGTATTGTAGGAAGGACCTGGGGCGCAATTGTCCCATATTACTTTATTACATGCACAATTTTTTCTGACCGCGGGGCTCAATCGTCCATTGCCCAATAAAATATAACAGTTCTACTTTGTTTTTATTACATATATTATAGAAAATAATATATTAGGCCATAAAGTTTTTGAGAAGATGGATTAGAATTAAATACCCTACTCTTTCCAAATTCACTACTGAATAAAACTTGGCTATTTTCTACAAATTGTTTAGTTTTTAACTGGACTTTTTTTTGTAGGATCTCATGAAAAAATCACAAACAAAATGCTCCTATCCGCCCTGTAGTATCCTATTTTAATAGCTCTACACATAATCTATCGGCAACATCAAATTCAATTTTCAAAAATATAAGTAACTTCAAGCCTAAGTCTGCAGTGAAAAACTTATTGGACGTCAATAAATAGATTAAGTTTCCCTAAAAATGGAATTTTGGTATCTTTCGATGTTTCAAATATGTTTTCAAATATTCCCTCAATGAACGTAAAATTTTGATACCAAAAATTCTGGAAAAATCACATCCAAATCCCGTATTAAAATCCGAGATAGAACAAGTTTTGATCTCTGTCTTAGCCAAAGTTATTGTCAATTTATAACAAGTTTTTCACACAAAATAATGCATTAGCTAGGGAATCCACATTGAGTGCTTTTTTGACAGATATTTTCATGTCTTATATTGAAGAAAGTACCTATAATGAGTACCACCCCCCCCCCCCTAGCTAAAAAACATATCCATAGCTGATTTAGATTTGTCGTAGATGATGTTTTATCCTTCTTCAAAAGTACATCACGACAATTGGATGTTTACTTATCCTTTATTAATAATATACATCCTAACATTAAGTTCACTCTATAAACTGAGAAAGATAACAACCTACATTCACAGATACAATTATTGCCAATTCATCTTTTAGTTCCCGTAGTCACAAATTAGCAAGCATCTAACTCAATAATACATAGATCTTTTTTAATTCCTCTTTCTACTAAAAACCTGAATGAAGAATTGAATATAATCAAGGTTATAGCCATTAACAATGGTTTTCAACCTCAATTTATATCCAAATTAATTGACAGAAAAGAGCAGGAACTAACTTGCTCTAGTATCTAACTATCCTTTTACAAAAAATTCTGATTCTTCATCAAAATACGGTTCCCTCACATATTTTAGTATTTTTTAGTAAGTGAAAGAATTGCAGACATTTTATCGAAACATAATCTAAAACTTAGCTTCAAACCTCAAAATGAATTGTCATATTTTTTATTCAATGCTAAAGATAAAATAAATAAGTTTAATAAGCCTGGGGTACATAAATTAACCTGTTCAGATTGTGATAACTTTAACATCGTTAGATTTAGTCGTAATATAAAAATTAGATATAAAGAACACTTTCGATCTTTTAGACTTAATAATACAGATTCATCTTTCTCTAACCATATTTTAGAAGCAGGGCACACTTTTATAAACGTAAATGAAGTTAAAATTCCATATAACGAGAGTAGAGGCTTTAAATTAAACACACTAGAATCAATAGAAATTTAAAGGTATTAAAAATAATGACAATAAAATTTTAAATGATCAATTACATGTGTATTACAGCATCCTGTTTGATGTCTTGATAACGTATAATTTCCCATAATCCTCTTGTGTCTCCCTAGTATACCTCCGCATTAAAATGTCCTTAACATAATATTAGCAATGTATTGCCCCCACCGCAACCCCAGTTGTTTCCTGTGTCTTATATCGTAACATAAATAGCCAAAATTAGTCATATTTTATACATTAGTATCGTTTGAAGATGACACGCTAGTGTGGAAACTGTAGTCACGATTTATTTTTATAATATATGTGATAAAAAACAAAGTAAAAGTGTTATATTTTATTATATCAATATGATAAATTATCACAAAGTAACGGCTTCTACCATTGAATTTTGAAACTTAAATACTACTTCCATCCATTTTCATTGTCAAGCCCCAAGTGCAATAGCACTAAATAAGATACACATATTACTGACATTCCGTTCGTAGGTATTTTACAACCAACAATGAAATCGGAGTAAATCAACTTTATCTGTTTCGCGCTAAGTTCCGCATGACACTTTCTAACCCGACCTAATGGTTTAATTTCACTGCAACATAAACATTAAACGTATGTATTGAGATAATCTTAATCTATGGAGAATCTGTGATATGTCAAATGATGCTACGAAATTGAATTACCATAACTGAATAGAAAACTAGTTAATTCATTGAATTCGAACTGCAACAGATTGCAAGCATCTGCCCAATTAACGTGAACTATCGGTTTATTAAGGTACACAAAGGTGTTATGTGGCTTCTTGACAGATGTGTAAATGTGTTACTAGTCGAACAGTTCTAGTTTTCGCTAAAAATAATTTCACGCTCATCTTTATAGGACAAAAGCTGAAATCAGAATAGCATCTGCGAGGCTGTGAATTCCTGCATGAGACCTGTTTTTCAGGATCACCGGTCGACAGTATTTGGTATTGGTATCTGAACTAGTTTACATCTGCATCAATCTAACATCTAAGCATCGACAAGAATTTCCTGTATGATGACTGACTTGTGTTCTATGAATTTCTGGTTCAGTTTTCAGATTTAATAATTATATTTATGAGTAATAATACAGCGTGCTGTTCTTGGAAAAGAGAACGCCAGCCTAGTCTGGTATATTCGTTGGAGATTTCATTTGCTATTTTAATAAGCTTATAATTTTAACCGTTACGAGTACATACAATACACGTATGTCTAAATTCGCTGTAGTAATTATTGTTTACACGGTTATGAATGTAATTAGAATGATTTCAATCCTAGCACTCAAGTATTCTCGTGGCATAATTTATCTTCACTTCAACGTTACAAAACTGTCACTGTTACCGAGCATTTTATATCATGTTCCAGAGATTGTAGACGTATTTTAAACTTTTTTTCTCGTTTTCTTGAAAACCACTTTTTGATGATTGTAGCAAATAAAAGTCCTTCAAGTAAGTAGTGTACATATATAGTCCGTTTGAGTTTGTCATGTGTTACTAGTTTTATTTCAATTCAGTACTGAACACTACCTCTTAAGTTACAAATTGTCAGAGGAATTCTATCGACGCAGTTTCAATGCTACTGCTTCAGTGTCCCTTAAAATTTCTAAATACTTAGCTTAATACTATTATTTCGAGTTCTAGAAAGCACTAGATATTCTTTGAATATTAACGGGATGATTATACGAAGTTAATGGTACATTTGAAACAGGAAAGACAAACCTATTGAAATAATAATAAAACAAACTTAGTAGCTTCGGCGTTCAAAAATATCATGTTGAATGTTTGCAGATGACGGTACACTTCAGTTTTGGTTAGAAATTACCTTATTTATCAAAGAATTGTCGGTCGCTATTAGCTGAAGTTTCTTAACTTCGTTATTGTAATTTTTCTGTCTCAAAGGAATGTTTAATAATGTATGATCTTGACTATTGAATGGTGCTATTTTATAATTAATTGGATTGAATGTTCTAAAATATATCGACAGAAACAGAAAACCTAAGAAAAAGGGAAGTGTGCCTTCCATTTTCAAGTTATGACACAAACTTGTATTTTTTCACATAGAAACCATAGTACGCTGTGATTTCGTTGAAAAGAGAATTTTTTGTTCATTTCAACAATGTAACACTACGGGTCTGACATTACTTTTTTTTTCGTTTATTCTCAATTTTTGGCACATTATTAGTTTTTTCGTATTATAGTCAAGCAGACTTTCTTCAGAGAGAAACAATAAACTATTAGACATTCTTGTCATTGTGATATGAGTCTTTCAAATTATTGATTCAATAGTTATCGGGTTATTTTCCTTAAATAAATAAATTATGGTATACGAAAACGCCAAGAAATATAATATGATTGAGTGTTATATAATTTGTAACAAAAATGAAGAAGCAGGAGAATTGTATTGGCAACGATATCCAGATAGACGTCAGCCGTGTTTGAAAACTTTCAAAAGGTTAGAGGACAATTTAATTGAATCAAACTCGCCCCAAGAAATACAAAAAGGAAAATGACGATTTACGTACCATTGAAGTAATGGGAAATGTAACGATTAATCTAGAAATATCCACTAGAGAAATTAGAGAAATTACGGATATTTCACAATCTTCTGTTGTTTGTATCTTGGAAAAAAACAAATTCAAAGCATGAAAAATCTTGTTTTCCGGGTGGATTCCGCGTCACAACAGCACGACTTGATGCCGTTACAGGTGACATCTTCAGGGCAGGCTTGAGGCTTGAACTGAAACTGGTCATCAGAAGACGTCTAAAACGGGATTTCTTAAAATTAATTGTATCAGCACTAAGCACCAATTTCAATAAAAAATGTCCACTTCGGCGAAACTCACAGAAACACGAATAATCGAAAGTTTTAAGTATATGAATATGAATCAAGAATTCATTGCTTATATTATTCTTATAATATACGAACTATTGTCAACAAAGTCTGTATATGACTGAAACAAAAAAATTAAACGCTCAAGTATCCACTTCCAACCAGATGTTGAAGACTTATGAAGTAATAGAAAAAGGTTTTCAGACCTTATTAGCAATATTACTATTTGAGCATTCTACCTAAAATATACTTTCAACATTATAAAGACGTAGGAATTTGCAAGGGTTTTAATTAGGTAAATTAGTATAAATATGACTTAATGACTGAATATCAGTTCTATGATTTACAGACTTGGAGTCACGTTTTATGTGAATCATCTCCAGAATAGATCTTTTATAATAATTGGTTTCCTTAGTTGAAATATTGACTTGTTTGTGATCGAATTGATGGTTATAATCAAAGCAATGTTTAGCAAAAGCGGTAGAATTTTCAAAGTTTTTGTTTCTTGTACTATACTTAGGTTCATACATTCTCCATTTTAAATATTGTTTACAGATTCCTGTATAAGTGCCATTGCAATCTAAACCATGTAATTTGTATATTGTGGTATACTGAGTTTGTTTAACTCTAGGTATTAAAGGTTTCAGATTTGAAAAATATTCAACACAGCTAGTAGGTTCCTTCTCAAAAACATATCATACTTTTTTTAACATTTCTTAATTTTCTCTGAGGTTTCCGGAATGTATGGTAATGTTATAACATATATGACGTTCCATTATAGATATTGCTTTTTCTTTCTCTAATGATGGGATTGAAAAATGTTTTTGGTTGTCACTCATTTCCAGAATAACAAAACAACTGATATATTTGTAAATAAAGAAACAGCGTCCAAGGAAATTAATATATGATCTGCGGGTAAGGATTGATTTTTTATAAATTTATTAAAATGCCATGAGTCTTTCCCATAGAATCAATATTACTTACAATGGGTCTTAAAGGTACATAATTTTCATGTAGTTTCGGAAGCCTATAAATATAACGTGCTTGCCCGTTATGGAAAATTAATTTATTTTTCAATCCAATAGGGATTATCCTGTTTTTGTACCATTTATTCATGTCATTTTGTACTAATAATGTAGGATCATCATTAAATAGATTTTCTAAATTGTTTTCATAGTAATTTCTATGCATTATGACGGTTTTATTACATTTATCGGCGTTCAAAACTAATATTTCAGGGTTAGCATCTAACTATTTTATCTTTTTTGTGTGATAGTTGAAACAATTTTTTGCTATGCCTATTTCTGCTTTCTGTTTATCATTTTTATTTGTCAAGATATTACAAATTTTGATTCTAATTTCATTTTTTTCCTCTAAATTTTTATTTCTAATTCCGCATTCTAAATTAGCAATTATATTATCGATAGGCAATTTTTTATTATCAGGCAATGCAAATTTCGGATCTAAGCTTAACGTGTGCTGCACCTCATCCGGAATTTTTGTGCCTTTATAGGTTTTTGAAACATTGCTTATTGATATTTTGTTTTTCATAAGCTACGCACTTCATTGAACTACATATTTATCTTTTTTGATTGAATGGAATTTTGCTGAAATTTTTTTCTAAATTGTTATGCTGATTTTGAAAAAATTGGGTGTCAAGTTGCTATCAAAATTCAGATAACAGGATTGTTTAACGCGCTTAATTTTGTTTTCAACCTCTGCTACATTTGTGCATGCTTCTTTAAGGCACAAATTTAAACAATTTTTATGAAGAGAATTTAATAAATTCCCGTACGCCTTGCTACGCATATCATTCTTTGATTTAGATTTAATGAAATTTGGAAATACTTGCAGATTATTCCTACATCTTGCCAGAAATATTCTGCGGTTATTCTTTCTTGCTAATTATAAGGAAATTGCTAAGCAGTGGATTCTTAATACATGTACATATACTTAAAACATTAATGTGTTACAGTTTAGATTATTCGTGTTTCTGTTCGTTTAGGTGATGTGGTAATTTTTAATTAAAATTGGTGCGATAAGGACGCTTCGTGCTTGATACAATTAGTTTTAAGAAATCCCGTTTTAGACATTGATACGTCTTCTGATGATGGTCGTGAGACCGAAACGTACGTAAAGACGGAAATAATAAGCATAGGTGTTAGTGTGACCTATTTACCTAGTATTTATATATAATTCATACCTGAGTCAAGAATCATTATTAATTAAATAAAAGTAGACAAATGTAAATGGATATCTGTAAATAATATTTATATTCTCTTCAAGAAATAACGAACGGTAACAACTTATATGTTTCGCTCAGATTAATAGATTGGTTTATTTTGTGAATAGCTTTAGCACTTGGAATAAATGTATAATATTAAATATTCATCAATGTAACCGTATAACGCGCTAGAAATCGAGTACCTTCGAATAATTATTATAAATACCAATTCAAGCGATTAATGTGGAATTTAGCTCCAATTAACTAAATCAATCCCAGCATGAACGCAAAGAAGTTCGACACTATAAGAAAGAACGTTCGGAGAAATTTTTTTATGGACTGTATAGTTATTTTGTCACACGATGTTCTGGTCAAATTATTCTCATATAGGAAGATGAATGGCCCTGTAATTTCTAAAGCTGAGTGAAATTTGCTGGCAGCGAACCACATTCTCGTCTTCATCTCGTTCTGCGAAATTAGTAATCTGTGGCCGGCCGAAGTCCCTACGATGCAACGTGAGAGTCCAGTCTGGCCGCGGAGAAAACAGGAAAACCAGCATGTTAAGCTAACTTACCTTTCGGCAATTTTAACGAACGGAATGTCATCAGCTTCAAAGCAAAGAGCCCAGGCACATTTCAAGAGCGGCACTTAATCCCGCCAATATTCGCACAAGCACTATTTTATAATAAGTGAACGAAAACGAAATTATGTCAAATTGCACGACAAACACCACATAACGGCAACACTTGAGATATCGTAACAGTGAGAGAAGATCGGGTCACGTCAATCTGTATCCAATATTAAAAGAAGGAACCGACCGGAATCGTCCATTCATCTGCAAAACAGAACTGGAGGCTACGAGAGAATATGTAAGTCATAAACCTGCACACTCTTAAGTCACCCCAACGATAGGTTGATCAGCGACTGAAGCAGTTAAGCCGCTGCCAAAGACTCGACCGCCGTGTCGACTCGTGAGGTGACTAGCCAACCAATCCCATCTTCGATACGGCAGGTGAATCGCGGGGCTCGGAGGAGTGATGGCGAGTAGACACTAAAGGCCAACGACTCTGGCCGTTCAGATCCGGAGGAACTCTACGGGAACATATGTCCGATCGGATGCCTTTGGTGTGGCCTCTGTTCCTTCTGTCATATCCGCAATGTATCACCCAGCTCGACGAACCGCTTCGATCGCTCTGATATTCACATGTTCTGAAGATGAACCTGTTAACGTGTTTCAATCAGAATTACAGAATAAAACGACACTGTTATATTCATTATTATGTGGGAAGACGGAATGCATTCCTAACTATCCAACGAGAAATCAATCAAACAGCTATAGGCTACTCTGGATAATTTTGAGCCTTATAACTTTGTAGGTACTTTAATTTTACATTAACTGTGATTCATAGATCATTAACTTCCCTCACCAGTATGAACCGAAATTATATAGGAAATAATTGAAAACAGAAAAAGACGTGGAAAGACGTTAACTTATCATCAATAGCTCCATTCAATAGTCTTGTTCATACATTATTATACGCTCCTTTGAGACAGACAAATTAAAACAACGAATTTGAGAAACATCAGCAAATAGCGACGAGCTTTGATAAATGATAAACAATAAAAGACTTCACACTGTGTATATATTATAACACAATTGATAACAAATAATCACCCTCATCCACTAAAAATACTATTGAAGTACTAAGGACCTTTCGGCTACCAAGTAGCCATCATCAGAGAAACTAAATTATAAATCAAAATGTGCCTGTTTAAATACTATTTGGGGATAATAATGTAAATAATGGGTTACCTTCAACTGGAGGGCTCCCAAATATTAATATCCCCGATAGAAACTGCACAGAATACGTGATCCTTATATCTTCATGTAGGGAGCTATTAGGGAGAGTTATTTCAAAAATTATTATAAACAAACAAAGGGATGTGTAATGGGCCATCCACTCCTTTTCTCGCCAATATTTTTCTAAGCGAACTTGAAACCTCTTTAAAATCAAAATTGAATCAATTTCCAAAAGTTTAGATATGTTGACGACATTTTCGCGATTACAAGTAAAGATTTTGATTTACATGGCTTTTTGAACACGCTTAATAGCCAATTTGATTCACTGAGATTCACTGTCGATGTGGAAACTGATAATCAGTTTCCTTTTCTTGAAATTAACATTATAAAAGATGGTAATCAATTAGATTTCGACATAATACAGAAAACCCACCCAAACAAATAGGTATACCCCGGCGGATTCATCTACACCATTTAGATATAAAACATAGCTAGTTTAATAGTCTAGTTCATAGATTGTTGAACGTCCCTTTGTGTCACCAAAATTATAACAACGAAGTTCAGAAACTTCAGGAAATTGCGTTGGCCAATGGTTGCCACAAATCTTTGATCAATAATTTAATTTCTAAGCATAAAAGAAAATTGGAACCTAGCCAACTGACCAACTTGAACCATTCAAAAGTTTCCATAGTTTGTTCTTTAAATTTGCAATACAACCAGCTTATAGATGTAAGAACAAGCTAAAACACCGCTTAGGCAACATCTTTGATAAAGTTTCCGATTTCGACAAATACGGGATTTGCAAAATCAATTGTGAGTCGTGTTCTAAGTGCTATGTGGGTCAAGCTAGTTTTTTTTTAACTTATTATAAGGAACATTTTGCCCATATAAAGGAAAATAATGCTGAAAAATCAGCGGTACTCGAACATATATTTTCAATAAAGGTCACACCATTCCTCAAGAAAGTTTATCACTTTTAAAACACAGCACAGACAAATATCTAGGTAATTTAGGAGGGTTGGAAATATATAAAAAAAAGTAATTTAATAAATTCCGATTTATCTTCAGCTGAGGGTAACCCATTGTTTACATTATTATCCCCAAAAAGTTCTTTAATAGTATTTCCAGTGGATAAGGGTGATTATTTCTTATCAATAGTCTTTGATAAATAAGTTAATTTCCAACCAAAAAAGGGAAATCGGAACGCTATCAACTAACCAAATTAGAGCCATTACTTTCAAATAATTCAAGTTCACTTATCATTTTTCAGTAATCAATAAATTCCATAATTTGTTTTTAAATTTGCAATGATAAATGCCCGTTCATAGATGCAAGAACAAAAGCTAAAAACCTGTTTATGCAATACCTGTGACAAAGTTCCTGGTTTCGACAAATTTGGAATTTTGAAAATTGATTGAGTCGCCTTCAAAATGATATGAGGGTCAAACTAGAAGGAACATTTTAACTCTTTCCAAAGAACATTCTGCCCATATGGAAAAGAAGAAGCTGCTATCTTCAGTTCACTTCAGATTTCACTGGTTTCGCTCATCAAAGGTTCTACAGTTCACTAAGTAATTCAGTGATTGAGGCTTTAATAATATTATTCGTAAAAGTTGATGGTACGAATCTCGCTTTCCGTCCTTTATTTATATAGTTTCCGGAGAAATTGAATTGTGTTTATCGGATCCTTCATTTACCGGATCCTTCATTTACCGGATAGTATTTTTATACAATTTTAAGTAATTCCGTCCTTGCATTTGGCTCACATGCAGTGTATCGGGGAACCGCTAAATTAGCAGAAATATATCAACCAGCAGTTGGCCGGGCAGCTTCTCCAGGTATCGCTTGTTCTGCTTCTTCTGGATACTTGTTACTTTGGTATGATGCATGTACATGACAAGACACTTCCTAACACTTCCCCTTTTCAAGTTGTCGTTAAAAAGTTGCAGTCTGTTGTATTCCAAGAATCATCGCGGACGATTCCTTTTAGGGCGAAAGCAGACCTGCCTTCCACATAATATATCCGTATTCGTAAATGTTTGAACTCTGGGCAAGACATGGTAGCCTATTGTATCAAGCTCGTTTGTTGTCATCCACTGTAATTATATCTGTTTAATAATTGTCTTCAAATCGTCCTCAGCCCTTTGATATAATTCAGTTCAGGGACCTCGGAAATCCTTTTAGAATTGGGGGGAGGGGGCGAATGTGAGAATATATTATACATTTTTGTCTCTATGTATAATAATAATAAATTTATTAAGTCATCAAGTTAGTTATATGACTAGTGCAAATATACATATAATAAAAGGTAAAGTAGTGGCATCATGTTCACAATTAAAATTTAAATTATAAAATTTATAAAATATACACATCAGATTTGTTTAATCCAAATTTATGCGTAATTATAAGAGATAATAAAATATAAACGATAAACGGGAGACATATTCACAATAGTTAAAATGCAAGATTACACAAATTATAAAGATTCGCACTTCAGATACAGTAAAAGGCTTTCTCAATAAGAACTTTCTTGACACGGACATTAAATTTGTTTATTGGCTTCTTTTTCAAATTATTTGACAATTTATCGTATAACTTAGTTCCCAATAACTAAAGAATTGTTTGGTGATGTTCTTTATATATAGAGGTGTTTGTAAAGCATTACGATTGCTCTTGAAATTATGATGTCCACCATTAGTTTTAAAATTAATCAAATTATTATGAGTATACTTTAAGCATTCTAATATATATATACAAGGTAAGGTAAATATCTTTTAAGATTTAAAAAAGTCTCTACACTTTGTCTTTGTTCAATGTTACACATTATCCTAAGTACCTTTTATTGTTGGATGAAAAGTATATGCATATTTCAATATTTTGTGGAATGCATTTGTAACAAAGTAAGATATGATGTTTTGCTTTCATTCAATTTTAATTTATTAGTATCACACCATAGCTTACCTTCTAGTATAATATTATTTATTTTGGTTTCCACTTCTTTATTCTTTCCAGTGACTAAAGCAGATATATCGTCGCAGTATTGATATGCTAACATACCGTTTTTGATATTTACGAATACAATAAATATTATTGGATCTAATACAGATCCTTGTAGTACTCCATACTGAACTCTCACCCCATTAGATAATTATTCATTCCAACAGACTCTTTGTGTTCTATTTTCCAAGTAGGATTCGAATACATTAAATACTATTCCTCTGATTCCATAGAAGTTCGGTTTTTCCAATAATACAGCGTGTCCACAAATTACTAGCAAAAAAAACTACCACTTATTGTAGAGGTCAAAATAAGTCGATTGAACCCAATTTGTATGGTAACAAAATGTACCGTTTGTCCGTGAGGAGAGATCACTTAAAAAATCACATTTTTGTGCGCTACTCACAAATGAGTTGAACAAACTAGATGAAATTTTGCAAATGTGCTTCGTAAAAATTCACCCTACTTTCAGTAATCAAAGAAATTCAAAGTAAATTGTAGAAGGGTAAATCCACCCTCATCCCTCTGATATTTTTTAAATAATTTTATTAGAGGTGGTAATATAGTTCTGAGATTTTCCCCACAGAAAGGCTCATTCATTATCTTAATTTTTTATCTCTTGTGAAAATTATGTATTTCGCATAGTTTAGAAGGAAATTGTAGTGAACACAAAGACAAAACTTTTTTATAACAAGTGTTTAATGTGACCTCCACCTTCATTAATGCAAAGATCAATTCGGCGTAAAAAATTGAGATGCACCCTCCTTAACACAACGTCGTTTTCTCGTATTGCGTTTACAGCATTTTGAATTCTCCTCCACAGTTGTTCGGAATTATCAATTTGAACCTTGTATAATTGTGTTTTCAACGCTCCCCAGATGAATAAGTAGCAAGGACTCAGGTCTGGAGACCGCGGAGGCCACTGAATAGGTGCTTCTTGTCCTCTATCAATCCATCTACCAGCAAATTGTTCATCAAGATATTCTCTTACGGCACGTGCAAAATGAGGTGGTGCACCGTCGTGTATGAAGAACATGTTTCGACACAAATTAAGGGGCTAGTCTAATAATTCTGGCAAAATTTCTCGAAGGAAACTAAGGTGACTACCTCCATCCAGACGGTTCGGGCTTTTCGAGGTCTTCCAGCGTTGATTCTGACTAGCTTCAACCTCCCTGTTTCTCGAAGACGTCTGTCAATTCGGGCAAAAGTCTTGTGATTTTCAATTCTCCGATTTGGATACCTTTCTTGATACACGCGGGCAGTATCGAGGCATATCGACCTGCTCATTAAAAGGGAAATCCATATTTAATAGCTGCCAATTAAAAGCAACAATAACAGCAACAGTATGATTAAGTAGTGACAGTAATTGAGGAAAATACAATACAAAAGCAGCCAGAAGTGAACAAATTATTGAAACATCTACTATGAACAATAACACTTATGAATTTGTTTCTTGTCAAAATCATGACCTTGCCTACGGCCAACTAAATTTTGTACTACAATTTCATTAAGCTTGTTCCAAAAATATCAGTTATCAGTGTTTGAGAAAAAAAAAATTCCTTCCAAACTATGTGAAATACGGAATTTTTACAAGAGATATGAAATGAAAATAATGAACAAGCCTTTCTGTTGGGAAAATCTGAGAGTCATATTACCACCCCTGATAAAATTGTAGAAAAAATACCAGGGGGGTGAGGGTATTTCCGCAATTTTGGGACACCTGTATATTATGGGGTACCGAATCGAATACTTTACTCAAATCAAAGTTAAGCATGTCCACCAAGTTTTGGTTATCTAGAGCATCAGTTATATGTTTAGTCATAGTCAGTAGAGCTGTTGTTGTGCTTCTGTTTGTCCTATACCAATGTTGTGTGTTAGATCTTTACATTGACATCAAGAAAGATTAACGATACACGTCTATGTAAGTCTTTATTCAATATTTGAATACTTTTATTTTTGATATGACTTGAGACGTTCAGGGTTCTAACTTGAAGTTGATCAGGTTTGTTGTCAAGTCTATCAATCTTACGTGTACGATTTCTACCAATTAGCAGTACCAGAAGAAATCAATAATTGTATTTAGTATGGTTCCAAGAAGCTTATTCATATATCTCTGTGCTTACAAATGTTACCCTCAATTAATCGATCACGGTAACGGCGTGGCGGTGTGATCATGATTCAATTATTTACTATACGCATTTGCTTACGATATTTCTTGTACGCTAAAAACTTGCCCAGACACAATAAATCTTCTATCGCAATTATTAACTGGAGAACTACAAAAACATCGCTATGAAAATTATTTCATGTTGTAAGCCATCGCTTACTTTATTAATTGTATAAACAAGTATCTACACTCAATGTAACTACTCAATATTATTTCCAATTACAAGTCGTAGATTAAGCTGTCCGAGTAATACAAGAATTACATTATGCAATTATGGATATTTACTTCATTTAAAATTAGATAAATTTGATTTTATAGCACAAAGCAGCTGCGAGGAATGAAACTTAGTATACAGGTTTGAGTTGGCTCTATAAATCGTCTGGTAAACTAGCTAGATGTATATTGTTTGGTAAGTATTACCCTGGCGTTCAAAACTAACATCTCACGACCCTCCTTCACTGTCACTTATTATATATGAATTCTCGGGAAATAGGTCACACCAACACAAATGCTTATCATTTTCGTCTTTATGTACGTTTCGGTCTCACGACCATCTTCAGAAGACGCATTATGTCTAGAACGGGATTTCTTAAAACTAATTGTATCAGCACGAAGCGTCCTTATCGCACCAATTTCAATTAAAACATAAAATTATAACATATTATTGTTTTAAGTATATGTATATGTATTAAGAATCTACTGCTTAGCAATTTTCTTATAATATACGAACTCATTTCAACAAAGTTTATATACGACTAAAACCAAAAAATATGATGCTCAAGTATCTACTTTCGAGCCGGATGTTAAAGGTAATAGAAAATGGTTGTCAGACCTTATATTGGAAATATTGCTGAGCATTCTACCTAAAATATACTTTTAACATTATAAAGACATATGTATGTAACTCCTGAAAACCATAATGAAGAATTGAATAATCAAGGTTATAGCCATTAACAATGGTTTTCATCCTCAAATTATATCCAAATTGACAGAAAAAAGCAGAAATTAACTTATTCAAGTATCTATCCTTTTACAAAAAATTATGATTCTTCATCAAAATACGTTTCCCTCGTATATTTTGCTATCGTTAGTGAAAGAATTGCAGGCGTTTTATCGAAACATAATCTAAAAGTTAACTTCAAACTTCAAAATAAATTGTCGTATTTTTTATTCAATGCTAAAGATAAAACAAATAAGTTCAATAAACCTGGAATATATAAATTAACCTGTTCAGAGTGTGATAACTTTTACATCAGTAGATCTAGTTGTAATATAGAAATTAGATATGAGGAACATTTTTGATCTTTGAGACTTAATAATATAGATTCATCTTTCTCTAGCCACATTTTAAAAGCTGGCCACAATTTTCCAAATTTAGATGAAGTTAAAATTTTACATAACCAGAGTAGAGATTCCAAATTAAACACGCTGGAATCAATAGACATTTTCAAAGGTATATTAAAAGTAATGACAATAAAATTTTAAATGATCAATTATATGTGTACAGCAGCATTTTGTTTGAAAATTTAGTCATGATTTGTTTCTATAATATATGTGATAAAGAACAAAGTAAAAGTGTTTCATTTCATTATATCAATTTGTTTATTCACACATTTTCTTAGTGTGTATTTGTACACTGACTCTAAATAAGGCGACTATTCAACACTAACGTTAAGGGGAAGTTACCATTAGAATTTACCCTAGATGCCGAGTTAATATATCACACTAAAAACATCGAACCTATATATAATGTTTAATTTCATTCTACATTTTTTACTGTTTAGTGTCCACATAATATATGCGTTCGATAAATGGTGAATGCGATATAATAATAAAGATTAAAGAAAGCGGGTAATCGACTTTGGAACGATTAAGAGCGAAGCGAAGCAACTGAAATTGTGCCCCTCGGAATTATCTGTATCTGCTAGCAAATCTTCAAGCTTGTCATCATATCTGATGTAGATCGAGACAGCCGATTCATATTACGATGGATATCTTTGAATAAATAAGCTAATGTCACCACTGCATACGTTTCCTGGAAAGTTACTGTAAACTAACAAAATGTATATAAAATTATCTGTAAAATCGTATTTGTTAATAGATTTATATCCGTTGAGCGTATCATTAATAAGATACTTATTTATATAAATATTACACGCATTATGAAGTCTTTATTACGTGATACCGTTATGTTAACTTAGCACATACTTATTACTTAAAATCATGGTTCTTAAACATTTCATTCATGGCTTCAGTTCGGCTTATTATTGTTCAGTAGAATACAGTTCTCACTCATATCTCTATTCACAATCTTGATTTACAGATTACAGATTATGATATTTCCCGGTTTAATACAATTTAGTTCGAATTGCATTATCTAATATACCTATGCATTTTTATCGCATTTTCGTCTAGACACATATTAGAGACCTATTTGATGTTGCATTATCCACGGAGCAATATTTTATGGATTATAATCTTATACGAGGGCAAGGTGAAAAGTCCCTGAAAAATAAAACAAATGGGGCCACAATCAAAAATCCCATGTGACGATTGTGATGTACGATCTTTAACTAGAACGCATTAAAATTTTCAGATTGATATGTCGTTCAGTTTTGTTTGGACACTCATCGCAAGCAAGGAAGCTTGAAGATCTTTGTAAGAAAGTGAATTTTGCATCTTGATTAAACATTGTCTCTTGCGTGAAAAAAACATTACGTAAACCAAAGCATCGCTTGTTAAACATTATGGGGACTCTTCACCATCGATTTGAACGATTTACTGATTTTCGTTGTGGTGGTATGACCACAAAGGACGCCGAACGTTCGTCCTATTGAGGTTACAACGCCAGAAATCTTCGATAAAATCCATGGTATGATTGGACGATCGGCGAGTTAAAGTGCAGCTGTTCTCTTTTTGTAGTTTACCAGACAGTCATGTGTGAACATTGAAGTTCTGCGCTATAGCCCGTGAGCTGGTTTGGGGATTTCGATACAGTTCATCCAATATACCATCCCCAGCATTTATTCTCGGAATACCTTCACGTCGCTGCCGAACGAAGGTTCCTGGTGTTCGAAGATTTTCACAGATTCTCAGGAACGTTCGCACTGAAGGAAGACGCCTATTTGAATACCTTCTCCTCTCCGATATTCTCGTCTAGCTGCATTTGCGTTTCCGTTGCAGAAGCCATACACAATATGGATATTGTTAGTTCTTCGTTAGCGAACACAATTTCTCAGCAAGAATATAAACGAGTTACAAGAACTAATGTAGGATATTTTTGGCGTTCGCCAAATGCAGGAGATTTTTGACATTTGCCTACTTGATTTTTGATAAAAATTACAGGAGTACGTGCAATGTAGCGGTTATTCTAAGCAAGCGATGACTGCCCATCACCCATGTAACTTAGAAAAAAAAATTGTATTCCAAGTTAACACGCAGCAAATGTTGTAATTCGTGCTTCTTCTGATAGTTATTATTCTTGTTATTGTTAAAATAGTATGGATAAAGTCATTCCTATTCAATTTGTCATAATTATCGGATACTAATGAAGGAAACTAGAGGAAATCTAGTATGTCATTTAATAGCGGTGGAACGGTTGATCACAGGAAGCTGCGGTACGTTATTCAGATTCAGAAAATTTCCAGTCTATGTGTGTGTGTGTTGTAACTTGCTTTACAATTTCGCTACAACCAACACTTACAGTAAACTTAGTAATATAAAGATTCTTGACCCAGTATGAATTTATATAAAAATTCTCGGGAAATAGGTCACAATAATTAATTAATTTCGTAAGACGAAAATTTAAAACAGAGTGTTATTGTGACCTATTTCCCGAGAATTTTTATATAAAGTAAACTTAGTATATGATAAACCTTGATGTTGAGTTACATTTAACACAATTTTTCAGCTATTTAATGTGCGATGAAAAAAATTCTTACACCATTCTACAGCTTGATCTTTGGCGATATTTTGACAACATTTATGTTCCATATATTGGTATTTGACGTTTGAATGTTCACTGCTTCATCAAATAACAGGTGACACCCAAATGTTGTGACCCAAAAATAATAAAAATAATAACATTTTGGCCATAAATATGATATCGTATGAAAGCTTATTTATTGCTCTTCCATTTGCAATGATTTCATTTTGTCTACATTCGTTGTTGATTGTAGGAATATCAATTGCATAGAAATTTGATATTTTCATATGGAGGAACAACTGCGAATAATATTCAAACATGAAGAGGCATGAACAAAGGTGCTAAGAATTCACAACTTTTTGTGCGTGCTTGGTTTCGTCAGAATCATTCTTATCTGAGAAATGTTCTGGGTAGGTATAAACAAGCTCAAGGTTTCTTTGCCTAATTGGCCACAATTTTCGTGTAAGTACATTAAGAGATATAGAATTAAATTTTCTAAATTATAAAGATGAATTGACATAGGATTATGAAGATGAATAAACGTAAAACATTAAGCCAAAGGCGTGATTCGAACCCACATTCCTGGATGTCCAGTCCAGCGTGCTTACCAATTACACCACTTTGGTTCTGTCAGAGTCTTATATTTCTGTAAAAATAAACCTCTAAAAAGTAGATCATTGATGAACACAATGCGATTCGATGTTCCGCTATATATCAACTATTCACGTACAATTATCTGAATAAAGAGATTTTGATTCATGTGATGCTTTAGCCGAAACTTCTGCTTCAACAAGTACTTCTTTATGTTCGGTAAAGGATATAGTACTAAAGCCTACTATTCGGAAAAAGCGACATTACTCTAGCACATTTAGAAGTAGTAACGAGGATGATGTGGATTCATTAAGGACAATTTATAAAATGTGTGAAGAGTAATTTGTATCAACAATAGTTGGCCTAAAAAATAGGCTGACCAACGACGGAACAAACATTTCCTGTAGCATTTCAAGTCTAAGGAGAAATTTGTTTGGAATGCGTTTTAAATACCACATTATTGATAAAAGACCCTAATGGAATCTCTTCAAAAAATTCCAAACCAACGCTCCTTCAAATAAAGGCAAAAGAATAACAATAAAATAACATGGATTTGTTCCGAACTGTGTTGCTTTCAGTTAAAAACAGAACAGACTCCTCTCTAGACTTTACCATCAAGACACTGACGCAAAACTTTTTGAAGATTGGTTCGAACATCGTCTTCTTCAAAATATACGCAAAAATACCATAAAACGTCCTTATTGCATTGATTGAAATTAATGCGAATATGACGCTTTGTAGTTGATACAATAGTTTTAAGAAATCCCGTTTTCTGATGATGGTCGCGAGACCGAAACGTACGTAAAGAAATTTATATGTAATCTAGATATATCTATCTTTGAAAGTTCCACCTTAACCTGAAATTTCATCTCATATCTCGACTGTTATGTAGGAATCCGTAGAAGTAGATGAAACACAGAAGGTGACCCTTCTACTAATTTCATATTATTCCACTAGTATGTCATGTCTATATTTATACACGATGACCTAAAAGTGCGCATACGGAATCAATGTGACGAATTGGTTCTTGTTCGAACTCACTAACAATCTACATAAATCATTCTCAATTTTATTATATTTAATTATATGTTTCTCAGTGGTGGATCAGCCACCAGGCACAATAGATGCTTGCTTTAGGCCTTAAATTGATAGCAGCCTCGGAATGAAATATGTGAATAAAAAGCGACGAGTACTATTTCGGATGAAATTCTGATAGACTGATAAGCGTGAATTCTGATGCGATGTATTCCGCATCGGGAGGTACAGGAAAATATTGAAATTTAGGGAAAGTTGCTATTACTCTTGAATATCATCACTTTCAAACTAATTCACTAGCCAAAAATAATTTTCAACAATTATTGTAGATTACTATTAAGGTAGCCAGATTACAATTAGCGCTTGGCATGTTATATCGGCCACCTTCTTCAAACTTACATTGCTTAGGAGAGCTTGAAGAAGTTCTAATTAAAATGTGCACTGAGGTTGATGAAGTAATTCTTATGGGTGATTTGAATATAGATTGCTTTAGCCCACACCTTCCAAGCAAACTTTATCTCAACAATATTCTCGACCGTTTCAACTTAAAACAAATTATTCAAAGCCCAACAAGAATTGGGCGGTCTATACTACATTATTGGACATAATATGCTTGAGTACGGCAATGATGTCATTACTTTTGGTGCTATGGACCTGTCCAATCATTGTCTATAGTAAGCTAGATTTTCGAATAACTAAATCTGAAATGAAATAAATTTACGCGGAAAACATCGACAAGAACTTAGTCACTTTGTTGGTTTTGATTGATTTTTTGAAGGCATTTCAGGTCATTGACCGTACGTTATTGAAATCCAAAATGCAGTATTTTGGTATCAGTTGTAAACTATGCTATGCTTTGAAAACTAAAATGGTACAGAGTCTGATGAAATGTATATTTCATTCAGAGTTCCACAAGGCAGTTTATTAGGACCTGCGCTATTTTTAATTTCTACTTCAGATCTACGCTTTCAATTAAGAGACAATATGCCAATTGGCTTTGTAACCTTTATGCAGATGATGCTCAGTTTCACAACTCATCTTCCCCGAAAGAAATCAATGAACTCGCATAAAATGGCCTATTACTAAACCCGAGTAAAACTGTAGTGATGTGTCTTGGGTCTCCTAGGAATAATATAAAGTGTTGCAAGCAATCAACACAACAATATTGATAAATAGTTATTGTGTCATCAAAATAAAAGTGAGTGTGCAAGGAATCTAGAAGTCTTCTTTGACTCGCATTTGACATTTGAAAAACATGTCAGTGAATGTGTATTTAGGCATTTAGGCTAAATTCCAATTCCTTTGGTACAATAATCAGCTACCAAGTAGTACCTACAGAGTAGGTACACAAGATTAGGAAACAAAATATGCCTGTTTAAATACTATTCGTAATTAATAGGATCACCAACAGCTGGAGATAAGTCTGAATTCAATAATTGCTTTTTCGCTTATACATTTCAATTCCTTCTAAATTACCTAGATATTTGTCTGTACTGTGTTTCAAGAGTGATAGGCTCTCTTGACAAATGGTGTGACGTGTAGATATATTTTAAATACGTTCACCATTAGTTTTCTTTATATGGGCAAAATTTTCTTTATACCGGGGTTAGAACATTCTTTCTAGTTAGGCCCACATATCAATTTGACCATAGCTCACAATCGATTTTGTAAGTCCCCCTCGAAGTTCGAATCAATTTATATCAAATGGATGTCGATGAACTAGTTAGTTTTAAGTTATTCGAATGATGGAATTTTTGTTTTTTACGAACATTTAAGTATGGAAATTAAGCTTATAGTTTGGGCACAATTGCAATATATATGACAGATTTAATGAAGGTTGAACTACGTGAACTCCCACCAAAACACAATATATCTGAAAAAGTCTTCGCTCTATGTTGCCCTATCTGAGTAATCCATTGCATCAAGATTTTTACAAGGAACTGCAAGGCATTCAAATAAAGGAACAACGATTTGTGATGTTATTTTGTATGAAAACATGTATTGTGACACCTACCACGTTCTTTTTACTTCGAGAAATATGTTTAATTTTAACATTGAATTTTCGACTACTGTATTATTTAGGAAAGTATTAGTTTTACTTTTGCCTTCAGTTTAAAATTTATTGTTAACAAACCGCAAAATATATCAGCAACAGTTTCTGATCCTATTTAGTTATAAAAAAATGTTTTGTGACACTACCTATTTTCTATTTTTTTTAGAAGAAATTATTTTCAATATTGCTAATAAACGAAAAACAAAATATTGACCTTTTTATTACTTTTTTCTTGAATATTTCGAAACTGTATTTTTGGCGATTAGTACCTTTGTTCAATTGTGGCCAATTCTATAGTATAGTATCGTTTGGTGTCCAAAATTCAGAAGCAATTTAGCAGGTACAAATACTACGGTTATTCATTATTAGTAGGAATTAGCAGGTATCCCATCAATAGAGGTAGGGCCGCAACAGTCTCACTTAAATTTTATCATTATTTGAAAAATTAAGGGAGGGCCGCAAATGTATCGGGATCGCATCTGTTCCGACTCGCATATAGGACAATTAAATTTGAGAGTAGCTTTAAAAGTAATTAATAAATATATACTACTTTTTGAATTGTCTTGTAAGTGTACATTTAAAAATCAATTAAGTTGTTGACAGAGCAAAAATGTAAATTATTTACATAGTATCTTTAAGTTTATATCTGGAAAGATTGCAAATATACCCACAGTCATCGGAAACATATGAAGATCATGACCTGCTGGGCTATATTCCAAATCCATTAAAGAGTTGTATTGAGTCTAGACAGACCTACCATGTTACACTCGCAGACATTACGACATTGTGTTTTTTATCCGACGCGGAAATGAATAAATTAACACCAATTCAAAATCTTCATTCGTCGGTAATTTTGATGTCGCTCGTTTGACTTTTTTGACCCTTCCGTTAGGCCAACAAGGAACCATTAAATAAATAACGTGATTTGGCATTTTTATATCACTAATAACGAACAATATCCTACATTATATTTCAGAGTTGAGGTTACTTGCTTCACTGAACCGATTAAACTAAACCTTATTTAATTAATGATGTTAAATTATTCATTTTTTATTGTTTATTTACACAATTATTGCTGATTGTGATTAAAAAGGTAAGTATTTATCCATAGCAATGCCCAGCCTTGTATTTGTATGAAAGGTTCGTATTATGGGCCCTCTATCAGGCTATATTATATTCTTTCACGATTGTCGACGAAAAGAATAAGAACTTGAACAGGTTTTCAATGTTTTTCAAATTTTAGATGAAATTGAACATCATTCAATTTTCCACGAAAAAGATACTCGATATTGTTTACCGGTTTCGGAACATTTTGATTTGAATATGATGAAGTATTAACTGATGCTGGTATGAAGTAAAAAACAATTATAAATTTATTAAAAACCAAAAACGATTATCAATTTATTAAAAACCAAAAACAATAACATTATTCTTATGCTAAAGTTATTAATTGAACAAAGAATCACAAGAAGTAAATTAAAATAAATTTGAATATAAACATGAAATATTTAATCAGTTACAGTAAGTGTTCAAAATGTTCTCCGTTTTCACGAATACACAATTCTATCCTTTTTTCTAAAAAATGCATTAATTTTCTAAATGGTTGAGAATCAACTACGAGATCATTAAAGTGACGTTCAATTCTGTCTTGCAACTCTTGACGTGAATTTACCCCTGTAGAATAGACTTTTCCTGAATATACGACCAAACTGTGTAGTCCAAAGGATTGAAATCGCATGATTGAATAATTAATTTCGGTTACATCTTGCACAATTTTCACAAAATGTAATCGATATAAAAAACTTTTCCGATCATTTATTTCTATTAAATTTGCTGTTGTGTGTGTTGAATTGAATGTTTATAACCTGAGGTTATTTGATAACCACATTAAACTAATAAACATCACTTCACTTTTTTATTAAACACTATAGTTCCTTAAAATATTGGACATTAGAAATAAAACAAAATAGTCTTTTACCAAATTTCTGGTTTTGCTTTTCCTAGAGCTCTTTTCCACACCCATTGATTTTTCTGCCGAACTACCACCTGTACCAACGTGATCCCTGTGGTATATTTTAGTTATACCCTAAATAGGGTTAAATATGCAATGGTAGAAGGGTAGAGGAAGTACTCGATGCCCATATCTTTCAGCTAACATATCAGATACGTATAAGGGTTGTGGCTTATCCATTTTTACCAAGCCTAACCCCTGTGATTTCAAGAATGTATATTATTTCTATTTCACCATACACCATACTGGATTTTGCATTTTTTTATGTTTACGATGATGTCTACGACATTTTGGTGAAAATAAGGTCAGCGAGATACTCATGCTCGTGCTTGAAAACCGGCGTAATTCCGAACATGGATATGGAAGACTTCATAGAAATAGTTGTACCTGACATCATCATATTAGGAATCCGTCTTCCTGGAGAACACGCAAGCTTGAGTTTTGGTTGCATTAAATCCTACTGAATTATCAGATCCCATTTCAAAATCATTGTCAGATCTCTATTAAATGCGTCAACCTGTCTCTGTTTCGCTTCTCTGGCTTCATTGGATGGTATAGGGGCCTTAGATGAAGTGTACCATCATCTGTAAAACTGTGGACGGGACAGGTGGTCTTTTCCAGCAGATCGTTGATATTAAGCATAAGCAAAGTTGGTGCCAAGACAGGTCCCTGTAGAACACCAGTCTCGATAGCCATTGAATCGGCGGATACTCCGTCAATCACAAAATGGAGTGATTTATCTGAGACAAAACTCGAAAGTAAACGACATTCTTGAGGCGGGTAAAGATCTATTGATCTAAACATTTGTATAAATTAAAAGTACCTTCGTGAAAAGAGCTTATTATGATTAATTTCAGTTAATATCGTATTATGATTCATCCAAATATGTTTTGTTATAGTGCAAATCTTTCATACCGGGATATCAAAAATTATCTTGGTCAAGGGTGGTTGTGGAATCTAAAACGTGTGTCTTACTTTACGTACGAAATAATTATATCACTGTCACACTGACATCATCAATAACAATAACCTACAAATTTCATACCTATTTATTTCAGTTGTAAAATAATAATGAACTACAAATAAAAAATTATCTTGGTCAAGGGTGGTTGTGGAATGTAAAACGAAATGTTAACTTTGGACCTTTTACAAGGTCGTAATAGCCACAAACGGGGTCGAAAACTGTTTTAAATTGGTTAATTTTCGATAAATCGAATGACGTTCACGTGAGGAGCGCGTAGCTCGCGAGTTAGAGAAGTGCAAATCTTCGGAACATAGAAAGTCTTTACGAGGACTTTTCGCATGCGGTTTTCGCTCCATGTCGTTAGTTTATGAACGGGGCCAACTAAATAGCATAGTCTCGGGCCCCAAAATGTCGATTAAATAGGATAATTTAATTAAAATAGAAACAGGTACTCTCAGGTCTCAGCTACTCGCGTCTAACGTACGACGTACCAAAGGGAATTTTCTAGCTACTAAAATATACCCAAAAGCGGTTAAAAGCTAGCGGCCTATAGCCGAAAACACTTTATTACAGCTGGCGCCGGCCGCACGGGGCATTTAATGGCCCCGAATTAACAAGATCGAGGTAAAAAGTATAAACTCTAACTGACGCGTAGCGAGCTCCTCGAGACATATGTCAAAATGATTACGTTCGTAGCTAATTACATAGGACGTCTGGCGTTCATGCGATTATGTTTTTATACAATTCGAACCTTCTGATTTCGATAGGCCACGTGAAAATCCCGGAGTCCAAAGCGCTAGAGACTTCTGAGTGTTATAACATTCGTATAAAATTGCGAAATTTCGCACTTTTAGAAACTTCAAATTAATTAATTTGACACAAGTTTTGATAACGTAAAGTAAGACACACGTTTTAGATTCCACAACCACCCTTGATCAAAATAATTTTTGATATCCCGGTATATTTATATTACGATACAAAATGATCCGATTCAATTCAATATTTGTATATTACCTATTTTGTAAAACACTTCTGTCTGAATCTATCGTCTAATCATGCACAAGTACATGTGCATGATCTTTAATTGATGCATTGATTACTAATCAATGATTGGTGTCATGCCTGTGCGGCATGAAAATATTGAAATCCTAGCGAACCATTGCATTCTTGTTTATATTATTTCTTCTACACTTATTCTTCACGTTTCGTGACCTACTTATCCCATAGTAGATGGATAAGCAAGGTAGAAGCTTGGCAATTATATATTATTTTCACACTCAATGCGGTAATAAAATGGTCTACATAGCATCTGGAATTTGATGTCGGTTAGTAATTACTAGTTCCGGTGAAAGATATCATCCGTGATTTATTAGTTTTTAAAATAATGTTGTTAATTTCCAATACAATTATGATCGGTACGTTTGATGGTTTGATTAATGGGTGCTGAGAGATATCTGTCAAACGCAAGAACTGGAAAATTATGAATTTTCAAATTTTATGATTAATATAGCTTTCACATCTTATTTTAATAAATAAATATTTTATATTATCATGATAATTAGAATGAACAGCTTGGTTAATTTCCTCTAATTAGCCATAATTGCTAAGAAACATTTCGGTGAGAGACCAATATCAAAGGAATAAGGAAACTATTTTCATTTTTGTATTGATAATTTCACATTTAGGAGAATTAACACCTCCAAAGAAAGTACATGAAATGGATACATATTATCTTGTAACTATTAACATGCTACTTGGGAATCTCAAGTACAATTTATGGTTGTTGTCCAAGGTTTGCAATTTTAAAGGGGGTGGTGTGCCTTCAAATATTTAGCATAAATATCACTTTGAGAAATGTATTTCTGTCTTTGCATTTGGATAGAGGTCACTAAAAAATATAACATTTTGGCCGTTTAGAGGAGTGGCCGCTATAAAGGAATACATACTCTGGGGGGGGGGGGGGGGGGGATTATGTGAGAGAAATAACAACAATTATATTTGTACTATGTATGTACTTACATATCCATATTTTTGTTAACATAATGTTTGTATAATCTTTACCTAAGGTATTGAGGATTACTCAATATACGAATACAACAAAAATCTTTTCAGATCTTCACGATGGTGGTAAGAACAGGAGCATATCTTGATTTCATATTTTACTTCTTTGTATTAGTACCTGATGGTTGCAAAAATTTCATCTGACAGTTTGTGAGGAAAAATACAATGCTGATTCTATATCTATGATACTGTTGAAATACATCTAGTCACCCAGCAAACAACTAATCGGCATTTTCACAGCGACATTTCAATATGACTTTGAGACAATTGTCCAGCCTGCAAATTCAACAATATGCTGTATGTATATCTTTCCCGAAGAAAATGTAAGAAAAAAACGTTTCTCACACTCAATGAATAAGACCGTTTTTTCAGGACTGTGACAAATATAGATTTTAGATAGTACTCATTTTAACATATTCATGATCACGCTTGTTTTTAGAAGGCTATGACTTCTACAATTTTACTCGGTCTTTTATTGAGCATACATACTGTAATTGTCCGTCAGAAATGCAATCGGAAGAGGCGAATTAGCTTCCGGGAGAAGTGTGGCAAAAGAGAGAACAGATAAATGAATGCTACCGACCATAACGTACAATTAGATCAAGACTTATTATTAAAATAGCTACTCAGATTTAAGTGCAAAACGATTATTGTTCTTGCACATCTTGATCTATAGAATGATGTATCGAGTACAGTTACTCATTCATTAATTTCAATTATAAAGTGCTATTTGTGTCATCTTAATATTTTATATAGAGTAAAATAATGAATGTTCATTACTCTTATGAAAGTTAATCGAAGAAACTTCTTGATTCTGGAGCATTGATACATTCTCAGGAAACACTTCATTATTGTTAAAGCAGTTTTTTGATGTTATTTGAGTTCTTCATTCGTGACCTGATTTCAATCCATGTTTGTCACAAACAGTCTCATTAACTTTCGTAAGTTCAAGAATTAAACTCAAATTTTCAAACAAAAACTTGTAACATTTAATTTAATAAATAAGGCTATCAAATTGACTCACCACACTGTAGCATTCTCAGAGCTAGGAGCTGTCAACTAAACCTAAACCTAAAAGTATGTCCTTAAATATTAGGAATTGTTTTGAATGTGGTACAAATTGAGGGATGGGGTAGACAATGGTTTGGCTGGGGAGTTCAATTACAAAAATGTTGACGATTTGGTCATTTAATATTATGTTACTATTGTTTTCGAATAATTCATTATTTCTATGAATTCTAGTATATTCAATGTATGTTCTTTTCCTAAATATGTAAAATATCGGGATTAAAGGTACAATTGTGATTACTTTGCAATTCGCGTAATTATGACAAGGTGAAGTAGGCCATATCCGGCTTCGCACCGTACAAATCACCAGGTGAAGATGGAGACTTCTCGGCTCTTTTACATCAAGCTATTGGTGAAAATCTTCCGATTTTGCAGAGCCACTGACTTTATTCCAAAGCTATGGCGGGCAGTGAAAATCGTGTTCATTTCAAACGCGGGTAAAACTGATTATATCCAAGCTAAGGCATTCCGCCCTATTAGTCTAACCTCATTTTTATTGAAGGCAATGGAGAGACTGATTGATAGATACTTGAGCGTTAGCCCAATAAAGGTCTATCCCTTACACTGTCGTCAACACGCCTGCCAAGCTGGCCTCTCAACTGAACTGGCCTTGCATCATCTAGTCACACGAAAGCTATGAACCGAGAGGGGTATTTATGAACATCGAAGTGGCATTTGATAACTTGTCCGTGAAGTATATCTGCTCAGTCGCTGATAAGCATGGAATCGGTTCAACATTAGTCTGGTGGATTAAAACCATGTTATCTACGTGTACGATAAAGGCGCACCATAATGGATGCGTTGTACAAACCATCACCACTACAAAAGGTTGTCCCCAGGAGGTATAATAACGGATGAAAGGGCTGGCAGTGTCGCCCTATAATGTCTCAACAAGGGTTCATTCTTTGGCTTGCTAGGAACGCTATGTCTTATCAGTTAACAGGTTCGGTGCTGCGTTATGCTAGAAGTATCATATTGAATGTTGACATAGGAGTAGATGGTTGGAATCACAACACTGGGTACGTAATCTGATGTATGATTCTAATATTCATTACATGGTTATCATCATCATCATTTGAGGGCATACACTTAGGCTACTTGGCCTATTGTGTGGTCAGAGCCTATTCTAGCAGGTTTGTGGCCCGCCAGAAACCCAGAATATTGCTAGTGCTGGCTTCCATAAGTTCTTCTGGGAGCAGTTTTGATTCCCCGAAGTGTCGGTGCCTGAGAGATGCTAATGCTGGGCGTTCCAACAGGATGTGAGATGCAGTTTCTTCTGCCTCTCTTCATTTCCTACATATTGGGTCATCTGTGATGATGTTTGTTAAGACGACAGTGACCGGTTGGATTCCAGTCAACTTTATGATGCCCTTTCTGTTCAGAGGAAGGAGTTTCTTTAAGAGCCTAGGCGCAGGCTCTTTGATGAAGAGTTTGGCCTACCTCTTGCATGGTGATTCTCGCTACATGGTACTTTCTATTACTAACTTAGACTCAGTCGAAATGACTGAACTTAATGCACTAAATGAACTTCATCAACTTGATTATCTTGATCAACTTCTACTCTTACTATCCTCTAATCTACTTAAATATCTATTCTCAAGGGAGAAGCCTTGCTGCTCTCCTAATAGTTCGGCAAAAGTTGACTTACGTGTTGGCATTGACATTCATGTTATGCACACACGATCAGAAACTTGTTGACTCGTTTCTTATTATGATATATAATACAATAACAAATATGTTGTATGTTTATATTCAATAGACATACATATGACATGAGAAAATAGAATATTGTGAGTTGCCTAATTTAGGATGAAACTCTTCGAGATATCACAGAGGTATCCTATCCCATCGTAGACGATGGACTCTGTGCGAGGTGCAAAATACCCTGCTCGGTGTAGTGGACGGCTAGTGCCGCAGAGAGGGGTTTAGGGTTAACCCTGATAAAACGGGAATTATACTGTTTACCAGGAAACTTAAGCTGGGCACACTGCCAGAGATTACCTTATATGGCAAGGTTCTGCATCTCGAAGGGTTAGTGAAGTTTCTGGAAGTAATCCTATAGTCTAAAATGACCTGATGCGAACACCTCGAATATCGAGTGAAGAAGGTCTCTGCCTCCTTTTGGGCGTGCAGAAGAACTTTCAGCATTACATGGGGATTACATTCAAAGATTCTTTATTGGAACTATACCGCTGTGATCAGACCTATGCTGCGTTAGTGTGATGGTGGGGGACAAGGACTGGTATGTCCCTTGCGACTTGCATTCGTAGTTACATTGAGCTGTATAAGGTCGGTTCCAACGAGGGCCCTTGAGGCTCTTGCCTGGTTACCACCTCTATACTTATATATAAGAACTGAGGCCTTGATAACGGAGTATCGGTTAAAGGACCTAAGTCACTGGACCAAAATGCACTACTCTCGTGGCGAAATGAAGCAAGATAGCATGATTCCAGCTATACGCCTCACTTTTCCCATAATCCTCATCCCGTATAGAGGAGATTGAAGTAACGAAACTCTCACTCACTGCAACCAGGTGGCCTCGTATAGTTCACAGACGGGTCTAAGGTAGAACGTCTCAATCCATTTTACCATTGTTTCGTAACAAATTTACGCTTAACACACTTTGTTCCAGATTTATTCACAATTCATAGAGTAGGACAGATTAGTTCAAACCACGGTCGTATAGACAGGTCTGGAAACTCGATGCTGTTTCCTATCTGAGCAGTGAGTCGCTTACGCGTATAAGTGCGCGTAGTACCAAAAGTCGTCACGTAGGCACATAAAAGGCGTCACTACGGTCGTATGTACGACCGTGGGCGTCACGTAAGAGTATCATCTTGATCTCTATGAAGAGTATTTTCTGACAACTGTCAGTTGAATTGTCAACACAAGGAATACCTGCGTTTTTAGAAATGAATTACGAAACTGTGCATTGTGCCGAAATGCAAAACGGGCTACAAAAGTGTAAAGCAAAAAACTTCTGTTTTTAAAGTGCCGAAAGATGCGGAAATGCGAAAAAAGTGGATGCTTGCGATTCCGGAAAGAAATCGTTTTAACGAGGTCTTTTGTGTGCGTCATGTATAACGAAAAAGGGGAAGTTATTTTTAAGATGAGTAATACATTTTGACAAGAGTAACAGTTCTATTCCTCTCTCAAATCAGAAAAATAAATACAAGAACACATTTAATTGATAATTATTTTAATAATTTATAAAAAGATAAGAATCTACACATCAGTTTTTTTTAACTACACATAGTTGGCTTTCGAGTTCTCAACATGCTACTCTTGAATTCGCTCAGTCCCCAGCCTAATGTTGGTTGATTCTGTCATAAAAAATATTATGTTTCTACGATATATTCATGTTTTCCAAAATACCTTACCATATCAGTAGTTTTGATTTCATCGTTAGAATTACCAGGTTCGTCACAATTATCAGGTTCCATTGGCACTTTGATTGAATCCTGTGAATAATAGATTTTTAATGAAGAGAATAAATTGAGTTCAATATTTTTGAAAGCACATCCCTCGCGATCCAAGCGCTAGCTGGTGGCTGAGCAAGGGACTACGACCGTGGGGACGCGTAAGCGACTCAGCTCAACCATAAAGTTCCCAGACCTGTGTATACGACCGTGGTTCAAACTTATACGTCGTTCGTTATCTACCGAAAAAAGAGTATAATGCTACCTATACTTAAAATAGCAGGATATTCACAAAACATCTATTCTATGTTCACTGAATGACATTAAATGGCAGATGATATGTCACCAACTTCAGTGCCCTTACCCGAACCTAAAATGAATCACCAAGATTTTAAATTTTCCCACGTCCCTGAAGGAGCCACTGATAAGATCTGAGTGGAGGGATCCTGCATATTTAATCGCAAAATATATAATTGAATTCTGAATATGCAAATTTGAACTACACACTCCAATTTAATTCGATAAATTATTATCGTTTCGCCACATATATTTCATAAAAATTACTAGAATATCTTAAAAGAAAGAAATCAGCTAATAGTAAATTAAATCAGCATTCAATTCAATAAAAATCTCTAATACCCGCAGTTCATGATATTCAGTTATTCCAAGAATTTAGAAACAATATACAGTACAGTTAGTTTAAGCTGTGATGTGTATCCGGGTCGCTGATTAACATTTTAATGCTTTGTATCACTACGCAAATATGAAAATGAATACCTACTAGAGGGTCATGGGTCACGTTCACGTAGCTCGACAATCGAATGTGACTGATGAGTTTCTCGTTTTTATAACTGTTGTTCCTGGTCGGTTGGCGTTCAGAAACCTTCCTTACTTGGATCTGTTATTGTGTGTAGCATAGGCACATGCAAGTACTTCCTATGCAAGCCTCACCAGCGTTACGGTTTGTACAATCAAATGTTACCTACTTTTAGATCAAAATAAATACCCTTCAACCCTTGGGTGTTGGAGCTGAATTCTCAATATTATAGTTTCCACGCTTATTGGGTCATATCTATTTCTTGGGGTTGTGAGTTATTTACTTCACTCGAATCAGAAAATATGCTTCTTTATATATTCAACTGTTTTTGGGAACTGATTTGTTCCACATCTAAGTTTTGGGTATCCAGCTGTTCAATATCCATGAATAATTGAGTCATTTTTTGTGCTATGTAACATTTATTCTATGTTGAATGTTCAGCGATCAGCGAGTGAAACACCAGTATCGAAACGACATTTTGCAATGATTGTATTCATTTTAAAATTAAATTGTTGGACAATATTGTTGTTCCACGACGAAAGACTCCAGATAGGCGGACTAGACGAGCTTAAGCAAGGCACTCCTTCATTGTCAAGTTCGAGACCCGCCCCAGACTTCATTTTTCTATCGAACATACCACCGCTGGCTTCTTCGAGCATTATAGGTTTTTTCCTTGTGTGGTCAAAGAAGGTAGGTACTGGGCATGAATTATATTTGCAGAACTTAATGGATGAGTCGATTTACTTGATGAAAATAATACATAATTAACATATTGAACAAAATTAAACGAAATGGTAATTACCACAAAAGTGTATTGATTACTACAGTATATCGAATTTTTCTAATCTTCTTCGATTTTTCCGGAATTTTCAAACAATTATTTTTCGGCATTACTTTCAATTTTTGTAATTTAGCATGGACATCGAAAACATGAACTCAAAAAATACGTTCAAAGAAAAGGAGAATTTTCCGGCAAAAAAATCATGTAGGGTCCTATCACACGATAATTTCAATGACGTGGAAAGATTTTCTTTTCCGGTTTTCCACAGTTTTCCGCCAATTTTCTTGGTTTTGTTCTACTTCGGATCGAAATACGCGACTAGGAAAGTTGCGTGAAAATTACCAAATTTCCCCGATTATCCGTCCATTGAATGAATTTTCTGTAAATATGACCTCGAATTCGTGTTCAGCGACCCAAAAAAACTCCTGGAATCTATATCCCCAGTATATTGACTGGACTAAATACACTAAATGAGTTGACAACTATGGATACACTATAACACTAATAAGTACAAAATAATCACCCTCATCCTCTAAAAAAAACCACGACGACCTTTCACCTACCAAGTAACCATTATCCGAGCGGTAAACTAGTTTACTCTGATAATGGCTACCTACTTAGTAGCTGAGAGGTCTTCAGTACTAATATAGTATTCTTAGTGGATTAGGGTGACTGTTTCTTTTTCAAGTGAATGTTATCAATATATTTTTGTGAAAATTACCATTTCGGTTAATCGCATTCATACGTTAATTAAAAGTAGTTTAGATATCTAAATTTAATATTTCTTCAAAAAACTAACCTATGAAAAATGTAACAAACTAGGCTGTGATAACGTTGCCGCTTGGAGTTTCGGAGCAAAAGAATACGTAGTCGGTGTTTACTGCCTGAGCTAGAATCGTGAAACATTTAACTCGGTATATCAACAGTTAAGGCATTCCCCGCGAGGTGGCGCCATTGGGTGTATCTCCGAGATGTATCCGCACGACCAATCACTGCAAAATGTCGTTTCGGCATTGAGTAATACAAAAAAATGAAAGGCATAGATTAAAAACCACACACCTCTAGATCAATTTGAATTTATAAATAATATTAGTTTTGTTTAGAATGCACCTATTTTCGATAAGATGAGCAATATTTTGGACAAATATTCGGCACAGCAATGGGATCTCCTATTTCAGCTACTATTGGTAACCTAGTTATGGAATGCTTAGAGGAATCTGTAATTAATTCATTAGTTTTTCAACCCGTATTCTTTAAACGGTATGTAGATGATTGCCTAATGTGTGTTCCCAATGATAAAATTCTGTACGTGATTAATAAATTTAACAATTTCCACTGTAAACTTCAATTTACTTGTGAAATAGAAGAGAACAGAAACATAAATTTCTCAGTTATGAATATTAGGCATGATTCAGATGGAAAGATAAAAACGTGGTTTACTGAAGAAGTTTGGTCTCAGCGATATCTTCATTTCGTTCTTTAATTAACAAAAATGTTAATATTTCAACTGAACAAATCAATTATTATTAAAGATCTATTCTGGAGATGATTCACATAAATCATAAAACGTGACTCCAAGTCTGTATATCATAGAGCAGACGTAAAGACGAAAATAATAAGCATATGTGTTAGTGTGACCTATTTCCCGAGAATTTATATATAATTCATACCTGGGTCAAGAATCATTATTAATTATCAATGATATCAACTCCTCAGATAATCAGATAAGGAGCTCCAAGCGATAAAGAGTTAATGTGCCGTAAAATAGGAAATATTAATTATGATTCATTTATGTTTACATTAAATTTATTCATAAGATTCATATGCGCATATGAATAATTAATTTTTTTATAAATAGTTATATGTAGGTAATCGTCTTCTTCATCATTTTTTGCTAGCATGTCTGTACGACATATTTTATATATTTCAGAAAGGCATTTTTTTGGTCATGTATTGGTAATTTTCATGTAAAATCTTCAAAAAACAACCAAATGTAGGGGGTATTGTTTACCTTTTAATTTTGTATATTGTTTAGTTAAGCAAAATAACTATTAAAAGTTTGATTTTCACTAGTTTAATAAATAAATAATATAACTATAATTTCGCTAACACCTTAGCTTCAAACAAATATAACAACTTACTACAAAAGAGCAGCCTAATATATCACGTTAACGATAATCTCAAGATAGATGGTTATTGATGTTTTACCCAATTGGGTTTAACCCATTGAGGGATTGAACCATAAACTGGTATCAAACGGAAAAATCTAATTATACAAATTTAACAAGGGAGAATTATTAAGAATTTGTTCGGACATTTATTAATTTCTAGAAATTCCAGTCAATTTAAATCATTACTTTTATTCTGAGTGTGTAAAATCTTGAAAATATCATCAAAGTTATGATTTTTTTTAATGTTCTTCCAGTTGTACTAATCTTAAGGCAAGGCCCTCATATCAACTTGTCTTGATCGGATCTTTATTAATAAACTTAGCTAAGATATTCTGCGTTTTATATGCTAGGTGATTATGTAAATTCTAAGAAAAATTGAAAATTTTGTAGTGATATGTGATACTAACATAAGAATAGTTTTGTTTTACTATAGAAAACACTGCGTTGATAGCTAACTTCTATCGTTTGTTGGATAGGATCCAATGAACAAGGGCAAGATATTAAGTCCTCGAAAAATAAAACAGATGGGGTAACAAACAAAAATCCCATGTGCCATTTGTGATTTACTATCTTTATCTAGAACGCGTTAAAATTTTCAGACTGATATGTCATTCAATTCTGTTTTGACACCCATCGAGAGCAAACAACCTTGAAAATTTTTGTAAACATGGAAAAAGTGAATTTCTCGTCTTGATTGAATTAAACATTATTTTTTGTGTGGAAAAAACATTACGCAAACCAAAGCATCGCTTGTTAAACATTATGGGACCTCTTCACCATCGATTGAAACGATTCACAAGTGGTTTACTGATTTTCGTTGTAGAAGTATGACCACAAAGGACGCCGAACGGTCTGGTCGTCCAATTGAGGTTACCAAGCCGTCGATAAAATCCATGGTACGATATTGGACTATCGGCGAGTTGAAGTGCACGATATTTCTGAGGCTATGGGCATCTCAACAGAACGGGAACGGAACACTTTGCATAAATTTTTGAATATAAGAAAGCTATCTGCCAGATGGGTGCCGCGTTTGCTCTCTGTTGACAAGAAGTGCGACAACATCGAAGAAGTGTTTGGCGGTGTTCAAGCATGATAAGAAGGACTTTTTGCGCGGTTTCTTAACCGTGGACAAAACATGGATCTATCACAACACACCACAGACCAAAGAGCAGTCGAAACAGTGAACTTGTCATGGCGAATCGAAGCCGAAAAAGGCCGAAGTCAGTTTATCGACCAACAAAGTCATGGCGACAGTTTTTTTGGGATGCACACGATATCGTCCATATCGATTACCTTGAAAAGGGCAAAACATTCACCGGCGTATATTTTGCAAAGCTGTTGAATCGATTCGACGCAGATTTGAGACGAAAGCTGTGCCATTTGACAAAGAAAAAGGTACTCACACCAGAACAACGCACCGATGCCCAGATCCGGGCTCGCAATGGCAAATTTGCATGAATAGGGCTACGAATTGGTTCGTCATTCACCATATTCTCCAGATTTGGCCCCCTGCGATTTTTATCTATTTCCACTTGAAGAAATAGCTCAGTGGAAAGAGACTTGGCTCCAACGATGAAGTCATCGCTGAAACAAAAGCCTATTTTGAAGGATTGCCGAAGTCGTATTATTTGGAAGGGATCGAAAAATTAGAATAACGTTGGACGAAGTGTATCGGGCTAGGCTGCAAGGAGATTATGTTTTGACCAAATAAATCAATCCTTGTTTCATTTTTTCGGGACTTTTCACCTTGCCCTCGTAGTTCGCAATACTTTAAAGGCTAAGTGGCCATCATGACCCAGCTAACCTAAGCAGTTATCTCAGAGTCGGCACACGATGATATTTTGAAACGGTGTCTATGTACTAACAGATCTATGTTTAGCAATCAAATCGATCTTTACTATTCAGATTTACAAGCTTGAACATAATACATCATACAATGTAAAACATCTGAATATTCACACTTTCACTGTAAAATTCCGCCAACTTACAATCAACGTTGTTTGTAATGTAAGATAGTAGAATTACACGTTATTTTATACGGTAGATTACATGCTGCCTATTATATCATTAACATAATTGATGAATGCAATAACAATTTAACCAATCGTAAGAATATAGTGTGATGGCTAATACACCTCAGTAAGGACCAACATTTTTCCGATGTTACTCTCAGTATCTTGAATTGTAATGTATCCCAATGAAAGCAAGTTTGTCTCGAGATAAAATGCAATGACACCAGTGTGTTTTTATATCTCATATAATATGCCAATCCATGTAAATACATTTACCAAACCTGTACATTTGCAGTAACTCTCGTCTATAAAATTCCTTATTTTACTGAAAACGTATTCATTGTACAAAAAACGTGTAAACAGTTGCTGAAGCAAATTAAACGTTTTATGTGAGAATTTTTCTACGAAGTGATAAAACATAGATACCGATAAAACTCTAAGAATAATTCAATTTTCCAGTTTCATCAAGTACTGAGCATTACCAGTTTCATTATCGCTTTGTTTTGTAGAAGAAACCACTTTTTATTTCAACGGTTTAACAGCAGTTCTTGGTAGGTAGGTACATTGTCGCTTGCACGTTACAAAACAAAATATGCACACATGCATAAACTTACACAATTTGTGTCGTTAGTCGGAGGAAATTAGTCGTTACTGTAACAATGATCTATATATTTTTCTTGAAACAACAACTTGTTCCTCTCAAATGTATGGGAATCTTAGTGAATATACTATACACACAAGGTTGTGCAAACTAAAATATTGATCTGTCCGTTACTTCTCGATATTGCATTGTTGAAAATTCGCAATCAATTGGTTCCATAAACGTAATGCTAGTGATGCTTAACAAAGTTATTGTATTTTCATCTTTTTGTCTATTACGATTTATATTCTTGAGCCATTGGAATCATCATCATCATTTGAGAGGAGGGGGCTTAACTCCTAAATGCACTTAGGTCACTTAGTTATTCTAGCAGGTTTGTGGCCCGCCAGAAAGCCAAAGTATTGCCAACGCTGGCTTCTATAAGTTTTTCTGGGAGTAGTTTTGATTCTACGAAGGGACGATGCCTGAGGGATGTCAATGCAGGGCATTCCAACATAATGTGAGAGGCAGTTTCTTCCGCCTATCTGCATTTCCTATATATAGATACGATGCTCATAGTATGAAGGTGTTTGTTAAGACGACAGTGACCAGTTAGGATTCCAGTCATCTCTCTGATGTCCTTCCTGTTCAGAGAAAGGAGTTTCTTTGACCTAGGCACAGGCTCTTTGATGAAGATCTTGGCTCACCTCATGCGTGGTGATTCTCACAGTTCAGACCACTCTTTGTTCAGTTGACCTAGAAGGGCGTAACTTGATGTGACTCTAGGTGACTTGAGTTGAGGGCTCCCAGAGCCAACCGGCTGTCTGTGCAAATATATATGCGCTTATATTATATGCACATAGTTTCTTCGCAGGTTTTCCATGGCACAAGTCAATATTGCATAGACCTCTGCCTGGAAAACCGTGCAATAAGGGCCTGAGTCACCTTCGGCTTTTTTAGGTACACTCCCGCCCCAGAAGCCTGACCTATCTTGAACCCATCTGGGAATCATATGAGCCCACGAGCCATTGGAATAGATGTATTTCGTAATTATTCTTGGCATTGAGGTTCTATAACTACTAGGAATAAATTGAATATTCGTTTTGTCGATATTTTGTTGATGTCTTTATACAAAAGTTGTGATCAATCGATTACTGACTTCCCTCGCAATTTTTCGATTCCGAATCCGAGTCAAATGTATGATTGAAGGGGAACGGAAAATGTAATGAAAGATGTTACATTAAAATTTTATTCACATGGTCTACATGGACAGTGATTTCATTTCACTGCTAAAAATTGAGGACTTACTATATTGATATCACTTTTATTGGTAGCTTCCGTTACTCGAGTTACAACGTTATTGCTCCATCTTCAGACGGTACTCAAATACAATTAAAATACATAACTTCAACTATGAATACTTATCGGTAGGTAGCAAAGGATTACTGTGGTTGGTGATTCATAAACTTACAAGATTATTAATATAGGATTACATGGTGGATTATTGCATTCTAATGATTATAAATTGTTGATAACAGCGGAATAATCGAAGCTAATCAGGATAATACGAGTGTGAAGTGAAAAGTCCATGAAAAATGAAACAAGAAATGATTTATTTGATCAAAACTTATTGTATTTCTCAACATAATCTCCTTGTAGCCCAATACACTTCGCCCGACGTTTTTCTAATTCAGCGATGACCTCATCGTTGGAGCCAAATCTCTTTCCGCCGAGCCATTTCTTCAAGTTTGGAAATAGATCAAAATCGCAGGGGGCCAAATCTGAAGAATATGGTGGATTACGAACCAATTCGTAGCTCGATTCATTCCATTTTGCCATTGCGACTGCGGACATGTACGCCTGTACGTTGTCCTGGTGGAAGAGCACTTTTTCTTTGCCAAATGCGGCCGCTTTCGCTTCAAATCGCATCGAATTGATCCAACAGCTCTGCATAATATACGCTGGTGATCGTTTTGCCTTTTTCAAAGGAATCGATATGGACGATACCGTGTGCATCTGACCTACTTTGGCGTTTTTCGGTTTCGATTCGCAAGGACAAGTCCACTGTTTCGATTGTTCTTTGATCTCTGGTGTGGATCCATGTTTCGTCCACGGGTTACGAAACGGCGGAAATAGTCTTTCTTACGGCGCTGGAACTTCGCCAAACACTCCTTTGAAGCTGTCACACGGTCGCGCTTGTTGTCATCAGAGAGTAAATGCGGCTCCCATCTGGCAGATAGCTTTCTCATATTCAAAAAGTTATGCAAACTGTTCTGCACCCCTTCGGTTGAGATGCTCATAGCCTCAGCAATCTCGTGCATTTTAACTCGTCAATCGTCCAATATCATACCATGGATTTCATCGACGATTTCTGGCGTTGTAATCTCAATTGGACGACCAGAATTTCCGGCGTCCTTTGTGGTCATATTATCACAATGAAAATCAGTAAGCCACTTCTGAATCGTTCCAATCGATGGTGAAGAGACCCCATAATGTTTAACAAGCGATGCTTTGGTTTGTGTAATGTTTTTTCCACGCAAGAAATAATGTTTAATAAAGACGCGAAATTCGCTTCTTCCCATGTTAACAAAAGTCTTGCTTTCAATGAGTATCAAAGAAGAACTGAAGGACATATCAGTCTGAAAATTTTAATGCGTTCCAGTTAAAGATGGTACATCACAAACGTCTCAAGGAATTTTCGATTGTGGCGCAATTTGTTTTGTTTCTCAGGAACTTTTCACCTTACCCTCGTAATTGAGAGAGAGAATAAGTGGTTGAATAATAGTTTAGTAAAATAACATACTTCAAATCGAGAATGACGCATTAAACCGATTTGAAAAAATCTCAAAATCTCGTCTCGGCGTCGATTCCTTCGTCGGAGTAGTATCCACTAAAATAACATATAATTTACCCATAGCACAATAATATAAATAGTATTAAAAAATAATATCCCACCATTTCACCATCCACACACTTCCCTATTAGTACTAATATCACTACGATTGGCTAATTTTTCTATATATTTTTGGTACACATTCATTATGATATAAAACTGAAAACTACTTCAAATTAAGAAGGATGCAAGTTTTATAGAGACGTCAATTTTTTTTCTAGACCAGAAGATCATAGTTGAAAATTAAAATAACTTAATGAGACGTAGTTGATAAGCGATCCCAGAAAAATAAAATTGCGTAGCTTCTGGAACGTAAGATCATAGTTGAAAAATGATTGAACAAATTGAAAATAGTTTTGATCGATACAAAATTCAAAATAGAAGTAACTCATTTTGAATTATTGGATTGATTTTACTAATTTTAAAAATATCGGTTAACTTCATAGAACGTTCTCCGGACGGTATATTTGAAAACATGTTACATTTTTTTATTCCAATGGGTGCCCCTCTTACCCTTTAAAATTGTTCAAATTAAATTAAGAAATGTGAGTGAAAATTCTACACTTTAATAATAATAATATATTAACCATTGTCTTATTAAATCAATCAATCAATCAAAGCGGGGGCGGACAAGTCCGGAGCACTTAGACCGCTTGATTGGGTCCATTGTGCGCCCCTTGATACAAGAATCGGTCCAGCAGGCCTAAGGCAGTGCCGAAGACTAAAATTTTGCATGGACTGATATCTCTTATGGCTTCAAGCAACATATGTGTGTTGCCGAGGTGTTGTAGCCTAAGAGAAGCCAATGCTGAACATTCTGCTAGGATGTGAGAGGCAGTTTCATCTGCCTCTCTATATCTACCACGAGCTGGGTCTTCAACAATGCCCATTGTGTGTAGATGTTTATTCAGATGACAGTGTCCTGTCACCAGTTTTAGGCCTCTCCTGTCCATAGAGAGTAGATTTTTGTCTTATTACTCTGGCGTATCCTTAGAATTAGTTAACCATTAATAACTCATTTTGAAGATATTAAAATGTACTTTTTTTGTTCACATTTTACTAATCAAATTTGAAATTTCTCGGAATATTGACATTGAACTATTATTATCTTGCTATTTTAGAGTCCTCCATTAACTACTTCGGAATATATACTAATATTTATTAATTGTTGTCAACCATTACTTTGTTCTATCTTGAAATAAATAGTAGAACCGAACTTTACAACATTTTCAGTTTGAATATCATAAGCCAGCAGTCGTTCAATCCGTAAAATGTCGTGGTATGTCATGCTGTTAGCGGAGAATGAACGCAATGCGAATAATGTCGGCACAAAAGCACCAAGCCTTGCTGTAAACGGCACTAGTGAATAACGACCTACGCAACTGATCACACAAATTGCCGGTAATCATTTCACAGTAAGAGTTTTACCTATTCAGTCGTATCTTCAACCTTTTATGCCTAACACTTTCCGTACAATTTCTTTAAACAATGTGGTTGGTCTCATACTGAACAAGAAGGTATAAATAGTTATTGGTACATAATTTTTTAGTTTTATTCTGATTATTTCGCTTGCTGTCAAATTCCATTTTGACGTTTGTTGAGTTTCTAACACGAAGAAATATCCTTGCTAACCATAACTAATTGAAAGCAAAATATTTCATGGAAAAATAAGAAATTATGTTGTTAGTCTGGTGTGTTTATAGAAATTCATCAATATTACAAAAAAAAAATTTTTATTTGCTTATACTGCGATAAGTGAGTATGGAATAAATTTGCTGAGTCTTTTATACATTGGATTTCACTTGTCATATGGAATCTTCAAATCGTTGTGAAGCGTATGGTTGTTTACATACCATGGGTCATTTGTAATCGTTCTCAAAACTTTGGATCGTATTTATTGTTGTCGGTTTTGACCAGCCCCACGATAGGTACAATCTGTAGGTCCATATTGATTTCAGAATTGTTTTCTATAGTAGTATTTTGTTGATATGGGGCAGTTTTGATTTCTTTCCAATAAGCCAGTACAAGTCCAAGCTTCATGTCTAGTTGTTTTCTTTTTGAGTGGGCATGTGTCTTCCAAGGGTAAACCAAAGTATTTGCGACTGGAATGCTGGAGAGTTGGGTAGCACTCTATTCGTTCTCGGGGTGGACGAATCCTCGGCGACTGTGATTAGGTCGAAAAGCTTCGGAACTTCCATGGGCTCGACTCGCCTGATATTCAGGGATGTGGCAAAGCACCATGGGGTTCAAAAGGGCGAAACAAACCTCCGACAAATAGACTAGCCTTATGACTAATCCTAGCTCGAGATCTATCAAATCACTCTACACCACAGCTAGGGCGCCTCGACGTGTTTGGTCAGGAGCATGGCTGAAATGAGAAAAATAACTAGGGTGTTCCGCAGCCAGATCAGTGGGTTGGGCCTGACTGGAAGGCTCCATGCTAGTGATTTGCAAGTACAGCCTAGAGCTGGTATTGTCAGCAGAGATCTAGACATGGTTTTGCCTTCAAGAATTCTCTACCAAAGACCTGGCAGTAGTTACAGTTGAGTATGAGGATTTAAGCAACGGAGGAAACGGAAAGCTTCCCCCTACTTCAATCATGATTGGGAGTCGCATCCAGAGGAGATAAGAAGACTAGTGAGATACTGTAGAGGAGGGAACCTGGATCGTGTCATCGGCTGTGACGCAAATGCACACTGTGTCGTCGGGTGTAGTAGCGATGACAATGCAAGGGGCCTGGAACTTCTCGAATTTGTAAAATAAGAGAACCTAGAATTTCTGAACCGACCTTTATCACTGTCAACAGGCAAGAGGTTTTAGATCTTACTCTCTGTAGCCGCTTCACGAGAGCTAAGCTGCAGGAGTGGGGAGTTTCTGAAGAGCCCTCACTCTCGGATCATAGACTCAACAGAGTCGTTTTAGCAGACGTTGGAGTGACAGCCCAATGGAAAAGGAACCCTTGTAATACCAATTGAGAAAGGCACGTGCGAGACCTCCAAGCCGAGCTTGAGCGGCTTAAGGGCAATTACGGCACGACTGATGACCTGGAGGTTTCAGAGAGCACCATTAGAAATGCCATAATCGCCACCTATGAGAGAAATTGTCCCCTTAAACGAGTCATCACTAGAGCGAATGGGCCTAAGGGGAGTACGGACCTTGAAAAGTGCAAGACGGAAACGAGGGGTCTCTTCAATAGAACTAGGGAAGTCGGAACCAGAGAGGCATACCAATAGGAGCTCTATTAAACAAGTGGCAGAGTATGATGTATGAGATGCGAGGGAAATGAATGTCCTGTGCTCATTCGAACCGGGCTTACTTGAATAGGTCCGAGGATCATCCCGGCTGATGACATAGCTTATTCGCATTAAGTAATTCAGGAATTTTACAAATTTTTATTACTGCAAATTAAAGAAATATTCACAAAGGCAGTATTTATGTTAAATGTTAAAGACCAACGAAATAGAACATAAATATGACAAAAGAAGAAAAATTGATGAACCACCTACTTCAAACAAATAGATCCAACAAAAATATAGGACAACAGTCATCGTTATATCTATATCCAAGACAATCTGACAAAACAATTAATAACAAACATGTATATCAGAAAAAAATATCTTCCTGGTTACTGGTTCATGAGCCTATAGAATATATAGAAATATTAGAATTAATAATGATTCTTGACCCAGGTATGAATTATATATAAATTTTCGGGAAATAGTTCATACTAGCACATATGCTTATTATTCTTTATAATGTTAAAAGTATATTTTAGGTAGAATACTCAAACAGTAATATTTGTAATGAGGTCTGATAACCTTTTTCTATTACTTCATAAATCTTTAACATCTGGTTCGAAAGTGTTTAATTTTTTTTTCATTCTTTGACATGACTTCGTATATTATAAGAAAATTGCTAGGGATTCTTGATACATATTCATATACTTAAAACATTAATGTGTTACAATTTCGATTACTCATGTTTTTGTTCGTTTCGGCGACGGCGACGTGGACATTTTTAATTGAAATTGGTGCGATAAGGACGCTTTGTGCAGATTCAATTAGTTTTCAGAAATTCCGTTTTAGACGTTGTTACGTTTTCTGATGATGGTCGTGAGACAAATCGGACGTAAAGACGAGAATAATGAGCATATGTATGAGTGTGACCTATTTCCCGAGAATTTATATATAATAAGAAATACTAGAATACTCTTGTTTAAGAAGTATCTAGTTATTGTACTTCTATGGAAAAACAAAATTAGCATTATTGTTAAAATGGTGTTGTTGGCTAAACGTTGTGAACTGTTTATTGCATTTATTGAATAAATAATGTTGGTGATTTGTTGTTTTGCTGTATAGGTGTTACTTGTATTATCTTTACAATTAGTAATTGTTTATATATTATAATCTTATTGCTAATTAAATAAAACTGTTCATTAACAATTACATATCATAAATTGGGCAATAAATATTATAGATATTATTATCATAACTTTCGTACCAATTTTGGGATGTAAAATAAAATACCCCGAATAGTAGGTGATATTGGTGATACTACTTTTGAATTCATCAACGAAGAAATTTTGACGAAACTATCTTTTAAATACATTCAGTCAACTATCGTAGTAGATAAACGCCTTCGGCATGAACTCATATATAAAATATAATGGCTAATAGAGGCCTCCGCTCCCATACATTAATTAGGCAGTGACTCACATTGATATAATCTGGGCCGTATTGTATTCAAACTATTAAGGTTCATATATATATGGATATAAATTGAGGAACATGAAACTGAAGATAACGGAACTTAACTGATCAAAATTGTTTGCACGTGAATGGGTGTAACAACATGTCATAAAATATGGAACAATCATAACTTGTATGAAGCTAAATAAATTTTCATATTCGGAAACATTATTCACGAAATTTCCAAATTCTTGTGAACTTCAATCACAATTAACAATGTAAAAACTATCCACTAATTTAGTTTATAAATGTTTATTCTGACGATGCCACTGTGTTGGTGAACAATCATTAAGATTTATAAATAAATATTACAGTAAAAAGTGAATCTGAATTATATTAGTGAATTATGAATATACACGATGAAACTATATTAAGAGTTGTTATTTTAGAATCAATAACAAATAGCAAAAAGTCTATGGCGCCAAAAACAAGGAAAGAAGACTCTTCCTAATAATTATAGACCCATTGCACTATTATCTGTGATCTCTAAAGTTATAAAGAAAGCAATCAATATCGAGCTCATCAAAAGCATAGAGAGCTACAAAATTGTGAATGACCGGCAGTATGGCTTTCGTCAGCAAAAATCAACAGGAGACCTACTTGCCTACGTAACACATGTATGGCAGAAATCTATTGAAAACCATTGAGAATCTCTAACTTTATCATTGGATATCTCCAAAGCATTTGACCGAGTCTAGCACCAAAGCCTTTTTGGGAAACTTCCGTCATATGGTTTGCCGCCTCAACTTCATCGCTTACTATCGAGTTTTCTCTCAGATAGATGCCTCCATGTACTGGTTGACGGAGTATCCTCCGACACAATGGCTATCAACGCTGGTGTTCCACAGGGATCTGCCTTGACACCAACTTTGTTTCTGCTTCATATCAACGTTCTGCTGGAAGTGACCACCTGTCCCGTCCACAGCTTTGCAGATGATGGTACACTCCATAGCGCTTTATCATCTAGTGAGTAAGTAAATTCACATACATACAAAATATATACATGTAAAACTTAATGGATTAGTGAGGAAAAAACATTCAGAAATATACAGTCAAAAAACATAAAAAATACATGTAATTGGAGTCAAATACTCTAAGATTAAAAAAAACTCTTGGATGGAGTAACTCTAGAGATAGATAAGATAGTTTATTTATCATCGAAATTTTAACAGTTTTGCATTAATCATAAGGGAATAATCACAAAGTTCATAAAATACATTAGGATTATGAATTAAGTAAATCATCAATCTTATAAAACTGTTTATCATATAAAAAAGTTCTTCTGAAAATAGTTATTGTGCTACTTGTGTCGACAAAACTTTTTATTTTATTAAAGCACTTAACATATTTCGGCGAATTTCGGCTAACCCCAAGTCGTGTAGTGTTGGTGGATAGCTTTGCTATTCCTCGTGACATATGGGTGCACCTCACAATTTTTTTTAAATTCTGTTTAGTTTTTTTTGACATACATTATCAACTGGAAAATATACAGACAGGTCAATGTTAGAATTTGAAATTGTTTGAATAAGGGTTTGTTGTTGAATGTGGCGGAGCTGTGTGAATAGTCCTTAATACTTTTTAGTGAGAGGAATACTTAAGCAGAATAATTACCTGGGAGAACTCCAGAAAATCAATCCGTATTGTAGGGTTGATTGGACTAATCCAAAGTAGGGAATTATCAAAATGTCAAATGATAGGGTTTCTCTCAAGTTTCTTATCATGTATAGCAAGTAGTGCCCAATTTAGAACTAGTGTATTTATATGTGCTTCTCAGGTCAATTTTCTATCAAAATGTCAAATGATAGGGTTTCTCTCAAGTTTCTTATCATGTATAGCAAGTAGTGCCCAATTTAAAACTAGTGTATCTATATGTGCTTCTCAGGTCAATTTTCTATCAAAATGTCAAATGATAGGGTTTCTCTCAAGTTTCTTATCATGTATAGCAAGTAGTGCCCAATTTAAAACAAGTGTATTTATATGTGCTTCTCAGGTCAATTTTCTATCAAAATGTCAAATGATAGGGTTTCTCTCAAGTTTCTTATTATGTAGCAAGTAGTGCCTAATTTAAAACTAGTGTATTTATATGTGCTTCTCAGGTCAATTTTCTATCAAAATGTCAAATGATAGGGTTTCTCTCAAGTTTCTTATCATGTATAGCGAGTAGTGCCCAATTTAAAACTAGTGTATTTATATGTGCTTCTCAGGTCAATTTTCTATCAAAATGTCAAATGATAGGGTTTCTCTCAAGTTTCTTATCATGTATAGCGAGTAGTGCCCAATTTAAAACTAGTGTATTTATATGTGCTTCTCAGGTCAATTTTCTATCAAAATGTCAAATGATAGGGTTTCTCTCAAGTTTCTTATCATGTATAGCGAGTAGTGCCCAATTTAAAACTAGTGTATTTATATGTGCTTCTCAGGTCAATTTTCTATCAAAATGTCAAATGATAGGGTTTCTCTCAAGTTTCTTATCATGTATAGCAAGTAGTGCCCAATTTAAAACTAGTGTATTTATATGTGCTTCTCAGGTCAATTTTCTATCAAAATGTCAAATGATAGGGTTTCTCTCAAGTTTCTTATCATGTATAGCAAGTAGTGCCCAATTTAAAACTAGTGTATTTATGTGTGCTTCTCAGGTCAATTTTCTATCAAAATGTCAAATGATAGGGTTTCTCTCAAGTTTCTTATCATGTATAGCGAGTAGTGCCCAATTTAAAACTAGTGTATTTATATGTGCTTATCAGGTCAATTTTCTATCAAAATGTCAAATGATAGGGTTTCTCTCAAGTTTCTTATCATGTATAGCAAGTAGTGCCCAATTTAAAACTAGTGTATTTATATGTGCTTCTCAGGTCAATTTTCTATCAAAATGTCAAATGATAGGGTTTCTCTCAAGTTTCTTATTATGTAGCAAGTAGTGCCTAATTTAAAACTAGTGTATTTATATGTGCTTCTCAGGTCAATTTTCTATCAAAATGTCAAATGATAGGGTTTCTCTCAAGTTTCTTATCATGTATAGCGAGTAGTGCCCAATTTAAAACTAGTGTATTTATATGTGCTTCTCAGGTCAATTTTCTATCAAAATGTCAAATGATAGGGTTTCTCTCAAGTTTCTTATCATGTATAGCAAGTAGTGCCCAATTTAAAACTAGTGTATTTATATGTGCTTCTCAGGTCAATTTTCTATCAAAATGTCAAATGATAGGGTTTCTCTCAAGTTTCTTATCATGTATAGCAAGTAGTGCCCAATTTAAAACTAGTGTATTCATATGTGCTTCTCAGGTCAATTTTCTATCAAAATGTCAAATGATAGGGTTTCTCTCAAGTTTCTTATCATGTATAGCAAGTAGTGCCCAATTTAAAACTAGTGTATTTATATGTGCTTCTCAGGTCAATTTTCTATCAAAATGTCAAATGATAGGGTTTCTCTCAAGTTTCTTATCATGTATAGCGAGTAGTGCCCAATTTAAAACTAGTGTATTTATATGTGCTTCTCAGGTGAATTTTCTATCAAAATGTCAAATGATAGGGTTTCTCTCAAGTTTCTTATCATGTATAGCAAGTAGTGCCCAATTTAAAACTAGTGTATTTATATGTGCTTCTCAGGTCAATTTTCTATCAAAATGTCAAATGATAGGGTTTCTCTCAAGTTTCTTATCATGTATAGCAAGTAGTGCCCAATTTAAAACTAGTGTATTTATATGTGCTTCTCAGGTCAATTTTCTATCAAAATGTCAAATGATAGGGTTTCTCTCAAGTTTCTTATCATGTATAGCAAGTAGTGCCTAATTTAAAACTAGTGTATTTATATGTGCTTCTCAGGTCAATTTTCTATCAAAATGTCAAATGATAGGGTTTCTCTCAAGTTTCTTATCATGTATAGCAAGTAGTGCCCAATTTAAAACTAGTGTATTTATATGTGCTTCTCAGGTCAATTTTCTATCTGAGGTTAAACCTAAGAATTTTATGGTATCTATGCTATGGATAGAGCAGCCGCATACATTGAGGTATAGATTGTAGAGCCCCTATGCCATCCAATGAAGCCAGAGGAGCGAGACAGGGACTTTTTTAACAGCTCACATTTTCTGGAATGTACACTGACAGTTTTATCGTTGTACAGAGAGACTGTTTCCTTCATACGCAACAATGTAATCGAAATAAAGTAAAAATCTATTAGTATTTAAAGTAAAAATCTATTAGTATTGTCAGTTCTTATTCTTTCCAATTGTGCTATTCCGTTTAAGCCGTATAATGTATGGTTTCATAAGGATGCTACTCGAAAATTAGTGGTACAAACAATTAGAGAGTGATATGTCGTATAATGAAGTATTCAGTATTATATATCCTCGTGTGAGAAGCTTTTAGTTAGAAGCGCACAGTGTTGCCAAGTCGAAGTGAGACTGAGCTTTACACAGGCTCACTTCACACACATTTCATAAATCAGTTTAATATACTGATGTAAAAAATTTAGGTACACGTTTCGCAATTTACACAGCACAGGACGAAAATGTAAGTAGAACTTAACATTCCGGTAATGGGAAGAAGTTTAATTCTATTAAAATTCAGATTCACAACAAATATATGAACTGTCAAGTCGAATCGGGAAATGTACAATTTATATCGGCAACTCTGTAAGGTGTTGCCAACTGTAAAAATGAAATATACCTGATAGCACGGCACTTAAGCAAATTGTTGAAACGAATTGGTTGCAAAAGTAACCAAGTATGAGTCACATCATTCTCATCGTAAAATGCTACAGCAGCAACAACAATATTTGCAACACCTGTTGTGTTCTTCACATTAGGTAACTTGGCCAAGACGTTCAAATTTAGCGATTGAATTCACTACACCTGGGCGTGGAGAAGGGGATTCACGTCGACGTCTACCGATTAGAGGATTTTCGTTTTGAAATCGTTTACAGCGCTCTGCAGAATTTTCACCACTTTTGTAGTGAATATTTACAACATCATTGCGTTGTCTAAAAGTACAACTATCCATATTCTTCAGCCGCGTTGTTTGGACTATCGAAATATCGTCAAAGAGCGACATCTGTACCCTTATTGTTCTAACAAGTTCTAATATACGTACGAAATGCACACCCTAATCCAACATCATAGTTGTTCTGTGATCGATATCTATTACAGATTCGAAATAGCGGGAAATTTAAAATGAAAGGTCTTATTTAAATACCTTTATTATTTGAAAATTTTGATGCGCTACCTATGGTTCAAAATCCAACCTAAAAAGCTATCAATACAGTATACTTTAAGATTTTGATACAACTAATTCAAGTTCTGTTATTGACCAATAGATGACTCGCAATTATCTTGTAACTGGATTTAATAATTGATTCAGAATAAATTTATTTCTTCTGTAATGTATTTATGTTTCGAATTAAATAGCTCAGAAAGCACAGTTTTATTTGTCTAGAATCTTACAATCCCTATTTATACATGCATGTACTTTTTTACTCATTTCATCTTTCCAACATCAAACAAGCCAGAACGTCGAACATTACATCATTAGTAAAAACTACTAAAATCCACGGCCGTACATACAGATCTGGGAACTCGTATGTTTGACATGGGTCTCTTACGCGTCGCCAAACTCGTAGTCCCTCGCTCAGCCATTAGCTAGCGTTTGGATCGAAGTGGTAAAACGATTTCTTTCCGGAATCGCAAGCAGTGTTACTATAAAGTATTCTGATTTGAGAGAGGAATATAACTGTTACTCTTGTCAAAATGTATTACTCACCTTAAAAATAACTTCCCCTTTTTAGTTATACATGACGCACACAAAAGACCTCGTTAAAACGATTTCTTTCCGGAATCGCAAGCATCCACTTTTTTGCATTTCCGCATCTTTCGGCACTTTAAAAATAGAAGTTTCTTGCTTTACACTTTTGTACACCGTTTTGCATTTCGGCACAATGCACAGTTTCATCTTTTTTTTCTGAAAACGTCGGTATTCCTTTTGTTTACAACTCAAGAATGACAGTTGTCAGAGAATACTCTTCGACTACTGCGCCACCCTTTTTGGTACTACGCGACAGTCGACACTTAGCGGACACACTTCTCACATAGGAAACAGCCTCGAGTTCCCAGACCTGTATGTACGGCCGTGGTAAAAACATAGATTAAAGTGTTAAAATCTATTACTAATGCAAGAAGTACGTACTGAAGTTCTTGCTGCTACTTTCGTAAGAGATGTGGTACTATTTTAAACGATTTGTTAAGGTGTTACGTTTTCATACAAATGTGGTACGTTTTACCAATACACAAAACGTTAGGTTGTACCTCCCCACTCCACGTTTTATCTTTATTCTGTGTCAAAGATTATCGATATATCCTTGTTCTTTATAATTATATTTATCACTGCGTATTACAAAACATAATGGGTTTAGCAAGCAATTTTGTTTCGTCTTATATACCTCCCACCCATATAATTAATATTATTCTCCTAGCGGCGAGTGAATTAACTGTTGATATGATATACCGAATTCAATGTTCAACATGCATTAGAGGCCCTGGCCGAGGCGGTAACGCCTTTGCTTCCCTATAGCGGCGTAGGTTCGAAACTCCAAGCGGCAAGGTCATTGCAGGTTAGTTTGTTAAACTTTTGGAGGATTTTATGTTTCTGGTAATATTAGGTCAGTATGTTTATTGAAAGTTTGTTGTAATTAATTGATGTTGTTTCTTCATGTATTATTAAAGTGCATGTACACTCGGGTAGGGGTATAGCGCTTCCATAATAACTTCTCGTTTGACGTGAATTCATTTTTTGGAACGCAAAGGCACATTTGAATCTGACTGTCTGCAAAAGGTGTAAGACATTGGTTTTTGTTTTAAATGCTGACGAGTCTGAAAGGTGAACCATCACGTTCTCGGAGATAATCTTCCTAGTTACACTGTTATTGTGAGATAATTCCTCCCCTTATAGTTTCAACTACCGGGTGCAATGAGGGATTTGAACATCCTTTAATTCCAATCTTTCCCCGTTGATTTGGGGCTTCTTATTTTTCTTTGACATTACATGTTTGTAAATAAAAACGATGATCATTAGTATAATCGTAATATATTGTATTGAGGATGTCAGACTTCATCCTACCGACTGCGCCAATTAAATCTGTGGAATCGCAGATACTTTTAAAAACTTACTTATTTAAAATGTTTGATAGTGCAATGGATTAATATAATTAAGTATGTAGATTTGTATCTGACTGCCTGCAAAATGTATAAGACATTGGTTTTTATGTTTTAAATGCTGACGAGTCTGAAAGGTGAACCATCACGTTCTCGGAGATAATCTTCCTAGATACACTACGTTATTGTGAGATAATTCCTCCCCTCATAGTTTCAACTACCGTGTGCAATGAGGGATTTGAACATCCTTTAATTCCAATCTTTCCTCGTTGATTTGGGGCTTCTTGTTTTTCTTTGACATCAACTTTTCGTAAATAAAAACGATGATCATTAGTATAATCGTAATATATTGTATTGAAAAATTCAGACTTCATCCTACCGACTGCGCCAATAAAATTTTTGGAACAGCAAAGATACTTTTGAAAAATTTGTATCTGACTGCATGACATTGGTTTTTATATAATATCTATCCGCAACTTTCAAATTGGAGAATTACTATGTGATACAAAATTAATTTTTATCGATCTTACCTTGCCAAAAGTCACACTCAAAATCATCTTTACATCCGCATTCAACCTCTCTCCGAATGTCTAGAAACCTGCGACCTCTTGTGTCACTCCTACGCTTCTCCAACGACCCGCTACCGCAGCGACATACTTAGGTTGGGCTATTAAACTATAGAGGCCAGAGGTTGTCTCTTTCTGAGATGAAATATCTCACAACAGTTATGGGAATAATAAATGACCATTATATAATAATTTATTAACGTCCAAACGTTACAACTCCTAGTTCTAAGTGTTATTTAGTGCATAACGAGTGTTATTTTAAAGATGTCGACACAAACCTTCAAATAAATTATAACCCTACGATTTCCAACGAAATATGGGTCTTTAGAATTGAGGATAAAAATTGAGCATTACCATTTAAAATAAGATATTCAAGTAAAACTACAATGTTGCAGAAAATATATTAAAGGGATTACAGGTAATTAAAAAACATACTATATTGCAACAGCAATTTAATAATTGTATAAAAGATAAATAAATAAAATTCATTCTCATAATAGTTCAATATTGTCCTATTTTTTCATAAAGCTTTATCGTTGAATCAATCTTAACGGAGGCGAATATCGATATGATATATGAATATTGTGAGATCATTTGCTTTGCTTTTCTTTCTGAAACAGTTTAAAATACAAAATTGAATCAAGAGAATACAATAACACCATACCGGTTGTTGCCAAGAAGATCGTTCGTGGGTGGGAACTTCAGCACTAGTTTTGGGCTTTTCTTTACTTGGTCCAAAAGTAACTCCTTGATCCCTATGCAATAGCTGTAAGTAAATAATAGCATTTTATATAACATATGTTTTTGTTAAAGGATATTTGGCCAAAATTTATAATATTCACAACTTTAACGTCATGAAATAAAAGCAATCTTATTGATATTCCATATTCATTCAGAATTAATGCAGCCCCCTGAGAAACTCTGTTTACATTTTCCTACAACATGGAATGAAACTCAAATTTACACTTTCATAACAATATTTCACTAATCCTCAAAGATCACTTTTTGATTATTCAAAACTATATTAATAATAATAACATTTATTATCATCAAAAATAGTACAGTACAATGTAGGGGAATACAACAAAATTTGAATAAACGTTTTAGTCTGGTAAAATGGCATTTCACGTCGTGATTCTGCCACTATTGACCGATTTGGACGTTCTTAGTGTCAAAATTTTCGAGAAAGTGCCCCGAACCAGAAGACCCCATTATGAACCCGCGCTTTTGTTATTCCTATTAATCCTCTAATTAATTGTATGACGTGTACCTTGTGACTTTTCGGTAAACTGTTTACTGCGGTAAACTTCAAATCCTCGGGCGCCAGATTTTTCCAAAGGTTTACTCCTTTTTGAGGACTTCTGCTAGGGTCTTCAACACAAGGCTTGTCACTATGCTATCTATAGATAGCCTTGTCCCTAGGGTAGCTACAGTGAAGTAAAACTAGGGCCCATTGGGCAGAAAACAGTATCAAAATTGTAGGCTTTAATTACAATTGATACTTGGTTAAAACTTAGCTCATTTAAAGATGGAGCAGAAATAACTTAATAAAACGGGGAATTCCAAATATTAAATATATAATAACAATAAATACACTTTCAGAATAATTAATAAATGCAATTGAACGGTATAATTCACAAAAATTCACCCAGACGGAAAATGTGAAGAAGCTCAAGCGGTGAAAGAAAACTGTTACAACATATCTATTTTTACGATATGTTCGGTATTTAATTTCAATTCAACGGTACGGAATCGGTTGATAAATGATTTACATTTATCAATTTACGGAAACACACAAATCAAGCAGGTCCTAGAGTAATAAGCGGTGTATGGTAATCATTCAGATAGCATTATTACTTGAAATGTTGTTAAAACGCACTACGATATATCAAACGGTTAAAATTCGGTCGGATCGGAAAATATATCGTAATGCCCGCAAATAAAATATTAAGCTATCATTTACCTTATGTAAAATTCACTAACACGGAACACTTTATACAATTCAAATTTCAAATGTGACTTCACTCTGATTCTGATTAATAATCTCACTTTAACGGTACTGATTGATAGTCAATTAATAAAAGATGATAAGATCCCGATCTTTTGTCTGTCACTGCTTTTATATGTTTTCGAGGTTCTGGTCAAGTCCGCACCACCAATTCCTTATTTTGTGCCGAGGCTTTTTTATTTATGTCCCGAACAATGCTTGAAAGTGACGCTACTTTTTAGATCTAAAATTTGCGCTCATATCTCGGTAGTTCCTCTTGGCACAGTAAACAAATGTTATCGAAGTTTTTTTGGTTGTTCGCCCTTTTTATACATAAGGCTGTTCAAACTTTGATGCGTTAACTTACCAGATCCCCGTTTTTGCAACATAAGTTAATCGGAATGAATGCAATTTTCTAAACGGGCATGAATTCGATTCATTTATTTGAATAATTACACTTATTCAAAATTACGGAGATTTAGAAAAGTGACAATCACGGAATACACATTCGGAGTTCACATATCTGTTGAAATAATGAACTGTTCAAACGGAGTTTACGTGTAATGTTCCTATTTCCTGCCTGATCAAAAAGAAATGATATTTCAAAATTTAAGCTTCGTTACATTTTTTTTTCTACCGATAATTAACTAATGTATTTGACAAAAAGTATGAAGGGGAATTGGCCACAAATCGTTGCTCGGGGGTTTCCGAGGTCGCTAATCACGAATCCGTTATCAGAATCGGAAAATTCGGGAAAAACGGTGCATCACCAGGGGGGGTTGTCAGAATCGGAAAATTCTACATATTTGGCTGGAAAACTCGGCATTTTCATGCAAAATTTCTACAAAAATCTGAAAATGTTGTATTACGAGCGTAAAAAAATTCACTCGGGGTTTTCGAGGTCGCTGATCACGATTCTCTTGTCAGATTCGGAAAATTCTACATATTTGGCTGGAGATCTCGACATGTTCGTGGAAAATTTCTACAAAAATCTGCAAATGTTGCATCACGAGCGTAAAAAAATCATTCGGGGGTTTTCGAGATTGCTGATCACGAATCCGTTGTCAATATCGAGAAATTCTACTTTATTGACCGAAAAACTCGACATTTTCATGGAAAACCACGACCAAAATAAGCAAAGGGTGCATCACTAGCGTAAAAAAATCCACTCGGAAGATTTCGAGGTCGCTATGAATAAATTGTTTAATTTTTTGTAAAAAAAGTATCTATATAAAATAAAACATATCTATATAGATGATATAATATATCTATATAAAATATAATCTTTTTGTAAAAAAATAATAATTTTGAAATGAATTATGAAAGTTTGTTCTCCCTGCACTCCAAGCATACTATAGCGCGAGCGGATAAATAAAAAATAGTTATTATATTTACTCACCATATTGATATATTTCTGCAGATTATTCTCGTCGTGTTTACTCGCTTTGGGTTTGCACGTTATGGAAGCTTTTATCATTGGACAATTGGAATCGTCAAACTTATTTTCTTTGGATTGAAAACAACTTTGGCTTCCGTGTTTCGAATATTTCGAAGTTAACTGTTTCTGCGTATCGACCTCGTCCGTTAGTATCGTTTCTATGTTCTGATAAGACCGGGAATGTAAGGATTGCAATTGATCTATTGTAGTATCGCTGGAATCTTGAGTAGTTACGGGGCTTCTGATGTTATTAATTATTTTCAACGCTTCGGTCCATTGCACTTCCATTACTTTTTGGAGTTGCTTTGAAATGTCCGCCCTTTTCTCTTGATGCCTTTCAAACTTCGTTTGCATTTCGCGAAACCGTTCTTCGAGCTGGGCGGCTTTTACATTGTGTAACTGGATTTCTTCTTCGTGTTTCTGTTCTAAAAGGCTTATCTCCTCAGTGTACCTGAAAATTCCAATCTGTACTTTCATCAGTGAAGGAACAATGGTACCAAAATGTATTTTAATCTGCTGGAAATGAATATTATTGAAAATGTATCAATACAAGCTATTGTATGATATGATACCCTCATTAAATTTTTATTTACTTACTTCTTGCCATCAAAAATAAAAATGCAAGGTACTTATGAAATATTACCGAGAAAAATTTTTCGACATTATATGTACGAGGGCAGGGCAAAAAATTCCCGGGTTTACATTTCCGGACACAGTCTCATGCCAGAATTGATAGGGCAACACATTGAGTTACCTCATTGGGGCAACCAATAACTGGTTTACCTATCTTTTAAAGCATGAAATATCAAGAAGGTGAGAAATAGACTTCGTTGGGAACATAAACGAGATCTAAAAAGCGTCAAACTGATATCTAATGAAAAAATTATTAAACGTTCTTCTAATCCAGGTAAAACTATGTGCAACATCATAAACAATTTGACGATGAAGCAGTAAAAAGCAATTTTAGTTCAAATGAATGCAATAAATTCTTTGTCTCAGTTCCACACATTCTGCATTACATGAAGAAAGCTTTTTCAAGTGGTAAAATTCCAGTTTTCTTTCTCATTTTTTGACGCACTACAATGACTCGAAAAGTTTGAAGATTATTATGACCTATCAAAAATATCAACACTTTAATATATTCACTTACAAATCTTATAAATCGATAACTGAAAAATGGAATTTTTGAAGCTTTCGGAAACCATCCCCTGTTCAAAAAAGGTGCAAAGATGATAACTTCAGACTGATATCACTTATACCGACCTACGCCAAAATTTTTGAGAAAATGATATCAAATCAAATTTTGGGGTATTTTGAGGATGGCAAATTGTTTCTAGAACAGCAGTACGGTTTTAGAAAGAACCGAAGTACGATAGAGGCCATTATTGAACTTCTATCTTTATTTAAAAGTCGAAAACATATCATTTAGAAAAATCTTGTTTCCGGATGGATTCCGCGTCACAATAGCTCGATTTGATGCCGACGTTTCGCCAACCATTACAGCTGGCATCTTCAGGGTAGGCTTGAGACTTGAACTGACAACAGTGTGGACGGGACAGAAGTTCCCTTCCAGCAGATCGTTGAGCAGAAACAAAATTGGTGCCAATACAGATCCCTGTGGAATACCAGCGTTGATAGCCATCGTATCGGAGGATATTCCGTCAACCACCATATGGACTGATCTATCTGAGAAAACTCGATAGTAAGTGACAAAGTTGGAGCGGCAAACCATATGACGGAAGTTTCCCAAGAAGGGACTCGGTCAAATGCTTTGGAGATATCCAATGATACAGCTAGACATTCCCAATGCCATACATGTGTTACGTAGGCAAGCAGGTGTCCTGTTGATCTCTGCTTCGGAGTTCCGTGTATGCCCGTTCATTTGAGTCGTTCGGTTTGACCCACGGTCGTATACACAGGTCTGGAAACTCGAGGTTGTTTCCTATGTGAGCAGTGAGTCCCATACGCGTCGAATTTCGCGTAGTACCAAAAGACGCCACGTAGGAGAATCATAAAAGGCGTCACGTAAGAGTATCATCTTGATCTCTATGAAGAGTATTCTGTGACAGGTGTCAGTTGACTTGTAAACACAATTTTATACGAAAGTCTTAACGTTCAGATCTCGATAGCGCTTCCGGCTCCGGGATTTTCACGTGGCCTATCGAAATTAGAAGGTTCAAATTGTATAAAAACACAATTGCATGAAAGAAAGACGTCCTATGTAATTAACTTACAAACGTAATCATTTTGACATATGCCCCGAGGAGCTCGCTACGCGTCAGTTAGAGTTTATACTTTTTACGTCGATCTTGTTAATTCGGGGCCGTTTTACGCCCCGTGCGGCCGGAGCCAGTTGTAATAAAGTGTTTTCGGCTATAGGCCGCTAGCTTTTACCCGCTTTGAGTATATTTTAGTAGCTAGAAAATTCCCTTTTGTACATCGCACGTCAGACGCTAGTAGCTGACAGCTGAGAATACCTCAAACTGTTTTAATTGAATTTTCCTATTTGATCGACATTTTGGGCCCGAGACCTCATGCGAAAAGTGCTCGTTAAGACGTTCTATGTACCGTAAATTTGCACTTTTCTAACTCGCGAGCTACGCGCTCCTCCCGTGAACGTCATTCGATTTATCGAAAATTAACCAATTCAAAACGACCCAGTTTGGGGCTATCACGACCTTTTAAAAGGTTCAAAGTTAACATTTCGACAATTTTAAGCTATGCTTAAACGGTGCAAATGGGCATTAGTAACACTGCTTGCGATTCCGGAAAGAAATCGTTTTACCCCCTCTTGATCCAAGCGCCAGCTGGTGGCTGAGCGAGGGACTACGAGTTTCACGACGCGTAAGCGACTCAAGTCAACCATAGAGTTTCCAGACCTGTGTATACGACCGTGGTGACCATTTCCAATCATTGTTGTGAGTTATGACGGTTGATAGAACTTGTTTGTTTATCTTTGTGTTGTTACTGTGCCTATTGAAAATATTTTTTCCACTATTCTTGGGTAACAAGATTGTTCAATAATTCAATTGATAAATATCGCATATCCATAGAAGATATGAACGGCATAATTAATAAGTATATTTTTCAATCGAGAATATTTCCTTTTCACTGTACCTTCCAATAAATAACTTAATGATTAACTTACTCCAGGTCCCATGTAAACAAACCACTCACGACCTCAAGACCCTTATCTACTCGTATAAATCAGACAGTGAAGGATAGACAGATATTTTATTCAGTACAAAGTGTAGTATTATTATATCCAAGGCGACTCTATACCTTTTATTGCTCTGAGTGTGTAATCAACATTTAGTCTCGCTATGATACCTGAATCTATGTCAGACCGTGAACGTTTGGCTGTGCCCTCGTGTGCCTTATAAAAATACAAGAAAAAACATGTCAACAAATATGGCCAGGGATTTGAAATGCGAAATTTTTGTTCAAATATACAAATATTAGATGAAGAACTGAGCAATGTTTCAATTGAGAACTCAAATTTCAACATTTAATATTGCAATTATTAGGACAATGAACATTTACTTACATTTTTACTTACTTTTCTGTTATTTGTTGTATATGACTTGCAGCTGATTTCGCTATTTCCACCTCTTTTTTATTCATTTCTTCCTTCATACTACTTTCGGCGTCGTCTAATTGTTTCTGAAATTCTTTTAATTTATTTTGCACTAATAATTCAACTTGACCTTGATAAAAACTTCTCAGTTCTATTTTGCTACCTTCTAATCGATCTTTGAGTTCCTTCATATTGTCTTTCAGGTTCTTCTGAAACAGGAAACTACTTTTATACATCACTTCTCTCATTTTACGTCTGGGTTGTAGGCCGGTCAATATAGGGTCAACAATCGACGAAAATAGTTTTTTCAAGGGGACCAAATGTCGCACCGGATCGGCGTTATTTGAAAGGTTTATCAAAAACGCATATTTTGGTCAAGATTTATAGCGATCCGATAGGTAGTACCCGAGACATTGTACCGGATGTGGTTGGTTGTCGCCATAAATCCGCAATTCTAATTTTTTTTAAAGAAAAGAGTTTAGAATCTGATGATGGCTACTTGGTAGCCGAAAGGTCCTCAGTAATTTAATAGTATTTTTAGTGCATAAGGGTGATTATTCCTTATCTATAGTGTTATAGTGTATTCACAGTGTGACTCTTTTATATTTTATTACGTTTCATAGTACCGAGGCATCGCGCGCAAGTATAAGGATGTGGTGAGTACAATAGATGTAATATATGCTATGACGCTGCTTTTTTCGTTTTTTTTTCAATTTCAGGTAGAGGAATTCGTCTACTGTGGGTATTATATAGCCTTGCTTTTCCACTGAGCTATGGTTTTTTCCAGTCTCATCGAGCAGCTGCAGATGATGAATGTCGTCCATGCGTTAGTTTAGTTCAAGCATTGATCAATATACATTAATCAGTGGTTCAAGTAAAGAAGCTCAGATATCCGTATTCCACTTACAAGTCTTTCAAAGGTGCATTTTTCAGGGACTTTTCACCTTGCCCTCGTATAAGGAAATTCGTCCGATAATGGAATGAATAAATTAGTTTCATATTCAACCGATTATCGGATGGATATCCAGGGCTTTTATTTTTTGTTTACTTTGTGGCATTGAAGTATACTTTACAGAGTATAGTTCAGTGCTCTGTGGTTTCATGGAAGTAAGGTTATACAGTGTCGATAATTTTGATAATTTGTTCATGTGAAGGCAGGTGTCAGTATAAAACAAGGTTGTATTTATAGTGTCAATAACTTTGAAAGTGAAACTGACCGAATGTGTCAGCATGAAACATACAGTATAATTTATTTTCTTCCATTACCCGTTTCTAAATCATTTCCTATATATTTTATGTTCCAATTTATGGAATGTGATACAAATCCCTCTGAAACAGGTTATGAACCTGCTACTCTAGCCTTTAAACTTAATGTTTTATGATTTTTGCACTACTATGTGAATTGACACGTAATTTTCTTGCAGCATTAACTTAGTGCGTTATCAGAACATCATATTTATAACGAATTTTCGAGAGAAGTTCTTAGATTCGAAATTGGAAGTTTTTGTACCATATGGCTCAATGTCAGAGACTACTACCGTGGAATGAAATTTCTTATGGTAGGGATTACAACTGTCATGGCCGGCGAAAGTATTTCGCTTCTAAAACACGGGAGGGCGCGTCAAGCGTCCGAAATTAATATAAATTATAATGCGCATACGATTGTTATTGTTGTTCAATAATAGCCATCGACTATTAACCTTATGGCAATTAATGGTAAGTTTAATTTGGGTCAGACTATATAAAATAAGTGTATATCTAAATCTTCAAGTTGCAAAACAAGTTGGTTCAAATGGAACAGTTAAATGAAGAGAAGAGCCAGTGAAACTGCAGAATTTCTTTGTTTTTGGGATAATTTATTTGATAGCTTAAATGGATTTGCAGCTATGAACAAAGAGGGTAAACCATTAAGGACTCGAGTCCCTATTTTAAAGAATAGTTTACATATGACGCATTGACAAAATTATAGAAACTATGTACTATGAAGAGAATAGGAAAAAAACAGTACCACCAACTTTCAAAAATTGGATAATTAAAGGGTTTTTACTTCTTACTAACCAATTAGGATCTTTGGGGTTGCGATTCTTAAAACCGAAAAATATTAATCAAGATCCCCTTGAAAATTTGTTTGGGCGGCTTAGGCAGAGAGGCCAAAGATTTATCAAGCCAACATGTAAAGCATTTGAACCATTCTATAAATCTTTGCTAGTTAATAATTTGGTATCGAAGCATTCTATTGAAGCAAATTGTGAAAAGACAGAAGTGGTATACTTGTAACACTTCAGCAGTTCATTAGTCAGGTGTGTATTTTACATTACATATATATACATAATTATTTCATTATTTTTATCAGTGTTAATCAATATTCTTATTTCTTACAGGGATTCATCAGTGAACCACAAGTGGAATATTTGGAAGAACCATGCTTACCCAAGCATTTTAAAAATTTAAGACCTTTGGAAGCTGCATCACTGTCATATGTAGCGAGATATATAGTAAAAATGAAAACTGAAATCGCCTACAATTGTATAGCGTGTGAATACAGTGTATTAAGAAAAGGGAAAAATTACGATTTTAACTTGTTAATTAGATCTAGGGAATATGGTAGACAAAAGTTGGAAGTACTGCAATTTTGAATTCATAAAAAATTTGTTAATGTGCTATAATATTCTTTTATTTATGCTATCCAAAATTCCCCACACTAAAAATATTTTGGAAATAATAACGAACATTATTAAAGTATCAGTGAATTTCAACTTCATTGAATGTGAACATTAAAAAATGTTGGAGAATTCTGTTATTAAACATTTTTCCAGGCTTGTAATATTCAATTATTTTAATGCAGCAAACAACATTATAACAGGAAAAGATAATAGAATTCTGCCACCAAACTGTTCTTCATTATATCAACAGGCTAAAGAAACGTATTTAAAGGTCAAGTCAACTGCTAGTTCATAAGAACATAATTTGTATATTTTATGTATTTTTATTTTAACCCATTGTAATTAGTCTCGATATTTAATTGTATTTATATGTATATTTTATATATTTCTTTTTTAACACGTTGAATGCCAACATAAAAAAATTTTATTAAGAAAATTAGCTTATTTTCACACCGAAATTCTGAAAATTACCTTGGCAGTCAGCGTTAAGTCATTTCTATTGTTTTTGATGTTTAATTGTATTTATATGTATATTTTATATAGTTTTGTTTCAACTTTGTTGTTGAATAAAAACTATTGGTAAAAACTATCAACTTTCATTTCCTACTTAGATTGTTAGAAAACAAAATTTGCAGTTATGGACTGTGTAACTTGATTCGAATTTCCCTCCAAAGCATCATTTAGTAGGCTTCCATTCCGCGCGCGGCGCTCTTATCACGGTTTCGGTACCTAACACGGAACATTTCATTGTACGGTAGTAGAGTTATGTATGATTATTATTCTGACTCAACTTGTAACATCGTGTTTCCGAGTTGATTTCTATGGCAATTCACTAGCGACACATCTCTTAAACGTAAATTGACGATCGAAATTCTAAATTTGAAACAATTTTTCTGAATCGTAGTATAGTATCCAAAACACGTAAATTTCAAGTGACTCATTTTATATAGTAAGATATTAAGTAACTTAGTTCCAAAACGGGCCAGTTCAAAAGGAACAAAATATCAAGTAACAATACCTCGAGCGTTTTCTGTGTCTCCAGTTCTTCATGCAATTTTTTATTTAGTTCACGTAGCTGTCCAACTGTCATTCTCCCTGCCTCCAACTCGCGCTGAACAAGATCATATTTTGACTTGTGTGAAACCTTTGACAATATAGAGCATGTAATATTCATTCGACAAACTTGTGAAATTAAAGGCAATTGTTTGAAACGTATGAAATCATGTGGTAATCTTCACACTCCTACCCGTCGGGTACAGCACGGGTTGTTATTAAGTAGAGTAGCTACACAAATTTTAACATCTGCAGCTCGAGTATAATAAATTATGATGAAATGAATCGTTCCATAAACAATGGAATGGAGAACGAACAATTTGAAATTTTTGGGTTTGAAGTAGGCAACAAAAACCACAACTTTAAATATAGTCGTTCGATATACACTGAGAGAATAATAACTTCAAACTGTTGAAAATTATAAGCACCTCCACACATATAGCATTGTGCCTTCTAAAATAATTATGAATTCTTCGGTAGGCTATTACCAAATACGTAATGCGATTTTATATTATTGTATTATGGCAATTTTCAAGAAATATTAATTCAATATAATGCAGCGACGAACCTTACTTAGCGACATTGGAAGCTATAGAAATGTATAAACATTGAGATCATTTAATGAATTTTGATTCATCTCCAATTGAAAACAAATCCATTATTACACGTGTTACACCCTTTTAATTACATCAGGTTTTTCGAATATTATAAATACAGTTTACATACGCCTTTGCATAGTAAAAAGGTTGATAATGGCCGAAAGCTGAAAAGTGCTTCAGATTAGTTAAAATTCAATTGGAAAAAGGGTGTAACCTAAATCATATAATGCAGATTTGATAATATTGAAGGGATTTTATTTGTCCTTCGCAATGTAACTAGGAAATGTTTACATTTCACAACCTAGTTGTGTTATACTGGTCGACACTGCTCGTCAGAAACCTAAGACCCTCTTAACGCTTAGATCCTTTATGTCATCGGCCAGAATGATTCCTGAACCTAGCCAGGTAAACCAGGTTTGAATGAGCGCAGGATATTCACAGACAGTGGGTACACGACTCCACTTTCTTTCGCTAGCATCTTATACAGAAAGGAGTGTCACTTTTCCCTACTGTATGTTTAAATTTCATCAGATTTCCGTGACCTGTAAAGATCTCGGAGATTATCCTGATGCTTTGCCTACTCAGCGAGAGTATATCCCTTGCTCTAAGACCTACCTCATTGCCAAGCAGCGCTTCGGCAGTTGTTGATCTCTCAGATGGTTCCGCTAGATCTGTATACCCCCGTTGTAGGGTATACCAGCAAGGAGGTTTTGAGGACCGTCCAATCTGACCCCGCCTCTGGCCAGTTTGTACACTCTCTCGTTCTCTTTCTGAATGACCCGAAATCCAGGTCAGGTTGAGCCTGTTCCCATCGGCTAGCCTGCTAAGGGTCTCCTTGGTATCCCTGAGTCTCGAGGAGACAGTCTTGCTTTTCAGAGCTCGACTGTCTGAACAGATCCAGATTTTCTCATTTATGGTGCCATAGCCGAGTAGCTTCTCCGCAGATCTGTAGATCCCAAGCATCTCGGCTTGGAAGACTGTGTTGAGATCCCCCATCAATATATCTTGAATTGCAAAAGCCTGCTCCGACTCTCGTGTTTTTGTTCTACACTCATCCGTATACGAAATCGGCAGGCGGCTATTTCCTCTTTCCTCCCTCGACGGGATGACGACCCTGAAATGCTGCTGCGCGAACTACGGGGCTTTGATTCTGTCCTGCCGTTCTAATCGCAGCCTATTAGTCTGCACTCCATCTTTTTAAGGAGCCATTGCAGCTAAGCCTGTAGACCGCCATCGTTGAGAGATTCCTCATAGTCATTGATAGGGGTGGCACGCCTAGCAAGGCCCTCAATGCTGCAGTCGGTGTACTCTTCTTCGTCGATGCAATGCCTCGGAGGAAGAGTCCCGGTATTCTGTCGAGAACTTTCTGGGCTGTAACCATCGACATATACATATGGACTGCGCGTGGCAATGATAAGCGCGGGTAGTGCCGGCGTGAGAGAGGGGAAAACGAAGAGGACTAATACTGTCTTTACCTATCGGCTCGGGACGTAAACATACTAGCTACAGTCATGTTGCATTTCCATGGCAATGCAGCGGCCAATAGAAACGCGATAGATAAAGTAGATAAAGACAGTATTAGTCCTCTTCGTTTTCCCCTCTCTCACGCCGGCACTACCCGCGCTTATCATTGCCACGCGCAGTCCATATGTATATGTCGATGGCTGTAACCAGTTTGATTTTTTTCCACCATACTAAAGCTGCATGACTGAGTCTTGGGATAATAATAACCGAGTAGCTCCACATCAGCTGCTTAGGCCCCAAATCCCACTTCATACCAATTGGTCTCTTACACTGCCAAAAGATTACCATAGCATTTTGGCACCTAGTCTCCAGTTGCTCCTGCCAGAATAGTTTTTTGTCCAGGCTGACTCCCAGATATTTCACCGTCTCGGAAAAGTCAACTGACTTGCCTCCGATCACCATTTTCTTCAGAAGCTCAGTTTTTTACCTTCTGGAGAATGATAATGGTAGTTTTCTCCAGCTGAATGGGGATTTTGTTCTCTCTACACCAGACTTCTGTAGTTATTAAGGCTTGTTGAACAAGCTCCTGCAAGGTACCCTCGTAGGCTCCTCTGGAAAGTATGGCGATGTCATCCGCATAACCTATCGCCTTAATACACCCACGACCAAACTCCGTAAAAAAGGTGAAAGTACCGTTCCCTGTGGATACCCTTCTGATACCGACCCTTTCAGAGTATAACCTTGCCACATCGGGAATACAGAAAAGCACAATAAACATTTAATAACGCACCTGTGTTGAAACAATTTTTTCAAGTTTTTAAAACGTGAAAGCTTTTATTGATTTCACAGCATTTCATTTGCACGTCAGACAGCTACCTAAAATGATTCCAAGAAAATGCCGTCGTAACAATTTCATAATTGTTGAAATCAAATTTTCTATTTTGTGGTATTCCATGTATGTTAAAGAATTTCAAGCAGACAATTTTTTTATAAATTGTTCATCATGCGGTTTCGGAGCATCAATCACTATATTCAGCTAGCACGAACTTTTGTATAACTTATTTAGTTCTGAAGCCGATATAATTAACATCGTCTGCATACATATAGACACTCGTTGTAATATATTTTGCGAGACCGTTGGTGAACAATAAAAAAAACGGAGCCAAAACATTGCCTCTAGGTATACCAAACTCCAGATTAAAAACATTGAACTTTGTAATGTGGATGGAAACTACCAATGATGACCAAAAAAACTAATAAGGAAATAGTAAAAATACCTCAAGTCTCTTTTGTATCTCCAGTTCTTCATACAACCTCTTATTTTGATCATGCAACTGTCCAACAGTCACTCTTTCACCTTCCAACTCATGCTGAACAAGATCATATTCACTTTTAATTGTTGTGAAATCTCTCTGACACATATCTACAGCAGCCTTAGTTTGCAGAACTTCTTTCTTAGTGTGGTGTAATAGGTTTTTAGTCTATAATTGAATAAAGTAATGCAGTGGTGAACTTACAACCATTATAAGATACACTTCTAAAGTACTCTCAATACATCTCAAAATATGAGAAGATTGTAACATTTTAAAGTCTGATTGGATAACAATCAGCGAAGATAATGGGAGTATTGAACCACATCATTATGATAACAGAATAGTGACTTTTGGACTTAACCACAAAGGTGATTGAGTTTCTCTAGATCGACCAGTAACAGTGTAGTTAATGGTTCCGGACAGCTGTTTCGCTCTCTCGAGCTCATCAGAGCAATAAGTAAGCTGCATTGTGTAATAAAGCTCATTACTACAAGATTATTAATTTAATATATTAGTAATGGTCCTTATGATTACAGTTTGTTGATGAACCGTGGTTAAGGTGCATCCGAATTGTTTATTTCCATTTCTTGTAAAGACGGTTTGATTGGATTTGATGCGCAAATGAATCCAATTATAGTAGATTAAAGACTCGTATCAAGAGTTCTCTTTCGATCTCCTATTTTGATACACGGTCTACCAAATATTTAAATTATCATTGAATAGCTGTTTTTTGTGGGCGTAGCAGGTAATACATTCTGTATTATTCAATAATTAATTTGGAAATCCAATAATGGCAGGTTCCGTGTTATATTGTAAGGAAGTCCACCATCATCAGTTGCAATTGAATTCTGCAATTGCAATGCTCATCATTCTGCCTCGCTAAATCTGGGCTCTGGTTATATACTCCACTGACGCTACCCAGGGAAGAGGCTGTCCATTGACAGCACTGTGATAGCTTAGTGTTGAGAACCTTATCAGAAAGTCACTAAGAGGAGTAAGTCAATGGTGCACAATGAAACAAAATGAATTAATTGAATTCAGATTCGGTAAAGGTAAAGGATCATTACAACCGTTATTGGCGTTAAACGCCAAAAGTAAAGAAAGTTATTATTAGCAGTTATTTCACTGGTCGATCTAGAGAAACCTAATTACCTAGTTGATTATTGTTGACCCAACAGTTATATTATTGTGGAATATTCATTAATAAAACTACTCTTGGCCATATGTATACTGTTTTCATTTAACCACGCTCATCCGCCCTTACTATCTGAAATAAATCAAAATAATCAAAATACTCACTTCAGTCAATTCTATCTCTTTGTTGCCCAAAATAGTTGATAACTGTCTGCTTTTTTCAATTTCATTCGCCAATTCCCTCTGCATGACTGCCTTCGTGGAATCGAACAATTCAACTTGATTTTCCAAGTCTCTACAATGAATTTCTGCAGCTTCCAATTTCTCTTGGTTAACACGTGCTGAGTTTAATGCTTTGGATATTTCTTTTTCGTAATACTCTATTTTCTGTAAGATATCCAATTCTTCGCATTAGCCATCATAACATTAACAAATTTTGATAAAATGTAACAAAAATCATACATGTACAAAAAGAAAAGTCTTATCATTGTTTACAATGAATAAAAGTGGTTTTATATGCGGTCTTAGATATAGATACTAAATAATGTACCTGTCTAGTTTCGTCTTCTACATCTTTGCACTGCGTGATCATTCTTTCCGTCTCCTTTTCCAATTGTTCCTTCTCCTTACAAATTAGTTTAAATTTCATAGAAACACGTTCCCATGCGTCGTGGAACCTTATTATGGCAGTATCTTTGGCTTCATCAACCTGTATAGCCACTGCTAGCTTTTCTTGTTGCTCCAATATCCTATTCTGTAATTGCTGAATCATTTCTTCACAACGCTACAAACATGAAAAAAGTTAATTTAAATACTCAGTTCAACTGATAACTCAATATAGTAATGAGTGATTGGTGAATCAACGGTTGGTAGTTCCCGCATATATAGAACGGTCGACTACTATACTTCCAGAGCAACAAAACGACGTAATCGTTTCCACACACACACGCAGACATGTCGAAAATAGTCTACATCGATTCAAAACTACTCAATCTGTAAAAAAATAAATTTTCCCCCAATACAAACTTCCCTTGTTTGATGTTTTTATCTAAATCTGTAAAAAATAGTAAGCTACCTGACACATTAAAAACTCTTTAACACGAAACCTGATCACAAAACGGATGATACCAATAAGTTCTTACATGTGTTTACTTTTAATAATTGATCAGCTACAGAATAGACCTAAATGGTTTAAAGATCAACCCAATGTGCAAGAAGGTATGCGTGTCCGAATAAGAAATAAGAATGCATCTCCTCTTAAATGGCCCATGGGAGAAATTATAGAAATAATTCCTGGCAAGGACCATAAAGTTCGAGTTGTAAAATTGAGAACCCAATCTGGAGTATATTTGCGCTCAATAACAAAAATAGCAATTTTGCCAATATCTGCGAATAATATTCGCTAATTGTCATTTTATGTATGCCCTATGTTTTTTTTATTTGTTTCAATTAGATTGTAAACTGTGCTGTGTTTCTATTTTAATATTTTTAATCCTATTTGCTGAGTATGTTACTTGGTCGGATTACATACATATGTATCCTATTTCACTTAGAGTTCAAATTTCTTTATTGTACCTATTATGTTATCACATATGTCAAAAAATCGATGGTGGAAGCCATTACTTTATAGTAATTTATCATTTTGATTATATGAAAGAATAACTACTTTGTTTTCATACCACTTTTATTAATAATAACGTGGAGACGTAACTATAGTTTCAACACCGAAGTGAAATTATCAAACAATTAGAAAATTATAAAGAAATCAATGAAACAGTTCAAGTATAAATAGAGTAGAGTAAAGTAGGGTTGAGATTAAGGGATCAACGGAAATTCCAAAAACAGGCAGATCCTAGGAATTAATATAATTAGTTTTTCTTTAGTTTTCACAACTGTCAGCATTTCAATCAACAATTATATACATTTTTATATTTAATAATAAAAAACGTATAATGGGCGGTATAATCTCTGTAAAGAGTATGAATCGGTCCTCGTGCAGAAGAAAGTAATATTTTTATTGAATTTATTAATTGTTCATTGTCTACTTAGTATCGTATCTACGTGCAAGGTTTTAAATATTGTGAATATAATTCCTGTCATAAGAATATAACATAAGTGATGTGTATAAGTGAGAACTCTTGCATGTGATGACGTTGTGTTATATCTAGTTTATTATTTTCATTGTTCGAATGTTGGATCACAGCATCAAATATAATAGTGAGTATCGTCTTGATGTTTTTTTTTAATACTACTAATACAAAAGTACAAAATTTTATTTCAAATAATTATTTCTGATATAATTTACGATCATACTGACATTTGACGGGAATGTTTATATGTTTACATTTTGCGTTTCTTTTCAGATTATTTGTTCATTGGTCCGAATTGAAGATGTTTTCTTTTACCACCATCAGTAGACATCTTCAATTCGGACCAATGCTGTTTAACATTACTTTCATTTACATCGATGTAAATATCAATAAAATATGTTTTGAAAATAAAATAATGTGTATTTATTATAATGACTATCGGGTTACATTCATACTCTTTACAGGGGTTGTACCGCCCATTATACGTTTTTTATTATTAAATATAAAAATGTATATAATTGTCGATTGAAATGATGACAGTTGTGAAATATACACATCACTAATGTTATATTCTTATGACAAGAATTATATTCACAATATTTAAAACCTTGCACGTAGATACGATACTAAGTACACAATGTACAATTAATAAATTCAATAAAAATATAACTTTCGTCTGCACGAGGACCGAGGATTGAGTAAATGAATAACGTCGAGTATCCGACTCAGATATGCACACGTATGTAAGCGTAGAGAGACTGCCTGACGCCTGACCCAAGTAGTTGCGCTGGCGGCAGAATACATAATATCTAATATATATATAGCTACAGCGTGACTGCTCGTGATGGACTCATGGTTTTACTCCCCATCTGAAATAGCTCAACGCGCCTAAAGAAGTTTTCACTTCAATAACTTTTACAAAACTCACCGTCCTTCGTAACTTTTCCTCGTGTAATTTTTGGATACATTTCTCAGCATTCCTCTCAGGCCCAATGTTATTCGAACTCCACATATCAACCAAACTTAGTGTGCCTAAATTTGATTCACTCCAGTTTTTGAATGATTTCTTGGGCATGTCCTTTTCAATTGAAGGTGGAGATACTGACGTGTCTTTTAACAATCTTTTATGTTTTTCTAATGCATCTTGGGCATGAATATGCAAGTCGAAACTGTTGTCATTTTTATGGTTGCAAGTGGCAGTACCATTTTTAACATATGCTGTATTGGTGCAAGAGCTGAATGACTCTAAAGAAGAATTCTCTTGGGTTTTTAATGTAGTATCAGAGCTGTATAGCTGATTTTGTTGCACTTCCTCAGAATTTCGTGGCATTTTAAATATGTGATCTGTAACTCTTTTCGGAAATTTACTAAATGCTTCTTCTCTGAGAGTGTCTTCAGGAATAGTTTTGTGGAATACCCTGTTTGGATGGACACTTTTAGGTAGATCAGCACAATTCATAAGCTGTTGCTTACTGTTCATAATTGATGTATCACTTTTAGATTCACGAATCTGAATAGGCTCATTATCATTAGTGGAATTACTGTAAGTACCTTCGACTGACTTCCAGCTGGGAACTTTCCGCAGTTCATCTTTATTTCTACTTTTATCTTCTGGTCGGATTTTACATGATTCTAGTTTTACTTGTTGCTCATCCATTTCTCTAAGTATTTGTTGTACATCTTCTAAAACTCCCCTTTTTCTCCCATATTTATCAGACTTGACTTGGTCAAAATCTTTCTCAAGGTTTCTAGCAGCATCGATTTTTTTAATAATTTTTACATTCGATAAGAAATTGTCTATTTCATTCAGTACATTATCTTCTTCCTGGAGTAAGTCCCTTGACCGAGATGACATGAACTTTTCATAATTAGTTGGTGAGCCTGTACATTGTGAAGGTTTGCCAATGAACTTAGTATGTAGATCTGCTTTTGGACTATTTGGGACTGATTTCAACATAAGCTTACTCCTAGGCTTTAGAGGTGTACTTTGAGTGCTTCCTGGCATACTCGGTTGGAATGAACTCCTCCGTTGCTCAGAATGATGAGGGAGACTTTCATAACTGTAACACCGTTTGCAACTCGAACCACTACTTGGCATATTGTTTATAGATTCCACAGAAATACTAAGGCTTCCTAAACTTAAATCTGAATTATGTTCAATATAATTTATTCTATTTTTCAATTTGTATACTTGTGTAATAAGATTATCTACAATATGATAATATGGAGCGAAACTATCATTTGGTGAAAACGGAATATCTTCATTCAATGAAAAATCTGGAGGAATTAACAATAATTCATCTGTATCATCTGTTTCACTCATAACTTACTAGTTCAAGTAATTGGATCATTTATCTGTAGTATTCTTTAATTCTTCAATAAGATGATTTATTCATTGTATTGGGACAAAAATTTCTTGATATTTTATTATTTTGCTCAAGTATTTGGAACCGTAATATACCTTATAACAGGTATAGTATAGTATAATAATAATCTGTATTTGGAAAAATTAGAACTTTCAAACTTGTTTGTCAACAAAAAAGTCAATGTTTATTCATATTTATTCGATAATCATAGAACAAATTGATTATTGTAAACAGAGAACTGGGAAACTCGATTCATGAATGAAATAAATAATCATAGAACAGATAGTACAATAGTAGTATAAATCATAGAGGCAATTATTTATAACATGTATGGTATAAATCTGACTGATATTAAATTATTATTCTTATTATTTAGTTATTAGTCTGAGGTATAAATAGTTATATATAAATTCTCGGGAAATAGGTCACATTAACACTTATGCTTTATATTTTCTTGTCTTTACGTACGTTTCGATCTCACGACCATCATCAGAAAACTTATCATGTCTAAAACTGGATTACTTAAAACTAATTGTATTAAACAAAGCGTCCTTATCGCAACAATTTCAATTAAAATGCTAATAAGAAAAAAATAGCTTTATTTTCTTCTCAACCTTTGGATGAGTAGTTCCCTGTTTTATTTTTTACTTAAAAACTAAAAGGGAATAAAATGTTTGAAGAAATATAAATTTTGTATTTGATGTAGCTGGGTCATTAGATAAGTAATAAAACCTACTTTTCAGCTGCCATCTTTAAAAGCCCATAACTTTTTATGAGAGGCTCAAATCGGCCACGGCGGTTTTCATTTTTACAAAGTAGTTCCGGAGGAACACCTGTATAATTATATAATAAAGATTCTTGACCCACGTATGAATTAATACAAAATTCTCGGGAAATAGGTCACATTAACACATATATTTTTATTTTACGTACGTAAAGACGAGGGTAAAAATAAAAATATGTGTTAATGTGACCTATTTCCCGAGAATTTTGTATTAATGTATAATTATATAAATATAGGTAAAATGCGTTATGTCGAAATTTAGATTGATCTCAACTCCGGGTTCTCTTACGTTTCCCCACGTTCATATTGCCCCAGTGTCATCATAACCGATGTAAGTCGTGGGTTTTCTTAGGTTTTCAGCAATTGAAATTGCTGTAACTTAATGAAACAACCTTCTCATTTGGCGCGTTTCGGCCTTCGCCTTCTTCAGAAATTAATTTTTTTGTTTACATTTGTACTGGAATTTAACAAAATATTTCCATATTAATTAGAGTATGTACATATTGTACCCTTTGGGATTATGATACAAAAAGTACTACGGTTTCCATTTGCAAAACTGAAGAATTAGACGTCTTGACATACTTAAATTACATACCATTGAAATAGGACAGATCATAGAGATGCTTAGGTTAACCTTCAAATTATCAACTTTGACTTGGGTGTGGGTAAAAAGAAATAGAAATAAGTTATCAATACTAATAATGGGGCCTCACAAACATAGTAGGAAGAGAATGATCTCAAGCTCAAGTAGTAGTAGTAATAATATTAGCAGTGGGGATGAAGCTTCTAATAAAGAACCCTATAAAAAACGTTTAAAATATAAGACACACAGGAATGATTCCAGTTCGAGAAAAGAATCGGTGGAAACTCGTAAGAGCAGAAAAATTGAAGTCAGTAAAGAGCACTCTGAGAAAAAAATTAGAAAGGAGAAACGAAAACAAAAACTGTCTAGAAATAAATGTACATCTCCTGAATTGCCTTCAAATGATATTCCCTTGCATTTTATGGAAAAATCAAAAAGTATGGCTCCTATGACTAAAGACGAGTGGGATAAAAAACAAAGTGTGATCCAAAAAGTTTATGACGAATCTACAGGGCGTCACAGGTATCAAATATTGCCATTAATTGGAAAACCTTGAGTTCCATTTGTCACTATTGCTTTTACATAACGGTAGTTGATATTCCATTACACACTAAGTAGAGAATGTCTGGTCAGCATCATTTTTATGTTTTATTTATTGAACTATTGTATAAGAAACATTGGTAACATTCTAAGGAACAAAAATCTTATATGTTAACTGTGCCACTGTTTTTTTCCTTCTAGAAATGTCAAATGTTTCAAAAATCATAACATTATTTAAATTTAAATATTATGTGAAGTAAATTTGAAAATTTTCAATACATTTGAAAATGTCATGGTCAATCCCAATTGAATTTCTGTCTAGTAATTTTGAGGAAAAATGGCTTAATGTGCTTCCCCCTATACCTTAGCTATTTTTTTTTAACTTCTCCCATTCAAAGTGTAATTATACTGATAGAGAAGGCCTCCAGTGTGATATATCCTCTAAATTTGTTATGAAAAGTAATGAGTTAATTTATTTTATTTTGCCAACAGACTTATTAAAGGAGATGGAGAGGTAATTGAGGAAATGGTCAGTAGAGAAAGACACATAGCTATAAATCAGCATGCAACTAAAGGTGATGGCGATCATTTTCAAAATACACTTTCAACCCTCTTGAAGAAATGATTATTATATAAATAAAAATGCTATACCTAATTGGAGTAGGTCTGAAGGTCTGTCAGGTGAAGTGCTTGTAAAAGATTTCAAAGTACATTATATATAAAGATATTTTATTTGTGTTATGTACATAATATGTTTACACTTTTACAGGAAAATTACAATAAAAATATTTAAGTTATATTAAATTCAAATGAATATAAATCAGTTTCTCATAAGAAAATACATATAGTTAAAAAACACTCTAAAATAGTCATTAATTAATGTAATTGGGATTGTATCATTCTCAACATCATTGTATAACCTATTTATAGCATGAGTATTTAAACTTCTGGTTAATTTTCTGTATACCTTTACGCAATGACGATCGTTGAGAAATCTGGACAGAAAGTGATCAAAAATTAGTTATACAACTTTCAATTAACGCAAAAATCAAAAATGTCTTAGTATATCAACGTGTTTGGAAAACAAAAGTAGGTATGGCGGCACTTTGGCCAGACAATCTTATCAGATGTTGGTAAGCATTTTCACTGTATTACCGGCCGAGAGGTCACATTCAAAACGTGTCTAAATCCTGAAACACGTGATTCAATTTCAAAGCACTTAGTCTAAAGCACGTGTCTCAGCCGGTAACACAGCGACCTCTCACCCTATACAGTATCTTTTCGGCCGGTAATACAGTGACAATGCTTACCAACATCTGATAAGACTGCCAGGCAAAGCGCCGCATACATACTTAAATATAATCGACACATACAATTTGCAAGTGGACAGACAAGCATTTCGGAATGGATGAGTATTATATCAATTTCAATTACAATACCTCTTTTAATGCTCTTCCACGTTATTATTCATTTCGGAAATTGTAATGATTAAGTTTCCGAACATTTGGCTAATATTAGTCCATAAATACAAGAGCAGATTGCTCCTTATATTTATAAGATCACATCTAATAGTGGCCAGTTTTTTGGGCTGTGCACGGTATCGTCCATATCGATTACCTTGAAAAGGGCAAATCGATCACCGGCGTATATTATGCAGAGGTGTTGGATCGATTCGACGCCGATTTGAAGCGAAAGCGGCCGCTTTGGCAAAGAAAAAGTGCTCTTCCACCAGGACAACGCACAGGTCCGCAGTCACAATGGCAAAATTGCGCTACAAATTGCTTCGTCATCCACCATATTCTCCAGATTTAACCAGTGCGATTTTTATCTATTTCCAAACATGAAGAAATGGCTCGGCGGAAAGAGATTTGGCTACAACCATGAGGTCATCACTGAAACAAACGCCTATTTTGAAGGATTGCCGAACTCGTATTATTTGGAAGGGATCGAAAATTAGAAAAACGTTGGACGAAGTGTATTCGGGCTACAAGGAGATTTATGTTGAGAAATAAAATAAGTTTTGACCAAATAAATCACTTCTTGTTGCATTTTTCAGGAACTTTTCACCTTGCCCTCACATGTGAACATGCCAACTATTGAGGAAAAAAATTACTACTATTCTATTCAAAACCAAATAAAATCCTGCTCAACATTTTTTCATTCTGAATCATAACAACAGAAACTTTACAGGAAAGGAATGATCATCCTACTAACCTTCAAAATTAGTAAATAAAACAATAATAAATTAATCATTTAATTCCTATATTAACAATTGTATACCTTTTAAGCTAATCACTATCAATCACAGTTTAAGAAATATATTTTTAATTTAATAAATCCGAGTATACATTGGCAGTTATAAATAATTATAATTATTGTAAAATATTTTAGTTCTATTACAATATATATAACTTGAGTAAAATAACTATTAGATGTTTGATTTTCACTAATTTAATAAATAAATGTAACTATAGTTAACACCATAGCTTTTTCAAACAAACATTACATTATTATAAGTATAGCTATGGTGTTTGCGAAACTATAGTTACATATTTATTAAATTGGTGAAAATCAATCTTTTAATGGTTATTTTATTTATGTTTAGAATGGATTTCCATCACATAATTCAATATATAATATACATTTGCAGTTATAAATAACTATATTGTAAAATAGTTTAATTCTATTGTTGATACATATAAAAATATATTAATATACAGGGTTTACTATTACAATCAATTTACAGGTCAATGATTAATTCAATTATTTTAAAATATCAATTTGACCAATTAAAAAATTTGTACAAAATATGAAGTAGATCCATCTCTCCAAGAAGGATCATCAACAATCTTTGCTCTACATAATGGACAAGTTTGTTCTCGATCAAACCAGGTAGTAACGCAATTTTCGCAAAATATGTGACGACAATGTAGCAAAACAGGGGATTCATATTCGTCGTGACAAATGGGACAGTGTTCCCCGGCTGTTTGGATTTGTTCTTTACTTGGCGATGATCCCACAGTCTGCAAATATAAGGAATTATTTAGATATTCGATTGAAATACTTTCGAAAATATGTGTCAAAGCAGTTTAAAATGCAATCGATCATAACTAAAAATGAACAAATATGTTGGGGTTGATCCTCTGCTAGGTCTTTCATTTATTCCCATTGCCCCAGGACAATGGAATACTCGATTGTAGATAGAACGCATACGTTCTCTCTCATTTCCCTTTACTGTTTAATCAACAATTAAGCAATATTCTACTTACCACATTTTGTAACAATTTCAAAAATGCGTTTTTGAACAATTTCAATTTACTCATTAAATCAGGTCCTTTGGAAATCATATAAAATGCGGATAAGAAGACTGCGACAATTTTTTCTGGACCTTGATAAGATTCCAGTAAATAGTACAACCATGGCTGAACTGTGGCCAAACTTCTGTACATTTGTGATATAGCTTCTATGAATAGATATATTTTACCCTGAAATGAATGCGTATTATATACATTAGAACAGAGAATTCATAGAGGCGAATAGACATGTGGAATGCGCCTTTCATGTGAGTGTTCTTATCTCCTGACACAAGGAACAATTAATAAAGTTAGGGAGCCAACCGCAAGTTAAGTACCAGTGGAAACGGCAATGACCACTAAGGGTCAATACTAGATCTACAGAATTGCAATCACTTGGTTATCTGGCTTGATAGACAAAATACTATGCGGTATCCGGTCGTCCGGGTTGATCTAGGTCAGTGGCGGCTCGTGAACTTTTTGAGAGAGGAGGCTGGACATAAAACGTTTTTGTAAAAATATACTATATTCAGTCAATTAATTTAACCTTCGCGCAGCGACCGTATCAGCTACTTCAGTGACAAAATTAATTGTTACCCAGCAAGAACCAACGTGGAGGTATAGAGTTTCTCTTGCCCACAAATTTTTTTCGTTCGTTTTTTGTTTTTTATTTTTTTTGTTTTAATTTTTTATCTTTTTTTTTGGAATTTTTCATATTTTTTTTTTTTTTATTAATTTTATCAACTTTTTTATATATTAACGAAATTCTACGGTCTTTAATTTGCGAAAAATGATCAATAACATTATCATAAAATGTATCATTATGTTTTAAGTGTTTTACTAAATCTTTTTCAATAGATATTAAACTAACATTGTATAAACGATTTTGGCCCATTGTATTTCGCATGTATGTTTTAATTCGTTTGAGAGTAGAAAATGATCTCTCCAACGATGCCGACGTGACAGGAATGGTGACTGTCAAACAAAGTAGTTTATAAAACTGAGGTAAGACTTGTTGCAAATCATTATCTATCATATATTTTATCATATCGGCGTGACTGTCGTACTGGCCTAAAATATCTTTATCCCAGTATACAACGCATAATTCATTGTGCAGCGCTATTTTATCAAAAAAATTATATTTTAGAACTAAATTATCAGAAAGTGTATTGAGAAACTCTTTTGAAAAAGATTCGAAAAATCTTCTATTCGTCAAATCGAAAAACTTCAATTCATGTAAATCGGAAAATCGAATCTCAATATTTGACCTTTAATAGTATCTACAATTTCATAAAAAAGTTGTTTATAATGTAGTTTCTTGTCTACCAAATTATATGTTTTCCTCCTTTTCACGGGAGAAGCCTCATCAGTTGAATAATTTCCAAATAAAATATTAAAATTAAATTTTGTATAACGGAAACTTGAAATTTTATCAATGAGATGTTTTAAACGATCTCTTGAATAAATTATATTAGTGAATTTATGTTGTAAAATGTGAAAAATAAGATCAGTTTGTTCAAATATTAATTTAAAAGTAACAAGAAAAAACAAAAATTCTTCATTTTCTAAATAAGATTTTAAACCAACAGCAGCATTTAATGAAACCTGATCTGTTGAAAAGTCATCACTGTTTAATGTAAAATCATGTTTCAATTAATTTGTCTTTATTTTTATGGATGGTAAACATTGCACGTGATGTAAAATTCCATCGAGTTCGAGCATTACAGGGAATTCTGTTTCCTACTATGTTATTTAAAACTTACGTTCGTTTGTTTGGAGACCGTTTAAATGTCCCGCCATTACAGATGCCGTCGTAAGTCTGATTTATTCGCAAAGTCGAATCGTTGAAATGTTTCCATTAAAAAATTGAATAAATTGACCGCTGTTCTTCCCGAACTAACATCGTAGAACCCTAAAAATCTTTCCACTAGTTGTCCATTTTTACAATTAATAATTTACCGAACAGACGAATTCTAATCTAACCTTATTTCGCGTGGTGTCACTCAACCATTATACCCGCATAAAACAAAACAAGCACTGACGCAACACGCATGTGCCGTATTCCGTACCACACCGACTGTACTCGTACTGAACTTAAAGGCGGGCGGCAGGCTAGCCTCCAGAGGATGTTGCCGTTTTCGCTGTTTCACGCTATTTGGCGATTGACTGGTCGGAAAAACGGCAACTGTGTTGAACAACACATGCTCAGCGTTTGAGATATATAGAGTCTAGCCTCAGGGCACTGTTGCCAGATTAAAAATAACTACTGAGAACGGGGAATTAATTGTAAAATTTAAAAAATTATTAGAGAAACAGGAAATAAAATGAAGAATGATCAACAAGATAAATTTGTGAGGAGGCTGAGCCTCCTTAGCCTCCTTCGAGGAGCCGCCACTGATCTAGGTTCAAATTTTTCGCTATCCGGATCGGTAGGACCATTTTTGTATGATTTAGTAAACTGTTACCTTTTTATTTGCTCAACGCCGTGGAGATAAAAATTAGGTTGGTTTTAATACAAGGCTCACTTAATAACAATACAAATGTCCTGTAACTAGCTTGGGGGAAAAATTCCCTAAAATTCATAGAAAGTTTAAATTAAAAGCAAAAATTTCAAATGAAAATATATTTAATAAAAAAATTAATAATAATAATCACATTATAAAATCAATGTCAACGAATAGTACAGGTTTTTGATACCTGACCATCATTTACCTTAAAAAACTGACAACAATTATTATTAGAAGAAAATCTAATAATGGAAACAGCATTTAAAGTTTCACTGCTTAGTTTATTCCTTTTTACTGTTTTTTTGCATCAGTACCTACTACCGAAAAAACCCTCTCACTTTCGGTGTTACTATGTGGCAAACACATACAGTCTGGCCATATTCACATCATTGGGTTATTTAAATTCCTCATTGAAGTTTTTGCTGTTTCCAAGCATATCCCAAAATTCATCTAATTTGAATTTAGAAATGATTATTTTCGAATATCATCAGACAAGTTAATTTCTCTTTAATGTATTTTTGCTAAATAATTGGACATGTTAATCAAATACAATTGTTGCATATGCCAAATAAATACTGTATCTAGTATGATACAACAGAATTACGCTTTATCACTAATCAATCAATCAAAGCGGGGGCGGACAAGTCCGGAGCACTTAGACCGCTTGATTGGGTCTATTGAGCGCCCCTTGACACAATTATCAGTCCAGCAGGCCTAAGGCAGTGCCGAAGGCTAAGATTTTGCATGGACTGATGTCTCTTATGGCTTGAAGCGGCATATGTGTGCTGCCGAAGTGTTGTAGCTTAAAAGGATGTGAGAACCAGTTTCATCTGCCTCTCCACATCTACTATAAACTGGGTTTTCAACAATGCCCATTGTGTGTAGATGTTTATTCAGATGACAGTGTTCTGTGAGGAGTCCTGTCACCAGTTTAAGGCCTTTCCTGCTCATAGAGAGTTTAGGCGAGAACTGTCCAATGTGGAGCTTCTCCTGCCTCATATCGGGGGAACCACGCCAGACCGAGAGCCACTGTCTATTCAGTAGCTCCTTGAGGGCGTGGAGCCCCTAATACTAGGATGGTTAGCTAAAATTATGTCCTATTGTAGAGCTGCCTGGATGCTCAAAATCTTACACCATTTATTTTAAATGGCGAATTCAAATCTATATTAGGTATGCAAATATTAACAAATTTTATACCAATTAATAAATATTAATCAGTTGATTTTATGAGTTTGGGTTGATTATAATCTAATGCTACATAATAAGTAAGAAAAATAGACACCCTTATCTACTAAAAATCCTCTTGAAGTAGTAAAGGACCTTACACCTAAGAAATAGCCATCATCAATCAGTAAGCTGAATTAAAAACAAACAGTGCCTGTTTAAATACCTACTATTTGGTATTGGTAATGCAAATCAAGAATATACGATCATAAAGGGACATACAAAGTCATCACCGAAAAGATGCACATGCACTGTATCACATGGCATCCTCACCGAATCTCTAAACAGGTACGATAGATACATGCAAAGTCGTCACTGACCTCTACGATTTAATGGAATTAATAAATTCGACCTATAAATATAGAGTTACCAATAATAACAGTTTTGTATTATCATAAACGGCCTGTTACAAAAGTAAAGTCCTAAGAATCTAGTCCACCACTTTAAAGTTTTTTTGGTAATTGAAATTATGGAAATTTCACAAATTTTTAGAACAAATAATTACAATGGTTAATCAAATTTAAAAAAATTAATCAATTGACAATAGCATTATCCCTGCCGTGTGACTCTTATCCACCTTAGCCTAGGCATTGATTTTATTGTTAATCATATAATTAACTCAGAACCAAATAATTTCTTGGTTCAAAGTTGTAAACTGAGTGAGAAAACTGAATTTTATGCCAAATGGTTGGATCCATTAATCGCTTACAAAATTTTACTCATATCATTTAAGCGGGGACTTTTTTATACTATAACTACTTGTTATATACTTACCCGTTTTTGGAAGACTAACATTTTCCCTGGCAGCATAGTAAGTAGAATTTTTATTGTAACAGTGATTAACTTCAATACAAAATCTGTAATAGTTACTATCCATAGTAAGTTCCACACAGTTAATGGATGAGAGAAAGTTCTTATCAGTACAAGATTCAAGACATCAGCAAAATTATGAATTTCATCATCAAAGATAAAATGAATGAATAACAAGCAAGCACTAACATATAATAATTCAATTGCTAAAGCATATAGGCTTCTTCTGTGTCTTTTAGTAGCTTCTTTCTTAATGGTTGAATTAGCATGAGCAAAGGTAATCAACATAATTATTAAAATGAATATTCCTTCATGAAAGTCATATATTCCTTTAGCTAATAGGATCAAAACAAAAGGAATATACTTGAGAATAATTCCAAGCATTTGTTGAGTTTCCAGTACAGTTTGCAACCTTTCAGCATTTATTGCTTCTTCCGCATTATTGTCATTACTAGGTGCATTATTCATAAAATTTGAAGCATGAGTATGAATGTGATTTTCTGTTTCGTTTGGCACATTCTCATTCTGATCTGCAATAATCTCATCTACATTTATAACGTAACTTCCAGGGTTGTCTTGAGAGGAAGCATGTCTTGCTTCCAACTGTGTTGGTCTATTTAGAAGACCTGATAATGACATGTTCTGCACACCAGCATTCACATTACGAGCTGAGTCAACAAGTGGCTGGATTTCTCTAATTACATTATTTACATTTCTTGCTGTTTCCACAAATGGTTGTATTTCTCTGATTACATTGCTGATGTTATCACGAATTTGCCTTGCACCTTCTACTGTTCTTCTCTGGAATGACCCGGCAGTTGAAATTGCTGGTATAATAGGATGACTATTTGATAATCGTGTTGGAGGATTTGGGTCAGATGATTGACGAAGAACAGAAGGAGCTGGTGTTCTATCACTATTGGCCATGATTTTATTCTATATCACTAATGTTTAAAATCTAAGATTACCTTCTATTTATGTACTACAGCAAATAATTATAATTTTTTTTTTCAGATACAACATCTTTGTAGGGTTTTATTATAAATACATTGTACTGAGTCAATAATCTGTTTTCTTTCAAGATAAGGTTTTTAAATACGTAGTATTATCATAAACATAAACGATATGAAACTCATATTTTGTCTTTTGGTTTGACAACGGTCACAGACGTTAATAATGTCAATGTCATCATCTCATAGACATCGAACACTACAACAGTACAGTCACAAAACTAAGTGAAGTGTATAACATCTGATAAGTTCATATCACGGTCATACATTCAGGTCTGGAAACTCGGGGATGTTTCCTATGTGAGAAGTGGGATCGCTAAGCGTCGACTGTCGCGTAGTACCAAAAGACGTCACGTGAGAGTATTCACTGACAACTGTCAGTTGACTTATAAACACAAGGAATACCTGCGTTTTAAGAAACAAATTACGAAACCGTGCATTGTGCCGAAATGCAAAACGGGGTACAAAAGTGTAAAGCAAGAAACTTCTGTTTTTAAAGTGCCGAAAGATGCGGAAATGCGAAAAAAGTGGATGCTTGAGATTCCGGATAGAAATCGTTTTAATGAGGTCTTTTATGTGTGCGAGCATATATAACGAAAAAGGAGAAGTTATTTTTAAGGTGAGTAATACATTTTGACAAGAGTAACAGTTCTATTCCTCTCTCAAATCAGAATACTTAGTAAAACTGCTTGCGAGCTTGCGATTCCGAAAAGAAATCGTTTTACCACCTCGAGATCCAAGCGCTAGCTAGTGGCTGAGCGAGGGACTACGAGTTTGGCGACGCGTAAAAGACCCATGTCAAACATACGAGTCCCCAGACCTGTATGTACGACCGTGGTTCATATTAATTATAATTTTTAAGACTTATAGAGATAGACTGATTTGATCGAGAATAGACTAATTTCTAGATTTCTATCGTCTATCGTAGCATGCATTGGGAATATAATGGGAAAGAGTTCCTATTTTAAATATTCGACATTTAGCTGGAAAAGTCATAGATAATTAATATCATTGAAGTAATCATCATTCTATAATATTTTGAATAATAATGAAAGTTATTATTTATTTCCTGTTTGCCTACGTCACAGGATAGTCTTTGTTTCAGACTAATATTAAAGTTAAATATTAAATTTGTATATTAGTCTTGGGTCTTTATATTGTGCCTACGTTGTTTTCCCATACCATAGAGTACCAAATAATCGATGTACTTTTTGAAATGTCAAAGATTGAGGTTACTGAATAATAGGTTATGTTTTAAATATGTTCGGATCGTTCCAAATAATTATTGTGTATTTTGCATTATAGTGTTTTCATAAAATGGGTGATAGCGGACATAAACATTTCGAACCAAATTCAGAACATCTCGAAACTTTGATGTCTATGGGTTTATCTAAACATACTGCTACAGAAGTAAATAGACAATATTCATATCAGACTTTTTATTTATAAACAATTTGCATGGATTAGTCAGTTATATACCTATTTATGAATGATCCATTATCAATATCATTATTTAATTTTTATCTATATTGGTGAGTAATAACTATGATGTTATAGGCGCTGTTCTGTACAGGAAATCAATCTGTAGATGCAGCAATAAATTTCATTTTCAATAATGAAATAGATGATAAACATGTATGTAGTGGTAATGAACCAGAAAACAAAAGTACTGATGAGAAGGGACATGAAACTGACAATAGTGAAGAATATGAAGCAGAAGAAAATGAAGGAGATTATTACAAAATGACCTTTGTTGTGAATTCATCCTTGAAAATGGGCATAGGAAAATTAAGTGCACAAGTAATATACTGTAATTTGTATAAGTTCAAAATAAAATTAATGAATTTCTAGGTAGCACATGCTTGTCTAGGTTTATATAGAACAATGTTGAGAGAAGGAACAATGACTGATGTTCTGAGTAACTGGGAATATGTTGGGTATGCTGTTATTTTGATTTATATATGCATGAACATAAGTTTTAACTATTCATTCATTCATCCACAGAGAGAAAAAAATTGTATTGAAAGGAATAGACCATTTGCATTTACAAGAACTACATGAGAAAGCAGAAACTGCAAATATCCCTTCATACCTCATAAGAGATGCTGGAAAAACCCAAATCCCTCCTAATTCTGTCACTGTTCTAAGTCTCTTTGGGCTAGAGGAAGAAATCGATAAAATAACTGGAAAGCTCAGTCTTTTGTGAAATCATAGTTACACATAGAGCCTAGAATTCAATATTTACACTTTGATGATGCATAATAATGTTTTTCCTGATTTGCTGCATTTAAAATTTGGATTCAATTATAATTTTGATTCAAGTTTCAAAAGCCTGAATGCACTCTATAAATATTAATTACAAAATTTTTACACAAATTGCTAGAACACTTCAGTATAATCCAAAGTTTCCTCTGTAAAAATGTGGAAATTTAAAAATCATAATTCGGTGCATGCAATTAAAAATTAATCGACATGCTGTATGAAATGAAGAATTGAATTATGAAAAGTAAGCTTATGCTACTATGCATCAACATTTAGACTCTTAACTAGTTGATTCAAACTGGGCTAAAGCTCAATGAAGGAGCATGGGAACAAATTGAAAGATCATTTATCACATGATTCAGATATGTTATTTAGTATTCTCAGGCAATTGCAACGATTTGTTTTCATATAAGGATTATTCCTATATTTTAATTCTTGCAATGAAAGTTAGATGAAAAGGTGAAATTATCTGTTATTAACAAAAAAAAATGTGTTAGCCTTGAAGAATTACAGGTTGAGGTCTGTGCATAGATGGAAATAAAATTTATCGCTTTAACCCTTTGACTATAGTTGAATAGTTGCAGGAAATTGATCAGTTGCAATTGTATGCTGTAAAATTATACATCAGGATGACCAGACATCCTTCAGTGTTTTTGTTTGGATGCTGTTTCTAAGCCTATTAACTTGGAAAATTACACAAAGTATAGCTTAAATATTCCAAAATGAAATTTCAATTGATAATAGAATAGGTATTTCACTACTAAGTGCTAGAAAATTTGTTAGTTACCTACCTAATAATAACGTGCTGTTTTAAAATTTAGTTTGCAAGTATATGAACGATGGATATTCAGATTCACATTTTCTACAACTCAAGCTATCATATTTATATTGAATTCCCCTATGGAAGTATACATATCATTGTATACAATTTAGTTTACACTAACACGCTTTTTCCACATGAAAGTGCCAGTATCACAGACATTAAACTGATTTTAAAACTAAGATTGTGAAAGAATGTGAAATACTTAATAGTCAAATTTGGGAAAGGTTTAATTAAAGCCAGTAATAAAACGGTCATTATGCTAATTATAATGGATAAAAGTGTTACAGGTACTTCTAGACTGAAAATAAACATCAAAAATTACAGGTAGTCAATATTCTATTAGTAAACAATTACTTTTAATATGTGTTCCTGAAGTTAACCTGCTAACACGTTTTATGAGTTTATTTGTTGCAGGATTTTGACTACCTGAAATATTTTATGTTTATTTTCATTCAAGAAGTACCTTTCATACTGTCATTCATTAGAATTACGATAATGTCCGCGTTATTACTGGTAGTCTTCCCAGATGATTTTCATACATTGCATCCTAAATTTCAGCAACTATTAAAAAATGGCAACAAATTTGAATTTTATCTCAAATTAAACAAAATTGTTCTAATTTAATTTTTATCATTATGAGAATCACTAATCTTGTTTAGTTTACAATGAGCCCAATTTGCGTAGAAATATAAAATCTGACATGACTCGTCAAAATAGGTGAAGAAATATCACACTTTTTCATTTTATTGTTTTAATTAAAATTTTATACATTCAAATTCGAGATCCAATTGACTCTCAAACGCCAATCAGTAATTTGTATCTCAAAATCTTTGGGTTGAGTAGTCCAAATGGCGAAAAATAGCCCAATCTGGCAACACTGATTACTGGTTGTAAATTAACCCGTTCCCAAATTTGTAAAATATTTTGTATTGTCTCATAATTTCTTTTAGAATCAGTTTACATATGTCTTTGATATTGGCTGCATCACAGTTGAAATGTCTTTTGGACGTTACAATTTAAGTGGAAAAAGATGAGCTAAATTATAATATATTATATTCACCAGTGGTACCACCTCTGGTACCATATAATATATTACTGATTGCACACAGTCTATCATATTTCTAAAATATTACTGGTAGTGATGAATTAATGTTTTCTTGGTATTTGGCCGAAATCATTGCATTTTATGCTTAGTGAATTACTAATATATTTCCAATTTGTCATATTGATCACTTTTTGATTGCCTGAGGTTACGTGAAAATCCATGTATCGTTCGTTATCTCGTTTTTATTCTTCGACGGAATACCATACTTTTCTTCTTTGATGAAAAACAGTACCTTGAAAATTAGTTTCTGAAATTCTTGAAACTTCCCAAAGGTTAATGAAATTATGAAACTAATAGCCAGAGACAAAAAATGATATTGTTTATCAGCAATCGACAGTTTGATATTACCACGATTCTATACGATGATGATATGAGAACATTGAAACAATCTTTGAGGAAGCGTAAATCTACTTTTAAAAAACCAAAATTGAACTGATAGGTGACAATGGTAAAATAATGATGTTTTCCTTCCAGTATTGTCTCACACAAATATTATTGATTATTGTTCGGGGAAATCCTAAAACGGTCTAGGTTGGTCGCTCAAACCGCGATGGTATGTAAGATGTAGGAAAAAGTGGGACAAGTGGAAGGTTTAGTAGACCTAACTGGTTCAGAGATATGAATGGGTTGTCCATGGAATTGAGTATATTGAGTTATCGTCAACATTTTCTCTTCAGGAATTATTTGTTCAATGATTTGCTTAACATTGATTTTTGATTCAAAAATGGCAGTTATAATTATTATCGTCAAACTTCGTAACCAGTAATACCATATTTAGCGATTCTGGTAACTAGTAACCAATCATAACCAATACGATTGAGCTTCATTCCGATGAAAATAAACTATTCAGATTCATTATTGCCAATATGCTTGGTTTACATCCCTCTAGTCAAATCACTCATTCGCATTCTTCATTTTGATCTAGTGAACTACATACTTGATACTTGAAATGTATTTATAGATACGATTAGAGAATATTAATTCCTAGCTAGCATTTAATAATATATAATATATACATGTATTCAAACAAACATTAAAAATGTCATGACATCCTATTCTGTGATTTTGATTTATACCTACCTCCTTGCGTTATCATCCCTATATTACAAAAAACTGGTTAGAACCTCGCATCTTTATGCTATGGATTTAGATATTTTGCGCCCATAGGGTGACTTCTAGGCTTATTTTGGAAACTGCTTGAATTAGCCAGAAGGAACAAACTTCAGGTAGTATGAGTACCCGCCCAATCTGACGTGAAAGGAACCGAAATGGCCGATGAATTGGCCAAACGGGGTTCCCTAGGCTGTAATAATCCGACGGATTATTACTTTTGGGTCCTTTGAATAATCCAATTTAATTCGAATTGAAGTTTTATAAATTATTATATCTTGATAGAACATACGAGGAGTCAGGCAGGCCTACCGACGGTCTGTCTCGTAATTCGATCCCTCTTTCCGGGGCACCGACTTCTAGGCCAGCAAGGAATCATGCTTAGCAAGTGTAAGCACAGTACGAGGCCTGTGGTACGTAGAGTTGAAAATAACCGTTACTTACTGTTCTTTCGCCTAGTCAGATTCCTGTAGGTCGTTTTAATAACGTATGGGCGGGGTCTGCCCCCGGTAATTCAAATTAAACATATTTTCTAAGCTATAACCGTGGGCTGGCCCCTGCTTCAGAGGTTTCATAACAACTAATTACTTTGAAAAGAAAAGAGAGTTCTTCACCACCTACTCGTTCGGTAAGTCCAGCCAGTCTTGATGTCCAAAGGGATAAACCATTGTTTACATTGATTCAAGTCTTTAACTTAGATTCCACACTCAAAATAATTGAAATATTTTTAATTTATTTTTATTGTTGTTGAGATAATGTCTATAAAGTAATACAGTATTTTTCCAGCCAAGTCAAGTACAAACATAATCCAGATTAATTTTTGTTCCTGAGATTATTTTTTTCGAAATCAATTAATATCTTGTTTATTAACAGATTAAAATCAATTAACCAGATTGAGTTTAAATTAATTTATCAAGCTCTGTTTATCTAATTTGTGTTCATATAAATCAATGAAGAAATTATTTAAATTCCACCTACGTTAAATTTTGCTTGTAGTATTGAAGAAACCCTAAGCTGTAGGTAGCTTGCGTAGGGTAGTTTGGAGCATTGAATTGGCTCGTAGCTAGAACTCAGTTGTGTAGCAAAATTAAACGTAATATTTGTGCAACAAGGGTTATTTATTCTTAGAGGTAAAGCAGTGCTGGACTTGTGCGCGTCTTCCTTGTTCCTTTTAAAATCATTTTTGGGACAATTCCATAACATTCATAATTTAACCCGACGTAGAACTCGAGTGGGTAAATTATATGTGCCTTATTTCTACAAGGGATTCGAGAGGGAATTGTGATATAAGACCAACAGAGTAAGTGCATTTTGATTGCCAAAGAACAATTGTTATATTGACTGCAACCTCTGAATCGGCGATATAATATAGTGTGGTTAGTTAATCTTCAGATCACGCTTCGCCCGCAAATATTTATTTTGTTATTATATGTTATTCTTTCCAGACATTAAGACTAATTAGAGTGATCAATTGTAATTACGCTTATCGGAGATCAATTAGGGGATATGACAGAGTATCAGGCCGTTAGGCTTACCCCAGGTTACCAGAAAGAGAGGAATCCTTCTTTAATTCTAAATAGTATCTCGCAATCATCGGCGTGGTCGAGCGCGAAATCGATCATTTTTCCGTTTGTGCTAATAATTGTCTTTCACTGATTCCAACTCTCTTAAGAGAACCTGAGCAGGAACTCGCTCGCTGGCGAAAGGGGTAGAACTAGTGACTAGTCTCCCTGGTTCCCACTTGGGGTGAACCTGAATTAGACCAGTCTTTAAATTCATATATATCATTCTCGGAACCAAATTTTGAACTAATTTTATTATATGATTGTTGTGTTGTGATGTACCAAATTTTGTTAACTTCTATTCAATATATATTTACCATTTAATTTGATTGACGAGTTTAACTGGTAATTCCTAATCACCTGTCAGCGAATACGAGCTTGAGAATTTACGCTTGAATAAATATAAAGATATAATTGTACGTAATTCGGGGCGGTCCCTGGGAAGGGATCAAGGCATCGTAGTCAGAAACAGCTTCTAGGTGGGCTGAATTATACACCTAGTGATGGCAGCTGAAAAGAACCTTGAGAGTACACGGATCAACTAAGATCTTTGATACCCGAGCAGGTTCCAATTCTCAATTCATATAACACGCCGATGAGGTATTAACGCTACCTGAAATAATAACCAGCCAGACTGTTACAAGCAGTGAATATAAGCTTTCAAACCTATTCACTTGCCTGGAAAAATTAAATCTGGAGTAATTTCACGCAAAACTGCCTCTCATATCCTTGTAGAATGTCCAGCATTGGCTTCTCTTAGGCTACAACACCTCGGCAAAAAATACATGCCGCCTGAGGCCATAAGAGATATCAGTCCATGCAGAATTCCAGCATTCGGCGCTGCTTTACGCCAGCTGGACTGAACAACATTACCTCCGAATTTTTTTATGAGCGAACTTTTTCTTGGGAGATATTAAATAAAAACTAACTCATCCTTAAATTTAAATTGACCACCAAGACGCAATCCCGTGAATCTTGAAAATCTGGTTTTAGGCAGAGGGCATGCATGCAAGCAAACCCTCAAAGTTTCATTGATGGCAGATTATTTGCAATTTTTGCTTCATATAATATTTATAAACAATCGCGATTCAGTAGCGAGGCGTTTTCCTTCAATCTGAGAGTTGCGATTTCCAGCTGTTTCCTAAACTGGCCGGACCGTCGTATCTCAGATTGAGATTCATTTTACATCGCTTAACGCTACCTGATCGTCACTTGTTTTAATAACTAGCTCGAAAATATAGAATGGGTATTTCATTTATTGAAAATGATTATTTCGATGGTTGTATATAGACTACAGATGTTTACGAACAAAATATGTAATTATATTGTTAAGACGTGGTGAGCGTAGCAAACAATGTCGTATGTGTAGTGGTCAAATGGTAAATGCAATCCACTTGAAATTTTGACACCAACTAGATATGATGCTCGAAATTTACCACCATAAATATTTAATGTAGTACCTTAAGCCGTGTTCTAGTTATTGAGCAGAGCGGTCCGTCGAAATACTAGACTATTCGTTCTGTGCGCTAACTATCTGGCCGATTGTAGAGAAAAGAATCGAGCTCGCGCAACTAGACCGACAGCTGCTCACGCAGTCGTAACGTATTTCCTCCTTCAGGTTCATACGAGCAGACTGCGGTTCGCGCTCTTGACCGGCTTATGCGATAACTAAGTCGATCCTTTCGTACACTCACCCACTCTTTTTGTACATACATATGTACAGCGTACTGACCGACCTTTTAGTGTTAACTGAAGCCAGTTTTTTGCATTTTATAATAACTTGCAAATTATATATCATTCTTTTTGCGTAGAGGAGGAGACGCCTCGGGGACCCGTGCCCTCGGGTGTGCCGGTTTCTTATCGAATAAAATTCTTCCCCCGTGAGGTTGGTTCTCCTTCCCAGAGGGAGCCCCACTGTACTGTGGTCTTTAGTGTCCTATTGTGCCCTCACATAACGCTATCTACTCATCAGTTCCGTGTATTCTATGAAATTCAGTACCGAACGGGTACGGAACATTTTGCATACATTTTTGAATGAGAAAGCGTTCTGCCAGATCATCACCACAACAGAGACAAAAGAACAGTTGAAACAGTGGACTTGTTCAGACGAATCGAAGCCGAAAATGGTCAAAATGGGTTTATCGGCCAACCAAGTCATGGCGACAGTTCTTTGGGATGCACACGGTATCATCCATATTGATTACCTTGAAAAGGGCAAAACGATATATACGTATATTATGCAGAGCTGTTGAATTGATTCGACGCCGATTTGTAGCGAAAGCGGCCGCATTTGGCAAAGAAAAAAGAACTCTTCCACTAGGACAACGTACCGTCGCACAGGTCGGCAGTCGCAATGGAAAAATTGCATGAATTGTGCTACGAATTGGTTCGTCACCCACCATATTCTCCAGATTTGACTCCCTGTGATTTTTATCTATTTCCAAACTTGATGAAAAGGCTTGACGGAAAGAGATTTTGCTCCAACGATGAGGTCATCGCTGAAACAAACGCCTATTTTGAAGGATTGTCAAAATCGTATTATTTGGAATAGATCGGGAAGTTAGAAAAACGTTGGAAGAAGTGTATCGGGCTACAAGAAGATTATGTTGAGAAATAAAATAAATTTTGACGAAATATATCATTACTTGTTTCATCTTTCAGGGACTTTTCACCTTGCCCTCGTAAGTGTGTTTTTCATATTGTGATTATCTCGATTTCTTTTCTTAGAAAAGAAATCATTCTTAGTTTTTATCAAAATTAATTAAAATGAAAATGATAACATTTAAAATGATTGTCCTCGCCAATGAAGGTATGAAGGTATCCCCAAACACTTGTTGGAGAGACTGTACATTCGATACTAAATGCCTGTTATCCATTACACAAATTTTATATTCAGCATACTTAAAAAAATACACGTCAATCTCCGAATCAGTTTGCAACATGAAAATTCTTATATTATATCTCACAAATTTATTTTGTTCTGAAACTACTGTAAAATATAATGTGCGTTACATATGCAACACTGAATACTTAATGCCAGCTATATAATACAAACATAGTAAATAATGAAATCAAAACTGAAGTAAAATGATCTCATCTCGCTTGCACGCACCACAAATTGCATCTTTCATCCATATCTGTCCCTCGTTATTCACCCTCAATCTAAGCAAGCTGAGACTGTTAAAATAAATAAACGTGAAACGTCAGTGTTATTGAAAATGGATGAAGAAGATATTTTTCTTCAAAATTATTAGTTTCAGATAAAATACAGTATTCTATTAGCAAATAATGGAGTTACTCGCACGGATCATCACGAATAACACCGGATCATTATAATATGTTCATTGAATAATATAATATTCTTCTTTACAAACTGCTATTTCACGAAGGGAACAAAATAGCATAAGGTTTCATAGAACCTTTTGAATGTCACTTCGATTATTAACCGATGTAGGATCTCGTTTGCTATTGATTATTTTCTTTCTTTTTGTAGGAATTATGTTTCGCTTATTGAAATCGGTTTGATGTTTCAAATCAACAAAATTGTTTATCATATGTCACGGATCACTGACGTTTTATCGAGGCCCCAACATTTTTAATGCAGATACTGCCCTGATTAGACAAAGGACAATGTAGAAGGTTTACGTTTGATTTGAGCAATCTCAATATACGAGATAACGCTCAATTGGCGATGAATCAAGGACATAAGAACGAATTGTGTAATGAATCGTGAATTACATTAATTTGTTGAACAATTTATTATAACTACTTTGAATCCGCGGTTTTATAGTAGCGCATGTGTGATAAGGCGGGAACCCGGCCGGTGCGGCGCCTGTCATGTCATCGCTGTCAGTTTGTGCTCGTTTACAACCGTGTCTCTGGGTGTGTTCGACCGGCTGATTGTAAATAAACCAGTTAACAACGTGGACATTGTTTAAGAATAATCAAATAATTTTACAACTGAGTGAAACATACGGTCCATATACCTTGTTAAATAATTTGTTAACCTGACAGTTGTGAGAGGAGTGCGCGGCCATATTCCGAACGATTTACTGGTTAAGTTACATTGTATTCCTACACTGTAGGCAACCAAATTTACAAGTGAATTAACTACTTGCATAATTCGTGAGGGTTTACGCCTCGCCCACTTTAGGTCAGGGATTCGGCGTCGATGACACCCCGTGTCGCATGTACGAAGTGACAGCTACTATCGCGCGTGATTTGTTCATGATTTTAGTGATATTTTCGGATAGACCATGTGTTGTTGCTGTTGACAGCTTCATGTATAGTTCTTCGAAATAATAATCAGTATCATGGCAGATGAAGTTCTTTTCGACGATGTCTATGAGCTGTGCGAAGAAATTGGAAGGTGGGTTGGACTTATTGGGTTCAACAATGTTTTGTTTAATTCTCTAACATCTAATTAATACTACTTATCTACATAAAGTGTGAAAAAGTACTTGACACTGGCTATTTGTGTTTGATAACTAGAGACAGAAATGAGTAATATGTTACTCAATTTGGCCAAATGAAATATTTATTTATTTAAATTTTCCTCGTAAAATTTGATCGATAATAATAAGCTGTATGCATTGAATATAATAAATCCATTATGAAGTTACATACTACACTTAGGATAATCGTTACTGTGGCTAAATAACAGCAGCACTACATAATATCCCATGTATCCTGAATCTGTTTTTAAATAAAGGGAATGTTTTCAAAACAAAGCTTTCTTACAGATTGATATGTCAAGTTTAATCTTTTACTTAGTTTTGCTGGTTGTTAAGGGACTAATGTTGCACCTCTTATAAACTATAAGAGTTCCACTGTGGATACACTATAGCACTATAAATAAAAAAACATTCATCCTTATGTAACCTATGGTAACTGATAGGTTACCATATAATAACAGTATTTTTAATAGATAAGGGTGACTGTCTTATTTATAGTGTGTCACCTCTTGTTTGACTGCCTTTTTTGTATAGTGAATAGCACAATATTATCAATCTTTCCCAAATTAATATAGAGGAATTAGTCCAGTCCCTCTGTAATTTTTAGGGTTCAAATTGCCCCGACTTTGGTGTCTTTTCAATTTTTAGAAAAACTTAGTTCCACTCGATCATTTTATAACAGAAAAAGTTGTAAGACATCAAAACGAAGGAAATGGTTTGTCGTATCAACTAATTCTTAACATGCATTGATAATATTATGTGTGCACTTTAATATGAGTTTTTCATTTGCTTGATATTTGCAAAGGGGGCGCTGCTATCGCTCTTTTCGTAAAAAACTTTATTTGGCCAAAAAATTAACCTTTTCACTCAAAACAAAATTCAAATGAAAGATATTGATGACTTTCACGTATGAACCTAAATCCAACCACTTTGGTTCATATGGCCGATTTGAGACCATTTTGAAAAAAGCAACCGCAAAAAATTAGATAGATTTTTAGGTTAGAATTTTCGGATCTGGAAAATATATTCACAGTTAAATAGCTGAAACATTTTCGCAAATTTTGATACCAAGCACGATCTTCTAGGTTGCGTCAATCCCGAGAAAACTCATGCTAAGCCTTTTGGGCTCTACTGGACCCAATTTTGGGTCTTTCGCTATAAACCTTAGTTCAGACTATAGATGCTTCTTGTGGTTATCTCAATATACCACTTTCCCCGCTTCAGCGTTTGACAGTCGCACAAAAAAAAATCAACTGAAAATTATCAAAGATGATGTACACTAGCGTTAAGCCGGGTTCGATCCCACGCGGGAGACTTTTTTTTTCTTTTTTTTACTTTTTTTGATAATTATGATACAAAATCATAATAATAATAATAATTATTATTAATATTAGCAGCGCCCCCTTTGCAATATATCAAACAAATGAAAAACTCAAACCCAAACAAATGGCCGATAACTCGAGTAGCATAGGGCCCAGACATTTTTAATGTCCATATTCGTGATCAGCGCACATCAGCGCGAATACATATTAGATTGACGAAAATTGAGGAACGTAAGAATATGAACCCAAAACGTCAAACAAAATTACAGAGGGACTGAACTAAATGAACAATTTATTAAAAATACTATAACCATAACAGGTGGTCAGGAAAAGATTATATGCATCGAAGGGAGGATATGTCCTTTCAGTACTCGATCCTTAAAAAAAAACAGCTGACATACTTGGCAACTTTTTCCTTCAATATTCAATAATTAGGCTTTTCTTGGGAGGAGCGGGACGAATAGTAACTGTATTCGACATATTAGTTGAGGCAATATAGCAAAAAACCTCGTTTTTTTTCGGGCAAGATGGATTGAGATGTCGTTTTCGGTATTTTGTTTTTGGCGCTCATTGGAAATTGCATTTTGTGCATCAAAAAAATGAGTTTTTTGAGCCTTTGTTCAGATGTTTTATCAATCGATATATATACTCCAAAATTAGTACAATTTCGTTATTCGGGGGGTTTTTGGAGTCGTTGAATACGAATATGATGCACAAGACCCCCTTGGTGCACTACGACAACTCAGGACTTTTGCTCCAATTACATGCGAATTGCCGGGGGTTTTCGAGGTCGCTCGACATTTAAAAATTAGCTAGGTGTACCTGGAGGTCAGGACTTCCTGGAGTACTGCGTCACCCCTTGTACATTTATTCTAATTCAATGTAGAATGCATCGAAAATACTTACTCGGGGGTTTTTGCGGCCGCTGATCATAAATATGATGTTTAAAACAGTCTCCAATGTACCTGGTGCACGAGTAACCCTGGTGTACTACGACACCTGAGGAACATTTCTCCAATTCCATCCGGAAAGTATCGTACAATGGTTACTCGAGGGTTTTTGAGGTCGCTGATCACGAATATATGATTTAAAAATGTTCCAGGACGTCCTTCGGTAATTTAAAAAAAATCTTCACGGGGGGATTTTCGAGTTCGATTTTCGAATATCGCCGTCGAAGAATATGACGTTTAAGCATAGAGAACAACAGCAAAAGGAACATGGGCTGCATATTGCACTTTTGCAAGCACAGTTTGCTTAGGCTCTAATTGCATTAACTTGGACGAACGAACAACCGATGTAACAGATGGAGTAGAACAAGAACATATACTGATTTGAATAAAAAACATCTAGTGATAGTTAAGCAATTCAATTGAAATTTTCACAGAAGAGGCACCTTAATGTAACTAGTAAATGATTACATGTTGAATCGAAAAAAACATAAATAAAAAAGTTATTCAATAATGAGTGACCTCACCGCGATTGTTTATGCACTCATTTACTCGTTGAGGTACAGTTTGAACGAGATGATCAATGTCGCCTTGAGGTATCCCATCCCAAGCTTCTTGGATACGAAGCCGAAGATCATCTAAATCGTGAGGGGGGTGGCGTAAACTACTCAGTCTTGTACCGATTAGATCCCAGACATGTTCAATCGGCGAGAGATTCGGTGAACGTGCAGGCCATGGAAGCACCACCACATCAGCATCTTCTAAATACTGCGTTGTAACCCTTGCCGTATAAGGGCGGGCATTATCCTGTTGCAAAATTGGAATAATGAGCACCCGAAGATATGGCACTGCAACAGGTTCTAACACGTTGATTATGTAATTGGCTGCATTTAAATTGCCCTGGACGAAAACTAGAGGTGACCTACAGCCATAACATTGCATCCCAAACTATTACTCTTAATGTTAGGGCAGTATGACGTTCAACAGTAAATTGCAGATTTCTTCGTTCCTCACGTAAACGCCTGACCCTCCCTCGCCCACCATGGGCCCACAAACAAAGTAGCGACTCGTCACTGAAGACCACATGATGCCATTCCTGCACCCAGTTCACTCGCTCATGACGTGGCGATAGACGGACGCCACGGAGACTTTTTGTCCTAAAGCTTCCATCCAATCATTTCCTACTGTTCGTGTAATGGGAAACCTGTCTCAATGTTCTTAGGTGGCGTTCTTCATGATCTGTAGTGCTCCTAGGACGTTCAGATCCGCGGCTACGCTCATGAAGGTTTCAGACCATCTTGACCAACATCTTAACACTGTTGTAACGTTACGAACCACACGGTTGGCAATTTCCCCAAATGGAAATCCACCCTCCCTAATCCCAATAATCCGGCCACGTTCAAACTCGGTTCAAACTCACTTAACTGGCGATAATTTTGATGTTGTGGAACTCTAGGGATTGTGGATAATGTTTACGACAAAAATGTGAAAATAGAACTGTGAAAAATGTTAATTTTTACGATTAGGGCTTGAAAACATTCCTATTCTTTACATAAAAAATGGGTTTTTTATTGAAACTTTAATCATTTCTTGATTCTATTGAAGTATTCCTTCTGTGAAAATTTCATGCATATTGCTCAACAAACACTAGGTGTTGCGTTTTTTATTCAAATCAGTATATAATAGAAAATGAAAATGCGACTGACAAAAACATAATAGACTTCATCACATCAGTAATATAAAATATAATAATAATACTATAATGTTAATTGAAATAAATAAACATAACATTTTAACATATAACGCTATTTAAAGATGAACTTATTTATCATTCATCCTCACTTGAAATTTGATATATTTTAATATAATATAATTAATTTTTATATATTATTGATTTCTCATATAAATTCGAAATTTAGTTCCCTTCATTATCCGAGAATAATTATCAATAATATTAAATTTTTCATATTTAATTTGCTTTTTACGAGTTGAATAAATTTTAGCATACCTACATTTTGATAACAGCTGCTTTTTATTGTCATATTCATTATTAGCACCCACGAAAAAGCCATAGTAAAGAGTTGCATTTAATTTGAATAATTGTGCTCCAGGGCTTCCTGACCTCCAGGTACATGGAGTGCAATTTTAATTAACATTTTCGTGATCAGCAACCTCAAAAATGATTAATAACTAAACTTAGACCCAAAAAATACTTCATCAAAATGCAAAGGGTAACATTTTTCTACTTGTCTTTCAGAAAACCGCATCTCAATCCATCTTGCCCGAATTAAAACCTAGGTTTTTGAAAATTTTGGTCCATATTGCCTCGACTATATTCCGTGGAATTCAATTCCCATAATATATTACCTATTTCCTAATAATTGTTCATTTTCAAATTACCAAATACCCAAAATCAATCAATATGCGACGTGGTTGGTTTCTACTAATTTTTTCTAAAGTTCCTAAAAAGAAACCTCCCTGATGTCGATACCAAGACGGGTATTGCATTGCATAGAATAGATCCAAAACTCGTAAATGGATAAAATATTACAAATGTCTATCAAGTAAATTGAGATCAAACAAAAGTTTCTAAGATTATACTGTTTCGAGTTAATGGATCCTATGATTATTCTATAGCAACTGTCAATTTCAATCCGTTTGTAACCAAACGAATGATTATGAACCGACGTTCCGTGCGACAAGAGCGAGTTAGTCCCTATTAGTTTTATGGTATACCTACCTTAAAATAGTTCAAATATACAATTGCATTAAATTTTACTAGATAGAATCTATGTTGTCCAGGGGCTAAGCCTGCAGAAACATCTAACACCCGTAGAAACAATTAAGGCGTTGGATCTACTGCCGCGATGTCATTCCTCAAGTTTCAAGACCTAAAAGCATATTTCAAATGAGTTGTCTGTGTTATGAGGTGTCAGTCATTTTAACATTACCCGTCCTGTTAGGGACTTACAGTCTGAACCATAGCCCTTCTAGGGGACTGTGCTTGTAAGTATCAGAGTGAGCAATTGCTTGGGTCCTTATGGCGGCGGTCGACTATATCTGTTTACATGTCACAACGTAGTTGTGTTATACTGGGCTATGATTGTCCAATGCATACTCGGGAGGAGTGCACAAGCAGCGTGTACTTAAATAATACATGTGTACAAGGGCAAGAAGCGAAGTCAATCATTTACAACCAACCATTGAATAACCTACTGAGCTAGTACTCCCGAAAATATATAACAAATTGAAAAAACTAAACCGTCTCAAATTTTACAACCTGCGATGACTTTGCCGCTTGGAGATTCGAACCTACGCCACTATAGAATGCTAAATACCGCATGGTTCAGAACATTGAACATGGAATTAGTTATATCAACTTTTTATGCGCTCGCCGCTAGGGGCGTTAGCCAATCAAAGCCCGGTATTTGGCCTCATAACACAGCTAGGTTGTAAACGTGCATATTTGCTTCCTGTGAATTATTAAGTGGATGTGATAATGATGAGTTCAACCTTCAATATTCATGATCCAGTCCACTGCATGTCACTAAAAACGGTAATTCACATGAAAATGTGGGTTGTCTTTTTCTTTAAACAATTTACTATTTTATTTCATTAGTTTATTTCATATTGTATCTGACGTGTTAATACATTGCAAACAATGTCTACTACGAATCAATCTATATCTATCTTTCTATCAAAAGGTTCCATGTTCAAACAAGTTTGGTCATGACATTGGTTACAAACTACAGAACATTTCAATCCCACTTTCCCACAATTGAACCCAAAGTCTTGCTTGCAGTTTTTTTATTTTTTATTTTTATTCTTTGACTACACGAGAAAGGAACCTATAATGTTCGAAGAACATCGTGTGAGGCAGCAGTGGAATGTACGCATTCGTATTTTGTTTGAAGGTTTGGATGGTATAGGCGTAGGGAAAAATCTCACTAGGTGAAGAGTTCCATAAAAAAATGAAGTCTGGTGAAGGGGTGACTAGTTTGAGCTAAGTCTAGTCCACCTACCTGGAAACTGTCTCGGTGAAACAACAGACGAGATGAATACCGACCATGCAAACAGCTGCTGGGAAGTAAAGTTGTTCTCGGCACGGAATAGAAAACCATGTTTTTGTGAAGCGGTTTTCGCAATGGACCTCACATGATCGTCCCATGAGCTGTTGGTGGTGATCCCGAGCTTTGCTATGGAAGAGTTCATAGGAATAGTTGTATCGAACATCATCTTGTTAGGGATGTGGGATCCTTCTTCCTGGAGAAGATGCAAGCTTGAGTTTTCGTTGCATTAAACTCTACTAGATTATCAGATCCCCATTTCAAAATTTTTGCCAGATCACCATTAAGTTTGTGGATAAGGATGATTATTTCGTACTCATTATTACATCTTGCACATTCATTAAATAATATTTCTGAACTAAATTGGTTAGTATTACTCGCCAATACAAAATAACGTTCTATTTTTAAATTTCTGATGATTGACGTTATTTGCTGTCGTTTCGATGAGGATGTACTGTTTCTATAACGAAAACCAACTTATTACCAAATAGTCTGCCAAGTACAAAGAATATAGTACAGGGCAGAACAATAAATATAATAACTTTATTCTTGTGGTACAGGGTAATGAACAAAGTATTAGTAATTCAATCTTCATTTAGTATTGACTTTGAAGATTTTGACTGTTTGCAGAATAAACAGTATTTGCGCTGAGTCCGATACAGTTCAGTCAATAATGCAAAGGTGTTTCCTTTGTTTAGGAGTGTCGCCATCAACTATTAGTTATGGTTTCATAAATAGCTCTGTAAATAAGTAGGGTCAATTGTAGACGGAAAATCATGTCACATGCAGTTGTTTGTTTGCAATTATCCTGAGGACTTTGATTGACAAGTCTTGTAGATGTAATTCACCCATATGCGATGCGAGAAGTATATTTTCAAAACCGGAGACGCGTGTCAAATGCACTCCTGAACTTTAGGATAATCTCTAAACATGACAAGAGATATAACATATCTGGATGATCCATATCTTTAATAATGCTCTCGAGTAATAATATTCTATGGATTTTCCGCATCTTTGGGACTTGTTAATGAACGGGTAGAGTGAAGTAATTATTAATAAAGCTTGTTCGCGGTAAGAAAGGAATGACGTCATAATAGCATGTGAGCAGCGTTATATCAAGCTAACCAGGTTACCAATGTTTTCAAATATAACTACCCTAAAACTTTCTTAAAATAAAAATGAATTCGAATGATATCACACCTAGGTTCCCCGCCCCCTCCAGCATATTGCACAACCACATTAAAATAATTAATATTACGTCACTGCTTTACACAATATAGTTCCTTTAAATATTGCACATTAACCAATAACACGAAGTTATTCCCTTCATCAAACTGAAATTATAACATTCAAGTTAACTAAACCACAAGAAAACACTAACGCGTGTTCACTAATCACTTATACATAATTTTGTTTAAGAAATCTTATTTCTGAAGAAATTTCATATTTGGATCAAACCTTAGAACAGAGGTCCAAAATCATACACATTTACAACAAGTTGAGCCAATACCCTCTAGATAGAGAAGGCCATAGGGTTGAATAAAAACGTAAATGTGACGTCATCAACAAAAGGCCTAGAGTATTAGGTAGATCCCCAATCTTTAAAATCAGAATTAAAACACATACCATCTGTCTTATTATCAAATAATTTCTTCCATTATAACATTCAAATGCCATAAAGAAATACACTTCGTCTAAAATTTCAATGTAGCTGAGTCAAATACCCCCCCATTCTTGTATTTTTGATCCACTGCCTATCTTCCATATATTAAAATTATAGCAAATCGAATTTCCAAAATCCTCAAGAAGCATAATATTTTTTCACACTTCCAAAACCATCTCTGCTTTACAAACAGATCCCCTTCCTCCTCTTTATTTAGATGGTACTATAGCATTCCCTGTTCTTGCGGTAAGTCTACATTGGTGAAACAGGTCGTACTGTAGCTACCCGTATGAAAGGCTTCGTGACACCAGTAGACACTTGCGGAACATAAGTTTGATACTGATCATCAAATCCTTTTCGTAAATACTAAAATCCTAGCCTGAGCCCCAGAAATCAGCGAAAAATTCTTGAAGCGATAGAAATCCTAAAACATCCAAATAATCTAAACCGTGACTCAGGATATTACCTTCCCAACATTTGGAAGACATCCTCGAAAATTCCACTTCGCACATGATCACACAACGGCAGGTTCAGGTGCCAGAACGGAGTTAAGCACCGGAATAAAGGCAGTGAACTGTTTAGCGTGAAAGTTTTTCGCCACAATAAATACCGCAACAGAAACCAGAAGAATCAGTTTCAGTTGAAACCTCAAGCCTGCCCTGAAGATGTCACCTGTAACGGTTGGCGTAGTAGTAGTTTCTGTACTTCTGAAGCTTAATTCTATCAAACTATGGAATCATAACGAATATATGAACTGACAAGTCAATTGAATGAAATCGACTGATTTATCTGGTAAACTTGGAAAGTTTTGCCAACTGTTGAAATGCAATATTCTTGACTTGCCGAAGATAAGCCAACTTCGATTGCTTATGTTCGATGACCAATGACAAATTGCATGTAAATGCACATTAAGCAAAAGCATGATATAAGTATATAGCGGTTAATAATGTGCAAAAATACTTGGGTTCTGCTATTTGATGTTGATTATCGCTTCCAATGATGATATTGATCAGTTGATTACGTTAAAAGGTGAAAAAATATTGTTTATTTTTCTATCAATTCCGAGATGAAATTTTCCTATACTTTATCAACAATCTTTATATAATTTCCATGCTAAGTTTCTATGTTTATGTATATCATTAAAAAACTAAAAGCACTTATAAATGATGAGTTAAAAACGAAAAAAAAATTTATCCCCATAATGCTAATTAACTGCCAGCTTCATCCATCGAATATTTTAATAAGATTTTACCTTGTTCCAGGGGACCATTTAGTATAGTTAAACGCTGTATTCATCGGCAAACAGGGCAACAGTTTGCTGTGAAAGTGGTAGATGTTGCCAAATTTACTTCCAGTCCTGGCCTGTCGACAGAAGGTGAGTTAATTGTAATCTTTTATAGAAAATTGTTTCACAAAATTACAAACATTTCGACACAAGAATAAATATAATAACATTTATTTGCATGTTGTAACATTAAAGCAAAAAATTCTACACGTTTTCCATTGGTCCATTCTTTATACCATAGTGGTTTCTGGCTATGAACCTTGGTGTATTTCATTTTCCACAATATAGGGGAGTGGTTAGCTTCACCTAATCAAGTTCATAATGCAATGTATCATGTATTCGGTACGCCGTTAGAAAAAATATTGAAAAAACTAGACAGCAAATTCGTCGGAACCGGGATACGAACCCGCGTCTTTCTTAAGTACCAAGTGGCTTATGCCAAATGGGCGATAGACCACCAGCGTGGCTTGTGTGTTTCGACCCCAGAGTATTAAAATATATTGAGTTGTCTTGGATATAATAATACTACACTTTATAGTGAAGACAACATCTGGCTATCCTTCACTTTAATTTTATAACATTGTTTGCATTCCGGAGACCTCAGAAAAATTTAAACGTTTAAAAAAGTATGACATAAATGTTGCGCATAAAACTACAAACAGTGTTGGTGAATATATTTCAAATCTAAAACCGTTAATACCTAATAAAGATAAACAAACCCACATGGTATATAAATCAAATTGTTTGGATTGTGATCAGACTTATACTGATCTCTAAAAAATATGAAAAAAAAGTATGGGCTTAAGCATAGCACTAAAAACAAAAACTATTTTTGATTATAACCATCAGTTCGATAAAATTATTAATATTTTACCTAAAGAAATCAATTATTACAAAAGATCTATCCTGGAGATGATTCACATAAAAAGTAGGTAAATAGTGGAACCAATGTACAATCATTGAGTCAATTTTATACAAATTTTTTAAAGAGATTATAATCGATTATTACACGTTCTTGAATTGTGGAAATATCATTCCACACACTCAGTGAACGAATAAGGTGTAAGAGAACGTTGTGTAGACTTCTCCAGTTTATTGTGTATACTTGTTTTATTAATTGAATTTACTAACATTGAATATATTGTTGCAGATCTGAAGAGAGAGGCCACAATATGTCACATGCTCAAACATCCCCACATAGTAGAATTATTAGAAACGTATTCTTCCGAAGGAATGCTCTACATGGTTTTTGAATTGTAAGTAGATAGGCTTTAAAGTAGGCTAATTTATCGAAGTTTTCCAATAGAATTTCGTTTAATGCCAACGTTGCTAGCGTAATAAGTCCCCAAGTTTATCGACGCGCTTTTGATGAGCAGAGTTTAGTTGGTATTGTAATCTGAAGCTTTATTTCAACTCCTCTATTGGTTTTCGGTACAATCAAGATTGTTATATCCAAGGAACTTGCGATAATTTCTTCAGAAACCAGTTTCCTGTATATTATGGCATTCGTTTGCAGCATCTAAGACTTTCAACAGTTTCAACAAAACGTGTCTAACCATTAATTTGGTCGATTAACAAAGTCTCGAGTTTGAAGTTATATTTAAAAACATTACGAAATCAGGGTACCAATGCGCATAACATGAGTTCGATGTAAGCTGAATTTTCACAAACAAACCTTCGTTTCGAAATACAAAAAGTACGCGAAAAAGTATGTGATATCCTAGGCCAATCAATATAGAGTCAAAAATAGAGGAAAAATACAATTTTTTTGAGGCTAACACGATATTTTTTTCGCTACACAATTGTTCATATTTTCGAGTAAATAAACAAATTAGGTAAAAAAATATCTAATTGGGCTCAAATCGTTGGTATTGAGTTCAGCTATCGCACCTATGTAGTGTAGGTAGATTTTTCGTCTTCAGCTTACGTACTACAACAATTTATGTAAAAGTCTTTAGTAAACATATATCTCGGCAACCAAATGCCGGATCGGAACGGAGCTTAAAGCATTTGAAAGGTTCTTCAAAAACGCATATTAGAACTCGACATATCGTACCGGATGTGTTTGTAGCCACGAATCCGCCATTTTGAATATTTTTCAACCAAACTTGGTTAAATGTAAAGAGTAAAGCCGTACTAACTTAAGTTACTAGAAACGGCGCTTGAAAAACTATTACTCACCTACAATATACACTGCGCCACCAAATTTCGTATCTTTGCAGTTTTTTTATTCTTTGAATACACGAGAGAGAAACCTATAATGTTCGAAGAACATCGTGTGAACCAACAGTGGAATGTGGGGAGAGCAGATAGGCTTCCGTATTTTTCTTGAAGGATTGGATGTTATAGGTATAGGGAAAGACCTCACTAGGTAAATAGTTTCACAACTTCGTCGTACGATAAAAAAATGAAGTCGGGTAGGAAGAAATCGGCAGGTCTCGAGTTTCACAGTGATTCTATCTGGAATCTTTCGTGGTGGAATAACAGACGAGATTTCTGATGAACACCGACCATGGAAATATCTACAGAAAAGGGAGAGATCTCCCACATTTTTACGAGGTTCTAGAGAGGTCAATGATAGAATATTAGAATTCAAGAGCTTCAGCGTATGTTTGGGAGCCGAACTCCAAACATGTGAACAGTACTCCAGGACAGGTCGAATCTGTGCTTTGTAGATTATGAGGAGTTGTTGGGATGTAAAGTAGCTCTTAGCACGGAATAGAAAACCAATATTTTGTGATGCGGCTTTCGCAATGCACCTAACATGATTTAGTGTGGAAGTCTTTCCAGGACTTCCAGGGACCGATAGTACCATCTTCGCATATCCGTGTTTCGTGTTGAGATAAACAGATAGACGTACCTACTTATACCTTTATTTTTCAGTTTAATATACTGATATAAAAAAATGTACTCGTTCCGCCGTTTACATCTCACAAGACGCAAGTGTACGTAGAATTGCAGTTCAGAGGATAAAAATTCTTCAATTTTATCAAAATTTAGATTCATAACCAATTATTAATTGTCAACAGGGAGCTCTCTAGTCAATTTGATAATCGACAGTTTATATTGGCAACTCTGTACTGTGTTGCCAACTGTTAAAATGGAATGATTTAGGAAAATTGTGGAAGTAAATTTGCTGCAAAAATAACATTTCTTTGTTTGGGCGAACAGCGTTTTCATTCATCCCTCATTAAATATCTATGGAATTAGAGATGTAGCTCTAACATTAGAACAAATGAATAAAATCTAAGTGAATTGATTATGAATTATTATTATTATTAATTAAGGGAGGGTCAATGCTTAGGCCGAAGCCCTTTACACCCCGTGTCACGTGTCACTGACGAGTGTTCACCAGGCTATCAAAGAGCAGTTCCCACACGAGAGTGTTCATCATTCTCTCTCAGGTGAACGATTCCTAAAGAGGTTAACACTCACTTCGTGATATATTTTTAAAACGTCGTCTTAGTGAAGCGGTTCTCACTTTGCTCCAGAGTGTTCACATCTACTCAACTCCCAGTCTGGACCTGGTATGTGGTTAATGCCCTGAAGAGGTTTAGCACCATCTCCGTATCTAGTTTCTGGATCTGTGTCGCATAGCTGATGTATCGTTTATCCGTTGCGCCACATGCACAAAGATGAATCACTAAGGTCCATCCTATGGAGGTGGTAATTAAACGGTCCGTGTCCTGTTTGTATCAGTCAGCATGTTCCTCACTTGCTGAGACCAGTCTTTCCAAATGTGTGGTCCAATCAGTGCTTTCCACTGCCTACAACCGTTCACTAGTTAGTTTCCACTCTTCCGAGTGTTGTGTTCTGACCCAGCAGTGGATTGTCTATAGCCCCTAGTTTTGCAAACTCATCGGCTATCTCGTTTCCCTTCATGCCAGAGTGACCGAGGACCTAGAATAGGGTGAGGTTGCCTTCGTCTCCGACAAGATTGTTTAGCGTGTTGAAGCACTCCCACACCAGCTACTTACTACCCAGCGCAGCAAGGGCTGCCTTTTTGTCTGTGCATATACTGAAGTGGGTTTGCATTCTTTCTTCCAACGTTATTTTGGCACATATTTCCGCTTGGAGAATGGTGGCGTGTTTGCCCAGAGGTATAGAAATACTTTTACCTAGGCGCTTCCGGTATATTCCTGCTCCCGCCTGCCCATGGTTTCTGGCTCCATCAGTGTATCAGATTTCACCATTGTTTGGCAGGGCTCATTGTTCAACCAATCTTGTCTGGGGGGAATGCTTATACGATACTTTTTATCAAAGGTGTATCGTGGTGTCATCCCATCCGTTCTCATTGAGTAGATGGGGTGTGTATCACCACTGATTGGTAGTGAGGTAGCCATACTGTTTGCCTTCCACAAGCCTACTGTGGCCAGCTTTTGTTGCCGCACCTCTTATATTTAGGTTGAGAGGTTCCACGTTCATTAGCGCTTTAGTGTGGCCGTGAGAGCGCTTTTCTTGGCTCCCGTGGCAGCACCTAGGATGAGCATTCTCATCAGATGCTCCAGAATTGATTTGGTCGTTCTGAGCTCTGTTCTTTTCCACCACAGCACTGAGGCGTATGTCAACCTAGGTTTTAGGATGGCTCCGAAGATCCACGTGGTATTTGGGCTGAGGCTCCAATTGTGAACAATAGACCCTACGCACAATTAGAAGACTGTGCTCTAGTTGTGGTTTCCATAGAAGTTTCTTGTCTAAGATAACTCCTAGGTATTTTCCTTGGTCGCTGATTTTGATCACCCTACTGTTGTGCACTTCCTAGTAAAAACTACAATTTCTGTTTTCTCAAGGTTAATGTTCAACCTTTAACGTTGCACTATTTATTCAGTGCAGTCAGGGCTGATTGTATTGACTATGAATATAACACAAAGAAACTCATATCGTTCCCAAATGTTTTGATCTACAAATATAACATATGACGACTGCATCTAATATATTACAACTGATGATGAGTCGCATTGATTCAGCTTGAATCGATACCGAATTATAGAGAAAGAATAACAGATAAATAGGATCTAAGTCAATTAACTTAGTTAAGAAAACTGAACGTAACGATATCAGACCATGTCTTGAAAATTGTACGATTTTCATTATATTTATGGTATTAAAAGTAGAATTTGTGGTAGGCACTCAGTATTCAGCAGTTTCTGATGAGCTTACAATTTCGCATCCAGGAATATTATCTGTACCAAAGATCATTTGTGGGAATACCACATTTTTACCAGGAATAAGACGGAATATTTTGTTAGAAAAACATAGTTTCATGATTCCCATGGAAATGGTACGACACACGGATTAACAATTTTAGTGTAATTTTTCATGAAAGCAATGTAATAGGAAAATGAACAAAACTAACCAAATTCATTTGCATGAAACTTAGCTATAACACATTGTACCATTTGCTCGATTAATTGTCGATGTTTATTGAAATATACTGTTTGTTTATTGAAATATACCGTTTTTCATTGCTAATTTATTTCAGCATGGATGGCTCCGATTTATGTCACGAAATAGCACAACGAGCGGGAGCGGGATTCGTTTACAGCGAAGCAGTGGCAAGGCAAGTATCTTTCTCAATGTATCAGTTTCACTACACTACTGTGCGTTCGTATTATGAAATAGCTCATATCTGAATATGTACGTAAAATTGTACAAGGACTCTCTATCTACGACTTGAATTTGAAACTACATTGCATGAGGAGAACATATTAGCTGCATGAAGTGTTGAAAGTTGTAAAAATTAAGTTTTGCGTTGCAGTTGAAGAAAATCATTCTTGTAATGTACGATAATATTGAAAAATATTCTGTGTTGTTTGCAAATTACAGATTGCCAGTAGCTTAATTACATCTAGCTATCTATCTAGCTGTAAGAAGAAACACGTTTCAAAAGAAGAAGAAAACTATTTCGAATTACAAGAACGCAAGAGCGGTTCCCAAAACACACTACATATTACAGTGTTCTTGTATAAACATGTGTGGAATCGTGAACAGTATTCAATAAATACTAAGATTAATAAGAACATGTAAAAGCAATTAAACCTAAAGCTTGAGCTAGAATATAATGATTCATTCCTTGATGATAAAGATTTTAAACATATATTTAGATAGAAGGAAACATTGTGTTTTGTGGGCAGTTTCAAGGATTCCTATAATTGATTGGTTCTTCCCCATGATACAGCAGAAAAGCACAAACAAAAAAGATACGTGTGGCACTCGGGGGCTGCCGCCGTAAAGCTATTGCATAGCATTTTTTTTCAACTTATGCAATTATAATTATTTATTTATTTTTAATTTATGCAGTATTTTTTTTTCTTTGATATTAATTCAAGTTACTTTTGAGCGTGGTGACCGATAAGAAAACAAATTTTTTTCTTTTATTTAATAAATGAGAAGTTATTATCGTTTAAAATATTTTTATTATCTTACAATACATGTAGGTTATTCAGGAATTTGTTATCATTGAAACAATAGGTTTATGGTAACTGAATAACTGAAATAAGAGACATAAGTTTGATACTTGATATCCTCTAAATATCTGGAAAATACCGCGTCTATGGTGGTCCCATATTTTGTTGAGGATTCTTGTGGATCATTATTCATTTTCAAATTCAATTTTTCCGAAAGGAAAGTTGTTCACCGCTCTGATTTTTTATCAGCGAAGTTGATGTTAAAATCGCCAGCCAAGATAAGTGGAAATTTATTACCATTTGTACCAAGTATTTTCGACCCTTCTTCAGCGTACTCCAGTAAAGTGCGATGAATAAAATGCTCTACCTCATCCAATTTTGGATTCGGAGAAATGTAAATTCCTACTATGACTATGTGTAGGCCATTTCTAAGTTTGCATAAGCACCCACAAATATCTCCAACATATGAGCGCCTAACATTAACATCGCTAACGTGTGCAATATGTATTTCAATATTCGGAGTCATAATATTAGTAACATTATTAATATTTTGGTAAATAGCTACCCCACCTTTTGGAACAGTATCTCGTTTGAATTGAACAATACAATTGAAATTAGGTATTTCAATCGGATTATCATGCGCCATGCAAGTTTCGGTAAGAAGTAACACATTTGTTTGTCTCGTAACTGAATCTTGTAAATCGTATTTGTGACTATTTGGACTTTGGCAATTGACAGTCATTATTGAAATGCCATTTCTATTACTAATTAAATCTAAGACACTTTGAGCTCTCGTCTGAACACTATTTAAAGGCAGTCTTTTGAATTTTTGCAACAAAGATGCAGTCGATGCAGCTTGCCTTCGATTATTATAAAACTTGAATGTAGAATTATCGTTTTTTGTCGTGATATACAATTTTTCAATATTAGTCACCCGAGAGAGCGCAACATAAACGAGTTCCTGTTATTTTTCGTTACGGAATTTCTTGATTCGGTCGCCGCGCTCAAAACCCGCGATAAAAGCTATATGCAATATATGCAATAGCTTAATAGAAACAGGTACTCTCAGGTCTCTGCTACGCGCGTCTAACGTATAAACTCTAACTGACGCGTAGCGAGCTCCTAGAGGCATATGTCAAAATGATTTCGTTCGTAGCTAATTACAGAGGACGTCTGGAGTTCATGCAATTATGTTTTTAGATAATTCGAACCTTCTAATTTCGATAGGTCACGTGAAAATTCCGGAGTCTGAAGCGCTAGAGTGTTATAACATTCGTATAAAATAGCGAAATTTCTCACTTTTAGAAACTTCAAATTAATTAATTAATTTGACACATGTTAGGTGTTTAGGTCTTACATTATTTTTCGTTACGGAATTTCTTGATTCGGTCGCCGCGCTCAAAGCCCGCGATAAAAGCTATATGCAATAGCTTAAAAATTATTCATAAATTTGTTCAGAGATATTTCAAATAGTTCAAGTAAACGTAGATTCTAAAGCGCATTTGTATTTGGCAACACGATTGTTTGAGTATTGTTAGGTGGGTCAGAGACAAGTTTAAACCTGAAAAGTCGGGACACTACTCTTTGGGAAAAGGCAACAATCTTGGTTTAGGAGGCCGTTCTTTGGGAATAATTTCTTTATGATTATGAGTATAAAATAAGTTTATATGCTCTTCTTCAATTATTAAATAACCTATAAAGAAAAAAGCTGAAAATTTAAGAACAATAATTTATGTATGGAGAAAAGTGTTGATAAAAGTTATATTCGGCATAACCGGCAAAACGTTTTTTCTGAACAATTAATCCCTATGAGTCACAGTTCTCGCGCCAGAAGACGCCAAAGCTGCCAACTCTGGAACAAAACGTATTCTCGAGCTCCGATAATAACGCTTGCCTAATTTCAATGATTTCACTATAAATGTTGGATGGTTTAATTGAATATATGTTTCACTTTAATTTGATGTATGGGAGAACTGTGTTTTAGTTGTACTAATACCAACACTTCAGTTTAGATTATGCAGTTTTATGTTTGTAAGGACTACATTTGGGGAAATTTATGAATATTTCATGGTGGAAAAAAATTCATACCTCGAGTCTTGCCATATATAAAAATGCGATTCACTATATGAGATACACGATATAAACGGCGGGGGTTTTAACCCCCCCTGCTTTCCCGTCGTTAGACTCTAGACATGGTCATAGGGCCCTCTCCTACTTAACAGCACGCCAACTGCCCGACAGAGACCTACGCCTAAATTGGAGAGGAGACAGTCTTTTGAACCGTCCGGGCCCCTCTCCCCTGTCTACTCGTGTTGGTGTTATAATTTATAACAGCTCCCGTTTGACGAGTCGCCGTCGACCTCTTATCATCGGTCTTCCACATATCGTTGCCTACGGCTGCGAATCAATTTCCCAGAAAGGCCTGGCATAAGAAGCACCGACACCGGACTTTATGAGTAGAGCCATGTGGTGCAGCATACTACCCCCGCAGAGGCAGCTTTTGTTCACCCCCGGCGGACCCACTTCAGGCGAACCCAAAGTGGAGCTACTTGCTAGACTCATATATTGCCCCTTCTGGGCTATGGTTAATTCCACCTCCTCGTGTTACCTGTTTCACCAGGAACGTTTGACGAGTCACCGTTCGGCTTCGTTCAAATAGCCTTGTCTACCAAGCCCGTGAATCCATTTCTACCAGAGAACTGGGATAGGAAGGCACGAAACTTGGATTAGTGATGAACTGCATTTGGTGCACAGTTCACCGGATCTTAGGCATTGACAACGTTAGTTTCTCCCCGTAGGGTTACTTATCTCGAGAACCACGAAAAAGTGTTGCTTGCTGAATCTACTCCCGGCCTAGCGCCGGACCAAATAGTTCTTTCTCGAGTATATGAGATACAGTTATCATCATCATCATCATTTGAGGGAAGGGGGCCTAGCCCCCAAATACACTTTGGCCACTTAGTTGGGCCCATTGTGCGCCTTGTGGTCAGAGGCCTATTCTATTTTAGCAGGTTAGTGGCCCGCCAGAAACCCAGAACTTTATTCCTCCTGGCTAGTTCAGCCAGTGTATCCCTGAATTCTTTGACAAGCCTTGATGTGACTATGGGTGATTTGAGAGCTCCCAGAGCCGACCGGCTGTCTGTGCAAATATATAGGATCCTATTTACATAGTTTCTTCGCAGGTTTTCCATGACACAAGTCAGTATTGCGTAGGCCTCGGCCTGAAAAACCGTGCACTAAACGCTTAGAGTCACTGAGATAGTAATCCTTGGCCTTTCCAGGTAGACTCTCGCCCCAGAAACCTGACCTACCTTGAATTCATCTGTGACCGGTACGAGCCCGTCTGGTGGCAGTAGGGTGAGAGTTTCGTTGTTCCAATCAATACCATGAAGTTATACTTATTCATAATTTTTTCTTAATATAAGTCAATCGTTTGTCAATGACAGTTTTCGAGAAACAAGCGGAAACGTTTCCTTACATTATGAACGATGGAATAATTACTTCTGAAAGTTGAGTAATTGTTTCAATCCAAGACATTATTGTTCATGCGTCGTAATTCTATCAATATAGGTATTGAGAATGTTGAATTGTACGATTGTTGATTTGATTTTCTTGAACAGCTACACATTTATCTCAACATTATATTAGAAGGGCTTACAATATTATTAATGTGTAGATCGATAATTAATTCACAAACTACTTAATATTACGTGAACACTTCGAAATTTGAAAACAAGCACACGTTATCAATTGTGTACATAAAATTGATAGTTAATTATAATAATGATTAATGATACATAGAACCTATTACTGTTTAAGGAATTCCGGCTGGAGTTTGAGTTTTGAAATTCCACTACCAATCTCAATTTCAAACATTTGAAAATTGAAAGTGTTATTGATACAGCTATAACATTTTCACCTCATATTGAATCAGTTGCTTCCAGTTCTGACAGAATGCTCATTCCATCATTTACAATTGTCATCATGTCGCTAATAGTAAATCAACAATAATGTCCTTCAATGATTTCCTCCCTTTCAAACTGAACTTATGTATATCCTAAAAAATACGTCACATGTGTGGAAGCTCTACATTTGAACTATCTATCTATCCTTGAATGGATTTTTCGCTGGAACAATTATATGTCGTCAAGGTCAACCATTGTTGTCAGATTGAGCAGGTTTTCATGGTTTTTTAATAAAAACTACACATTTGATACAATAAACTGTGGACTTCTTTACTCATTATATCAAACAATTCATTTGTCAATAATTCATGGTAGAAGCCATTACTTTGTGATAATTTATCATATTGATGTAATAAAATAAAACACTGTTACTTTGTTTTTCATCACATATATTATAGAAACAAATCGTGACTATAGTCTCGGCACTAGCGTGCCATCTTCAACCGATAACTAATGTATGAAAATATGAATAATCTTGGCTATTTATGATACAATATAAGACACAGGTAACAAGTGGGTTTCCGGTTGGGGAAATACATTGCTAGAATAGTATAATTGAAATTCGATAATGAGGTAGAGTTAATATTGTGATGAGGAAATTTTAATGCGGAGGTATACTAGGAAGGCACAAGAGGATTGTGGGAAAGTTTATGTTATCAAGACATCAAACAGAATGCTGTCTAAAATTTTATTGTCATTATATTTAATACCTTTGAAAATTTCTATTGATTCTGGTATGTTTAATTTGAAACCTCTACCGATGTAAAAGTTATCACACTCTGAACAGGTCCATTTATGTACTCCAGGTTTATTAAACTTATTTGTTTCATCTTTACCATTGAACAAAAAATAGGAAAATTTATTTTGAGGTTTGAAGCTAACTTTTGATTATGTTTCGATAAAATGTCTGCAATTCTTTCATTTACGGTACTAAAATATGTGAGGGAAACATGTTTTGATGAATCAATTTTTCTTTGTTAAAGAATAGATACTTGAGTAAGTTAATTTTTGCATTTTTCTGTCAATTAATTTGGATATAATTTGAGGTTGAAAACCATGGTTAATGGCTAAAACCTTGATTATATTCAATTCTTCATTCAGGTTTTCAGGAGAAAGAGGAAGTGAAAAGGCTGTATGAATCATAGAGTTGTATACTGCTTATTTGTGACTATGTAGATTAAAAGATGAATTGGCAATAGTTGTATCTGTGAATGTAGGTTTTCTATAAATTTTAAGAGTAATAATATTATTATGGTGCGTAAGGTCTAGGAAATTTATTTTGTTATCTTTTTCAGTTTTTAAAGTGAACTTAATGTTAGGATGGATATTATTAATGAGGGATAAAAAACCTTCAATTGTCGTGATGTACCTTTGAAGAAAGATAAACCATCATCTACATATCTAAACCAACAATGAATACGTTTTTTAGCTAGAGGGGAACTCATCATAGTTTCTTCAGTATAAGACATGAAAATATCTGTCAAAAGAGGACTTAATGGGGATCCCATAGCTAATCCATTATTTTGTGTCTCGTTATTGAATTGAGAATAATTTTGGCTAAGACAAAGATCAAAAGCTTGTTCTATCTCGGATTTTAATACGGGATTTGTATGTGATTTTTCCAAAATTTTTGATATCAAAATCTTACGTTCATGGGGGAATATTTGGAAACATATTTGAAACATCGAAAGATACCTAAATTCCAATTTAGGGAAAGTTAATCTGTTTATTAACTTTGAAAATTCCAAAGAGTTTTTTACTGCATACTTAGGCTTAAAGTTACTTATATTTTTGAAATCTGAATTTAATTTTACCGCTACATTATGTGTAGGGCTATTAACAAAGGATATTACGGGGCGGATAGGAGCATTTTGTTCGTGAGTTTTTATGAGGCATTAGATTTATCGGCTTTCGTAAGCACTTAGTGCTTACGAAAGCCGATAAATCTAATGCAACTGTCATCCTAGATAAAATAGATTATGACGATAAAATAAATGCATTTGTTTCATCAGATTTGAGTCGAATCAAGAAAAATCCGATATACCAATTCCAATTAAAAACTAAACAATTTGTAGAAAATAGCCAAGTTTTATATAATAGTAAATTTGAAAAAAGTAAGTTCATTACCTGTAATCCATATTCTTCAAAACTTTACGACGCAATTTTCCAGAATTTTCCTTCTTTTAGTGAAAATTGTACCGAGACACAAGGTATCTTATTATTTCAATACCACGCAAACCCGAGAAAAAAATTTCGTTTGTTGTTTCTATTTTCCGACTTCAAATTCGGGTTCGGCGCACCAAAAAACCACCAAATTTCAGAAACTTTGGGTTGAGAAAGAGTTCGAGATATTCCATTTGTTATAAAAAACATTCCATTTGTTAATTGAAAATGGTTTCGGTTTCTCATTGTTTATTAATAGTAATAATCACGAAGCTCCTTTTTTTTTACTAAAGATGTGTAAGCCATCCTGAACACGATGCAAAAAGAATTTTGCATTTTCGTGCGGTCTATAAAATGTTTCTCACACTTTTGACTGGACTATCACTAATTTAGATGTAGATTAACAAGTTTTAAATTAAACACAAACTACCGATCCACAACAACAATATAAGCTATCAAAAGCAAACAAATTTTCTATAAAATTAGAACAAATCAAACTTCTGATTAACTTCTACTAAACGATATAGACCTTACATTCGGAACACTGCAACATGTTTCCTCAGCGTCTGAGGTGAAAACTAATGGCAGAATCGAATTTCTCATCAATAAGAGCATAATGTGAAAATTCCCTAAGGTTCATGTAACTCAGGGAACTTGTTCTATCTGATCTCAGAAGGTTCTGCATACCAATTTCGGCTGTATTATTTCGGAACACTGCAATATGTTTCCTCAGCGGCCGAGGTGAAAACTAATGGCAGAATGGAATTTCTCATCCATGAGAGTGTTTTATGACGGCGTTATACCGGAATCGATGAGATCGACCACATGTTTCTTCAGCGTCTGAGGTGAAAACCAAATGTAGAATTGAAAAACAGTCTTTCACACCCCGGAATTCTCGCCACATGAAAAATTCGTTTTTGTTAGCGTCGGAAAAAATTAAAAACGCACCGCAACCACCATGATAGAACAAGGAATTCACTACAGATCTACCCTCAGACTAATATATTAATATAAAAAAAGGTCTTATGAGTTATTTTGCCCCACGTTGTGGTGACAATTGATATAAAAACTCTTTACTGAGTTTTATTCTTTAATTATTAATTATTATTAATTCTTCCGGCTAGCTTTTATTTGTATTTTAAATCTTATGTTTGTTTTGATTTGAATAATCTAATGATTTGAATAATGAACTTTTACCTTTTTTATTTTATATCTATGGAATTAAACACAATGTTCTTTGAATGTTAAAAACTTTTATATTTAAATTTCTATGACTCTATTTTTATCTCGGGTATTAATTTTAACAATTTTAGATCTATGATCTAACCTCACAATTATTTACTATTTATCTTTGTTTACAAAGTTATAATCTACAATCTTTCTTTCAGATTTACAGACAGATAATAATACAATAGAGAAATAACAAATAAACTTACGTTTAGTTTATATCCAAGAATATGTTTTTAAAAATGTAGGCAATGTTCACTTGGCTTGATTTTCTTATTAATTTGATAATTCCCTTTACCCGTAGGTACACAATTTCTCTGCTATACACAAATCACAGGTAAACAATGTGGTTACTTCTTTAGAAATCAGGAACTGTTGATAATTGTTAACTTGTCTTATTCTTTTTCAAAAGATATAAAAACTTTAAATGATGTATTGGAACGTTGTCGAAGACTAACTATTATACGATGCTACTTGTGAATTATGGTTATAATAACTTTTAAAAACTTTGTTCGAAGACTGGGAACACTACTTGACTTGTATAAATTACTTATTTGCTTCGGTTACTTTCAACCTTACGAAGCTACTGGAACACTTGGGTTCACCGATGTTTATCCAAAAACTAAGGTTATGGAAATTTTATGATTAGCTTGAGTACCTTGACTCTTCAGATGTTGATGGCTAACTAACTTGGCTTGTCTTCAGATGCCTTTTATAGGCTTTCAAAAAGGACGCCAAGTATTTTCAAAAATAACCAATTAGGTGCTTAGTTTACCTATCAAGAATGCTTTGTTGATTGTTGAAAACTGACAGAACTATTACATTGTTACTAGTCTGACGTTTATAAAATTGCCTCGACCAATCAGAACTTAGTATTCTTTAAATTTTTAATTATTGGAGATTTTCAACTTATTTCAAATGATAATGATTCCTTCTTTTTAAATTCATATTGCCTACATTTTTCCACACACTTTGGTATAAGATAACCTATGATTAGGTTATTATTAATATGATTATTCCTATAATTATTATAAATTTGACAGTTGTCATTATTAAAAACTAATACATAATATAATATATCAATAACATTTCTTTAACATTATATAACTCAAATTTACTAATCCTAACTTATATCTATAACATTTTTCAATAGTTTGTGCTATCTCATGATAGTTTTTGTAATCTTTTTAATTATGATTTCTGCCTTCGTAACACTGTACGTTTATTCACTTTCACTTTCTTGTTTTACACTTTTATTCTAATTACATTGTTGCTTATTATGTTTTACATTGTTCATTATATTATACTAACTATTATTTAACTTTTAACATTGTATTTAATTCCATATAATATCTTTTTATTAATCTTTTCTGATTTTCAATGTTCGGTAAGTTCTAATTTTATCATTTTATTGTTTTTAGGAAATGAAATCATAACAATATATAATTATTTGTGGATCTACCGCTAAATCATTGCAAAGATTTACAATTACTGGATCTAACCTAGACTATAATACAAGGCATGACTTAATTCTAAAGTAAATCTCAAACAATGTTGGAACTGGTGAACTGTTATAATTAAATCCACTGGTTAAACATTGCCACACTCGCTCGTGATATGGATCAAGGAATGCTTAATAAATAATCGTATGGAGTGCAAACATTGGAATAACTTTATTACATTTTTACGTACATACTCATTTTACTTTCCATTTTCAGTCACTATATGAGGCAAATCCTGGAAGCTTTGCGATACTGCCATGAAAACGACATCATTCATAGAGATATCAAGCCCGAATGTATATTGTTAGCTACAAAAGAAAATTCAGCACCCGTTAAGTTGGGAGGATTCGGGGTGGCTGTACAACTACCCGACCAACATTCGATAACCGCTGCAGGTGAGGTTTCATTTTATTAGATCTTCCGTGTCTGATATGCCATCCGTGATGCTTTCCAGCATCCAATTATTTCACGTAGATTTTTTTCGTCATCCAATATATCAAAGAACCCGCTGATGTAATCCTAATCGCTTTTCAGTTGATACCTATAGAACACAAAGGTGAAATCGAAAATTTCTAGATGAACGCTTGCTTAGAGCGAGAGAGTTGAAAATTATGTTCTACTCAAAAACAAATAACAAGATTTGACTCTTTCACATGTGACTCAACGTCTTCGAATGAAAGCTAGTTCCACTTACTCAAATTTTAAATATTCTGTATTTTTTTCTTTTATTTTTAATGTATTAAATTCAATTAATATTCCCTAAAAGTGTCCAACAATCAATACCTCCTTGAATAAGTAGATATCATTCAATTCAAATTTATAATTCACAATTAAATAAACATAAATATCAAAACTGGGAGGAGGTTCTGAAGTTTTACTTGTAGAAGTAACATTAAGAGTCAGGCATGGAGGGAAATGAGACAGCGGACTCTCTGGCCAAAGAGGGTGCAGTCTAAATATTTAACGGACGAAAACCACTGCTTGATGTATCTGAAATAGCTGTAATTCTAGTGTGAGTAGAATACTCCAGTAGAGTATTCTTTTCTCTATAAATTCTCGGGAAATAGGTCACTCTAACACATATGGTTATTATTTCTCACTACCATCATCAGAAAACGTATAAATATCTAAAACGGAATTTCTTCAAACTAATTGTACCAAGCACAAAGATTACACTAGTAATCGAATGTTTTAAGTATATGAATATGTATCAAGAATCCATTGCATAGCAATTTTGTTATAATATTCGAAGTCATTTCAATGTTTGAATAAGACTGAAACCAAAATATAACGCTCAAGTATCCACTTCCGAACCAGATGTTAAAGATTTATAAGGAAATAGAAAAATTTTGTCAGACCTTATTAGAAATATTGCTATTTCAGTATTCTACCTAAATTATACTTTTAACATTATAAAGACGCATGTAGGAGTTTGCAAGGGTTTTAATTAATTGAATTAGTATAAATCTGACTTAATGATTGAATGTCTGTTCTATGATGTACAGATTTGGAGTCACGTGTTATGTGGATCATCTCCAGAAGAGATTTTTTTATAATAATTGGTTTCTTTACTAGTACTATACTTATGACCATAAATTCGTTTTTGTAAATATTGATCAGAGAGTCCCATCGCAATCTACACAATTTAATTTATATGATATTTAGCGACATGACTCTGGCACATTCAAAAGTACTGACGAGAATGATGTGAATTTATTAAGAAGTACAATTTATAAAATGTATGAACCTACACTGGTTTCCCTTAAATATAGGCTGACCAACGACGAAACTAATATTTCCTGTAGAATTTCAAATCTGAGGAGAATTTTGCTTAAAATAGGTTTTAAATATCACATGATTGATAGTAGACCAACCCTAATGGACCCCGTTTCTTGTGGTTTGATGTTCCAACAGCTAGTTGGTTTATTGCCGTGAACGACAACGGTATAATATGGGATGCCATCGGATGAGATGCTTCCCAAATATAGTTTCAAGAAACACTTCAAAATAGTCATAACAGCCAGAGAGGCATGTAGAAATGGCCTGTTACACAGACGGTTCAAAAATCGAGAAATGTACAGGAGCAGGAATATGTATAGTCTAGTCAAAGACAAGAATCTCATTGAGTTTGGGCAAACACGTTTGGATATTCCAGGAAGAAGTTGCTGCAATACATCACTGTGCCGAAGAGCTATTAAGGCAACAGTTTCAGGGAAAAACCATCGCCATATACTCTGACAGCCAAGCGGCTATAAAAGCATTCAGTTCCTTACAGGTTAATTCCAAACTTGACTGGGACTGCTTAGAAACTATACAAGAGTTGGTCAATAAAAACGGACTGTCTTTAGCCTGGGTATCAGGCCACACAAGCTACGAAGAGTTCATTAAAGAACCATCGCTAACATTCACGGAGTACCTACTAAGCCAGAATAGAAGATCAACTAGAATCATCGTTGGGCTCCTGACAGGGCATTGTAGACTCAACAAACACATGAACAACATCGGACTGGCAGATACAACCCTATGCAGGTTCTGCCAAGAAGACGAGGAGACCTCAGTACACATACTTTGCTAGTGCGAGGCTTAACAAGGCTAACGTTCTCAACGACAGGAAAGCAAAAACCACGCGTCTGGTTTCCTCAGACTCCCATATGAGTGTCACTCTATTGGGGTTCTTTACAAGTGCCGTTAGTTTCTTTACACAATGGAGTATACATTGTTAGGTGATTGTGTATGACTCCAGTGCGTTAAGCAATGTTAGTTCGCTCGCTATGATTGTGATTTGTTTATTTTCATAGGCCCTCTCCCTCATAATTCAAGCACATGTTTTAATTGCTAATATTTTTGCTTGGAATTTTGTCGTAAGTATCCCTAGGTTTAAAGAAATCATTGCTCCCTAGTCCTTTGTCTCGACTATTCGAGCAACTGTACTTTTTTCGGTCTTGGTGCCTTCGGTAAACCATACGGAATCCCCTGATATTATATGAGAATTGCGTTCTCTCTCCCATTCAAAGTTTGAATCGTGAACGGTACGGAAGTGCTTTGAACCTTGATTCTGTCGGATCTCATCCCCAATGGCCCAGGTGATCCAAGCAATCAGAGAATGCTTCGGCCTTTCTTTGTCCAATAAGATCGAAGTGATACGCTCCTCTTATGGCTTCTTTCTGAACGGCGAGGTGCAGTGGCTTCAACCACAACAGCCTTTCCATCACAGCCGTTGGGGTGGTCGACATTTCTAAGCATGCCAAACTCTGAACTCTGTTCAGGGATTGCTGGGATACTTTCGTGTTTTTTTGGCCACCACATGTTACAATGGATCTCACTATGGTGATGTACACCCATGGCACCATCCTTTATTAGTGGTTTTCTCCAGATGCTTCCCTAAGGTCAGCCTTTTATCTAGGCGTACCCCAAGGTTCATGACCGCGGCCGTGATATGTATGTTTTCCTCATACAAAACTAAGTCTTGTATGTTTCTAATGTCCTTTCTCCTCGTGAAGGGTACAATGGTTATTTTCGAGGGATTCAGTTTGAGTCCTTCCTTGTTGCACCATTTTTCCACGGTGTTCAGTGCTTGCTGCATCAGAGATGCTATTGGGCTCCCGAACTTTCCTGCCGGAGATGGTTAATCAGTGACTTCATCGACTGGCTCATTCCACTGATGAGCTCATGAGGAGAGCAAAACACCTGTCTGTAACATGTTGTCACTGTTCAATCTAGAGAACCAAATCCTTGGCTTGATTCTGACACGAAATGTGTTTGTATTTCACTTTACATTTTTCCTCAAATATTGATAAAATAGGTTCCTGAAGAGAAAAGTTCCAATGTGAACTTTATGAATTATTGCTCAATAGAGAAGACTTCTATTATATCATAATTGACATCGAATAATGTAATGACCCTGCGCTTATCAAAGTTTATTGAATACAGATTTCGCTGCTGTTGGGGCGGTGAATCTTTCCCCTGTTGTCAATCATTGTCGATCCGTAATACCCCGAATTAAATTCGAAACCTGAGATAACCACGAGAATCGATAACGTTGGCGAAGTTCGTTTTAAACTGTTTAAATTAAATTAAATTAAAGTTGCACCGTTCATTCCATAGCATCTGAATTCGATACTTCCTAACAAAGAAACTCATCAAGAAATACTGCATTATTCAAACCATTCATACGATTTTGATATACGTTGCATGTTTTGCTGGTATTAATCTCGTTTCTGCCTCTAATTTATAGTTACCGACATATTCGGACTGAAATGGACGTGGCGGAAAAAGTGATAACGATAATGCCAAGGCACATTTTGCAAGTCTTGTAGTTAGCTAAAGCATTCATAACCTCTCAAGGTTACTTCTTTATGGGCAGAAGGGGCATAAAAGTGGTGAGAGAACTCCTTACAGGCCATTATCACCTAAATAAACATCTACATGTAATGCGCATTGTTGATGACCCAAGTAGTAGATGTCTAGAGGCGGACGAAATTGCCTCTCACACCCTAGTAGAATATGCAGCACTGACTTCTTTTAGACTGCAACACCACGGCAACGCGTACATGGCCCCTGAGACCAGAATAGACATCAGTCCAAGCAGAACTTTCGCCTTTGGTCTTGCCTCTACTCTGCTCGACTAAGTCTTGTTTCAATAGGCGCACAATGAACCCAATCAAGCAGACTAAGTGCACTGAACTCGTCCGCCACCGTTTTGATTGACTTAATGTTTCCGGAACGTCTTAACCTCAAAGATGGTAAATCTAGACTCATGACTTTGAAGGCATTTCGTTTCGCTATCCACCACAAATTAATTTAAGTACTTGCCTACTTTGTTCATTCATCACATTGCAGTAGCCCAGATAAGGTTGACACAGATGTCAAAATAATTTATGGATAGCACATGCGCTGCAATAGCTTTGGAAACCGGTTAATTTAACCGAACTGTATAATATTTTGTGTTTGCTCGAAACGCTCCAAAACAATCACAACTTTCAATGCCAGTGAAAAACTTTTTTCCATTGCTGGGAAGATAGAGGAAAATGCACATAACGAAACTTATATGGACTCGGCTATAGTTCGTTTAAAATCAACTGACTGTGAATAAAAACAAGGACGGCTTGATCGAATTTTAGTCACACCACCGGAAAACTTCAGGTGGCCAGTTCGCAATATCTTTCGAGATATGGATTTTAGTTAGTAGTAGTATTTATCTGGTTGTGAGTTGAACATAGTGACCTCGTGTTTTGTTTGAATAGCTTTCCGGTATAATAAATATTACATTTGTTTTACCCAACCGGTACAATGGTTGTAAGTTGAAATTTATATTAAATAATAATTAACCATTTAAAGTAACCACCGCCAAAGTACAACCCTGGCTGATATTACAGTGCATGTGTCCTTGTTTACATTTACTGCTAGTTGATTCTCAACTATAGTATTTCATAGAAAGAGGCTATTTTTGAACTTGGTGAAGATTGAAAAACAGTTTATTCGAACAAATTTTATTGCGAAAATAAAAATAAATAATACAAATTTTGTATTTACCTAATAAAAAATTAAATCAACCCTCTCATTTTGAAATAATTGGTGTTTCCACCTCTCTCAATGCAAGAACAGATTCGTTGGGCTATGCTTCCTATAAGATTGTCGATTTCTTCTTGAGGAAGATCTCTCTGTTCTTCAAGAACTGCTTGTTGTTTTGCATAGGCCTAAACCTTCTTATCATATCCCATAAATGCCAACCTTTTTGCTGGAATTCTTGCAGCAAATTCCAGTTTGGATCTACAAGGAAAGGACCCTCCTAATATTGGCTGCCATTGATAGCCATATGCCTAAAATTGTCTTTCGTCAGTGCACAATTAGGCGCATTTTGCTTGATCTCAATGCCAAAAAGGTTCTGGAACCAGACGCAATTCCACCTGTCGTTCTCAAGGAATGTGCGCCTGAATTAACACCAGCTTTCTGCAAGTTGCTTACCCTTTTATACAAACTTGGTGTCCAACCAATTCCAAAAAAGGATAAAAGACACTTCCCAATAATTGTAAACCCATTGCACTATTACCTGTGACCTCTAAAGTAATGGAGAAATCAATCAAAATCGAGCTCTTACAATACCTAGAAAGCTCCAAAATCGTGTATGACCGGCAATATGACTTTCGTCAGCAGATATCAGTAGGAGGCCTGCTTGACTACGTAACCCATGTATGACAGAAATGTATCGAAAAATATGGGTAATCTCTAGCTATAGCATTAGATATCTCTAAAGCCATCTTGGGAACCATCCGTCATATGGTTTGTCGCTTACTATCGAATTCTCTCTCCGATAGATCACTCGATGTGGTGGTTGATGGAGTATCTTCCGATATAAAGGCTATCATCGTTGGTGTTTCGAAGGATCTATCTTGCCACCAACTCTGTTTCTGCTCCACATCAACGATGTGTTGCAAGTGACCACATGTCCCATCCACAGCTTTGCAGATGATAGAATATTGAAGTATGAATACCGCTTTCTCATCTAGAACCCCTATACCATCCAATGAATCCAGAAGAGCGAGACAGAGACAGGTTGACGCAATTAATGGAGATCTGGCATCGACTTTGAAAAGATGGTGTCAGGTACAACTATTCCTATCAAGTCTTCCATAACAATGCTCGGGACCACTACCAACAGCACCCTCTCATGGAACGATCATGTGATAAGGTCCATTGAGAAAACCGCTTCGCAAAACTGGGGTTTCTATTCCGTTCCAAGAGCTACTTTACATCGCAGCAGCTCCTCATAATCTACAAAGCACAGATTCGACCTGTTCTGGAGTAACGTTCACATGTTTAGAGTTTGGCTCCCAAACATAGGCTGAATCTCTTGGATTCTATACAGAAGAGAACTATTCGTTTAATTGATGATGTGATGAGGTGAAAGAAAGGAGGGCGATCTATCCTTTTTCTATAGATATTTCCATGTTCATCAGAAATCCAGTCTGTTATTCCACCACTAAAGATTCCAGATAGTCGGTCTAGACTAGCTCAAGCTCGTCTCCCCTTCATTGTCAAGCTAGAAACCTGCCGAACTTCTTCCTACCAGACATTTTCTTATAACCTCTAAATCTTCAAGAAACCTTCTCTCAACATTCCACCGCTTGGCACACACGATGTTCTTCGAACATTATTGGTTTCTCTCTCGTATAGTCAAAGTGTAGGAAAGAAAATGTTCCATGGGAATCAGGCCTAGAGAACAAGCAGACCAGTCGAAATCTCTTACATCCTCCGTTTTAAATACTTTTTAGCAACTGTCTAGTATGGTGAGGGACATTATCTTCCATGAATAGAAAATCTTCTCTGTAAGACCCTGGAGAGGTGGCTTACTATTGGCGGGTGCACCAAATTTACATACCTATGCCCACACACATGAAATTCATCAAGGGAATGTCTTGGGTCCAATTTTATTTATCATTTATATTAACGATTTGCAAAATTTATAAACTGATGGCAAGATCTTGTGTTAAGCTGATGACACTGGCTATTTTATTCATCGTTGACAGCTAGCATAATGTTATTGTCAAAGCTGAAATAGAATATAATAAAACACTGACTGGACAGGAACTATCTACCCTTAAATGCGTCTTATATCTTTCTCTTTATAATAATAAACTAACTGAAATAAAAGTACATAATACAAAGTACGATTTACAAAAGGAATGTGAATGTAAGGATAATATTAATGCTGCTGCCAACGTCAAATGTCTAGCATACATAATATGAAATGGTCCGAACAAATTTAATATGTCACTAGTAAATTACGAAAGCGTATTTTCAAATTTTATTTATCAAGAGATTTAGAATCTATTAAAATACTTACTTAGTTCACACTAGCCTTATTGAATCTATCTTGAATTATGGAATAGTTTTCTCGGGCTCAGCGTAATAATAATTCAAGGTAATGCTGAACAAACCTAAAAGATACTCCACCGAATTACTATTCAAAGAAAATAACTATCTGAATATTATCTTGAGTAGTAACTTCTGCAAATAGCTAAATTTGAAAATGCTTGACTTTCGAATGGATTCCGCGTCACATTAGCATGACTTGATGTCGACGTTTCGCCAACCATTACTATCGCTTCAAGAGAATTTTTCGCTGATAGAAGTTTATTAGCGAAAAATTCTCGGAGTGATATAAATCTTAAAACATTCGAATAATCTAAATCGTGACTCAGAATATTACCTTCCCAACATTTGGAAACCCATACTCGAAAATTCTACTTCGCACGTAATCACACAACGACAGGATCAGGTGCCAGAACGGAGTTAACCACCGGAATAAAGACAGTGAACTATGTAGCGTGAAGGCTTGCTTATTCTCACAATAAATACCGCTACAGAAACCATAAGAATCAATTTCTGCTTAAGCCTCAAGCCTGAACTGAAGATGCCACCTGTAATGGTTGGCGAAACGTCGGCATCCGGAAGCCAAGCATTTTCATCTAAATATTAGACAGTAATTCATTAAATCAATTATTAATTTTTTACATTATGAAGATAAATATGACACAAAACAGACATACTAAAGCTAAAACCTGTCTAAAGTCAAGACTTTAGCTAATCAATATATAATATGTATCATACATAGATCCTTACAACTTATTAAAACATGACATAAAATCCTTAAACAGAAAGTTATTCAACAAATCTTAAAATAAATAGATAATTGATATTAACGATTTACCGACCAACTCTTTGGCTCGAATGTTGGAAGTTATTTATATACTGTTTGTAGCATTATCTATCTATCTGCACAGCACTGTGCCCCCTTTAGAATTCAGGAGTGGTCGGGCAGTTTGAAGTATGGCTTGTCTTTCATGGTCTCTTGGAATGAAATAATGTAGATTACTGTTTAGGTTTCTCTACATAGAACAGTAACACTGCAGTTACTAGTTCCGGGCAGCCGTTTCGCTCTCTCGAACTCATCAGCGAAACGAGTAACCTGCTGTGCTTCCAGTCGATATCTCTGTCGAGGTATACATTCTCAATTGACGATCTAGAGAAACGTCTGGGGCTAATATCTAACAAGTAATTTAATTTCTCATTGATTATTAACGTGAAGAATCATCAAACAACTAACCCGAGTTTAATGCTTCGATGTATATCATTTTATCAGTAAAACTCAAATCAGCAAAAATTCGTGAACGAAGGTGCTTAGAATTTTTTCGACACGAGTTGCTTCACTTTTCGTTTTGTCATCCGACCCAAGCCGATTAGATCCCTAGAACGAGACGAAAATCTATAATTCTGATTTAGTCATTCATATCATACCCTTCACATAAAAATTGTGAGTGTAGAGTGTTCAAAGATATTTTTATACCACCTGTAAGAATCCAAACGTTTGAAAGATGATTCTGTGATAACATTGTTGTATAACTTTTTGTTTGAAGAATTTCCTTCACACTTTATCCAGGCTTAAGAACCACAAAGTAGAAGATTGAAAGTTTTAATTTATGTATAAAAAGAGCATCACTTGTTACTTTGGCGTGTTTAGAAGTTTTTATCAACCGTGATGGGTTATACGTTGGAAAGTCATATATTTATAATTTTATATATTTAACATTAGTGGTTCCTTTATCTACTATACTTGAAGAGCTCATTACCTCGTTATGCTTTTAAGAACAGTACACATTAAATTTTCTGATCTTTGAGATGGTGTTGTTATTTATTCTCCGATGAATCTTCTAATGTATGGCTCTCCAAATAAGGAACTCTTCTAGTGAATTTCAGTTTGTCCAACATTTCCATTCAACTATGCCACCCTCCAACTACATTCGTGGTACGATTTCGTTTATTATGATGAGTTATCATCCATCTATTAAATTATCACAAATATTTATCCTCTTTAATTTTTGGCGCACATTCCATTTGCTATTATATATTTATATTTTCAAAAGGCATCTTAATTCGTTTCCCTCCATATTCGTTCTCTTTAAATTTCGTAAGAATGCTCAACTTTGGGATCATGTCCTTACGTTTCACTGAAGCTAAAGTTGCAACCTTTGATTACGAGGGCAAGTCCTAGAAAAATGAAACAAGACATGATTTATTTGATCAAAATTTATTGTATTTTCAGCATCTCTTTGTAGCCCGATACACTTCGTCAACGTTTTTCAAATTTTTCTCTTTCCGCCGAGCCATTTCTTCAAGTTTGGAAATAGATAAAAATCGCAGGGGGCCAAATCTGTAGAATATGGTGGATGACGAACCAATATCCAGCGCAATTCATGCAATTTTGCCATTGCGACTGCGGACCTGTGCCCCTTTGTGGCCATGCTATCAGAATAAAAATCAATGAACCATTTGTGAGTAGCTACAATCGATGGTGAGGAGTCCCCATAATGTTTAACAAGCGATGCTTTAGCTTGCGTAATGTTTTTTCCACGTAAGAAATAAAGTTTAATTAAGACGCAAAAAGTTTGCAAAGATCTTCAAGGTTGCTTGCTTTCGATGGGTGTCAAAACAGAACCGAATGACATATCAGTCTGAAAATTTTAATGCGTTCTAGCTAAGGATGGTACATCACAAATGTCACATGAGATTTTCGATTGTGGCGCCATCTGTTTTACGATTCAGGGACTTTGCACCTTGCCCTCGTATGTCATGAAAAAATTACTCCCTTCATCATAGCAACTTTTCACGAAAAATATCAAAGTTCACCAGTTTGAATTCATGCACCCCATTCTTCAAAACATGGTATACGTTACTTTCTTCTTTTCTCAGTGAATCATTGTAACAACACATGTTTCCTCCTCAGTATAATTATTATGTTATGATCTTGAAAATGGTGTACCTACATGCCATCGAAAACTCCAGGCGAGAATTTATCCAATCTTCTTAATTGCTCTCAAATAATGAGATTATCTCCTCTACAAGGTACAACCACCCACTTTCATCTATTTCCAAGTTAACCTCCTGTCCTGAAATCTGACCACCATCATGTTGTCTATTCCCACTCGACGTTATTCTTTGCTACCATACTACTGTCAAGTAATCCGACAACAATTAACCTCCACGGACGACTACTATCGAAGTAATAAATAAGAACTACAAAGTAATAACAGTTGAAGTTCGTTAACCAGTACTGGAAAGTTAAAATATCTAAAATAAGAGACGTTACAATATAGCACTGCAATTGGTCTACTGTTATTCGGAAGGGTCCTCTTTCCTTTTTTTTTGGAATTGGTTAGACTCCAGTTGTCTTCCATTTGGAAGGACATAAACTGAGTTTGTATGAAAGGGTAAACAGCATCCAAAGAATTCTGGGGGACGTCTCGCCTCATATTCTTTTTGGTATTGAAACCAAGGAGAATGTGTTGACGAAAAACGATTTCAGTCTTATGATTATTGATGGTAGTAATGTTAGGGGGTCCATATCTTGTGGATCGAAAGTGGAATTTGTCGCAAATATTTCAACAAAAATGTTGGCGTTTTATTGTGGTGTAGCCAGTGGTCCATGACAACACAGTACCTAGACGAACTACGTGAAGAATAGGACTTTTATTTCGGTATTTGATAAGTTAAGTTCCACAATAGGTAAATAGATGTCAGTGGCGATGAAATTCTGTTTTATTTTGTCACTTAAATTTACAATACGATCTTCAGTAGATTTTAGTTATACTTCAAATTATAAAGGTATATAAAATCTACAATAGTTAAAGCTTCAGTTTTCATTATGAACGAATAATACGTTGTTTCTATTTTATGATTGCATCAGCGTCTTCTTTGATGTTAATTAATGCATCAGTTAGTGAAATTTTTTAATTTGTGGTCTACAGAGCACCTTGTCTCAGAATTTCGGAACAACCTTAGTCCTTTGGGTCAACAGTATTTAAAGACTGACACAACCGGTAAGCCATACATTCGGAATGCTTGTTGCATGACATGAAACATTGCAACTGATTCAAAATGTCATCATCATCATAATCATTGTTTTAAATATTCTGCCTTCTTAATCACATTTATGAGTTTAAGATGTAGGTACAATGTCTGATAGAAAACTCACTGCACCTCAGCTATTAATTGCTTGATACTTTTGGATAGTTTTGGCTAATCATATTCAATTGCCATGGAAAGATTGTACTTTAGATAAACTTGTAGGTTAAAATCTCTTTGAAATTTGATAAGGATGCAACTAATTTCATATTGTCTTCTCAAAAATTCTGTTAAAATCTTTCAAGTCAAATTTTGTTTCGTTTCACAATATATAGATTTCATTCAATAAATATATTACTTAATTTTAATTGATAGTTTTCTTATCTAGATTAAATAGATATCTGAATTAAATCACTTAGATACTACTGATATGACGTTATATATGGATTATGAATAATTGCTAAATACCTCCGCTACCGATACCGATCTTGGATAACAAAAAATATATTTGGAAATGGAAGAAAATATCAGAAATATTCAACAAGTACAACTCAAACATATAAACTATATTAGCAAAGATTCTTGACCCAGTATGAATTATATATAAAAATTCTTGGGAAATAGGTCACAATAACACTGTTTTAAAATTGTTTGTCTTTACGTACTTTTCGGTCTCACGACCATCATCAGAAGACTCACTATGTAAAAATAAAAAAAAGGGGTTTATTAAAACTAATTATATCACAAGCGTCCAAATCGTACAAATTTAATTTCAATCAAAAGAGCCCACGCCGTCGAAACGAACCGAGCCACGAATAATCGAAATTGTATCGTCAATATTAAAGTATAAAAATTCTTTTGTAGTAAGAATCCGCTATTCAGTAATATTCTCAAAATGTATAAGTTCATGTTGGTATTCTCACATCAACTGAAGACGAAGTTATTTGTCGAGTACCTACCCTCGACCCAGATGTGTAATTTATGAGATACTTAGAGGGTTCAGACCTGTACTGGAATATTACTACAACGCATTCTTCTTAAAAACATTTTCAACAATTATAAAGACGTATGTAGGAATTTGCAAGAGACTATTTAATCAAATTAGTATAAATATGACTTAGATTTTGTGTATCAGCCCTATGGTTTACAGACTTGGAATCCCGTTTTATGTGAATCATCTCCAGGATAGATCTTTTATAATAATTGGTTTCCTTAGTTAAAATATTAACATTTTTGTAATCAAACTGATGGTTATAATCAAAGCAGTGCTTAGCAAGGGCGGTGGAATTTTCTAAGTTATTATTTCTTGTGCTATATTTATGGCCATACATTCTTTTTTGTAAATATTGTGACCTATTTCCCAAGAATTTTTATACATATAAACTATGTTAACAAAGCAGCTGAATTTGTTTCTTGGATCTCGTTACAACTCAGAACCCATATTCCGTAATCAGTCGAGTCAAAAATGTACAAAAAACGATCGAATAAAGAAAAATTGAGGTACAATTTTTTTCCCTAAACCTTTTGCAATGTCTTAAGTTACTCCTACATAACATAATGTACCCAGCGAGATATGGGGCAAATTCCCCCTTCTCCTTAATAAACAATAAATAAACAATAGAATAAACAAATTGAATAACTCGAAAACTATTGGTGCTTTTTTATCCAAAATCACACCTAGGAGGTTTTTTGGGTCTCAGTATGCATAGCCCATTGAGACGATCTTGTATCATAGTTGATCTAAGCCATGTCTTCTCGACGCTTCAGAGTTCGGAATGTCTTCTCAATCGTTGTTGTCTTGCCTGCCACCTATGAGGGAAGAAGTTTTATTATTTTGATACGAGAGGAATGTTCGAAGAACATCGTATAAAAGCTAGAGACTAGCGATTATCACTGTTTGCTTTGACCTTTAGTCCTCTTCATTACTGGTGTAAAAATAACTATAAGTACAAGTTTTTCGAGAAAATTAACAAAACGTGTTGACTTGTTGAATTTTTAGAAAGCTTCATCTAGCGACCAAATTAAGAATGACAAAGAAATTGATTTCAGATGAGCTGATAAAGTGGAAAAACTCTTTTGAATGAGACTAAGCTTAGTATTTTCTGATCAGCGGTTCTTAAGATTTTACGTTTTTTTCAAATCAAAGTTTGTTCCACAACTTCTCTGTTCGATAAAAAAATGAAGTCTGGTAGGAAGAAGTTCGGCAGGTCTCGAGCTTGACAGTGAAGGGTTGAGTAGCTTAAGCTCGTCTAGTTCGCCTATTTGAAATCTCTCGTAGTGGAACAACATAAGAGATTTCTGATGAACACCGACCTATAGAAAAAAAGAGAGATCTCCCACCTTTCTACGTTTTAGAGAGGTTAATGAGGTAGTATGTGTGACATCGTCAATCAAACGAATAGCTCTCTTCTGGATAGAATCCAAGAGATTCAGCGTATGTTTGGGAGCCGAACTCTAAACATGTGAACATTACTCCAGAACAGGTCGAATCTGTGCTTTGAAGATTATGAGGAGCTGTTGGGATGTAAAGTAGCTCTTGGAACGGAATAGAAACCCAAGTTTGGCGAAGCGGTTTTCTCAATGGACCTGATCACATAATCGTCCCATGAGAGGGTGCTGTTGGTAGTGATCCCGAGCATTGTTATGGAAGACTTGATAGGAATAGTTGTACCTGACATCATCATATTAGGGATTGTGGGATCCGCATCCCTGGAGAAGACGCAAACTTGAGTTTTGGTTGCATTAAACTCTACTAGATTATCAGATACCCATTTCAAAATTTCTGCCAGATCTCCATTAATTGCGCCAACCTGTGCCTGTCTCGCTCCTCTGGTTTCATTGGGTGGTATAGGGGCTCTAGATGAGAAAGCGGTATGAAGTGTACCATCATCTGCAAAGCTGTGGACGGGACAGGTGGTCACCAGTGGCGGCTCCTCGAAGGAGGCTAAGGAGGCTCAGCCTCCTCACCAATTTATCTTGATGATCATTCTCCATTTTATTTCCTGTTTTTCTGATAATTCTTTAAATTTTACAATTAATTCCCCGTTGTCAGTAGTTATTTTTAAACTGGCAACAGTGGCCAGAGGCTAGATTCTCTATATATCTCAAACGCTAAATACGTGTGGTCAACACAGTTGCCGTTTTCCAAGCAGTTCAATTGCTAGATAGGGTAAAAGAGCGAATATGGCAACACCCTATGGAAGCTAGCTTCTCGTACGGAATCGTCGGTCGAATGAAATACGATTACTTGCTACCGCCCTTCCGCTAGAAGAATGCCACACGTGTCGTGTTGCGTTAGTTCTTGGTTTTGTACCGCGATGCGAAGTAAGGTTAAGTAGTTAAGTTATAATTTATCTAATCGGTGAACGTTAAAATGATGAGTGACTTAGTTGCTGGGTTCTTAGAAAATCCATTTAGTGGATTAACATATGATAGAAAAGTGTTTTGTTAAAAATAAACGGCCTTTACCGGATTTGAAAGGATTAGTGGTGACGATGACAGGTATGTTTCAAAATCGAAATACACAATAAATTATATTGCTTGCTATTTACATCTGATACAACTTCATGTTGGGGACACTCGGGTTATGATGATTTGAAAAATTTAGCTCGTGGTATAGATAGACATGAAAAATCGCAGGAACATATTACATTAAATTAACCGGTAAACAGAATATTGTTAAAGGAGGAAAACATATAATTTGGTAGACAAGAAACTACATTATAAACAACTTTTTTTATGAAATTTTAGATACTATTAAAGGTCAAATTGAGATTCGATTTTCTGATTTACATGAATTGAAGTTTTTCGACTTGACGAATAGAAGATTTTTCGAATCTTTTTCAAAAGAGTTTCCCAATACACTTTTAGATAACTTAGTTCTAAAATATAAATTTTTTGATAAAATAGCACTGCACAATTAATTATGGGTTATATACCTACTCGGATAAAGATATTTTAGGCCAGTACGACATTCACGCCGATATGATAAAATATATGATAGACAATGATTTGCAACAAGTTTTACCTCAGTTTTATAAACTACTTTGTTTGACAGTCACCATTCCTGTCACGTCGGCATCGGTGGAGAGATCATTTTCTACTCTCAAACGAATTAAAACTTACATGCGAAATACAATGGGCCAAAATCGTTTATACAATGTTAGTTTGATATCTATTGAAAAAGATTTAGTAAAACACTTAAAACAAAATGATACATTTTATGATAATATTATTGATCATTTTTCGCAAACTAAAGACCGTAGAATTCCGTTAATATATAAAAAAAGTTTATAAAAATAAGAAAAAAAAACAAAATATGATAAATTTCAAAAAAAAAAAATATATCAAAAATCCAAAGAAAAAAAAAACGAACAAAAAATTTTTTTTACAAGAGAAACTCTACACCTCCATGTTGGTTCTTGCTTGGCAACAATTAATTTTGTCACTGAAGTAGCTGGTACGGTCGCTGTGCAAAGGTTAAATTTATTGGCTGATAGAGTATATTTTTACAAGAACGTTTTATGTCCAGCCTCCTCTCTTAAAAAGTTCACGAGCCGCCACTGGTGGTCCCTTCCAACAGATCGTTGATATGAAGCAGAAACAAAGTTGGGGCCGAGACAGATTCCTGTGGGACACCAGCGTTGATAGACATTGTATCGGAGAATACTTCGTCAACCACCACATGGAGTGATCTATCTGAGAGAAAACTCGATAGTAAGCGACAAAGTTGAAGCGGCAAACGGAAGTTTCCCAAGAAGGCTTTGGTGCCAGACTCGGTCAAATGCTTTGGAGATATCCAATGATACATGTTTTTTCAATAGATTTCAGCAATACATGTGTTATGTAGGCAAGCAGGTGTCTTGTTGATCTCTGCTTACGAAAGCCATATTGAAGGTTAATCACAATTTTGTAGCTCTGTAGGTAGTTGATGAGCTCGATGTTGATTGCTTTCTCCATCACTTTAGAGATCACAGATAATAGTGAGATGGGTCTATAATTGTTAGGAAGTATCTTCTTTACTTTTTTTGGAATTGGTTGCACTCTAGCTGTCTTCCAGCTGGGAAGAAACACACCAAGTTTGTATGAGAGGGTAAAAAACCTGCAGAAACCTGTTGTATAATTCAGGCGCATATTCCTTGAGAACGACAGGTGGAATCTTGTCTGGCCCCATAGACTTTTTGCTATTGAGAGCAGAATGCACCTAATTGTGCGTTGACTAAAGACAATTTCAGGTATATGGCTACCGATGGCAGCAATATCAGGAAGGTCCTCCCCTTAACTCCACCTCTATATTTGAAAAGTTAGAGAAAACATTATTTGGACAAACTTGTTTATAATTATCGTAAGACTTATTTGCAATTATTCTCAATACCTTATCTTGTAGAGAACCCCCATTTTTCCTATTTACTATAAGTCTTAGGCCCCTTAGCGGCCATTTCACGAGTTTTCTAGCGATACTATTTTCCGGGAGCTGTACGGTGCACACTTGCCTCGCTCAGTTCGCCACCCGGTATATATTGAAGATTTTTGTTAAAATATCCTATCAACATCACATTATGATATTCGAATCAAAAGCATAAATAGTATAATAACAGAATCTTTTTTATTGATAGGAAGAGTTGGGTGTCCGCCCTTCATGGCACCTGAAGTAGTCGAACGACGCCCTTACGGCAAGGCAATTGACATATGGGCAGCTGGCGTCTTATTGCACGTTTTATTGACTGGAGGTCTTCCTTTCCACGGTAGCGGTCGAAGACTTATGGAGGCTATTTGCAGAGGAAAGCTTTATGTAAGTTTTCTCATGTATTATTCTACCTCACGATCTCATGTAAATAATTAAATAGTTCGCAATTGAGTTTTCCTACTAGAAAGCTTTACATTCTATGCAAGCTTCGGCAATTATAAATTACTAATGACTTGGACATTGATTCCCGGGTTATTGTCTACAGTTTTTGCATTTAGTTACCGACTCGCTATGCGTTCTAATGTACCTGCCTCTTATGTTCATGAAGAACTCATGCCTAAATAACGAAGAATTGAGCAAATAAAACCAAAGTTAGTTTCTCGAATATTACAAGTAATAATCAACTGTTCATTACAATTTATAGTGCAGTCAAATGGGTATTGGACCCATAAATCCTTAGGAAATGGATCGATTTTGATGGGACAAAGTGCATTCTCTTCAGAATGTCATCAGAAAAAAAGTTGACCACAAATAAAGTTGCGAAATTGTTTGTAAACAATAAATAAACAATTTGAATAGCTCATTTTTGAGATTACATAAAAATTTCTAAAAAATGCAAAATTTGACTCCTTTTTCATCGGATAAAGATTTTTTGTTATAAACAATTTATCTATTAACAAAATCCGACTTTAGGGTCGTTTTCGGATAATTTTGGTATTCTGAGTTCGATTTTATCGTCAATATCGTCGAAGGTATACCCACAAATTTGCTAATTTGTTATAAACAAATTATATTTATTATTAAATTTGACCAAAATGTCGAGTTTATAGTCGACGATTTTATTGCTATTATGGTCTTTAAATGCATACATAAATTTTGAATTGTTTTAAACAAATTATTTATTAACAAATGAAGAAAAAAGAAAGGTGACATTGTTATTCATTTTTATATAATATGCACACTCAGAACTTGATTTTTTGACAAAATTGATGAAATGTATTGGGTCTTAATATAATAAAATAATGGCATGCCACTAACTTTTATTCTCCCAAAGTCATTTTCTGCCATGACTTTTAAATATTTCCATGTGTCTGATTCATAAAATTTTGCAGTATCAAAATCAAAACTTAAAATTTTACCACAACTTGGTGTATTTAGCAAATCATTCATATACAAACTAAAAAGGATAGGACCAAGACAGTTTCATGTGAAATCCCGTATTCCACAGTTCTTGGCCTACTTAGTGTATTGTATATTTGTACAAACGTTTTTCTATTTCGCAGATAATTTTCAATCAGGCTTAAAGAATTTCCTCTGAGCCCAATATTTTCTAGTTTTTTAAATAAATGCAAGTGGCTTACCATATCAAATGCCTTCGCTAGGTCGACAATAGCTTAGCGATGGTTTACTTTAATCTAATGCTTGATAAATCATAGATGTTGTACATGTAATTGCGTCTTGTGTATATGAAATTATGTCGAATTATCAAACATATACGAAAATACAAAGGTACAAAAGTATCTGTTTGATAATGGCATTTCGGTATTGAAAGTATAGTAAACGTTTTCATGTTATTCAGTGTGGTATAAAAACAAAGCAATTGTTCTTTCATTAATCATGAAGGTAACCATAGAGTAACGGCTGCTACCATCGATTTTTCAAACACGTATGATAGCCAAATCATAGCTGATTAATTTTATTTTATTCCAGTTTGATTTGCCGCATTGGGAATTCGTAAGTGATAGTGCTAAGGACTTAGTTCAACAAATGCTAACTGTAGACCCTAAAGAAAGGATAACGATACAAGAAGTATTGAATCATCGGTGGTTGAGGGTAAGTTTATCATTATTGTGCGTGTGGACGAGAATACAATTGCTCTATTCATCAGGAACGAGAGAAAGGACTACGAATTCACCTCAATGAAGCGGTAGATGATCTAAAGAAATACAACGCTCGTAGAAAAATGAAAGCTGCTATTCTAAGTGCCGTTAACTCTTGCAAATGGTACCCTTATGACGATCAGAATGAAGACGCCTTGTCAGATTTTGGTGACGATGAAGTATCTTCGTGTGGTAAGTATATAATCTACATATTAATAGCATAGCGTGAAGGGGTGTCAGGAGTTCGATAGATAAAAAAACAGAGGGTAGGATGGTGGTTGAGGTATCCTTCGAAAGGAATCGAGTTTCAAGCATTAGTAAAATAATCGATTTGCGCCATTAAATCACAGATGTCGGTAACAGTCTCTTTCCAAGCTTAATTATCTATAATTCCGAACGGAAACCATTATTAAAATTATTATAAACCCATTAACGTAAAGAACGTTACACATTGCGCTTGGGCAATTGTTTAGTAAACATTTAAAAAAGTATTAGCACCTGCTAGTCGTCTACTACATATAAAATAGTTGTAGTAGGAGATTCGAGATATAAATCTGTTGCGTAAATGAAAGATTTACCTCGATGACATTGAATATTCCAATGCAATTTAAAATTGACGAGCATTCTAGCGTGTTATGTATGCACTTGCATAAATTCCAAGCTGAAGTAGAAAGCGGAAAAGCAATATTGCAAATTTCAATATTGGCGAAATTTAACTTCAAATCGGGATCGCTATTCAATATAAATAGTTGTAGAAAATTGTTTGACTGCAAGAAAATAAGGATAGTTCGTTCAATGGTTCAACGGAGTTTACTGAATGTATAATATATTATAAAAACATAATTTACACTTTTTGACTGTAAAATTTAATCATAAATTTCAAGATATGTAGATGTAAGGTGTAATGAGGCTAGGAAATGCATATCGCTCATTGATTTAGGTTTATAGTGGGAGAAGTAAGTGTATAAAGCGGAGGATATATCCCAAGACTTATTAGTCGCGGAAACGAAGCACTAAAAACGGCCCAAGTTCGAAAAATTTGAACAGTAAGACGGATTTGAATGCGGTTTTTTGCATTTGTTTTATAAAAAATCAAAAATATGCAATTTGCATATATAATATGCATTTTATAATTGCATTTTAAATTGACCGTAAATAATAAATTCACAATTCGGTTAATAGTGATGAAAATGATTCCATACTCGTTACTCTGGGGTTGTTGGGGTCGCTAGCCTTTGCTAGTTGTGAAACGGCTGTAGAGGAATGATTCATGGTTTTTCTCTTCATTACATCCCAACCAGTACGTTCTGCACCTGTTTTTATCCATTTCGAATATTAATTTTTTCCGATAGGACAATTGTTGAACCTTGTAGATCCTTGTTTTGTCAAGAAAAAAATGTCTACCGATGGTTAAGAAGTTTCAAGAACGAAACATTTCCAATTTTGAGCGAATGTTACGTCTAATTGTGACACTTGTCATAGCACTCTCATACAATTGAACAAAATAGCCGCCCATATTTCTTTATTTAGCTGAATAGTCGATCATATTGCATATCATGTGACCAAAATCATGACTTTTGTAAGTGGAGCCATGTGTGAATGAAATCATAAATATGAATTTTGTAATATATTTATATTAGAGGAGAGTCGCATTCAACAAGCAACGGGACTAGGTAGGATTCCTGGAATTGTTTCATTCAATACGCAACGTAAATCAGATTACGAGAAATAATAGCCGCATCTGGCGAGGTATTTCATATATCGGGAGTCGCACGCAATTCTTGTATCGTGATTTTTAATTTGAAGATGCGTCGAATGTGTCAATAATTATATGATTGATTGGAGTGTCGGATTGAGTGGGAATTCTTCCCTTCCAGTCAATTTCCCAGAAAAAAAATTATAAAAATTATAGCTCTGCATACAGGGTTTCATTCCGTTCTGAATGATTAAAACTGAAATCACGCGAAAAACAATACCTCTCATGTATACGTACATCCCGGTCTCACGACCATCAGGAGGACGTATCAATGACTAAAACGGGATTTCTTAAAACTAATGGTATCAAGCACAAAGCGTCCTTATCGCACTAATTTCAATTAAAAATGCCGAGATTGTTGAAACGAACAGAAACACAAGCAATCGAAATTGTAACACATTAATGTATTAAATATATGAATATGTATCAAGGAGCCACTGCATAGCAATCTGCTTATAATATTCGTCATCTCAAGCAATGTTTGCGTTCAAGTTCAGTTTGAGATTTGATAGTGGTGACACGTGCATTTCGAGATCTGCAATATTTCGCTATTAATTAGAAAATGGAAGACATAAACTCTATATCTCTAGAACAAAAAGTCGACATCATATTAAAAACCGTCGTGCAAATGAGTGACGATCTAAAAACTGTGAGAGTCGATATAAATGAACTCAAACAAGAAAACGAACAACTGAAAATGGAAGTGAATATGTTACCGTGAAAGTCCGAAAACCGGTGATTGTCAGGATATGCCAGTGAATGTCAACATTCACCAAGTTACTTGGCGTATGTCCGATATATTCATCAAATATCATTATTTCTAACTGTCACCGGCGAATGTCAACATTCATCATACACTCATGGTGTATGTTCAAAAGATTTTTTTCATAAAAATAAAACAAAATAAAACTTTATAGGTTATTATTTATTTTGATTAAAACATGGAAACAGTTTTCAAATAAACATAAAGAAGCTGTTGAACTTAAAACAAACACAACAAACATAATATTAATATAAAAATAAAATGCATTTTATTTCTTAAACTAAAATTTAAAAAACAAAGTAAATGTATGGCAACCTTATTTATTGCAACAACTTAAGCTACCATGACACTTTGAATTACACAAAAGGCTCTTGTTTTTACAGCTACATTTAGACGTGGAACACTTCTTTTTGCAGTTACAGCGTGTATAGCCTTGCCCTCCACTTTTTGAATTAGCAGAAGCTGCTTCTCTTACCGAAATTTCTTGAGCTGAAATCTCATCCATGGAAATTAACTTTTCTTTGCAAATTGCAAATTGATTACGGGTGAAAAGCTGTTTCAAGGTGCCATTTTTGTTTGCTAATTTATAAAAGTCTGAATCCTCTATTCCAACAACAATGGCTAACACATTTCGGGGATCTGTACGACCACGGTCGACGTCAGGGACTTTAATTCTAACGGTATCACCAATTTGGGCCGCAGGAAACTTTTTTTTTGAAGTTCGCAACATTTTTGTTGCTTGGAGTAGTAGATTTTCTTTTGCAGCTACTCTTTTTAAATTAATAAGCTCATGCTGCCTAGTCAGCACTTGAGATGAAGGCGTAATCGGTTGTAGATCAGTCAGTGTTTGAGTTGAAGAAGTGCTGGGTTGTAGATCAGTCGGCATTTCAGATGAGGATGTGCTGGGTTGCGGATTAGTTAATACATGAGGTGAAGGTGGATTGGTTTCAATGGTATTTTGGTCATCCATGTCACTTACATCTGAAAGATGGTCATCAATATGGTCATTAATTAAATTTTCTTCACAAGTGTTAACGTAAGCTTCTAACTGTTCCTCGGTTTCAATATTTGTAATTTGATCGTTGGGTAGAGATGACGATGCTATGCCTCTTTTTGATTTAACGCCAAACAAAGCTTCATATGGACTCTGGCGTATTCCTTCATGGTAAGTTGTGTTTTTGGCGAATTGTACAAACGACAACCCTTCTGACCATTTATTTGAATCATTATCGTGCATCCACGCAGTTAACATATTCTGTATATCCTGGTTGGCTCTTTCGACTGAGCCTTGTGTTTGGCTGTGACGAGGCTTTCCGTGCACTATTTTAATATCTTTCCACATAGCGCATAGTTCAGATATGACTTGGTTACTGAACTCTCTGCCATTATCCGAATGCAATATAGCGGGAGCACCAAATATTAAAAAAATTTGAAGAAGGTGATATGCTACTTCTTCCGCTCTCTTGGTTTTTAACGGTCGTAACTGGACAAACTTGGTCAAGTGATCTTGGTAAACCATTATAACCATTATAACCATTTGTAATCGCGATCGCTGTGTGATTGCAAGTCTATCAAATCGACTTGAAATCTAGAGTTTAATTCGGAACTCACCATTGGTTTTACAACAATACCTTTTTTAGGCGCACTGTGTTTCATTTGACATTGTTTACACAAATTTAAATAGAGCATTACGACTTCATAAGTAATATTTTTGTATTTAACTTGCAATTCTTTAAGCATTCGTGTTCTTCCTCCATGGCCTGTTCGTATGTGAGTTTCGGAAAGTATATTAAACAACTCTTCGTTTGTAACATAATACTGGATATTCGTTTCTCCTGGTTTTAATGGCACAATTAACTTTTGTTCGTCACTAACTTTGAAAATGTCAAAACGTTTTAAACGTCTGTAGTCCAAAGGAGTACTGCACTTACTTTTAGCAGAAATTACTTCAGAAACGATTTTAGAGTACCTTTCTTGAGAAAAATAAAAACAATTGTCTTCTCGTTTACTTCTTATTAGGGTATTTAACTTTTCAAGAAATTGATCACTATTTACTGCAATAGCCATCGCGTACAAATTATATTACCGCTCTCAATGAAAATTTTAGTAAGACTGGCGACATGCCCACACGAAAGCGAAGCGAAGAAACCACACAAAAGCCTGTTAGGACCTGTCGTTTTCGACATCGACCGAAGCTTATGTGTGTTTGTCGACATACACCGGTGAAGGACCGAATTTATAATAAAACCAATAATTGTTCGGTCTTTCACCAATTCATTTGGTGTCTGTCGACATTAACCGGCGTATGTCAACAATCACTAATTTCGGTCTTTCACGGTAACAAATACACTACACAAACAATTAAATGTTCTTGAATTCTACTCCAGACTAAACTGTGTAGTATTCTACGGAATAAACGAGGAAGAAAATGAAGATCAAGTGAAGGTTGAAAGTACTGTTTTAGACATCATCAAAACAAAAATGCTGATACCAATAGAAAAAGAAGATATCGAAATGACTCGTAGAATAGGGCTTAACAAGAACGGTAAAATACCGGTACTTCTGAAACTTCTAAGTTACAAGGTAAGAGAAAACATACTCAGAAATGGCAAGAAATTGATAAATACCAATCATTCAGTGACATCTTTCCTCTCCCAGAGTGACTTGGAAAACAAGAAAAAATTACGCCTTACCAAATTTTAGCCCAACAGCAAGGAAAAAAATCTTTTATCAAAAGTGACAAACTTATTATAAATGGTAAACACCACAACATTGAAGACTGCGAGAAGCTTTTTGGGAAAACGATACCTCTGGAAACTGATGTGAATGCTCAAGACAGGGGTAATTTCTCCGGGGCCATCAAGGCCACCATAAAACCAACACGTGACGGAAAATCGTCCAATCAGATAACATCGCGTCCAAACCTGAGAAGCACGTCAAAAAACGACTAGATGGCATAATCACTATTATGCATCAAAACATCCAGAGTATTCGGAATAAAATAGAAGATATCACAACTTTTTTACTGGAATGTGAAGAAAAGGGACAAAGAGTGGACATTTTATGTTTTTCGGAAAGTTGGCTAAAAACTGGTGAAATCGATACATTGAATATTACCAATTACAAATCAGTATCAAATTTCTCTAGATCCATGTACTCACACGGAGGTGAGGCAATTTGAAAACCGAGTGTGTGGAAAAAGACATCGAATTCACAGCTGCGATAGATAAAATAAATAAAATGATCATACTTTCTATATACAGAGCGCCAACTGGTAAGTTGAATGTTTTTTTTGACATACTATATGATCTAATCACCGAATTGAACAAGCAGTTTCTCAATCATAAAATTATAATTAGCGGAGATTTCAATATCGACCTTAAAATTGATAACGATAACAAAAAAGATTTCATGTACCTACTAGGAATATTCAACCTCCGCATAACTATAACCACCCCCACTAGATTAACATTCAATTCAGAGACGATTATAGATAACATAATAACGAATGTCGATGAAGATGAAATTTTGAACATTCAAAATGACTTCAGACCATAACGGTCAGATGATATCGCTAAAAAATAACGCCCTATTATCTATTCAAGAAGCAAGTATACATAAAAGAATATTCAATTTTACAAACGAAAACAAATTCAGAGAATTATTGAATGCCTCTAACTGGGAAGTTCTTTTTGATCTGACTGAAACCAACACAACTTTCGAACAATTTTATGAGACTCTCCTCAGTTGTTTCGAATCAGCTTTCCCCGTGAAAAAAATCAAATGTAGATCCAAACCAAACAATCGCGGGTGGTTAACGAACGGAATCAGAACATCCTGTAAAAATAAGCGTTGCCTCCTTTACCTGAAGAGATTCACGAATAATATAATGTTCTTGAAATACGTAAAAAAGTACTGCAACCTGCTCAAAAATTTGATTAACCAGGCTAAACAACAACAGATTATAGAAATCGTCAACAAGTCTGAATGTAAAATAAGAACCACTTGGGAAATAATTAATGCAAATATAAATAAAAAAAATTATTCAATATACCAGTTAATATAAAACTGAAAATAAACAATGAAGTTATAGATGACCCAGAAGATGTCGCAAATTCATTTCTTGATATTTTCCTAAATGTTGTAACCACACTGGATATAAAATCTAATAACACTAAATCCCACTACGATTACTTGAAAAATGTGAAAATTTCTCATCCAGATTCTCTCTTTTTTAAACCAGTAACTGAATCAGACATAGAAATAACATTAAAACAACTAAAGAATAAAAAGTCTACCGGCCATGATAACATTCCAATCACAATTATAAAAAAAAATGCTGACATCCTTAAAAGACCATTAACATACCTTGTTTACTTATCTTTAAAATCTGGTGTATTCCCAAACATTTAAAAAAAGGCAGTAATAAATCCACTGTTCAAAAAAGGTGATAAAGAACAACCAACAAATTACCGTCCCATATCACTGCTGCCATCTCCTTCTAAAATTCTGGAAAGTGTTGTGAAAGAACAAACAATTAGCTTCCTAGATAAACACGACATTCTCACGAAATCGCAATACGGGTTCAGAAAAAATATGAACACTTCGGATGCTACATACGATCTCATAAACAAACTTAACTTCAAAATTGAAAATAAACAAATTCCACTAGTTACATTTTGCGATCTATCTAAAGCGTTTGACTGTGTTGATCACTCTATTTTATTACAGAAATTGGAATTCTATGGCATACGAGGGATTGCGTACAACTGGTTCGAATCATATCTATCTGAGCGCGAAATCTTTATTCGAATAACACGTAATCGAAATTCACAAATAAAACAATATCACTATAATAACGGTAAACTTAAATATGGTGTTCCCCAGGGATCAATTATTGGTCCGATATTATTCTAGATTTACATTAATGACTTAGTGGCTAATTGTCCGTCTGTAGAATTCTGCGTATTTGCTGACGATACGAGTATAATAGACTCAAGCGATAACATTGAAGATTTGTCGGTATCGTCATCCCAACAGCTAACAGAAATAATGCACTGGTTCTCCTCAAATAAGTTATGTTTTAGTACAGAAAAAACACATAGTATAACATTCCATCCAAATAATGATACAAACCAAATCAATATCGAAACACCTTATGGGGAAATACAGGGGACAACAAATGTAAAATTTCTCGGAACTTACATAGACGAAAAATTGGATTGGAAAGAACATATTCATAACCTAAACAAAAAACTCTGCAGTGCTACATTCGCAATATCTACCATAAGAAAAAACATTGGTAAAGAAACATCAATTACAGTATATTACGCTTATTTCTACAGTCTAGTCCAATATGGTATAGAGTTTTGGGGACATTCAGTAGATATCAACAGCACATTCATAATACAAAAAAGAGCTCTCAGAGCTATTTGTGGAATAAAACGAACCGAATCCTGTAGGAGTCATTTTGAAAATCTGAAAGTAATGACAATTACAAATTTGTATCTTTATCGTCTTTCCTTGTTAGCTTCCAAAAAAAAACATGAACTAGATCAATTCACGGATATCCACAACTATGACACGTGAAACAAAAACAAGTATATACCACCCCAATTCAATTATACAGTGAACAGAAAAGGTCCCTTATATATGGCAATAAAAACATTCAATCACCTTCCGTCCTCAATGACAGGAATAATTTCTCTTAACTTTTTTAAAATTAAGGTCAAAAAATTTTTTCAAACTCACATTTATTACGATACCAGAGAATTCTTCAATGACCACATATAAATCGTTTTATTATAATAACGATCAACATTTTTCTTTCTTTTATTATTAACATTCAATAGTATTATTTCACCAAAAACTAACTATTATTACTAACTGTACTTATTGTGTAATTATATGTGTGTAACAACAACTCAAAATGAACTACACTTCTCAATAGCTCACATGAGCTTCAGCATACATGAAAATCATTCCATTGTTAAAAGTATATTCGAACTGTATTACAACATGTATGTATTCGAGAAATCAATTCTTCTTCTTCTTCTTCTTCTAAGACTGAAACCAAACTATAACGCTCAAGTATCCACTTTTAACCAGATTTAAAGATTTATGAAGTAATAGGAAAAGAGTATCACACGAAAATAGAAATGTTATTTGAGCATTCTACCTAAAATATACTTTTAACATTATAAAGACGCATGTAGGAATTTGCAAGGGTCTTAATTAATTAAATTAGTATAAATCTGACTTAATGATTGAACGTCTGCTCTATGATTTACAGACTTAGATTCACGTTTCATGTGAATCATCTTCATAATAGATCATTTATAATAATTGGTTTCTTCAGTTAAAATATTAACATTCGTCGGGTCGGTATTTTTGTACTGTCCATCATTCCTTGAGAATCAAGAAGGATAAAAATATCCATCAAATAATTACACAATAGTTATGATATTTCCCAATTTTTCCACAAAAATTGTGCGCCATAAGGTAAAGCTGATACTTGCTATAACGTGTCACGTAAAATTATTTGAAATATCTTATTATGTCTTGGCGAATTGCAGGATTCTTTTTTTTTGGTAGATATATTTGATTAAACTATAGTGAGGTAAATGCGCCGAATTGGAAGTACTACTTTCAACATGCCGAACTTTAAAATAAAACTATTGAATACAAATGAACCTCTGAAAATGAAAATTTCGAAATTAAACTTTTTAGTTCGAACCTAAATATGATTAGGAATCCTTTTTTGGATATATATGTTCACTCTGATACCACCTGCTAATTGTACAGTACATCATCACATCTTCGAGCATCGCCCGATTAATTAATCTGAACTAAAGTATTTTCATTGGTAATTCAGAAAATTCTTAATCCATAACTGGCAAACAACATTATTCTCATTCACATTGATATAGAAAAGCTACATTCACATGGAAATCGTAGCGGAAAACTGACTTTTGGTTGCTTCGCCGCCATTTACAACTTGAAATTATTAACTTCTCGGTATTGCAGTAAAAAACATTTGTAATCGAATTGGTGGTTACAATCAAAACAATATTTAGCGGTGGAAGTTTTGGTTTCTGGTACTATACTTATGACCATACATTCCTTTTTGAAAATATTGTTTAGAGATTCCTATCGCAATCGAAACAATTTAATTTATATACTGTGAGGATTTTGAATTATTTATGGAAGAATGCAGTGAGTTTGATACGCAACAAATATTCCTGCAATATTCATGGATTTATTGTTTTCTTCTTCTATCGTAAATTCGGTGACGGGGCCCATTGATAATGGTAAAGAGAGTGTCAAGCTGTACTGTCCAGCTTGCCAATATATCCTTATCATCTACATTTCAAAAACACGCTGTCTGAGGGATGCCAAAGTTGAACATTCCAACAGAAGGGAGAAGCAGTTTCTTCCATCTCTAGACATTCCCCACAAATACGATGCCCATAATATGTAAGTGCCTATTAAGACGACACTGACCCGTGAGGATTCTGGACATCTGTCTGAGGTTCCTCCTGTTAAGAGAAAGGAGTTTCCTTGAGAACCTAGACACAAAGTCTTGGATAAAGGGCTTGACCCACCTCATACCTTGTGACTTCCGCCACAAATCTGACCACTGTAATTATCAATACGATTGACACTTTCCCAAAAGTTCGTAATGTACTTATCACTAAACAATTTTCAATAACAGTTTTAATACTTTACGAATTCCATTTAATGTTCAATAACTATATAGCGGATTCGATTTGATTTACAAACAGTTCCTTCAGGTCCAGGTTAACTTGTTGAATTACAAGTTGTTGCGGGAATTGATCTTTCATAGGGAGGAGTAGGTGTAAATTCGTCTCAGCCGTGAGAAATGAATTCGTGCGTTGTGTAAAGATAACGGATGTCGGACGTCGAGAGGCGTAAAAACGATCGACGACACGTATTTCAAGATGATGAATGACAGTTGGTCGAGTGAGCTTTTAACTTGGACCCAGTTCGCTGTATAATTCGGCGTCTCCTCCGGTTTTTTGCCAATATCTTTGAACTTTACAGTGTTTAGCTGTAGAACACTATTTCATTCTTCTAATCAGATAATCCATTGTACAAAGTTTAATCCAACGAATATTATTCAATTGAACAATAAATTCTGAATAAAACATTCCTCCGACGTTCCAGTTTGTATCAGGTTCAAAGAGTACTCTTATCATGCTCGTAACAATGCCATTGCTAATTCCGCCGTAGTAAATCATGTCTTTCTTACAAATCGTTCATGAAATCACAAAATCGGGAATTTCTCTCTCTCAAAATGCAACATGAAACTTACTTAATGATATTAGAAGCTAAACAAATGTATAAACATAGAGATTATTTATTGATTAATTATTTCAAGTTCTTTAATAAACATCAGGTCAACTCTAGGAACTTGTATTTAAGAGTAATTATTTTGATATTGACTACCTGGAATTATTGGGGTTTATTTTCTGCCAAGAACTACCTGTAATAATTTCATTCATCAGAAACAACATAATAGTCGTTTTGTTGCTGGTTGTGATTGGCCCATTCCCTAATTCGATATTCAAAGTGTTTCGCGTGGCTCGTAATGTTAGCTTTAAGTTCAGTTTACATATTTCTTCCATAATGGCAGCGTCGCATCCGAGAAGATAAGTTATTATTTAAAAGGAAAAAGGGTGATAGTATACAGTAAATTGATATTACAGTCCACAGTCGGTTACATTGTTTATGAGAACGTTCACTTAAAAATTGCCTTGGAATTGAATCAGATTCCACCAAATTGTAACTACACAGCATTCCTTTTGATATCTCATAAGAAGTAATGAAATGCGTGGCGAATGAAATATTCAAATGCATCAGACATACCTACTAATTAACAAGTTCTCTCATGAATATTTCGTTGGTATCAATTAACATTTTGCTGGTAATATGTCTGCTCGAGGCTTATCGAAGGCGGAGAGAAATTACTTTTGATATTGTAAGCTAACTAGTGATTTTGTAATGCTTTTGTATTGTATCCTTAAAGTATATCAATTTGATAAAATTACTTGGGATTTTAGTACTATCTGTGAAATGCCGTAAAACAAATCATTCTCCATTTGTTTTAGCCAGCACTGGCCTCCGTTCTGCTTTGTCCCCAGGCGCCTCTTATATCAGTGAGACCGAACTCTATAGGCGTACTTTTAGCTCGCATATAACAACTGTCTGGATTGTTTACACGTTCCAAAACTAATACCGCTGGTGGAAAGTTCGTTATTAGTCTTGAGTCTATAAGAAAACCAGGATTTGAGAGTGGAATTTGCAACAAACTTGGGGATATATCTATACACTTAACTTTGGGTATTTTTCCATGTGAATTTGGTATTCATATTCTATAATTACCCAACGCCACTTTCTGAACACATTGCTTGCAATTATTATAGTATCTGAAACCACATAAGGGAATTTAACACCACGAGGGGAATGAGAAAATTGATAAACCTCAAGGGTATAATTTATTTCCTTTGTGAACTTCATAAAGTTCTGAAATGCCGAAATCATAGATATAGGTAATATATATTATTAAAGTACTTCTGACTCACGGAGATCTGGTAGTCCTAGCTAATTAACATATTGAAATATATCCATTGAAAATTACTCTCACAATTTTAATGTAACCGGCGAAGTGTATTCGAAAAGTTTCAAATTACCATATCGATGAATTTATGTACATTTACATGCAGGGCCTCGGGGCCTATAACGGATTTTTTGGGCCCCTCTCCTAATCTAACGAAGACGATTTTATGATTTTTTTTAATACTATGACTACACGAGAGATCTTTGCCAGATCTCCATTAATTGCGTCAACCTGTCTCTGTATCGCTCCTCTGGCTTCATTGGATGGTATAGGGGCTCTAGATGAGAAGGCGGTGGGAACTGTACCATCATCTGCAAAGCTGTGTCATTTATATGGAGCAGAAACAAAGTTGGTGCCAAGACAGACTCCTGTATCGGGGATACTCCGTCAAACACCATATGGAATGATCTATCTGAGAGAAAACTCGATAGTAAGCGAGAAAATTGAGGCGGCAAATGCTTTGGAGATATCTAATGATACAGCTAGATATTCTTCATGCTTTTCAATACATTTCTGCCATACATGAGTTACGTAGGCAAGCAGGTCTCCTGTTGATCTCTGCCGACGAAAGCCATATTGCCGGTTATTCACGATTTTGGAGCTCTCTAGGTGTTAGATGAGCTCAATGTTGATTCCTTTATCCACCACTTTAGAGTTCACATATAATAGTGCAATAGGTCTATAATTATTAAAAATGGTCTTCTTTCCTTTTTTTTTTCGATTGGTTGAACTGTAGCTGTCTTCCAGCTGGAGAGAAATACACCAAGTCCGGTCCAAGTCGGATTAAGTTAGTCTTTAAGCAGCTGAGATAGAATTTTCGAAACTCAATACCAAACAGGGATTGGGATTCGATATATTTTGACGTTTGTCAATTATCACAGTTCAGACTGTCTATGCTATGACAGAAAACACATAACCCATCAACAAGAAAAGAAACGTTTACACGGCAGTCAGCTGATACATTGACGGTCATATAATGTCTGTGACAGACCATTCCATAACGTAGATATTCCTGTACATTTTTCACGCCTTCGCAGCCGACGCTTTCTTCTGTTCTAAATTCCGTTCCTTTCTGACAAAGTCTGCAAATTATATTTATTTTCGATTAAATGGTTCCAAACATGTAATCAGTTTTATGTAAATTATTGGATCTACAATGTTCTTTAAATCTAATTTCTATCGATCTACCTGATTGGCCTCTATAGAAGCGTTAAATATCTCAGAAAGTGGGCCTACAATATAAGGGTATATAAGGTTCAATATTCTACTTCTTCTGTATAATTTTATCTATGAAACTGGTATCAATACCATTATTGAATGTTTTTATCTTATGCAATTCCAATGAAAAATTTGTATCTGATAGAGGCACTGAAAAAACAACAACTTTGAAGCCTATTATATTTGAATTCTCGTAAAAATATCATAGAACCTTGTGAAATTAATTTACCTCAGAATTTCCGGACTTCCGGTACAGTTAGTAGTTCTCCTTTGATGCGAAATCCAACTGGAAACGAAGATAGTTTTTAAGCTATTGCATATAGCTTTTATCGCGGGCTTTGAGCCCGTAACGAAAAATAATGTAAGACCTAAACACCTAACATGTGTCAAATTAATTAATTAATTTGAAGTTTCTAAAAGTGAGAAATTTCGCTATTTTATACGAATGTTATAACACTCTAGCGCTTTAGACTCCTGGATTTTCACGTGGCCTATCGAAATTAGAAGGTTCGAATTATCTAAAAACATAATTGCATGAACTCCAGACGTCCTCTGTAATTAGCTACGAACGAAATCATTTTGACATATGCCTCTAGGGGCTCGCTAGGCGTCAGTTAGAGTTTATACGTTAGACGCGCGTAGCAGAGACCTGAGAGTACCTGTTTCTATTAAGCTATTGCATATATTGCATATAGCTTCTATCGCGGGCTTTGAGCGCGGCGACCGAATCAAGAAATTCCGTGACGGAAAATAACAGGAACTCGTTTATGTTGCGCTCTCTCGGGTGACTAATATTGAAAAATTGTATATCACGACAAAAAACGATAATTCTACATTCAAGTTTTATAATAATCGAAGGCAAGCTGCATCGACTGCATCTTTGTTGCAAAAATTCAAAAGACTGCCTTTAAATAGTGTTCAGACGACAGCTCAAAGTGTCTTAGATTTCATTAGTAATAGAAATGGCATTTCAATAATGACTTTCAATTGCCAAAGTCTAAATAGTCACAAATACGATTTACAAGATTCAGTTACGAGACAAACAAATGTGTTACTTCTTACCGAAACTTGCATGGCGCATGATAATCCGATTGAAATACCTAATTTCAATTGTATTGTTCAATTCAAACGAGATACTGTTCCAAAAGGTGTGGTAGCTATTTACCAAAACAATAATAATGTTACTAATATTATGACTCCGAATATTGAAATACATATTGCACACGTTAGCGATGTTAATGTTAGGCGCTCATTTTTTGGAGATATTTGTGCGTGCTTATGCAAACTTATAAATGGCCTACACATAGTCATGGTAACAATTTACATTTCTCCGAATCCAAAATTGGACGAGGTAGAGCATTTTATTCATCGCACTTTACTGGAGTACACTGAAGAAGGGTCGAAAATACTTGGTACAAATGGTAATAAATTTCCACTTATCTTGGCTGGCGATTTCAACATCAACTTCGCTGATAAAGAATCAGAGCGGTTGACAACTTTTCTTTCGGAAAAATTGAATTTGAAAATGAATAATGATCCACAAGAATCCACAACAAAATATGGGACCACCATTGACGCGGTATTTTCCAGATATCTAGAGGATATCAAGTCTCAAACCTATGTCTCTTATTTCAGTTATTCAGTTACCATAGACCTATAGTTTCAATGATAACAAATTCCTGAATAACCTACATGTATTGTAAGATAATAAAAATATTTTAAACGATATTAACTTCTCATTTATTCAATAAAAGAAAAAAATTTGTTTTCTTATCGGTCACCACGCTCAAAAGTAACTTGAATTAATATCAAAGAAAAAACTTGAATTAAAATATCAAAGAAAAAAAAAATACTGCATAAATTTAAAAAAATAAATAACTGTAATTGCATAAGTTGAGAAAAAATGCTATGCAATAGCTTTACCGCGGCAGTCCCCGAGTGCCACACGTATCTTTTTGATTATGTTTTTTCGCTATATGATCCTATGGTGTAGATGACAGACGGAAACACGGTCGTAACCACAGATGGCGTAGTAACCGCGAGTTCCTGTGCCAAGTTCTTTAGATGAACTTCGTGTGAAATAGGGACCAATTTAAAAAAATATTAAAATCACGCGCGCTGCCTACGAATTCCAAAATGTCTAAGGCACGATTATGTTCCTTATCTCCTTCGGCTTATTTTACACTTACTGAGATACATACATTCGATAGGTTCCAACGAGGTAGAAAAGTATAACCAGATGTTTTTATTCGAGCCAAATTGGCATGTTCGAATGGAGAGTCATTCAACAATAAAAAAAGGCTTATGACAATGCGTTCATCGAACATAGACATGCAATTATTATTCTTCCTTAGGAAAATGACACAATCGTATTCCAAACATCAATACACGTTCCGTTGCCTAAAATCTATATAAATATTATTTCAGCGGTATCTACAATTTTGGATTCATTAGATGACATTCAGTGCCTTCAGGAGTCACATCCACAAGAAAGGGCCCATCTGATGGCGCTCTTAGAAGACACACATCTACATATGCTCTTAGAGGTGAGTACACATTTTTGTGGAGTTAATTGAAAGGGAGGTACGAAAGTCTGTATATAGAGTGTTTATCAAGTACTTATACAAACTTTAAAGATAGAATGCTTGACCAATTTTAAGATAAAAAGTTTATATAAACATGGGCCCGTAACGACTTAGTTCTAGAGATAGTTCAAAAAAAATTTTTATCTCATTTTTTGATTATATTTTTGTTGAATAACATGGCAATTTGATGAAATTCAGGATTCTGTGAGTATTAATGATGAGAGAAACTCAAATAATTACTTGATTTTGGGTTTAATGTTAGAGGGCGCCACATACAGTGTTGTACCTAGATTGAAATAACGATAACTTTTTTCTGTCACACTGTATGTAATTTTTGACGTAACAGACTTATTATCCATTTAATTTTACATAGAAAAGGTACTCTTAGTATTTGTCGCTGATAGCAGCCGTTTTGGAATATATACCCTACCCAAATGGCATTTAATTTCAATTTCCTCTGATGATGGATGGCTACTTGGTAGAGGAAAGGTCCCCAATACTTTAACACTATTTTTAGTGGACGGTGTGTGCACTCTTTTATAGTTTGTTATATCATTTTATTGTTGATTGAAGACGGATTAAATAATAAACAGAATTATTACAATATCCGTCACAGTTTTATACTAATTGCTTGAGACAGTTTCCCAAATATGTTCCGCTATAATAAATGAATTAGAATCAGACGTTCAGGAAACTACAGATATTAAGGTTTTCTTCGGAAATGAATTATTACAGGAAGTTATCTCGTTACAGTTGTTCGATCGGATAACAAGTAAAGTAGTGACACCTGTTCGCGCGCCACCGAGTGACGCCGTACAGAGAGCGCGTGACGCTGCGGATGCACTTCGAGAAATGGAATATCGTTGCGATACCGACCATAGGGATCTGCAGGAGCTGAGGGACCTTTTGTGCCGGCCACATTTTAAGGTAGGAATCATTCAATGCATGTGATAATCTATAAAACATAATAATAAGAATTTAGCTTGGTTTTTACTAAAACTTTATTGGATTTATATGCCAAATTAAAACCACTGATGATCAGCATCGAAACTGCAGTCGCAATAATTATTATCAATTCAATAAAGTGATATTATTCTAATAATCAATATTTACTAATAAGCTAAAAGTGTGGATACACTATAACTAATGAGTACGAAATAATCACACTTATCCACTAAAAGTACTATTTAATAGTATTTTTCGTGGATAAGGGTGATTGGGTTCGTACTTATTACTAGTCCAGTCGAATCGGAAAAATTCTTCTTGCATGATGTTTTAGGAACCATGAAGGTCATTCGTGACTACTGGAGGATTAAGGATTAAAAGACAACAATTTTGCAATGGGGTGTAATCATTTCAACTGCATCCCCAGAGACTTGAGTTTTTCCAATAGCTGAAATAAGTTCTATAACGACTTACCAGTTTCGATGCCTTTCCTCTTGTCTCTGAAATAAAATAAGTACAACAATTTATTCTTCATTGTATTATTGTGACTTACACATTACCTCAGCCTTTTTTAAGTTTAAGTCCTAATGATGCATTTGAAATGTTTCCAATGTCCTTTCTTCCTGTCAGTTTGGAAGAAATACAAAATGAAAAAATGGTGCCCATTAGTTTACAGTTGAAACAGTGAAAATTTTGATAAAAATAATCCTTTTCTCATCTTGTTGTTGCAACTTTAAGTATTTATGAAATACACACGACTTCCCGAATAAAGATAATTGTATGGGTCAAAGATACACTCCACACACAATAATGTGTTACAATTTCGATTACTCGTGTTTCTGTTTGTTTCGGCGACGTGGGCATTTTTAATTGAAATTAGTGCGACAAGGACGCTTTGTGCTTGATACAATTAGTTTTAGAAACCCCGTCTTAGACATTGACACGTCTTCTGATGATGGTCGTGAGACCAAAACGTACGTAAAGGTGAAGATAATAAAGGATATGTGTGAGTGTGACCTATTTCCCGAGAATTTATATATAATTCACACCTGGGTCAAGAATCATTATTAACACACAATAAAATGGTTAAAAAAACATGGTTGAAATTTCGCGTGTAAAAAAGCAATATTTCTGACAAGATTTTGTATTAACGCGAAAGCATATTGTCATGTTGGCTTCAAAATGGCGGATTAGTACTCTCCTATATAGAGCCTTAGTAATACTACTTACCCATAGTTGTTATTTAAATCAAATTACTGATCCAAAAATGTCTAAAACAACAATCCTAAATCATCAAAATGCAGCAACGCAATGTGAATCATTTATTTGAGGTTAGGCGATGGATATTGAGCACGGTCGTATAGACGACCGTGATATTGAGTAAATCAATTAATAAAGCATCGAAAACATAGATTTCAAATGAAACATAGATGGCTCACGGAATGCAGAATTAAGAGGTAATTAATAACCAATCGACCGATAACATAAATTCAGTTTAAAGCAGTGGCGGCTCCTCGAAGGAGGCTAAGGAGGCTCAGCCTCCTCACCAATTTATCTTAATGATCATTCTCCATTTTATTTCCTGTTTCTCTGATAATTTTTAAAATTTTACAATTAATTCCCCATTCTCAGTAGTTATTTTTAATCTGGCAACAGTGCCCTGAAGCTAGACTCTCTATAATATCTCAAACGCTGAGCATGTGTTGTTCAACGCAGTTGCCGTTTTTCCGACCAGTCTGAACGCCAACTGGGTAAATCAGCGAAAATGGCAACACCCTCTGGAGGCTAGCCTGCGGCAGCCGCTAGCAATCTATGAAATACGAGACGTGCGTTCTGCCGACTGCTGAGTAGGTCAGTCAGTGCTTGTTTATGTGTTGTCACGCCATGAGAAGTAAGGTTAGATTGTTGTCTGTTGTAAATTTAAAATGAGTGTTAGTGAGTTAGTTGCTGCCTTTTAGAAAAACCAATTTAGTGAATTAACATATGATAAAAGTGTTTCTTTTAAATAAACGGCCTTTACCGGATTTGAAAGGATTAGTAATGTCAGGTAACTATCAAAATCGATCATTTAATACTGATAGTAGTATTGACGAGAAGAAGTTTTAAAAAAAATCATTGATTTCCCTGTAATGTAATCCATAAAAATAAAGACAAATTAATTGAAACATTTGATTTTGTATTAAACAGTGATGACTTTTCAACAGATCAGGTTTCATTAAATGCTGCTGTTTAAAATCTTATTCAGAAAATAAAGAATTTTTGTTTTTTCTTGATAATTTTAAATTAATATTTGAACAAGCTGATCTTATTTTTCAAATTTTACAACATAAATTCACTGATATAATTTATTCAAGAGATCGTTTGAAACATCTCATTGGAAAAATTTCAAGTTTCCGTAATACAGAATTTCATTTTAATATTTTATTTGAAAATTTTTCAACTGATGAGGCTCCTCCCGCGAAAAGAAGGAAAACATATAATTTGGTAGACAAGAAACTACATTATAAACAACTTTTTTATGAAATCTTAGATACTATTAAAGGTCAAATTGAGATTCGATTTTCCGATTTACATGAATTGAAAGTTTTTTGACTTGACGAATAGAAGATTTTTCGAATCTTTTTCAAAAGAGTTCTCCAATACACTTTAAGATAAAATATAAATTTTTTGATAAAATAGCACGGCACAATGAATTATGCGTTATATACTCGGATAAAGATATTTTAGGCCAGTATGACAGTCACGTCGATATGATAAAATATATGATATACAATGATTTGCAACAAGTTTTACCTCAGTTTTATAAACTACTTTGTTTGACAGTTACCATTTCTGTCACGTCGGCATCGGTGGAGAGATCACTTTCTACTCTCAAACGAATTAAAACTTACATGCCAAATACAATGGGCAAAAATCGTTTATACAATGTTAGTTTAATATCTATTGAAAAAGATTTAGTAAAACACTCAAAACAAAATGATATATTTTTTGATAATATTATTGATCATTTTTCGCAAACTAAAGACCGTAGAATTCCGTTAATATATAAAAAAAGTTAATAAAATTAATAAAAAAAAAGAAATATGAAAAATTCCAAAAAAAGAAAAAATATTAAAAACCAAAAAAAATAAAAGACAAAAAACGAACAAAAATTTTTTTTGGCAAGAGTTGGTTCTTGCTGGGTAACAATTTATTTTGTCACTGAAGTAGCTGGTACGGTCGCTGTGCAAAGGTTAAAAGGCTGTGAATAGAGTATATTTTTACAAAAACGTTTTATGTCCAGCCTCCTCTCTCAAAAATTCACGAGCCGCCACTGATTTAAAGAGTATCATGCCTAACGCAATGAAGAGGTGACTTCACCATTGAATATAGAAACAGAGGAAGGAGCATATACATATTTATATTGGTAAGGAAGGCGACAGAGGTCGCCATATCAGTAGACCATTAATTAGTTATTTGACAGCTGTACTAGAAGTTAGCTATTGTTTTCTCTTGTTTATCTGCCAAAAGTGTGAAACACTAGAATTTGGCAACTGTCTTCTAGAAACTTTTCAATGAATGAAAATGACGCGTTATCGATTTTCTTTGAATAAGAATCAAATAATTATATGACAGCAATTTAGTCTTCCATAGGCTAATATGTACTGGTTTTAAACTACTTATTTTGTGAGCCCTCCCTTCTTAACAACAGGCTGTGTTGGGTAGTGGCTAGGATGTCAGATGTGATATGAGGGTGTACAGTTTTACAGGCGTCATATTTACCGTACCTGCTTTGTACAACATCTGTGAACGATAAGAAATACGATTTGTTTTCATTACCCATGCAAGATAACAACATGGGCATAACATAAATAAAGTATTCTTCAGAAAACATATTCTCTCGTTGAATACAGCATTCAGCAAGTTGGAAAATGTTCTTTCAGAAGTTTAACGCTCATTTTTGATTAAATGTTCGTTCTTTCCTACAACTGATTCCATAAAGTTGCAATTCTTTTCAATATTCCCTGTAGATGCATTAATGTTGTTCCAAGCAGGGAAAATCTGTGGCACGAAATTTATAAGCTTCCTCGAAAATATCGCAACCAATTAGTAACAATTAATAAATATTTACTTTTACTGTTTTACCTAATTGATATACACAAAAGTTGAATCAAGTGTGCGAACTAACCCTTATGAATGATTAAAACGCGGAAAGTGGATGGTTTCTCTGATGCAGAAATAATACAGTTGAACATGGATATTTTGATCCGAACTTGTTTAATATTTAAAACACATACACAATCCAGAAGTTGTGAATACGCAATTTTCAGAATAAGAAATCTGCCGGGCTCTACCTATAATTTTGGTAAAGTAATACTGGAATTTCAGTTTTCTACTTATCTTTTTAGTATAAACATCCCAGTACAAGTGCTATATAACCTGTGCCACATCTGTACGAGGCCAAGGTGAAAAGTCCCTGGAAAATGAAACAAGAAATGATTTATTCGGTCAAAACTTATTTTATTTCTCAACATAATCTCTTTGTAGCATTCCTTCAAAATAGGCGTTTGTTTCAACGTAGACCTCATCGTTGGGGCCAAATTTCTATCCGCCAAGCCATTTCTCCAAGTTTAGAAATAGATAAAATCGCGGGGGGCTTAATCTAGAAAATATGGTGGATGACGAACCAATTCGTAGCGCAATTCATGTAATTTTCCAATTGCCACTGCGGACATGTGTACCGGTGCGCTGTCTAAGTGGAAGAGCACTTTTTCCTTTGCCAAATGCGGCCGTTTTGGCTTCAAATCCGCGTCGAATCGATCCAACAGCTCTGCATAATACAGGGTGTTCCATCTCAGACGAGCCACCCCGTATATTTCTTATTCCATAGTGAGTGGAAAAATCTCCCGAAACACGTCGAATGATTTTGTTTGGGGGACATCTTTTGACGTATATTCGAGATTCGAGGCTTGAACGAGCAACCCCCTAATAGGATGCGCTTCAACCCCTCAAAATTGAATAGGGGAGAGGGGTTGAGTGATACGTCATTTGAAAGGTCTTGGAAGCCTCTTTACAACGGTGTATGAAAAACGTAAATTTGATGAACCGTTTTCGCCAAAAATTAATTTTGTTGCTCGAATGTGCCACCTTGAATATTTTGGTTATTTGTACAATGTACAAGCTCATTTTTATTAAGCCTTTTTTACAAACTTAAACAATCTTCGAAAAATCACATTCGTAAAAAAATTGAATTGTGTTGTCATGCTTACAATGAAAAAAATTAAATCTGCGTGTTTAAATCAAATGTTCAAATTGTCCTCCATTGACTTCCATACAATAATACAATCTTGACTGAAAACCGTCTCTAACATGGTTGAGCATAATTGGAGTTATTTGACGACACTCATTTACAATTCGTTGGCGTAGTTCGTCCAAATTTTCAGGCTGAGTCACAAAAATCTTGGACTTAAGATATTCCCACAAGAAGAAGTCCAGGGGGTTCAGGTCAGGAGATCGGGCAGGCCACTCCATAGAACCTCTTCTTCCAATCCAACGACCGGGGTATTGCAAATTGAGGTATTGGCGAACTGCTGCGGCGTAGTGAGTTATTAACGGATCAATCGCATTTTCCAACATTTCAAGATAAATTTCGCCATTTAAATTACCAGGAATAAGCATAGGTCCAATTAATTGGTCTCCCAAAATTCCTACCCAAACGTTTGTAAGCATGACAATACAATTCAATTTTTTTACGAATGTGATTTTTTGAAGATTGTTCAAGTTTGTAAAAAAGGCTTAATAAAAATGTGCTTGTACATTGTACAAATAACCAAAATATTCAAGGTGGCGCATTCGAGCATCAAAATTAATTTTTGGCGAAAACGGTTCATCAAATTTACGTTTTTCATACACCGTTGTAAAGAGGCTTCCAAGACCTTTCAAATGACGTATCACTCAACCCATCTCCCCTATTCAATTTTGAGGGTTTGAAGCGCCCCCTATTAGAGGGTTGCTCGTTCAAGCCTCAAATATACGTCAAAAGATGTATCCCAAATAAAATCATTCGACGTGTTTCGGGAGATTTTTCCACTCACTATGGGATAAGAAATATACGGGGTGGCTCGTCTGAGATGGAACACCTTGTATACGCCCTTTCAAGGTAATCGATATGGATGATAATGTGTGCATTCCAAAAAACTGTCGCCATGACTTTGTTGGCCGATAAACCCACTTTGGTCTTTTTCGGCTTCGATTTGTCAGGAAAGTCCATTGTTTCGACTGTTCTTCGGCTTTTGGTGTGTTGTGATGTCCAAAGTTACGAAACTGTGCAAAAAGTCCTTCATATCGCTCTTGAACATCGCCAAACACTCCTTTAAAGTTATCACACGGTCGCGTTTATTATCAACAGAGAGCAAATGCTGCACCCACCTGGCAGATGACGTTCTCATATTCAAAAATGTACGCAAAATGTTCCGTACCCCTTCGGTTGAGATGCCTATAGCCTCAGCAATCTCGTGCACTTTAACTCGCCGATCGTCCTATATCATACCATGTAACCGCAATTGGACGACCGGAAATCAGTGAACCACTTGTGAATCGTTTCAATCGACGAAAAATTCACTTTTTTCTATGTTTACAAAAATCTTCAAGGCTGCTTGCTTTCGATGGGTGTCAGAACAGAACTGAATGACATATCAGTCTGAAATTTTTGAAGCGTTCTACTTAAAGATGGTACAGATGTCCAAATATTCGTCTATCGTGAAGTGCCTGCCCCGGGGGTTCAACCGCACGGCCCCCATGGGCGAGGGATTGGGGTTACGCCGAATCAGCATGGTAGGTTGACACCTACCTGCCAATATGTCCGGGAAATAAATTCCTCGAACCCCACTGGTAAGAGCGGGACTCTATCCTAGTCCTTACTGACTCTGCAGTGTCAGTGCCCGATTGAGAACGCAGCTCATCCGTCGAAGGATTGTAACAAGTTACTCTCCAACACTCGCTAGCCAGCATGCGGTTTCCAACCACTACCCGGCAGAGACCAACGCCTTAATGGGAGAGGAGACAGTCTTTGAACCGTCTGGGCCCCTCTCCCCCTACCTACTCGTTTTCAGTGTTCAAGCTTTTGTTAGACGAGTAGCCGTCGCCTTTAATCATCGGCCTACCATATATCTTGTCACGGCCGCGAATCCATTACCTAGACCTATAGGATAGACAGATACAGACACCGGACTTTAGGGGTAAAGTCATGTGGTGCAACAATTACCCACGCAGAAGCAGCATTTGTATTCGCTCTCGGCGGAACTACTTTAGGCGGACCCACTAGGGGCGCTTGCTTGCTACATTTATATTATTGCCCCTTCTGGGCTATAGTCAACTCCACCTCCTCGTGTTACCTGTTTTACCAGGAACATTTAACGAGTCACCGTTCGACTTCGTTCAAATAGCCTACCACATATGTCTACCAAGCCCGTCAATCCATTACGATCATAGAGCTCCTCCAGACGTCTGGGATAGAAAGGATATCATGGTTTTAGTGGTGAACTGTATGTGGTGCACAGTTCACCGGATCTTTTGCATTGACAACTATTAGTTTCACCCGGCGTTGGAAGGTTTCTTATTTCGAGACCCGCGAAAAGGACGTTGCTTGCTGAATCTACTCCCTGAGTCAATCCGGACCATATAGTTCTCTCTCGAGTAAAGATGGTACATCACAAATATCACATGTGATTTTCGATCTGTTTTATTCTTCAGGGACTTTTCACCTTGCCTCAGTACGTGCCGAGCCGGTTGCATAAAAATATAATACACTAATGCTTGACATTATAGTTTCATTACGTGATTTAGAGTGTAAAGCTGCCGAAAATCTACGAGAAACAAAAGGGATTCTTTCCCAAGTTCACAAATTTTACCACTTTTCGATATAAAACTAGCATTTGCATCTCATATTGAATTATAGCACCCAGTTTTCACGAAATCCTCAACTTCGTCTTCCCCAATTGCTGAATAGTGAGAAAATATTAAAAATATTCAAAACTAGAATCACAAAATGATGCGATCAATGTTGCCTAGAGTTGACAGCCGGGTCTCATCCTTGTTAGCCAGAGGTAGTTGGTTAAGAATCATTTCTATGTTAGGATAATTAGTGGGATCTAAGTGAAATAATTATTAATACATAGCAAATGTGGATTTTAACCTGTAAAAGGGGACGAATATAAAATGACGTGTATCCTAAAAGCACAATAATGTTGAGTAATTTAAATACATATTTCGTCAATTAATTCACCATCTGCGGTAGATCTGAAACAAACTAAAGAGAGATTAGTGACTTCGTAATATCTATTGGATATTCTCTTTTCGCGTATCCTGATCGTTTCATCCAGACTAAGCAAACTGTATCGTAGGTACCGTGCGCCTTCTGAATACAAAGATGTTGTTTGCTCTAAATAAATGTTTTATTCTGATGGCGTAATACTGGAAAACAATTCCTATATCGTCAGTTAAGTAAGTTATTGATCATTGAAAACTATTTTGGTCCCCCTCCGGGCGATGTAACAAGGGTTATTTCATAAGCTATAATTTTGAAAGTACCTACTTGAAGTTTAATAAAATGATAGAACATCCATAAAGAAATTGAATAGGATACATTGTTCCTTTGAATATTATCCGGACATAAGGTCAAAAGTAACTCTTCGAAAAATGGATTTAATGTTATTTTTGAGTCAATACTGAGTCTTGGCAAAGATACGGGTAGGAAGTTATAAATCTATAAGTTAAGAAAGACTAGTAGGTGAGACAAATTAACACAAGAAAGGCCACAACTTCTTAATTCCGTCCGGATGAATGACTTGAGATTCGGTTTTTTGCATTTAGAAAAATTGTCCACCTCGTTTCTATAGGAAAAGTGAGTGATTGCATCGGTGCACTGAAAAATGCATTTTTGAGTGCATTTTGTAAAAAAAAATTATTACTTGGTAAATAATCGACAAAATGATCAAAACTTTATCACTCTGGGGTTTTTGAGGTCGTTGATTACGATTATGATGGTCAAAAAGTTCGCCGATGCACCTGGGGGACCAGGGCGTCCTGGCGGGGGCTCATCTTCGAGAATTACGTTTCAATTTCGTTCAAAGTGCATGAAAGATCATTACTCGGGGGGTTTTTGAGGTCGCGGATCACGAATATGATGGTCACAAAGTCCACCGACTCAACTGAAGGACGAGGTGCTGCTTTAGATAGATCAGGTTCCAGAATTCTGTCTTGATTATTCTTAAAATGCATGAAGCTGAATTGTAGAGTTTCAAAAAAAAATCTTTGCCGTAAATGGAGAGACGAATTGGGAAAGGTAATAAATGAATTAGAAAATACATAAAAAAGTTTGATATATTATTGAAATTGATTTTTTGCACTTAAACAGAAAATTTTCAAATTTCTTACATATTGATACAGTACCTTCTTGTTCCACGGTCACTGCAGCCGCTTCCATTGCCGACAGCGTTTGTCCTAGGACGCCGCAGAATCGTGTCTGCCTCCACTCAACACGTATATTATCACTATCATTATTATTATTAGACCTTAAAACATCTGGCCCAAGGATACCTGTATATATGTGCCAGCGTGTGCGATTGTGGCGCCATCTGTTTTATTTTCCAGGGACTTTTCACATTGCCATCGTATCTGTAGTAAAGCAAAGTAGTACAAAGTAGTACAAAGATGTTTTAAGTGAACTCGTTTCTTGATTAAATTAATTAACTTAAATTCATAAATTAATTCAAATATAAATTTAAAAATTCTTTTTTTTCTTTAATCTTATATCTTTTTTGTTCATTTTGAACATTTCAACTATTGTAAAATTTTCCATGTGCTATTTCAATTATATGTATCTCACTGAAAATTTTATTTATTATATTTGACGTGTTATTCACTGTCTGGTAAACATTATAAATGGAACAAATAAATAATATCTATCTATCTATCTGTAAATGTATGGAGTAACCCTTTCCATGGGAAGGTAACCAAGTAAATAGTTCAATGTTTAATATTATATACCTATGTATATATTTTAACGTCTCATAGATTCTCATCCGATTGGGAACAAACCAATAGAAATCTCGCATCCAAAGACTACGCTCTAATCACCCACTTTCATTTGTACTAGGTACCTGCACAATTTTCAAACTCGGTCAGCTTCATAGTTTCGGAGATTTTGTGATGAGTAAGTGAGTCAGTATATTTGACTCTTATATAATGTAAATTATAATCGAGATAAAGTAAATTCGAAATTTCACTACTGTTCAGTATCGTCTTTACTTTCCCGAAACTGTATCGCACAACACAATGCCATTTAATACAATAATCTGTATGACAATTATATTTTCCGTTGACTTTTCACGTACGCCGGTAATAATTAAAAAGGGTTGACGCTATAATTCAGTTGATATTCGGAACATAATGGGAACCGGCAACTGTAAATAAGCCGCAGGTTTTATGTAATATTCCGGACTTGGTAATCATGAAATATAACCCAATTAATTAACGGTAAATAGGATTCATTCTGAGACATGATAGTCATGAAATTTACATATTCATGCAACGTTAATTACTATCCGGCAGAATGTAGTGCAACTTCTTGTTCGTGATAAGTTTATGCAAGCTGTATAGTTCACAAACTAATTATAAACGATTCTGATGACACGTTCCTCAGAAAAGACTGTTTGTTAGCAATGTAATATCGCCATAAATATGTAGTTGCAGTAGTTTCAAGCTACTAAAGAATGGCAAAAAATCCCCATCATGTTTTCCAGAGTCATTGTTCATTTTGGAATTCACTAATCTTAGAACAATTCAAAGAGATCTGAATCTGAACTGGTACTCAATTAGTTTTAATGAACAATCCATGAATTAATACTCTAAAGGAGTGTGGATACACTATAATACTAATAAGTACGAAATAATCACCCTTATCCACTAAAAATACTTTCAAAGTCCTAAGGACCATCAGCTACCAAGTAGCCATCATCAGAGTAAACTAAATGATAAAACAAAAAGTACGTGTTTAAATACTTTTAGGGGATTCAATTTGATTAATTTAATTCAATCTATTTTAATTTCGGTCAATTCAATTCAAGTCAATTTTATTGGATTGAATGCAGCTTAATTTTATTTTATTCAATCTGATTTAATTTAATACAACTCAATTCAATTTAATTTAATTCAATTCAATTTAATTTAATTGAATTTATATTAACTTTATTAATTTTAATTAATTTAATTTGTTAATATGCTGAAAGAGTTCAATACTGTTTCGAAAATTTTGGGAAAATGGACTTTTGTGGGAAAATTGAAAAAATATCCATTTCTATTTATTTTATTTTCGAAAAATATTTTTTTTTAAGAAAACCTTATAAACCAAAAGCCACATAAAAGGACAAATTTTAAATGATGATTTATACAGCGTGAGCTGGTTGAATTTAAACTTTTCACCATAATATTTTATTACTGGAAAACCGATTTATTTTATTCAATCTGATTTAATTTAGTTCAACTCAATTCAATTTAATTTAATTCAATTCAATTTGATTTAATTGAATTTATATTAATTTTATTCATTTTAATTAATTTCATTTATTTGTTTGTACGCTTAGAGAGTTCATAACTGTGGATACAATATAACACTAATAAGTACATAATAATAACCATCTTCCACTAAAAATACTACCTACTAATGACCTTTCAGCTACCGAGTAGCCATCATAAGGCTAAACAAAATGTACCTGTTCAAATTCTATGGGAGGTTAATAATGCAAACAAAGGGTTATCCTCAGCTGGATATAAATCTGAATTTAATAAATTCCTTTTCCTCTTATGTATTTCCATCCGTTCTAAATTACTTAGATTTGTCCGTACTGTGTTTTAAAAATGATAAACTCTCTTGAGGAAATATGTTCTGCTATTCCTGATTTTTCATTATCCTTCTTCTTTATATTCGCAGAATTAGTTCTTTATTACTAGTTGAAATGTTCCTTCCAGTTTGACCTACATAGATTTTTGTACACGACTCAAAATCAATTTTGTAAATTCCAGATTTCATGAAATCGTGAGTAACCTAGTTTCATTTGATGTTTTTTTAATGTTCATGAACATTCTAGAGAAATTGCTCTCAAATATTAATATCCTCAATACAAACGGTTCAGAATATTTGACCCTTACATCTGTATGTATGGAGCAAAATTACCTTCATGGCCAATATTTTTCTAACCTCCTTAAAATCAAAATTAAATTTAAAGTTTTCAAAATTTTGGCATACGTATGTTGATGATATTTTTGCAATTTCAGATTTTGATATCCATGAGTTTTTGAACTCCCTTAATAACCAATGTGATTTAATTAAATTCACTGTAGAATAAGAAAGGAATAACCAGCTTTATATTGACATTAATATTATCAAATATGATCACCATTTGGAAATCGACATGTACAGAAAACCTACTCAAACGAGCTATATGATAACTGATGAAAGGGCTGGGCAGTGTCGCCCTATAAGTATCTGAACGCGGGTCCCTTCTTTGGCTTGCAAGGAACGCCATGTCTTATCAGGTAACAGGTTCGGTGCTGGGTTATGGTAGGAGTTTCGTATGTAACACAGACCTAGGGGCAGATGGTTGGAATCACAACACTGGGTACGGAATGTGATGTATGGTTTTAATGTTCACTATCTGGTTTGCCACAAGGCTATCATCTGGGGCATATTGTGTTTTCTTTATTTGTAAATGATGTCGGTGACAAATTCAACTGCCTATTCACTAAGTTTGCCGATGACTTAAAAATTTATCGAAAAATTGGTAAGATATCTGACTGCCTGGCTCTTCAATCTGATTTTCTAAGAATTAACATATAATTTATACCTGGTAACATTACACATTTTCTCGTTCTACTGATGAGCCCCTCGAGACAACGAAACAGCTATCTAGAACTATTATTTCGTCAATTTATTAGTGGGACATCTACACGTAGATAGTCCAAAACCAATATTTTAAAACGACGTCAGATTCTTGTGTTCCTCGTCATAGAGTTAATCCTTAAATCTATAATAGATCATGGTCATAGTCATTTTATAATGTGGTTACATTAAATTAATCATTCTGTATCACTTTTTTTTTATAATCAGTTTTATGTTTATGTCTGTATTTAATATCCTCGAGTATATTTATGTTAGTCAATAAACATTCTATTTGTTCCAGGTAAGACGATTTCACTAGGAGGTTGAAGTTATGGGACCTAAAACGATAAGCTGTTAGGATATACTATAAAGATAAGTTTAGTAGGCTACTATGAAATTCATATTGAATGCATATATTGTACTTATTTTACAACATGGCATTAGAGCTGGCCATGAATTCAACAACAAAATTTGTTTTCTATTCGCAGATGGAAGTTTATATTAAATTTTTATGTAATGGCGGTATAACGTCGTCTTGGAATGAAGAGTTATGATTCTCGCTTGATGTTGTATACAAAATGTTTATATCCTACCATGATATGTATTGGTATATCAGTCTTCATAGGGATATACTGAATTGGTCCATCGTAACGTGCACAAACAAGTTTATAGACTCCGCTGTCTCGTATGAATCTACAAAACAGAATGTTTTACCTCTAACGAGTTCTGTACATTCTGGTAAATGTTTTGAAGTGTTTTGTGTTGTTCCAGTTGGACCATTCTTGATAACAACTGAGAAATTAAATTTTAAGCTTGAACTGGTTTTTACTTCTTGAAAATCCATTATATTACAAACGAACACTACCTTGAATACATTGTAGAAAAATTCCAAAATAATTTATTATGAAAATAAAAGGCCTCATCAGGTGAACAATGATACTTAAATTGAATTGAAGCTATTGCTGATCGATTAGAAAGTCTAAACCCCGATCAAAGTTATATTCAGACTGTACGTTATTGCTATTTATACAACGCCTCAGTTCTCTCCAATACATCAAAGGAAGAAGAGTTCGGTACGGAATAAAATTTTACGAACTGTGCGCACCTGGAGGCCATGGTATAATATCCTGATTCCGATCCTGCATCTTCTACATTAGACTCGCTTGTTGTCAATAACTCAAGATCAAATTTCGCTAAAGGCTTTCGTTCGTTTATGATATAACCTTCACTAGAGAAGGTGATCCTAATAGGATTAGGGTGTTATTAAAAATAAAGGTAGATATTCGCTAAGCCGGCAGGGACGTATAACTAAATGGAAAGATAAGAGGAATATTCCGAAAATAACAAGTATCTTTTAAAAGTTAACACGCAGCTAAAAGCTGAATTTCGTTTTAAAGTTTATAATGAATATTCATCAAGTATGATTCTAAATAAATTATAAATATCGACACAACAAAAGACGATATACAATTTAAAATCTTCTAACACGTGGGATATATCCTCGAATATTCTGAAAAACTGTAGAAACTATCTAGCAAAACCTTTGATGTTCCTTATAAATTGCACATTCAACAACGCAATATTTCCTTCACAGCAAAAACTTGAAATGGTCGTACCATTCTTAAAAAAAGATGACTCAACCAATTACCGTCCTATCAGCATTTATCTAGCTTTTCTAAAATCTACGAATATGCTATCTATGGACAATTAAATACATTTTCATCTAAATATAAAATTATAAATCCTGCCCAACATGAATTTACAAAATCCATGCTGATTGCTTTGGGAATATTCGTTGATTTCAGTAAAGCTTTCGATTGTGTTGACCATGAAATTTTTCTCTATAAAATGTATAGATATGGTATTCGTGGTAAAGCTAACCATCTTTTCAGATCGTATCTGAGTGTACGCTCACATTACGTTAACTTACCCAACGGTGCCATTAGCGAAAAGCAAAAATTGTATAAAATTTCCTCGCTGAAGGGTGTATTTTTAAATAAAAACAGAAAAATTAAAATTTTTTCATAAAATCAAAAGTGACGGAATGTTTCTTGGATCATTTTCAGATTCCTCTATAAAACTTCTAAAAATTGTATTTTTGACATTTCGACCTACCTTTTGAAATGACGGGTGGGGGGATCGAAACGTACGTTAAGACGAAAATAATGTGTTAGTGTGACCTATTTCCCGAGAATTGTATATATAATTATACTGTTGTTGAAGCATGTGACATGCTGGCTGTGTATTTTCAAAGTACGCTGTAAGGTATCTTTTTTTTAACGTGTTGTGGAACTCTTCGCCCAGTGAGGTATTTTCTGAAGCCTACAAACTTCCAAGAAAAATCATAATTTCTACCGCTGGCTCACACGATGCTCTACGAACATTACAGATTTTCCATTCTTGGAGACAAAAAACATGGCGGTGACCAATATCGATAAATTTATTTTTGCGAGGTCTTATAGGCATATTATCGCTAATCCCGAAGAAAATTGAAGTTCACTACAACTCAATTCACGTTGTTGGCGCAGATACTTTGGAAGTTATAGAGAATTGAACGTTCAAGTAACCCCAGATGTTCGATTGATGACCGTATCCCGCCTTTAGACCGAACTATAAATTTTCCGCTTCTAAAGTTCAATAATGCCATGGCGATAAATTTCAATGCAACCTATTGAATAAGGACGGAAATCTAAACCCATATTTCACATTTTATTAAAATAATAGCCACTTCTTCCTGCATTCGCACTATTTCGAAATCGCACCTATAAGCGAAATGTTGTCGAATTGTTAGCTTCCATTCCACGGATGCGTCGTAAACAAGCTGAGAAGCAAATGACACTTTCGTGATTTGGAAACTATAACTTGAATCTTATAGAAAAATGTCTTCTTGCAATTCAGTTACGAATAGTCATCTTTTTGACGCTGAATGTTATTGTAAAAAGTGGTTCATTTCAACACTGAGTGCTAAAATGAGTTCATTTTAGCACTAGTGCTAAAATGTGTTCAGTAACATAAACACATATTGCTTTTGCCTACTTGGCAGCAAATTTGGAACTCATTTCCACATCTTGAATTGGGAGACTCACCGCGTGAACCTATCATTTTTATATAAAATCATAATTATCTAAATACTTTGTTTGATTGTAATTGTTAATAGTAGTTTATTTTAACACTGAGTGCGAAAATGTGTTCATTTTAGCACTAGTGCTAAAATGAGTTCAGTAACATGAACACATATTGCTTTTGACTTACTTGACAGTCGTTTTGATACTACAGCTTTTGCAACTTCTTCAACGTCCGAAGGTAGAAACTCTTCAGATTCGCTCATTTTTAAACCCAAAATTAGTATATAACTGTGAATATTTTGACAAAATGGCTTTACATTGCCGCTTTTCCATGGTAACTTTTATATTACGAATTTTGCATTGTTATCTCTACATAAACAAATAAAAATGGCTTTGATACTATCTAAATGAAATTGACGAAATGAAAATTTTATTTTCATTACTTACCAACTGAATAACAAAAAATCTTGTATAAAACACCATGCAAAGCGGCGTATTTTTTGTATACGGTACGCTACGCTCGAGGTCCAATCTCCACATCTACTGCAAGGAACACGCTCATATTGTAACTAGTTGTACAAATAGCTATTTTCGGTGTGAAATTCGAACGATTTTTTATTTGTTTTTCTAACAGGCTATTACATTACATTACTACATTGCTTCATAAAATTCGAAAACTCAGTAATCAACTGGAAACTATATTTGGATGATGTTACTGACTACAAAGCATTTGACATACTTGAGTATGTAAAGTAACAAATTATCGCATAAAAAACGTTCGCCTGGAAAATTGTCAACATGCCTGTAGAAGGCGTAACTTCTGAATAAATGTATGAGTTTCAAGGGCTTCAACCAATGTTCGCATGAATGTGCTGGTATTTGAACGAAATGCGAGAGTTAAATTAGAGTTTGAAGATAGAACATTGTAACTTTGTTTGTTTCCAATATATTAATCAACTTTAAATTCAGTAAGCTTTCCTCTATGTGGTATCAATCTGACATCATATTATTGATAATAAATTATCACTAAAAATATCATTAAGGTACTGTAGCCATCATCAGAGTAAGCCAAATTATAAATCAAAATGTTCCCGTTTCAATACTATTTGGGGAATATAATGTAAACAAAGGGTTACCCTCAGCTGGAGATAAATCGGAATTTAATAAATTGCTTCTTCGTTTATACCTTTCCGTCTGTTCTAAATTATCTAGATATTTGTTTGCACTGTGTTTCAAAAGTGAAAAACTGTCTTGAGAAATGGTGTGGCCTGTATTCAAAATGTGTTCGGTTACCGCTGATTTTTCATCATTATTTTTCTTTATATGAGCGAAATGTTCCTCATAACGAGTTGAAATGTTGCTTCTAGTTTGACCCACCTAGCATTTTGAACACGACTCACAATTGATTCTATAGATTTTATAGATGTAAGAACAAGCTAAAACACCGTACAGGCAACACCTTTGATAAAGATTCCGATTTCCACAAATCCGGAATTCACAAAATCAATTGTGAGTCGTGTTAAAAATGCTATATGGGTCAAACTGGCAGGAACATTTTAACTTGTTATAAGGATCATTTTGCTCACATAAAGAAAAATAATGGTGAAAAATCAGCGGTAGCCGAACACGTTTTGAATACAGGCCACACCATTTTTCAAAAAAGTTTATCACATTCAAAATACAGTACAGACAAATATAGGTCATTTAGAAGGGATGGGAATATATGAACGAAAAAGTAATTCATTAAATTTCAATTTATCTCCAGCTGAGGGTAACCCCTTCTTTAATTTATTATCCCCAAATAGTATTTAAATACGAACATTTTGATTTATAATTTAGCTTACTCTGATGATGGCTACTTGGTGGGCGAAAGGTCCTCAGTACTTTAATAGTATTTATAGTGGATATGGGTGATTATTTCTTATCAATAGTGTTATAATATATCCAAAGTGTGAACTCTATATTTTATTAGTGACACCATATTGTTCACAAAATTTTTGTGAATTGCTGATGTAACATTATTTCTAAAATGAAAAACGTTATTTAGAATATTGATTCGGATATATTCAGCAAATTTTAATTAATTAGTAATATGATGTAAACCCGACACCTTCGTCATATTGTACAACAATGCATTTTTTTTCTATATAGATATTCGCAAACTTCAAGTCAACATCATGTTCAGAATGAAGAACCTGGACAAATAATTCGAATATTTGAATACATTTTAAATCTAACAAACCCTAATCATGGAGATATTATCGATCCGTTCATATAAAATATTTAAAATACGTTAACATTTTCAGAATAATGATTCGAATACAATTAGATATTCGAATCATTATTCTGAAAATGCTTCCCCAATGTGGAAATAATTTTACTCTAATATTTGCCAATATCGATATAGCACAGTAATTTTTTTATATGGACAATATGGTGAAGGTATCGGGATAATACCACATTGATGATGAGTTTATTGAATTTGAAGTGACCAACATATTGGTGATAATCGAATTTGCGATGTTCTACATACGAAATCGAATCATGCTCCCGCATTTCGTTGTAATACCAACACATTCATTCAAACATTTGCTGTTAATCATCGCTTTGTGTTGGCATGCTGGCAACGTTTCTGGTGCAAATTTATGTCTCGGATAATTTATGATTTGACTTTGAATTCAGGAATAATTGCAATATCTTCCTGCATTCAGTTTCTGTGATAGATTTGTGAAATTCGTGTTTTAATGACACAAAAATAAATTAATCAACAATTCGTTATTCAATTGGAACTGAATTTACACGTAGCATATGATGAAACATTCTTTAAGAAAGCGATTACAATTCTTTGTTCAAATGAAATATTTTCTTTCTGTTTTGTTATTGTTCAAGCATCTAATAAAACATTCTAACCAGATAAGATGTACGTTTATCTCGATATAAATTTCTTGTTATCTCTTTTCATTTGGAACCATTGGCAGCAAAATGAATACAAGACCTGATACAAAAAGGCCTGATACAATCCCCGAATTTGTTTGATTTATGGTGATAACTCGACTGAACTGAATCAGAACGTCGAGGAATGGATGCAGACAACAGTGAGAAATGCTCGGGATACATTCCCGAGTGAACACAAGAGGAGATATGCATTTTAGTTTCCCTAACCACATCCCAAAGTTAAATCCACACCTGTGACACACATACCCGCAGGGTTTGTGTCCGGTAAGCAACTATGTTGGAATATGTCCAGAATCGCAAATCTACTTTCTGTCGTGAGACCACTTTGAAAATTAAAAGCATGCAGTTTCGTCTGACTGGGAATAAATAATCTCCGATTTGCATCGTCATTATTGGGATTAAAACTGTGTACATGCCAGGAACATCAAATTGACTTCAATGCATTAACATTCATTAATTGATAATAGATGTTTTGTTCTGCTGAAATTTCAATTTTAACTAAATGTACATTTTACTAAGTATGTATGAATGAGTATGAAAAAATGTGGAATCATCTCTTTTCTATGATTACAGATGTTCGAATAAATGTGTTGTATTACAAGGAAATGCGGGAGCATGTGGTATTATCCCGATACCTTCACCATATTGTTCATATAAAATTAGCTGTGCTATAGCGACATTGGCAAATATTAGAGTAAAATTATTTCCACAATGGAGAAGTATTTTCAGAATAATGTTTTGAATATCTAATCGTATTCGAAATTCAATAAATTATAATTAATGTGGTGTTATCCCGGCACCTCCGCCATATTATTTACACTAAATATAATCAAGTCTCGTCGAGATTGGTAAATGCTATTATTGTTTACGAAATTAAGAATATTGTTTCAGACCCATAATATAATGCGAGTATTTAACATGATATTGTATCATGCTTCAGCTTTTTTTTCCATATTGACAATAAATAATGTTTTCTATGCTTCTATAAAATTCAATAAATATTTTTTTTAATATGATTTTGTTGTAGCTTTCAAGGATGTGCCATTCTAATCTTTCACATGTGAAAAAAAATCATATTACAAAGCAAAACAACTATTAGTAAATCAATGTGTTTTAAAACAACTAATACAAGTTTCCCAACTTTGCGGTATTTTAAATTGTACATTATATGTTTAAATAAAATACATGGTTTTTCAAGTAAAATAAATAAATTTCTCCCTAAATGCATGAATGTAACAGGCAGCATATATTAAAATTAGATATCTTATATTTCAATACTAGAAATAAACACATTCAACATTCATTAATTGATAATAGACGTTTCGTTCTGCTGAAACTTCAATTTTAACTAAATGTACATCTTACCAAGTATATATTAGTATGAATAAATGTGGAATCATCTCTTTTCTATGATTACATCGCTGGTTGTAGCAAGTAATCATTCCCCCAAGAAATATCAGAAATGCTCATCTTATTATTAAGGGGGGGGGGGTCTTAAATTTGTCGACATGAACACACATTAATCCAGAACTAAAACATATGTTTCAATATAATAAAGTATAAGTATTTTCAGTGTACATCTTTAAAGCGGACAATTTAAGGAACTTATATAGTGGTTTGTCTGTAGATTCCGCATTCTAATTTAGCAATGATATTGTCGATAGGTAGTTTTCAATTATCAAGCAATGCAAATTTCGGACCTAAGCTTAACGGGGGAATTTTTGTGTCTGTTAGGTTTTTCAACCATTGTTTATCGATATTTTGTTTTTCATAAGCTACGTACTTCATTAAACGATTCATCTTTTTTGATTGAATGGCTTCGATTTTGTTGAAATTTTTTTCATAATTGATCTGAATTGGGAGATAAAGTTGGTATCAAAATTCAGATAACAGGATTGTTTAACGCGTTTAATTTTATTTTCAACTTCTGCTATATCTGGGCATGCTTCTTTAAAGCACAAATTTAAACAATTTGAAGAGAATTTAATAAATTCAATTGTGGAAGCCGCTACTTTGTGATAGTTTATCATTCATAACAAATACCGGTTTCGGTCCGCAAGTAATTTCTAAATTAATAAATAGAAAAAGACAAAAATTAATTTACAATAGCATTTATTCCTTTATAAAAGACAAAGATAACTTATTGAAATATGTTTCTTTAACTTATTTTGGTGAAAAAATTGCAAACATGTTATCCCATCCTAACCTGACCATCAGTTTTAAACCCCCAAACAAATTATGTCATATTCTGTTCAATGCGAAAGATAAAACTGACAAATTTAAAAGACGGAGCTTATAAACTAACTTGTTCAGAGTGTGATAGTTTTTATATAGGTAGATCTTGCCGTAACATAGCAGTTAGATATAAAGAAAATTCTCGTTCCTTTAAAAATAATAAAACCGATTCTTCATTTGCAAATCATATTTTAGAAACAGGCCATACCTTTCCTAATTTGAATAATGTCCAAATTTTACATAGTCAACATAAAATTTCAGAACTAAATATATTAGAGTCAATGGAAATTTTCAATTTCTTCAATGTATCAATAACCTGATTTTCGTATTTTAAAGTCCGTAGTAAATATACCCGCACCACTAGGGTCCTAACGGGATTACCTAATCACCGCACCCCCACTGGTTCTTCCTAGAACTATTTCCTATAGTCATAAAATTTGTTTGTATTCCTTCTTTAACCTTATATATATAATAGTAGATATAATATTTGTCGAATTCATACCTTCGTTTTCGTCTGAAGATGACACGTTTAGTGTTGAAACTATAGTTACGACTATATTAAATATCAGTGATAGTATAACAAAGTAGTTTTATTTATTATTTCGTTAGAATTTAATAATTCAGCGTACGCCTTCTTATTTTGCACCTTGCTGAACATATTATCTTTTGATCTAGATTCAATGAAATATGGAAATACTTGCAGACTCCTACATCTTACTAGAAATATTCTGCGGTTCTTCTCTTTTTCAATATCTTCATGAACTTTCCGTTTAGTGTTAGTGAGACCTATTTTCCGAGAATTTATGTATAATATAATTATTATCTGAATAAACTATTATTATTATGAAACCGGCTCTTAGGAATGACATTGCTAGCCTTGTTTTTGATTATTCATAATTCTTATTGCGAGAGAGATGCTCATTTTACAATAATTGAGTTAACGATGAAAATTATACAACAGATTTGATCTGCAAGCTGCAACTAATAAATCGATATCAGCTACGAGTTCATCCATTGCTAAAAACAATTATCAGGGTTTGTAAATGAGCGACATAAATCAAATTGGGTGAGAAATATTTGTGTCACGACGTTACTGTGGTGTGTCCGGATTCCTGTAATCGCTTGTAGACATAAGGCCGCACAGCGTTAGAAGATGATGTAAGGTAGCGCCACTCATCGGCTGCCGGCGTCCGTAGGCACCGCAGCAATGCAGGTCCCAGTACGGCCGCGAATGCCTGGACTATAGCCGGGCGTTCGTGATGTTTTTCGAATTTACCGTATTCCGCCCAAATAGGCTCGTACACGTGTACAAAGTGGAGTGTATCCGGTCTGCCAAAAACATGCAATTCGTCGTACACGGTCGCGCATATCCGATAAGACACTGCGCTGCGCCATTTTCTTATCATGCCATCTATCCGATTTAACCTGGCGGTACCACCTGTTAAAATTCTGTTTCCATCGCATTCAGTATTTCTTTCATGGCTTACTTTGACAGAAGTATGCATGCCCGATACGTGACTGACGACACTAAATAGCAGTGTATTGAATTACTGCTTACACGAACTGGAGATCTGCAATGTCAATGTAACATGTTTTCAATATTTATTAACCTATTAATGATACATAATTAATAGAAAACAGTAAACTGGCCTGTGTATTGTCTACATGAAACGCTGGAAAGTAGATTTAAATATAAGTTACACTTCAAAATTAGTATTCATGTACGTACAGATATCATTTTTCGCAGATATTCATGAAAAAATTATAAGGATCTATCTTCCCCAAGATATATCGTTTTTTTCCAGGTACGTTGGAATAAAATGTTGATACTTTCTTATCCTAACGCATTTTTGTATTATTCAGGAATATACTTAATTATAAATTATATATAAAATTCTCAGGAAATAGGTCACACTAACACATATGCTTATTATTTTCATCTTTACGTACGTTGCGGTCTCACGACCATCATCAGAAGAGGTATAACTGTATAAAAGTGAATTCTTTAAACTAATTGTATCAGTGGCGGCTCGTGAATTTTTGAGAGAGGAGGCTGGACATAAAACGTTTTTGTAAAAATATTCACAGCCTTTTAACCTTTGCACAGCGACCGTACCAGCTACTTCAGTGACAAAATTAATTGTTACCCAGCAAGAACCAACGTGGAGGTATAGAGTTTCTCTTGGCAAAACATTTTTTTGTTAGTTTTTTGTCTTTTATTGTTTTGGATTTTAAATATTTTTTCTTTTTTTTGGAATTTTTCATATTTTGTTTTTTTTTAAATTAATTTTATTAACTTTTTTTTATATATGAACGGAATTCTACGGTCTTTAGTTTGCAAAAAATGATCAATAATATTATCAAAAAATTTATTATTTTGTGTTTTACTAAATCTTTTTCAATAGATATTAAACTAACATTGTATAAACGATTTTGGCCCATTGTACTTGGCATGTAATTCGTTTGAGAGTAGAAAATGATCTCTCCACCGAAGCCGACGTGACAGGAATGGTGACTGTCAAACAAAGTAGTTTATAAAACTGAGGTAAAACTTGTTGCAAATCATTGTCTATCATATATTTTATCATATCGGCGTGACTGTCGTACTGGCCTAAAATATCTTTATCCGAGTATATAACGCATAATTCATTGTGCAGTGCTATTTTATCAAAAAATTTATATTTTAGAACTAAGTTATACAAAAAACTTCAATTCATGTAGGTAAATCGGAAAATCGAATCTCAATTTGACCTTTAATAGTATCTAAAATTTCATAAAAAAAGTGTTTATAATGTAGTTTCTTGTCTACCAAATTATATGTTTTCCTCCTTTAACAATATTCTGTTTACCGGTTAATTTAAACTTAATACTCGATGTAATATGTTCCTGCAATTTTTCATGTCTGTCTATACCACGAGCTGAATTTTTCAAATCATCATAACCCAAGTGCCCCCAACATGAAGTTGTATCAGATGTAAATAGCGAACAATACCAGCAATATAATTTATTGTGTACCTCAGATCCCGTTAACCTTAAATATTTTTTACAATTATCAGTATCAAATCATCGATTTTGAAACATACATGTCATCACTAATATTATCAGCAACTAAATCACTACTCAGTTTAACGTTTAATAACCAAATAACTCTTTGTTAATAACTCACCAAACGACCGAACAGATAAATTATAACTTAACCTTACATCGCTTCACGAAACAAAAACAACAACTGCCAGAGCACGTGTCGAAGTTTGCAGCTGCGGCAAGTAATCGTATTTCATACGACCGCCGGGCAACGAGGTCTACACCTCGTTGCCGCCGGGAGCGTACGAGAAGCTAGCCTCCATAGACGTTGCCGTATTCGCTGTTTTACCCCATTTGTGAATTGAACTGGTTGGAAAAACGGCAACTGTGTTGACCACACGTATTTAGCGTTTGAAATATATAGAGAATCTAGCCTCTGGCCACTGTTGCCAGATTGAAAATAACTTCTGAGAACGGGGAATTAATTGTAAAATTTAAGAATTATCAGAGAAACAGGAAATAAAATGGAGAATGATCATTAAGATAAATTGGTGAGGAGGCTGAGCCTCCTTAGCCTCCTTCGAGGAGCCGCCACTGAATTGTATCACCACAAGGCATCCTTATCGCACTAATTTCAATTGAAAATGCCCACGTCTCCAAACAGAGACAAGAACAATAGAAATTATAACACATTAATGTTTTCAGTATAAATTAATAATTAATATTCTTATAAACTCTAAATTCATATCGAACGGTACGTAATACGACTGAAGGATTAAACTAAAAATATAACGTTTGAGTATCCACTAGCGAACCAGATGTTGAAGATTCATGAGGTAATAGAAAAAGGTTGTCAGACCTTATTAGAACTATCGATATATAAGCATTCTATCTAGAATATACTTTACAGAGACGCATGTAGGAATTTGCAAGGGTTCTAATTAATTAAATTAGTATAAATCTGACTTAATGATTGAATGTCTGTTCTATGATTTACAGACTTGGACGTTTCATGTGAAATTTTTTGGGTATTCATTCATTTGTAGTGTATTACGACCAATTTTTAAATTTTTGGTCTGTCCTCTGAGTGGGACAATTTAATCTCGCGATCTGTAGGTTGTCTATAAAACTTTTTTTAAAACTTGCTGGTGCAACGGAATTGTAGTGAAGATAACGTTGAGACCAAACTTCTTTAGTAAACCACGAAGTGGTGATACAATTAGTTTCAAGAATTCACGTTTATACAGTTATACGTCTTCTGATGATGGTCGTGAGACCGAAACGTACGTAAAGACGAAAATAATAAGCACATGTGTTAGTGCGACGTATTTCCCGACAATTTTATACCTGGATCAAGAATCATTCTCAATTATAAACATTAACTCCTAGCTCTGTGTGGTAAAACAATTTGTTATATTCAACGAAAATAGTACATAAATATAACGAAGAACTACATTGAGACAATGAACAAATTCATTATTTTAGTACCGTTGACATTGAGTTCAGCGGCGCTAAAATAAAACAGTTTACATTAGATTTATGTGCAGCATTAATTATAGTAATGAATCCTATCCATCACATCAATGTAGTGCTAATTATCTCATTGAATAATATGCATTATATTTGGGTTTAATTCTCCAATTTCTGAAAACTTTCCCAATCATTTTACACTATACTTAAGCGCCCAAACCATAGATTTAATTATAATAAGATCAGAATAATAAACAAATTGAAAGAACAGTAATAAATACGAAATAATCGCCCTTATCCATTAAAAATACTATTAAAGTACCTATTGAAGGCCTTTCAGCTACCAAGTAGACATCATCAAAGTGAACTAAATGTGATTACCCTCCGCTGGAGCTAAATCTGAATTTGATAAATTGATTTTCGTTTAGCATGCCCGTTCCTTCTAAATTATATATTTTGTCCGTACTGTGTTTCAAAAGTGATAAACTTTCTTCTTGAGAAATGGTGCGACACCTGTATTCAGAATATGTTTTGCTTACGCTGATTTTTCACTATTGTTCTTCTTTATATGGGCAGAACGTTCTTTATGACGAGTTAAACTGTTTCTTCTTGTTTGAGCAACATTTCATTCTGAACACGACTCACAAGACTGTAGATAAGAAATAATCACCCTTACCCAAAGAAAATACTGAAGACGTTTGGGCTACCAAGTAGCTATCATCAGATTAAATTCAATCAAATTATAAATCAAAATGTACCTGTTTAAATACTATTTGGGAATAACGAGGGGTTACCCTCAGCTGGAGATAAATCGGAATTTAATACATTTTTCGTTTATACATTTCCATCCCTTCTATTTTACCGAGATATTTGTCTGTACTGTGTTTTAACAGTGATAAATTTTCTTGAGAAAGAGTGTGATCTGTATTCAAAATAATTCTCTAATTTTTCTTTATTTGGGAAACATATTCCTTATATTGAGTTAAAATGTTCCTTCTAGTTTGCCCATATAGCATTTTGAACACGACTCACAATCGATTTTGTAAATCCCCGATTTGTCGGCGAATCGGCAACATTATCAGGTTTTAGGTGTTGCCTAAACGGCTTGTTCTTACAGCTATAAACTGGTTGTATTGCAAATTTCATCCTTCAGTAATTATTAAATTCCATAATTTGCTTCCTAAATTTGCAATACAAGATGCAAGATGTAAGATTGAGCTAAAAAACAATTTCGGGCAATACCTTTGATAAAGTTCTCGATTTCAATCTGAAATTTACCAAATTGATTGTGAGTGGTGTACAAAAATCTATGTGGGTTCAAACTAGAAATTAACTCATTTATCAGAACCGTTGTTCGTCGATATTTAATATTATAATTTGCCCAGGTGAGCTGTCAAAATATTTGACAGATAATCAACCTGACTTTCATGATATCACAGAGTGCGAATTCTTCTTGAAAAGTCTGCAGCGTTATGAGTTTGGCTACGATACCGCAGTGTAGTCAATTCCTTGTAGCTATGTGATGTCGATCAAACCTCAAAATAAGAATTCCGGATACTTCTGCTTCTTAAATGTATGAGCATTTATAACCGAAAAACACTTTTGTCATAGTTGCTGAATAATATACTATGTTCCATTCGAAAAACTAAGGATGGATGTTAAAATTACCACTTGCAAGGGGCTACGAAGCCCCAAAATGATACTAATTACCTATTTTCTCCACTTTGAAGCGATTTGCAAAATTTCAAATCCGTACTACCAATAGGAACGCTGTAATTGTCTCCACAGTTTTTTTACACGCACACACAGACATCATCTCAAAAATTGTCTAGATGGATTCAGAAAGGTTCAAAACGGTTATTTCCGCAAACATCCGAAAAAATATTAAATAGCTACATTGAGCCGAATTCGTATTCTTATGTTCTCCAGTTTTTTACAGCCTTGTGTCTTAGTACCTATTGAATCCATTGTTATAAGACTTTTTCAAACCTTGGTCAACGATTGGTTAATTACTTTTCATTCGACAACGGTTCTTTTGATACAAATTACGATTAAAAATTGATGTTGAGGACCAGGGCTTGTCACATTCGCTATTTTAAATACTGTAAGTGTATCAGACTGTATTCATAAACATAAAAAAAATTAGAAGAAGGAACGTAAGAACTAAACGTGTGTGTAGTAATCGAAATCAAATTTATTTAATTTTAAAGATTTGCGCATAAATTAATGATACTTTTTTGAAGTTAAATTACAATATCTGTGGGTTTACAGAAACTTCAAAACTTCACATGATTGTAAGCTAAAAAGCGCACTCATTGCTCATCATTTTGAATGAACAAAAACTGTCTCAAATCAACATTAATTTAAGGTTCGAGTTGAAATGCAACAATAAAAACGTATAAGTTAATAATTAGCCACAGACATATTGTATAGTCGTTACCAATTCCGCGTTCCAAGCCCTCATCAATCTAGGCCGGTCATTTATCATATTCCATTGTGATGGGTTGTCTTTAAGGCCACTACAAAAGTTTTTTTAAATAAAACAAAAAGTATGTGAGATATTGTCGATATCATATCATTGTGCGTCTTTCGACGAACAAAGGACAGGAGCGTGTGATAAAATTGAATATTATAATGTTAGCAGACTTAACATTACCTTGCAATTGTTTTACTTGCAGCCTACACTTTTGTCGCTTAAATTTCTTTTAAATCAGTTCGAATTTCTTGTTTCGTGGCATTTTGAACATGCCTGATAGCCAATTTGATTCAATGACATTCAGTGTCAATGTAGAAACAGATAATCATCTTCCTTTCCTTGATATTTACATTATAAAACATGGTAATCACTTGGATTTTGAAATATACAGAAAACCCAATCAAACAAATAGGTATACCCGGCGGATTCAGCTACACCATTTAGATATAAAATAGCTTTCAATAGTCTAGTTCATAGATTATTGACGTTCAATAATCTTTGAGCCAGCAAAATTATAACAACGATGTTGAGGAACTTCAGCAAATAGTGTTGGACAATGGTTACGACAAATCTTTGATGAATAATTTAATTTCTAAACAAAAAAAAGAAATTGGAACGTAGCCAACTAACCAAATTAGAGCCATTACCTTCAAATACTTCAACAAAATCAGAAAGTTTCACTTTTCACCCTTCAGTAAATAATAAATTCCATAATTTGTTTTCTAAATTTGCAACACAACCAGTTTATAGATGTAAGAACAAGCTAAAATAAACATTTCGGGCAATACCTTTGATAAAGTTTCCGATTTCAATAAATCTGAAATTTACAAAACTTGCAAAATCGATTTGGGTCAAACTAGAAATTAACGTATTTATATCATACCGTAGTCCGTCGATTTTCAACATTATATTTTGCTCAGATGAATTTGTCAAAATCATTGACTGATAATCAACCTGACTATCATGATACCATAAAGTGCGAATTCTTCTTGTAAAGTCTGCAGCGTTATGAGTTTGTACGTGATTATATTAGCAGTTACAAACTTTGAAATATATTAAATCCCTTTTACCCCGTTTGGGATTGAGTTTCAAAAAATGTGTTAGCAGGTGCCCACGTCGTATATGGAAGATATCTGACAAGTTTCAAGTCGGTCCGCTTTATAGATCAGACATTTCTTGATGAATGAGTCAGTCAATCAGTTAGTCAGTCAGTGGCATTCGCCTTGTATATATAGTGTTAAGACAATTCTTACTGAGTTTTTATTGTTATTTATTTGTTATTAATAATTATATTTTGATTCTACCGGCTAGCTTTTTATCTTTTTAATTTGATTGTATTTGAACTTTGAATTAATGTTTATGAAGTTTTTGAACTTTTGAAGTTTATCTGAAGTTTATCTATAGAATAATTTTATATGGAATTAAACACAATGCTCTTTGAATTTTAATTTCTATGACTCTTCTTTATCTCGGGTAATTGAATTTTATGTTTTACAAGATCTATGATATAACCTTAAAATCACTTTTACAACTAATATTTGTTTATACTGTTGTAATCAACAATCTTCCTTTTACTTTATAGATAATACGGATAATATGATGTAGAAATTATAAACAAACTTACGTTTAGATAATATCCAAAAGTGTGTTTAACAATGTTGGCAATGTTCAATTTACTTCTTTTTAATTTCGTTGATTCACTTTTTACACAATACTATGCTATTTCACGATAATCACAGGTAACTAATGTTGGTTACTTCTTCTTGAGAATCAGGAACTGTTGATAATACTTTGTTTTATTCTTTTAGATAAGACATAAAACTTTTCGATGCTTTATTGAAATTATATTGAAGAATGGCAATCGTTGGATAGTTCTTATAAATTGGAGGTTATTATAACCTTTTACTTGATTTAGATACTTGGAACACCCGTTGACTTTTAATAAATTTTATTAACTTCGATTATTTGGAACTTATCGAAGTTTGGAACACTTGCGTTCACTGATGTTTATTTTTATAAACTTAGGTTAGAAAATTTTGGTGAGTTGCCAGAGAAGCACAGTCTCTACTTAGATGTAATTGCAAACTGACCTGACTCGTCCTCAGATACCTTTTATAGGCCTTCAAAACCGACGCCAAGCATTTTCAAAATTAACCAATGAGGTGCTTACTTTTCATATCAAGAATGCCAAGTTAATTGTTGTTAAACTGACATAAGTACTCATTGTTACCAGCCTGACACTAAGGAATTCGTCTCGACCAATCAGAATTTAGTATTCTATAATTTTTGAATTATTGGAGATTTTCAACTTATTTTAATTGATAGTGATTCCTTCTTTTTAAATTAATATTGCCTACATTTTTCCCCACACTTTTGTATAATATAACCTATGATTGGGTTATTATTAATATGATTATTCCCATATTTATGGTTTTCTTGACAGTTACTTATTCTTAAATCTAATACATACTATATTATATCAATAACATTCTTTTAACATTACATAACTCAAATTTACTAATCCTAACTTATATCTATAACATTATTCAATGTTTTGTACTATCTCATGATAGTTTTGTAATCACTTTAATTATGATTTCTGCCTTCGTTAATTATGATTTCTGCCTTCGTTACACAGTATGTTTTTTCACTTTCACTGAAGTTCTTGTTTATCACTTCTTATTCTATTACATTGTTGTTTATTATGTTTTACATTGTTAATTTTAATATCCTAACTATAATTTAGCTTTTACTATTGTTTTTAATTCCATATAAATATCTTTTATTTGATCTTTTCTGATTTTCAAAGTTCGGTAAGTTATTATTTTTAAATTTTTATTGTTTATGAAATGAAATCATAACAATAGATATAGATTAAGATTTTATCTTCTAGACTTATCGGATAGAAATGTTGCAATCTCCAATTTGCAAGTTCTTATGTGCATCACCACTGATAACTAGAATAAGTTTGCGCACCCTAAAGAATAAGAATTTCTCTTAAGAACTTTCACACGTAACTTGCTGATAGAAACAAGATTCATTATCGAATGTTTTTGCTACTAAACGGTACTAGAAGAAAACGTTAAGCTACCAAAATTGTTTCGAGTGAATGCACAAACTGGGCTAATGGCTTTCTCATTTCTCAGCTACATCTAAACTCAATTTAAAACATTCCAAAAGTAACGCTATTTTCACAATTATAAACTTATCTACAGATTCGCCTGCCAGAATTTCTTAATGGAACGTTATGAAAATTAATTATTCTTTGTCCTAATTGATTTTGGCTTCATTTGAGTGTGTAAACTGCAGCTGAACTGATTTGAAATTCTAGAATTGAACCGCAAAAAGTTGGCAGTTTTCGGATGCAGAATGAAACATTCAGTGCAATTAATATTCCTGATGTGGTTCATAGCGATGGTTGTTCAGACTGCGCGATTGAGAATATGTTCTAATGAGGATGTATTCAAAATAAATATGCAACAATTTTTAGTCAGATCCATAATATTTCCGGAGACGTGCCGGAAGAAATGTTATGACCGCGTTCTATTCAAATTAGTATACACCATATCAAAAGTAGGTAAAGAACTTAAAGTAAGATAAACTGTACAAAATACTTACAAAATGAATAAGTAGCCAGGTGTTAGAAACTTAAATACAAATAAAACTAATATGAAGGCTAAAAAAAAGCTAATTTTCGGGCGCGCAGATCGTATTAAAATCATGCCGTTCTATTGACCATCATAATTATTTACTTCGGAAGATAATAATTTTGTTTTTTATTATACTGAAACAAACCAACATCTTAACTGGACTGTGATAAATACTCTGGTAGTGGCGAGAGGTCTACATAGTTTGACTTGATGCTGCAATTCTTAATTAATTCCATCAAGTAATTTTTTTATTTGCCTTATATGTAATTCCAACATTTGTAAGGTAGGTGACTTCAGATTACTTCAGGTATTTCAGTTGTCTTCTCAAACGCTCAAATTGTAAACTTGTGAATATTGTTGTTATAAATAATACTCTAATTTAGTGTACAGGGTGTCCCATTTTGGGTACTTTTGCGGGGTATCTCCTTTATTTTTAAAGATAGAGAGTTGCGGTTTTCGCGACACTGTGCTACTTTTTCGTAAAACTCAAGATGCCGTCAACAGAATTTTCATAGCCCTTTTAGTTTTTAAGATACATGGCATTTCTGAAAATGTTGCATTTTGTGACCCCCCTCGTATCTCCGTTATCCTTCAACTTATCGAAAAGGTAAAATAACATTCTAATAGATTTTTTTCCGTAGAATGCAGTGGTGTAGATAACTTTTGTTACATATTTACTGTTTTTGAGTTATAAAGTAAACTTATGTTTTTTTAAATGGAACACCCTGTATATTTATAGACTATAAAATTTGTCTTTTTTTTACCTTTTCAAAAATATATGATAGTATAAACTTTTTTTCAGAAACAAGCAAATAATTGACAATTTTCAGAAAATTAAATACATATTTTAATAGTAGGCTATGGATAACAATAATAAACAAGTGCAACTTACATATTACTAACAAATAATTGGATACCTTGTATATAGGTATCTATTAAAAAAAATTCCCATAGATCTTTTTCTAACAGTAAGTTTGTAACAACAGTTTTGTGGCGTAAAGTGACAATATAACAAAAACACAAAAAAATAACATTATTAAAAAAAATTAAATGTGATGTTCAAATTGACCACCATTTTCTCTAATGCAAAATTGGCACATCTTTGAGATTCTTTGAATAGCGTTCAAAAGAACCATTGTTCTCATTCGCAGATTCCGAAAAGCTAAATGAATTGCCTCTCGAAGTTTTGCAATGCCGTCATATCGAGTTTTATATACTTCATTTTGTATATAACCCCATAAAAAAAAATCTAAAATTGAGAGATCTGGTGATCGTGGAGGCCATCTAACAGGTCCGTTGGTACCTATCCATCTTTGAGGAAAGTCATTATTTAGAAAGGCCCTTAAGAGCCTAGAGTTATGACTTGGGGCACCACCTTGCTGTAGGTAAACAGCATTATACTGGGCTAATGGAATGTTTTGGAGCAGTTCTGAAATAACTTCCTCAAGAATTTCTAGGTATCTACGTGCTGTAAGACCTCCTTCAAAAATCCTATAAACTATATGTCTACCCAAAATAAAACATGAAACCTCAACTCCAAAGCGTCCTTGTTGTGCCCTTTCAAACATTAAATGCAGATTTTCACTACGCCAGTTCCTGGTATTGTGACGATTGAAAATGCCAGCACTTGAAATAAAGCATTCGTCTGACCAGATAACAAGTCTGCCAAATAAATCGTTAGCATCGATTTGTTGCAAATACCACTGGCAAAACAGTGCCCGGCGCTCGGCATCGCCAAGATGCAAATGTTGTAGTATATTAAATTTGTATGGATGATACTTATATTTCTTCAAGATCCTCTGAGCGTTAGTTTTTGGCACACCAATTTCCTTCTAAATTTTTCTACATGAGGACGAAGATGTTGCTTCTATATATTCTAAAGTATCTATCTCTTTTATTTCCCTGTTCTCTTTGTTGTATGTTTTAGGGCGCGGGTGAACAAATGATCCGTGCTCAACTAAATTTGCTTTTAAACGGGCAAATATCCCAAAAAACGGTTGCCTTCTTTCTGGATATCTAACAAGCAAAAATTAAAATGATAATAGAGATTTTCATAGCCATAATAGCTTACTCACCTTTGGAAATATAATTCCGAAGCTTCTTCAGAATTTTCATTACTCTGTATAAAACATACCATCATATCATATTTCTCATAATTTTCGTAAACTGCCATTATTCGAAAAAATTGATAAATATCTATTGAATAATGATACCAAAAGAACGAAAATAAACAGCTTAAATGCGATAGAGATTTGATGTTTATTTCTGTTTCTTGTCATAAACAATATCAATGGCCTACAATTAAAATATGTATTTAATTGTCAATTATTTGCGTGTTTCTGAAAAAAAGTTTATACTATCATATATTTTTGAAAAGGTAAAAAAAAGACAAATTTTATAGTCTATGAATATACAGGATGTTCCATTTAAAAAAACATAAGTTTTCTATATAACTCAAAAACAGTAAATATGTAACAAAAGTTATCTACACCACTGCATTCTACGGAAAAAAACTATTAGAATGTTATTTTACCTTTTCGATAAGTTGAAGGATAACGGAGATACGAGGGGGGTCACAAAATGCAACATTTTCAAAAATGCCCTGCATCTTAAAAACTAAAGGGCCATGAAAATTCTGTTGACAGCATCTCGAGTTTTACGAAAAAGTAGCACAGTGTCGCGAAAACCGCAACTCTCTATCTTTAAAAATAAAGGAGATACCCCGCAAAAGTACCCAAAATGGGACACCCTGTACAGTGCTAATTCTCATGTACATACCATATTTTTAGCCTGAAGAAGACCAAAAATATGTATGGTCGAAACGTCGCTGAACACATAAGAACGTTCTAATGGACGAAGTTTTCATATTTCTGGTACTTTCTCAATATGCGGTGTGTACATGAAGGTCCTTGTGTCAAATGATCTAATTTACTCAAAGCATTCTTTATGTTAGCCAAATCAAAAAGCATGAAATATATAATTTATTATTAATACGTTTAATTCCACTAGATATAAAATAATCGACCAAATAATCACCAAAAACTGTTAACTTATCGTCACTTGGTTTTATCGCAAGTAACTCAAAAACAAAAAAATCGCTTACCAGATCTTGATTTAAAAATACCACACCAAAACAATAACGAAGCCATTTTCCAGTTTCACAATTTTTGTTTTTATATTCACCACTTAACCCCAACTTTTGTATTTCACGCCACCAAGACTGAGTAAGATGGAAGCGGCAACCAATATAATTGTAACGTTATCCCACACTTTACGAACTGCTTTATGAATGACAATTTCAAAATCAACCATTACTTTCTCAGTAATAAAACTTAAGTTGTTAAGAGAACAAATAAACTAACTTTTTTTTCCAAACAATAAGTATAAGTTTCTTGTTTTTCAGTAAACTAAATACTAGCGTTATACAGCGTCCAATTATGTAACCATGTATGGGAAATAGTTGTGTGAAAACTGGACTTTGGCAGCTGAAAATTCCATTTCGGAAATCATTATCCAGAACAAAGTTTTTTCCTCTTGACGTTTTGTACGAATGCTCTTGCAGATAACGGCGAGCAGAGCGAGACAGAGTAGGCAATGTTTTGCGACGTCTATTGTACATATTTTCTTTGACTCATTTCAAGTCCCGAGAAGACAATGTTTCTGAAGAAAAATCCGAGGGAAAACCATTTGAAGCTAATTCTTTATGCAATATTTCTGTAGGTTCTTCTTCCGATTTCCTTTTGCAAGCAACACTAAGAACTTGTCTAGCAATTTTTTCTTCAAGTATGTGATTATGTTGATTTTTTAGTGTTGTTACAACAAAACTACCCGATTCCCCAATGCTATACAGATAAACGTTACATTCATTCTGTTTGATGCACCACCAGACAGTTTCGTAATTTGAAGATCGATGCTTAGAAAACTTATAATTTTCCTACACCATTTGGGTGTTTCCGCGTTCACTAATAATTTCTTTCACAAAACAATATTTTGAATTATAAGTTTGGAAACGAGCCCCTGCCTAGCCTCAATAAGCAATAAATATCCAATTAGCCGTAATCCTATCCTTTCTGTTCTTACCAAAGACGAATGTGAAACGTGTCCTGAGATTCGTGACTTTATGGATTACCCTGAGCGCCAACTGCTTTAGCACAAACAAAAATAAAAAGAATCTACAGTCAAGAATTCTGGCACTACTAGGTGGATAAAAGTTGATGGATATTCAGAAAAATAAGACAAGGTCTAACTTAACAAAATACAATTATTGTAATGAAAAAAATGAATATTTGTAAATAAAGAAAGTTGAAAATACAAATTGAATTATACGATTAATTTAAAAAAATATATAAATTATGAAACTACAGGTTCGATCTCAACCAATAAGTGAAGTTAATGAAATACAAATTCAATCATGAACCTTTTGGTTCGATCTCAACAAATAAATGAAGCTAATGATAATACAAATTTAGTCAGATAAAAAAAATCAGTGAAATGAAAATATGGTCATTCAAACTAAAAAATGTTACCGTCCTTGGAACTTGAAGGAGCTGGAAGTAGGCCCTGCCAGGAAATTCCCTTCATAACGTCACGGGCAAAGGAAGGAGACGTCTCAATCGTTCAGACCCGGTAAATACAACAACGAGCAGTACCTTTGTACAAGTTCGAGGGACCAATAACTAAATCAGTAGGAATAACCAATACGATCCCAAAACTGATTATTTTATCTCCCAAATTGTATATTCAATATGTAATAACAAATTTGATATCTTGAAGAGAAGAGTAATAAGAATAATTAAATCCGAAAGAAAGTAAGAAAATTAAATTACTTATTATGGTAACAATTTATGTTAGCTATTATGAAGGTGAAGGTAATTAAGAAGAACTTATGATTAACAAGTTAAAAATTGAAAAAATAGCATTCAGAAAATAATTTGCTTGATTTGAATCTGAATAATGAATTGAAGAAAAATTACTAAGAATGTAAAAGATTATCCCAGAAATTTGCTAGATAACAAAATGATTCGCCATGAATGCTAAGAGGCTTGTCGAAAATTATTTTCACTGAATAATATCGACATTCAGGGACTGTAAATATCTTGAATTATGTTTTAAGATATCAGATCAATTTAAATAGTCCCTTATGATGATTTTCAATGGCAGATTGATAATACTAAAAAAACAAAAGAAATTGTAAAATCTCGACTGACCTCCAAGAGCATTCACGACAGAATGAAGTCCCTATATTCCCGTTTCACGAATCACCCTCTACTCGCGAATCGGGCGTCGTGCAACGAGTATCCGCGAATGATTCAATTGATTCACTATTTAATGATAGATGACACTCCTAGTCAATACAAGTTTAATGATTTAATATTCTAAGCGGAAATCGTTATTCAAATCATTACAGCTATCTTCATACCAGTAACGTGGAAAGCGTTACATCAGGCACCCTTAAAATTTACCTGACACCTTGACCAGTCCCCGTAATCAAATTGTGATGAATATCGTGCGGTCTAAAAATATAGATTGGTAATAAATGAATTTGGTAAACACGAAAACGTGACATTATTTATATTTGAAATGTTTATTGTTTATTTCATAATTTTGTATTTGTTTGATAACAGCATTTCTTTGTTGAAACTATAGTAACGTTTTCATGTTATTAATAATACTAGTATAAAAAAGTAATTGTTCTTTCATTTAGTCATTAGTATAGAAAATTAATGCATCAAACGTGTAATTTGAAGAGAATGATATTAGTAACATGCCGGTGGGAGTAGTATCATTTTAAAAGTTGGAACACATTGTTCAAACTTCTATGAAAGTCTAACAACTTAAGTTCGAAATAGAATAGGAAGGGCGGTTAACCAGTAGTCTTGTCAATATGACATTCATTACTTTTCAGAACAGTCAGCCGGCATCATTTTATGAAACCGCTTTCGTACATCTTCTCGCAAAGTTCAACTGATTGATCGCTATTGTACACTTGAAGTGAAACGATACAGGAGCCTCTTATATGGCAGAAACTACTTCAATATCTATTCATTCGGGGCTTGTCTAGAGACTATGAGTAATAAATGAAAACACTTTTTGAAAGGAAGAAAATTAATGAACTATTCTCTCGATTAAAAACGTTGCTAGCTACTCGTCCAATCTTGAGTGGAATGCAATATCGAGATGAATTGAAATTACATAGAACTTCAGAGCTCAATTCGACGAGCTAATTAGTTCAATCGTGGTGATGCTTTTAATGCTAATAATCTGACAGAATCTCAGGTCGATCTTACGACCTGTCCGGGTTTATTTCGAACGATCTTCTCGTTCTGACACGTGCATGTATGTCTGACATAACTCTTGTAGAATGTTGCAAAGTTTTAAAAGTTTAAGTAACTAATGGAACTTATTTAATGGGCTTTTGAATATTAATCGTATATACATAGTTCCTCTGAAAGGTGTTTTCAATAGTGCTTTTATCTTACTTCTACCACAGTTTTGGTACAATCCCATCCCATTTATGGGATTCCCACTTGAGGAAGCTCAATAATGTACACATGCATGTCCTTGAAATTTTACAAAAAATAATGCTTGGGAAAAGCCATAACTATTTCACATTCTTGTATTTGCAGAGCTAGTCATCCAAAAACCTAAGAATCACTGAATAGAATACTATGCAAAATAATAAAATAAAGTTAATATAACGCTGCTGGTTATACCAGGATGTAACAGAACTGTTTTTATGTTTTGTTATATATATTATTTATTATTTCTGTACGCATTCATAGAACATTGTATTACATTTTAATCTAGTAGTTGTCATTTAGTTACTAGGAAAATTTGTTGACAATTATAGAACTTCACTTTTCATATTTTATGTAAACATCGTTCATATCAAATTTGGATTAAAAAGCATTATTATAATCTCAAGTTGATTAATTATTTTCAAAAGCATTAACAGAATAGTGTTCCGACAATCGTGAACACGAACAACATTCAAACATTGGTCCTTCGGAGCCGGATTTGAGTGAACGTGCAAATCTAATTTCAAGAAAATTGGCTGATAGTTGAATCAATCATCGCTATCATCGATAAGGTGTTCGAAGACGACAAACCTCAGGAAGCAGTTGCAGATCCATTGAAGAATCAAGGAGCGGTCGCAACTACAATTCATTTCGATTAAGTAATCTTCAGGTGAATCTTCGATTATTTCCTTGCATATTCACAATTCATTTATTTTGATTACATATTTGTGCTAGTGGTGTGTACAATTCATCATGCAAAATATCAATTCAGAAAAATCAATAACTAAACTTGTTCAAAGTCGTACAATTTTAAAATCAAAAATGAAGAAATTAAGAACTTTTGTCGATTCAGGTTCTTATTCTTTAATTGAATTAAAAGATCGATTGAGTCATTTTGAACCATCTCTGGATCGGTATAATGAAATAGAACTTGAAATTTATGATCGTGATTCTTCCAAATCTAATGAAGAAGAAGCGGATCTTTTTGAAACAAGTTATTTCAAATTATTAAGTGAGATTAAAGCCATTTTAATATCTCAATCTTCCATCGAAAACAATGTCAGTAACAATTCAGTTATGCAAAGCAAAGCCATAAGGCTTCCTGAAGTTACTCTGCCACAGTTCAATGGTGATTATGACAAATGGTTATCGTTTCATGCAACTTTCAAGTCACTGATTCATGAGAATAATAATATAAGTTCAATTGAAAAATATCATTACTTAAAATCAGCACTAAAAGGTGAAGCAAGCATGGTCCTTGACTCTTTGGAAATTTCAAGCGCAAATTATGAGGCTGCTTGGAATCTTCTATTAAATAGATATGAAGACAGAGCTTTCATTGGTCAAAAACATATGCAAGGTTTAAGTGATTTTCCAATAATTACTAAAGAGAATTATTCAGAATTGCGTCAATTGCTTGATGGTCTGATTAAACATTCCAAAGCATTGCAATTATTAGATCAAAACAATTGGGACACATTAGTAATTTTCTTAATTTCTCGTAAATTAGACGCATCCACAATGCGATCTTGGAATGAAAATTCATCTCAATTTATTAACCCAAAATTAGAGCATTTCATTGATTTTTTGTCAGAAAAATGCAAGCTATTGAATAGAAACCACAATGAAAGGCAAACTTCAAATAAAGGAAATGTTTTTAATTCACATAAAAAACAACTTTCTCTAGTATCTATAAATAAAGTAAATCATTGTCCCATTTGTAGACAATCACATTTAATCTATTACTGCGATACATTTCTCAAATTAAATGTTAAAGAAAGAATTAAGTCCGCCAAATCAAAGGGCTTGTGTTTAAATTGCCTTCGTGCAAATCATACAATAAATAACTGCAGATACAGCAATTGTAAGAAATGTAATAAACAGCACAATTCTTTGTTACATATAGAATCGGTTTCAGAACAACAGCAATCTCAATTGCCTGTTGAAACTACGGTTCTTATTAGCAATCATAATGAGAATCATTTTGCATATACTGAAGCACTATTATCGACTGCTATAGTTCATGTCCGTGACAAGAGTGGACAATTTCAGAATTGTCGTGTCCTGCTAGATTCTGGTTCACAAACTAATTTCATCACTGAAGATTGTGTAAAGCGTCTTGGTTTATCCTATAAGGATGCAAATATACCAGTAACAGGCATAAATGAATCTAGAACAAATGTTAGCGCAATTGTTAACATATTGATCCAGTCGAAATTCAATAGATTTCAAAACTACATCAATTGTTTGATTTTGCAAAGTATTACACAAAACTTACCTACTGTAACTATTGATAGAAGTTTGTTTCAAATTCCTGAAAATTTAACTCTAGCAGATCCAGAATTTTACAAATCTGGTGGTATAGACATTTTGATAGGGGTTGAAATATTCTATGATCTTTTATGTGTTGGTCAAATAAGGTTTAACAAAACACATCCTTGTCTACAAAAAACACATTTCGGTTGGGTAGTGTCTGGAAATATATCAACTAAATATTCATACACAGCTATTACAGCATGTAATGCAACTTTTCAAAATATAGACAATAACATTTCGAAATTTTGGGATTTGGAACATGTTACTGAGAATTCGATTTTAACAAAGGAAGAGAGTGATTGTGAAAGTCATTTCATAAAAACTTTTAGACGTAATTCTAGCGGGAGATTTACCGTTTCATTACCAATTAAGGATAATTTTTCTTTAGGCGATTCAAAACAGGTGGCTATAAAGCGTTTGCATTCATTGGAGAGAAAGCTCAATAAGGATCCTTGCACAAAATTAGAATATTTCAGATTTCTAAAGGAATATGAGGCCTTGGGTCACATGTCTCGGGTCACACATAATAATTCATCGGAATCAAATGTTTGTTTTTATTTACCACATCATTGTGTGATAAAGGAAACGAGCACAACAACAAAACTCAGAGTAGTTTTTGATGGTTCGGCAAAATCTGATAATGGGAAATCGCTAAATGATATTCTCATGGTAGGTTCAACCATACAACAAGACCTTTTTTCAATATTAACTAGATTTCGAACTCATCGAATAGGTCTCATAAGCGACGTGGAAAAAATGTACAGGCAAGTGTTAGTAGATCCTACGCAAAGATCGTTACAACGTATACTTTGGCGTGTAAACGAAAATGACGAAATACAATCTTATGAATTGAATACTATCACTTATGGGACGGCATCCGCATCATTTCTAGCTATAAGATGCTTGAAACAAATAGCAATAGATAATCAGAAATTATATACAAATGCTTCTAAGATCATACAAGAGGACTTTTACGTTGACGATCTTGTGACAGGCGTTAACTCAGTAAGTGAAGCATTACAATTGCATGAACAGTTATCAAAGATATTGATTGGCGGCGGGTTTCCACTTAGAAAATGGGCCTCTAATTCAGCCGAGGTAACACGTCATTTACATGGTGGCGCTCCCCTCAATTTTGATTTTGATAAAAATTCAACGTGTAAGACACTCGGAATCAATTGGTCAACGACTACTGACGAATTCTTTTATTTATATCAACATACTATTAAAAAAAGAATTACTAAAAGAACAATCTTGTCAGCAATTGCTCAAATGTTTGACCCATTGGGATTGCTTGGACCTGTGATAATAATTGCAAAAATTATCATGCAAAGATTATGGTATTTGAATTTAGATTGGGATGAAACGATTCCGATTGACCTACATACCAAATGGCAAAGATATCAATCAGATTTAGAATTAATAAATAATTTACGCATACCCAGGCATATTTGTTATTACAGTATTATATAAATTCATGGTTTCTGTGATGCTAGTGAAAAGGCATATGGAGCATGCATCTATATTCGTTGTTTTGATGGCACTCAAAATTACACATCTAACGTAATTTGTGCAAAATCTAGAGTAGCCCCGTTAAAGGCTATTTCATTACCTAGGCTGGAGCTATGTGGAGCATTATTGTTATCTAAACTTATGAATAAAACAATAAGCATTTTGAATGTTCATCCAACAAACATATTTTATTGGAGTGATTCGACAATATGTTTAGCATGGATAAAATCCAATAGCAAATCTTGGAAAACATTTGTTTCAAATCGAATAGGTGAAATCCAACAGATAACTGAAATGAATAATTGGTACCATGTTTCATCTGAGGATAATCCAGCTGACATATTGTCTAGAGGTATATCTACCAAGGATTTTCTAAATTCATCTTTATGGTGGGAAGGTCCTGCCTGGCTTTCAAAAGATGTTTCATATTGGCCAGTGCAACCGCAAGTAATTTCAAACTCAGAACTTCCCGAATATAAGGCCATATCTTTTCTAGCTACAACGTTAGAACCAGAATGGGACATATATGGTAAATTTTCTAATTTTACAAGGCTCATAAGAGTATCAGCGTACTGTATGCGATTTGCTTCAAATTCAAGGAATATTTCCAAACAAACTGGACATTTGATAAAATTAGAACTGGACACAGCCAATTTCAGTTTAATAAAATACATTCAAAATAGAATTTTTAAATCAGAATATCATAAATTAGCATTAGGCTATCCTATAAATTCGAGGAGTTCAATTTTATCTTTAAATCCGTTTTTGGATTCAACCGGAATTATAAGAGTAGGGGGAAGGCTACGCAATGCTATAATTCCTTATTCTCAAAAACATCCATGTTTATTACCTTCAAATCATATATTCAGTAATTTGTTAATAAAACATGAGCATATCAAAAATTTACATTCAGGAGTGAACAGTACGTTATCATCTATAAGATCAAAGTATTGGATAATTAATGGAAGGAATGCAGTCAAAAAAGTGATCAGAAAGTGCATAAAATGTTTTCGAGCGAGACCTCAATTGCTTCAACCTTTAATGGCTGATTTGCCTTCGCATCGGGTTCAACAAAGTCGACCATTCATTAACTCTGGTGTTGACTTCGGGGGTCCTTTGTATATCAAACAAGGTTTTAGAAAATCTAAGCAATTAGTTAAAATATATTTTGCGGTATTTGTATGTTTTGCTACTAAGGCCATTCATATTGAATTAGTTGAAGATTTAACTGCAGAATCATTCTTAGCTAGTCTTAAAAGGTTCATGGCTCGAAGAGGTAAGATAGCGAACATATATTCAGATAATGTAACTAATTTCACAGGGGGGTTAAGAGAATTGTTGAATCTCTTAAAACAATCAAATAATAATAAATTGACTTCATCGTTATCTGAAGATGGAATCAATTGGCATTTCATTCCCCCTAGATCACCTCATTTTGGAGGATTGTGGGAGGCAGCAATTAAATCAGTGAAACAACATTTAAATAGAGTCCTTCAAAATTCGAACCTCACATTGATTGAATTGTATACATTGTTGGTACAGATAGAAGCAATATTGAATTCCCGTCCTTTATCAGCCCTTTCATCTGATCCTAATGATCAAAATTATTTAACTCCTGCTCATTTCATAATCGGAGATTTACTGACAACTAATCCTGAACCTGATATAACTCATCTAAAAATGAATACATTATCAAGATGGCAACGTGTGGAGCAGATTCGACAACATTTTTGGTGCCGTTGGCACAAGGAATATTTGAATAACTTACAACAACGCAGTAAATGGAGAGTCACGTCTGGATATCATATAGAAATAGGACAGCTAGTTGTTGTCAAGGAAGATAATGTCTCTCCAATGAAATGGATGTTAGGTCGTATTCAAGAAGTTCATCCTGGAAGTGATGGTGTTGTTCGGGCGGTTACAATTATGACGAAATCTGGAGCTATTAAGCGGGCTACTGTTAGAATTGCAATTTTGCCTTTAGATGAGTCATAATTATAAACACGTTAGAAAGCTAAAGCTTTCAAGACGCGCGGTATGTTTTTATGTTTTGTTATATATATTATTTATTATTTCTGTACGCATTCATAGAACATTGTATTACATTTTAATCTAGTAGTTGTCATTTAGTTACTAGGAAAATTTGTTGACAATTATAGAACTTCACTTTTCATATTTTATGTAAACATCGTTCATATCAAATTTGGATTAAAAAGCATTATTATAATCTCAAGTTGATTAATTATTTTCAAAAGCATTAACAGAATAGTGTTCCGACAATCGTGAACACGAACAACATTCAAACAAGAACTACGCTCTCAATATTTAACTTCGGGTTCTAGATGCAAAAAATATCAAAAACAAAGTTCATCTATGAATAGATGTCAGAAATCAAGCAACTTAACCCCCGAGTTACGAATTTGATTGCATTCCAGAGCATATTAAAAAACAATCCATGGAGATGATCTAGGTCATCAGGGAATCCTGACCACCAGGTTACTATTGAGTGTCAAAGTCATGACCGGGCAACCTCAAGAGAACCTCCCCAATAAGTTTCAATCCATTGCAAAAGATATTTTCACGAATTCCCTGAAGACGACGATAGTACCAGGAGGTGCTGAGCCCCAGGTGCGTCGTAGTTCAAATCCGGCACCGGAATCGTGATCAGCGACCCCAAAACCCCCCCGAGTGAGAAATGTTGGTTATATTTGGACATTTTTTCTGACTTTAATTATTTTTTTATTATAGCTCCTGAAAATGCATTCAAAAAGATGCATTTTCCCCTGTAGGAATTCTAAGATGCACATTGGAAAAAAATGCTAACATTCTTCCCAAATGACCTCTAGAATCGATTTTAAAAAAATCATCAAAATCGGTTCATCCGATTATTTTTTTGACCTTTTCTGCTTCATTTCCTCGACTTACTGCCTTCAACGAGAGATAAGGTTGCAAATTTGCTCGAGAAGAGTGAAACAGATGCAACGTCGGATTTAGGGGAGGGCAACCGGGGCTAAAACCCCGGGGCCTCCACAAAAGAGGGGTCCGCACAATAGACTTCGGAAAAAAATCTTTCGAATTCCGACTAGTAAACACTGGTAAACAACTTTTCCTTTGATATTTTTTTTCGTTGTTTTACTTTTACCTTTACCTTTGTACAAACATGTTTATATTGTTCTTAAATATTAACAGAAATCACTGATCTATATTTGTTCACTTCACTCCAATCAGGCAAATAATTTGGGGCCAGGGGGTCTCCACTCCTTTGTTGCCCCGAGGCCTCCAGACCTCTAAATCCGGCCCTGAACAGATGTCTGGAACAATAAGTGTTTCCCAATTTCTATCATCTTCTCATCCTGTAATTCGAATCTCTCAAACTAGTGTATTAGAATAAATACAATTCTATGAATGACCATAGGAAACATATAAGGCTACTCTAGATCGTCTCCTGGCTTACCAGCAGAACGAGTAGGTTGTGCTGCCACTGATCGCCTGTTAAATCCGTGGTATAAGATACCGTAGAAGGAATTGTCTAGGGCAACATACATGTTCTAACGCCATCTATCTACGAACAGATAGATCTCCCACTAAGAAATCTCTGCAGTACAACGCATCAACTGCAGATTTATCGTACTTCGATGGTGAACGGGGGAGTGTATTAGAAAACATGTCCGCAAGGTGGCGAATCCAAATCAATAGGTATTTACGAAAAAGATCTCCCGTTGAGTATATTATAGTGGTAAAGCTACTCTAGATCTATATGGTAACGTAGACTACCTTCATATAAAAAGAGATCTCGCTTTCTCATGTTCCTTGGATGATTATACCTGAAAGTAAACATGTTAAGTAATGTGTGCATGTACACGTAGAGAGAACGGAATGTGTTAATCCATTGCATGTTCGTAACTCCCTAGTGGCGTGTTTCCCTGTAATAAGTTCTATGTGTTGAAATGTGCAATAGGCTATATCGGAGCAATTTCGTATGTATGAAAAATCGACGTGCTCAAAGCTACGACCGACCGCGTTGCATGTTGTCGGACAATTTAATGCGAGCAACGTTAATCCATTAATTTGGTATACCATAATGTCATTTCGACTAACTACCAATGTAACTTTGGATTCTTACTACAGAGTACTGAGTGGCGAACAATTAAACTGTTCTAATGTGTGGTTTACTGTGTGCAAACGAAATAGCCGTGGGCTATCCGTTAGGGTTGGGAACGTTCGTTTCTCTTTATTTTCAATTATATTGCGCTTTGTTGAAAAACTTCGGCATCGGAAATACACAACTGCTAGTCCTTGGATTCATTTGAGCATTTGCATGTTCCTATATTTATAAAGACGCGTCTTACTGGGACATTTGTTCCAAGTGTTAAAAAAATGTAATTACGCTATAGTCCGGTGAAATTAGACAAATTTCAGAGAGAAGTTTAGTCGCTGGGTTTTTTCAGGTTGATTTGAAATTTCAGGCGAAGTGAAAGTGAAAGGGGTTTTAATTCCGAATTTAAGGATTGGGGTTGGTATAAGTAGACTGAGGATGTTATGACAGATTGATTTCGGGCAGGGTGGTGGTGGGAAAGACCATAGAGGTATCTATCGGTGTGACTGGGTTTTCGATACACAGAATGTCCTAAAGCACCGAAACTCTGTTAACTAACTAATACATCTAGGAACGGGAGTAAACCTTTCGATTCAACTTCCATGATGGAACGGATATTGGGATGTAATGAATTTAAATGGTCGAGGAAGGGAACAAGATTTTCGCGACCATGGTGCCAAATAAAAAAAGTGTCGTCGACCTGGCCAATAAGGCGGGTTGGTAAACAACAATTTATTAAGATTACGGGACATAGTAATAGTCAGTCAAAAAATGAAGCGGACATTTTATCTGACAACAGAAAGTAGAAGTTTTGATTTTACAAAGATTTATAAGCGGTGTCGATCAAATCTGATATCAACGTTGACTGCCAAACAAATTACCAACTTTACTTAGATAAAATAATGAAAATTCAGCTAATACGAATTCAATTTAACGTAATTATTTCATGTCTGAAAGCAATCAGTGGGTCGAATATTTCATGCTAAGTAATTATATAACGAGCTTCGCGAACCATTTCGAGTTTGTTGAGATGGACTAAATCAAATTGTATAAATACGAAATGAATACATTCTGTCTGTAACTTCCGGTACAAATTTCGAGCTAGATATTGATAACTCGTGAGTATCATTATTCAACAACATTCTATATAAATAAGTCTTTTGATTTCATTCATGCAGTTTCAACTATTCGTTTGTTATTCTCGAGTCTATTCGTGTTTCTTGTCCAAACCATCTCGACTGTGTTTCTATATCATTATTATTATTATTTTGTAACGAAGCTTAAATTTTGAAAGATCATTTAATTTTGGATCAGGCAATAAATACGGATATTACATGTAATCTCAGTTTGAACAGTACGATAAAATATGTTACAAAAACAGTGGTCTGGCAAGTTAAGACACCAAACTTTGAACAGCATTATGTATAAAAAGGCGAACAACCAAAAAACTCCGATAACACTTGCTTACTGCACCGAGCGAAACTACTGGAGCATCATGAACGCGAATTTTAGATCTAAAAAGTAGCGTCACTTTTAAGCATTGTTCGGGACATAAGTAAAAAACCCTCGGCAGAAAATAAGGAATTGGTGGAGCGGACCTGTCCAGAACCTCGGAAAACATATAAAAGCCGTGACCGATAACAGATCGCCCTCTCTTGTGTTTTTGAATTTCAATCAGGATCAGTGCTCTTTTTGTGATTATAAATCAGTATCGTTGAAGTGAAATTAAGACAAGAATCGAAGTAAATTAGAAATCTGAGTTTAAGTCAAAATTAAAACTGTGAATTAACAATAGTTTTCCGTTTAAGTGAATTATTTACAAAAGGTAATTGATAGCAAATAGTTTTATTTTTGGGCATTACGATATATTGATTTCCGTAATTATTGTAATTGGTGAACGTTTGTACGATACCTGAGTTCCGCAGCATTCAGTAATCTAAATTATTATATCTGAGTTTATCCCGTCATAGGTCGGACCGCGCACGATTTGAATTCACACGTGAATTGGAATATTCAAGTAATTGTATGGTGTGTACAGAGTGTGCATGTTTGAACGACAGGGGCGTCTTTGGTATATTTGTGCACGCTGTGACGTACCGGAAGTATAAGTATATCATAGACAACCAAACCACCAACGGCTTGTGCATACTGTGATGTACCGGAAGTATAAGCTGGGGGTGGTTGTGTGATTGAGAATCGTAATAATTCCCTTAATACTATGAGAAGTCCTCGGCCGTGGATATAGGGGTTATTGCAGATACGACAATTAGTGTTTGTGCACACTGTGATGTACCGGAAGTATAAGCCCTAATTGTCTAGATTCTGAATCTGTAAAGAATATGAAATCTACACTGCTATACGATTACCGGGCGCTCCGTGAAAGCTAGTACAAGGGTGGGTGAGGTGACAGAATAAACTCAATCAGAGTCATTATCCGAAAATACCGTAAAATCTGATATCGTAACTAGTGCAAAACAATATTTTCCAAACCAACCGAATTTATAACCGAATATATCGTAGTGTGATTTGAACATTTCATTTATTAGTGTTGCTATCTAAAATTTACCGAATACCGCTCATTACGCTAGGACCTGTTTGATTCGTACTTTTCCGCAAATTGATCATTCTGAATCATTTGTCAACCGATTCCGTACCGCTGAATTGAATTTAAATACCGAACACATCGTAAAGTAGATATGATGAAAGAGTTTTCATTTACCGTTTGAGCGTCATTTCATTTTCCGTCTGGGTGAAATCTTTGTAAATAATACCGTTCATTTGCATTTATATTGATTATTCTGAAAGTGTACTTGTTATATTTATTGTATATTTTAATATTTGGAATTCCCCGTTTTATTAAATTATTTCTGCTCCATCTTCAAACGAGCTAAGTTTTAACCAGGTATCAATTGTAACTAAAGCCTACAATTTTGATATTGTTTTCTGCCCATTGGACTCTGGTTATACTTCACTGTAGCTACCCTAGGGACAAGGCTATCTATAGATAGCAGAGTGACAAGCCTTGTGGTGAAGACCCTAGCAGAAGTCTTAAAAAAGGAGTTAACCTTTAGAAAAATCTGGCGCCCGAGGATTTGAAATAAGCTCTTTACCGAAAAGTCGCAAGGACACTTTATAATTTTTTTTATTACAAATATGTCGCATCAACCGGCGGCTATTAGCGACGGTTCAATACATGATGACAGTGAACTAGATATTATTCAGTAAGTCAATTGATTGTAGATAGTCAAACAAATTCACAAATGAATCATTTTTCGCTAGCAGTTGTCTTAGGCAGTTGGGTATGTTGTGGCTTATGCGTCCGGCACTATATTTAGGACATTCTATCAAGAAATGTTCCACTGTTAAAATGACACCGCACGTGGGTAATATGAGTATGACCTATGCGTAGGCGAGTCACTATTGATTCAAGTCGCCGGTTTCTAACTTGGGGATGCCAAGGGAGGACATCACTTTTGAATGCTCGTAGTTTAGATTGAGAACTTTCCCATTCCCAATTCCATTTAGAACGAACCACATTTTTTTTTGATCACTTGGAACACTACGACACTCCACTTCCGATTGAGGGTCCACTACAGCTGTTCGCGCGCACTGGTCTGCTTCCTCATTACCTGTGATGCCAATATGGGAAGGTATCCAATTAAAATTTATCCTTCGTAAATTGTCTTGTGCCTATAGTAATTCAGATTTGATCATCTTCTCAATTGGAGTTTGGGGATAGACATGCTGTAGAGCTTGAGTAGCACTGAGGGAATCGGTCAGAGCTATGGTTTCAGGTATGTTCAGGTGTGTTGACGTACACAAGAGCCTTGTAGATGGCACACAGCTCGGCTGAAAAACTGCTTGTCGATGAGGGTAGTCTAAATTTGAAGTTTTTATCTGGTGTAACGAATGCTGCACCTACATTTCTTTCGCCTTTTGATGCGTCTATGAAAATTTTTAGTGCCTTTAGATGCTGCTGTTCTAAAATGAAATTCATGGAGTGCTTTATGAGAGTTTGGTGTTTCATTTTTTTTGAAACGAGTTAGGTATAGATTAACGTGCGGCTTGTTAATAATCCAAGGTGTAGGATGATCAATATATGTATATATCATTATTTATTGCCCCCACTTTTAGATTTCCTCTATGTGTTTTATTTCTTGTTTCATCTCATTTGTTTCTCTATTTCTCTCAAAAATCTCAATTTTCTAGTACTATCTTGTATCTGTGTACTTTTATTAGTGTCCATATCTCTGCGTCATGCGTCAATTTTTTCTTTGCAACTTTTACTTCTTTCTTTATTTTCTTCTTCCAAAAATTATGGCTACGTCGAGTACCAATGAAAGCAGTATGCACCCCTGCGTTACTCCCAATACAGTTTGAAACATTTCCCATTTTACATGTTTCATCCTAACTGTCGTCTGGTATAGTATTTTATGATTAAATAAAGATATTCCAATACTCTTATTTGTTTTATCCAAAGGTCTTTTCTTCTGATTTGGTCAAACGGTTTCTCTATGTCCACAAAACAGGGATGTACACTGCCCTCTCTTTATTGCTTCTTTTGCCACTTGTAATAATAATTATTAGCAGTAAAAGAAATAATATCAAAGATTTATACTATTAATTTTATAAAGTTGGTTATGGGATGATAATTCGAGCAATTGTTAGCTTATCTCCTAAAGCTTTGAATCGATAAGCTCCTCTCATGAAGTAAGGAAAATTATGAAAAATTGTTACTGGTTTCATAAAATACTGGTCTTTTGATAAAACTGAAATTAATAAAATTAAACTCGTTTCTTATGAATCTTTGATGCAAAAGAGCAGAGGTAAAACCCTCAAATTAAAAAGAGGATTAATTCATTTTCCTAGAGTCAACGAAGAAAATTGCTAATTTCCTTTCTTGACGACTTTCCACGACATTTCAGTTAAATGAAGTTTCCTTCCTTATCCAAACATAAATTCAATTTTTAACAAGATTTGCAAAAGTTTGTTTTATCTATTTTCTCCAGGATGAACCTCTACCATAAGTACGATGAGCTTTTCTCTTATTATTTGTAATTTATGTCCACTCTTATAAGATTGGGATAAAATAATCTGCATTTGCTTATATGTGTGAATCTCAAAATGATATTTTTAATCATAATGACACCGTTAATCATTAATTTTACCTCTACGTTACTTTCGGTTCTTCAGGAGGATTATTGAATGGAACAAAATTGAAAGTTATTATAGAACCAGGAGAGCAAACAATTCTCTATAATTTATGATATGGATCATCAATAACTAATAAAAGCCTGTTTTTTACTGATTAAATAGATCACATACTACTACACCGTAGCATTTTCCCAAACACATATTTCAAAATACTAATGTCTAATAATAATAGTGACCCTGCAAAATAGGACTGATTTCTTTTTTTTATACTTTGACAACACGAGAGGGAAACCTATACGAGGTCTGGCTATTAAATAACGAGACTACTTGCACAGAAGACGTCCTAGATGAGAAGGGGGGTGGGGGAAACGAATGCAGCTTTGGATAGCTGGAAGTGTCTACTATTCCAGTACGAAAACACGTTTTTGTCGCTGTAGTAGTATTTTTTCTATAGAGGTTAGAAACAAACGTGTTTTTTTCTCGTGCCGATAACAATGTGTGACGAAAAACACGAGCAACGGATCAATGTGAAATTCCTCGTTAAGTGCTATAAGTTGTTGAAAGAGGCCTATGGTGAGAATTCTCTATCTCGTGCGCGTGTTTTCGAATGGTATAAAGGGTTTTCTGAAGACCGAGAGAGCACCGAAGATGATCAACGTCCAGGTCATAGTCAAAGTATACCAGGTCTGCCGGAGCCTCCCTTCTACTCTTTTTAATATTTTAGTGCAATCTGATTGGTCGTTTATTTCGTTTATTTAATGTCATAGACGAGGACATAATATGATGTTGTTACGTGCCAGCGACGAGCTGATGAGAGCAAGGCTGTGATTGGAGGAACTGGGTGACGTCACCCAGCTCGAGAAACGATGGAAGGGAGGCTCCGGCAGACCTGGTATACTTTGACTATGGTCCAGGTCGACCTGTCTTTGTTTCAACTCCGCAAACAGTGACCAAAATCAATGAAATTGCTCGCGGAGATCGTCGTATGAGCATTCGGATGATTTCTGAGAATGTAAACGCCGATCAAGAAACTGTCAGAAAAGTTTTACATGACGAGTTGAACATGAAGAAAGTTTGTGCGAAGCTGGTCCCAACAACAACAACGCACCTGCCCATAATGCGCTGTCTGTGAAGCGTTATTTAGCCGCTAGATGCACTTCAGTGCTCGAACACGCACCGTACTCGCCTGACTTAGCACCCTGTGACTTTGAAAATCAAGTCTGCCTCAAAAAGAACCCGGTTCTAGTCGATGGAAGAGGTGAAGCGAAAATCGGCGGAACTTCTAAATTCTTTTACAAAAGAAGACTTCCAGCATTGCTGTTGACCAATGGAAAAAACAAATGGAACGGTATATGGCGAAAGGAGGGGAGTTCATTGAGGGGAGCATTCGAAGTAAAATAATTTTTAAAATAAAACTTTTTTCATGAGCATCGTTATTTAATAGCAAGACCTCGTAATGTTCGAAGAACATCGTGTGAGCTAGCAGTGGAATGTAGGGAGAAGAGATAGGTATTCGTATTTTTCTTCAAGGTTTGGATGTTATAGGCATATGGAAAGACCTCACTGGGTAAAGAGTTCCACAACTTCGCTTTTCGAAGTCTGGTAGGAAGAAGTTCGGCAAATCTCGAGCTTGACATTGGAGGGGTGACTAGGGGTTGACTTGGTCTAGTCTGCCTATCTGGAATTCTCTTGCGGTGGAACAACAACTGATGAACACTGTTAGGAATGGAATTCATATATTAATTTGAAGATACTTTATTTCCTGTTTCTAATGTTTTTCATGATTACCTAGATATGTAGAAAAATTAAGAATATAGATGACTGTCAGAATTTACTTGTCAAATACACTTCTTATTATAAAAAGTATAAAGTTATTTCAATACTATACAGTAAATATTGCCCAATTCACCCCAAGTCTGCAGTATTTACATTTTGGCGACCGTGACAGGACTCGTAATGGAAATCTTAAAGAAAGAAAGGAGTTTTATCAGAAGACAAGTAAACGTCATATGCGAGAAAGTTGATTCCTTGGAGATAGAAATCAAAATAGGAAAGCCTATAGAAAAATACCAATTGGAGTCTCTTATGAAGAATCTGGAGGATACAACTACAAGATTGAGCTGCCTTGATGATAATTTAAGAGAAACTTTATTTTCCGAAGCGCTCGATGATGTACTGGAAGGAGAATATCAAGAAACGCAATTCTATAGGGATAAATATTTCGAATATCAATCCAAATGTGAATACCTACTGAGAAGATTTGATGACGATGTTCAAACTAATAAAGGAGTGTGCTGTACGAGCAATGAAACCAAACGGAAATTCAATTTGCCGAAAATTCAGCTAAGAAAATTTGATGGAAATATCAAGAATTGGATTGGTTTTTGGGGCCAGTATAGAAAAATACATGAAGATGAGAAAATAGACGTTGAAGATAAATTCCAATATCTACTTCAATCTATGGAAGACGGTTCACCAGCTCTCGAATTAGTAGAAAGTTTCCCACCATCTGGAGCAAATTATCTTGTCGCCATTGACCAGTTGAAAGCAAGGTTCGCTAGAGATGAGCTACTCATTGAGGTATATGTTAGAGAACTTTTAAATTTAGTTTTGAAACAAGCTATGAAAGAGAAAACAGGTATGTCACTTTCCAGTTTATACGATAAATTAGAAACACAGCTTAGAGCTTTAGAGACACTTGGGGTAACCAAAGAAAAATACGCTTCAATGCTGCTACCTTTGGTTGAATCTGCTCTGCCAACCGATTTGTTGAAAGTTTGGGAAAGACATAGAAATGTTAATAAAATCAAATTGTCAAATCTTACACAGGATGGTCCAAAGGAAAACAACACTTATTCCGATTATTTATCAATGCTATTAGATTTTTTGAGGAGTGAGGTGGAATCTGAGGAGAGGATCAACTTAGCACAGAAAGGATTTGTAAATGAGCCCAAATATCAGATGGATAACATTCTCAAAACACAGAAGCAAGGTGAGAGTAGTAAACCATACACAGCAGCAGCTCTTTACTCTGGAAACCCGAAGGATATTGAAAAGAGTAAGAAAATTCCAACTTGTTTATTTTGTGACAAATCACATTTGAGTCAGGAATGCATAAAGGCACAGGGATTTTCTTTCCATGAAAAGAAAGAATGTATCACTAAGAAAAGAGGTTGTTTCGCTTGTTTGAAACAAAATCATTCAATAAAGAATTGTAGAGCATATGTCAAATGTATGATATGTTCGAAAAAACATTATCCGATTATGTGTCCTGACTTGATTACAAAAATAAATAACACTGAATCAAAAGAAAACAGAGTCGATAGTATTCTGAGTATTGAGAATATACAGACCGTTAAAACAGATAACGTTCTCACATGTAATTTTTCTCCTTCAGTATTATTACAAACAGTTATTGTCAAAGTTGTCAATGAAGATGAAGAAAAGTTTGTGAGAGCACTTTTAGATTCGGGATCTCAACGCTCTTATGTTTTATTCCATTTTGCGAAACAGATGAGTTTGAAAAAATCGGGCGAAGAAAAAATTATACAGGGTGTTTTCGGTGGTTACACTTCAGAACCTCAAATCCGTACTTTATACAATGTTGTTATCAGAGACATCAAAAATTCCTTTGAATGTAGACTGGATGTCTTATAGAACAGAATAGAATATGTAATAATATTCCAAGATTGGACAATATTACATATATAAACTATTTGAGAAATAAAAATATAATTATTTATGACAATGAATTCGAGAATGTTCCAAGTGAAATTGAACTTTTATTAGGCGCGGATATATTCGGCACTTTATTGACAGGTAACACCAATAATATCGATGACGGACTAACAGCAGTTGAAACTAGATTTGGGTGGACAATCATGGGTAAATATTTTCCCAAACGTAATATGAATATATTTTCTGGATTTTCTGATAATTACTCTATAACTGATTTATGGAATTTAGACACATTGGGAATAAAGAATCCACCGGAAATGAAGACAAAGGAAGCTCTAGACGAAGAAACTTCAAGAAAATTCTACGACACTATTTTATGCAAAAACAATAGATATGAAGTCAACTTGCCTTGGATTGACGGTCATCCCACGATACTGAGTAATAAAAGTTTGGCATATTCTGATAATGGAACAAACTTCATCGGTGCAAACAATCTTATGAATAAAATTGATTGGCAGAAAATTTTGGAGTACTCATCTGTGAAGAAAATAAAGTGGCATTTCAATCCACCTACTGCTGCATGGTGGGGAGGATTCTGGGAAAGGATAGTGAGAATGATAAAAGAATTATTGAGAAGAAATCTCGGGAAATCTTCTTTAAATTACGAAGAGCTCAACACATTATTGTGTGAATGTGAAGCGATTATTAACACTCGTCCGTTAACTTATTTTTCTGAAGAGGACATTTTAATGCCCTTAAGTCCTTCCATGTTTATTACAGACATACGGTCTAGTGAACTGCCAGAATTTGATGATTTAGACAGAATGAGTTTGTTGAGACGTGATCGATATATACAGAAGCTCAGAGACGATTTTCGGAGCCGATTTAGGAAAGAGTACTTATCAGAACTTACTGATACTGGTCGAAGGAGACAAGGTAGTTTGAAAGTGGGGGACATAGTATATGCGGGTGCTGAAAACATGAATAGAATGGACTGGCCTTTAGCAAGAATTCTGGAAATATACCCTGGAAAAGACAATACACCCAGAATAGCCAGAATCAAGATGAAGAATGGTGAGATAATTCGTCCATCCCAAAGACTATATCCTTTGGAAATTGGATCTCAAGAAACAAAAGAATTGAGAGGACAAATAGAAAACAGCAACAGAGATAAGCTTCAAGGTGAAAAAGTACAAGGAGAAGAGATTCAAGAAAATCAACAGCAAGAGAGCAACACGTCACAAGAGGACAATATTACAGAAAAGGCAAAAGGAAACGAAGAAGGGAACGGAAGTATAGATGATGGTGTTATCACTGTTACCAGAGCCGGTAGACAAGTGAAGAAACCGCAGCGTTTCAATTTTAATTAGTTACATTTTGTTAATTCTATAATGTTTACAAATTATAACGGGGGGAGGATGTTAGGAATGGAATTCATATATTAATTTGAAGATACTTTATTTCCTGTTTCTAATATTTTTCATGATTATCTAGATATGTAGAAAAATTAAGAATATAGATGACTGTCAGAATTTACTTGTCAAATACACTTCTTATTATAAAAAGTATAAAGTTATTTTAATACTATACAGTAAATATTGCCCAATTCACCCCAAGTCTGCAGTATTTACAAACACTGACCATGGAAATATATACAGAAAACGGAGAGATCTCCCACCTTTCTACGATGTTTTAGAGAGGTCAATGAACTCGTAAATGTGACATCATCAATTCAAACGAAACTCTTCTGGATAGAATCCAAGAGCTTCAGCGTATGTTTGGAAGCCGAACTCCAAATATGTGAACAGTACTCCAGGACCGGTTGCACCTGAGCTCTGTAGATTATGAGGAGCTCCTGGGATGTAAAGTAGCATTCGGCACGGAATAGAAAATCAAGCTTTTGTGAAGCAGTTTTCGCAATGGACCTCACATGATCGTCCCATGAGATTGTGCTGTTGGTGGTGATCCCGAGCATTGTTATGCAAGACTTCATAGGATTAGTTGTATCTGACATCATCATATAAAGGATTCTGGTATCCGTCTTCCTAGAGAAGACGCAAGCTTGAGTTTTGGTTGCATTAAACTCTACTAGATTATCAGATCCCCATTTCAAAATCTTTGCCCGATCTTCATCAATTGCGTCAACCTGTCCCTGACTCGCTCATCTGGTTTCAATGGATGGTATAGGGGCTCTAGATGAGAAATGTACCGTCATCTGGAAAGCTGTGCTCAAGAAGGCGGTCAAATGCTTTGGAGATTTCTGCCATTCATGTGTTACGTAGGCAAGCAGGTCTCCTGTTGATCTCTCCTGACGAAAGCCATATTGCCGGTCATTCACAATTTTGTAGCTCTAGGTGTTAGATGAGCTCGATGTTGAAGCTTCCTCCATCACTTTAGACATCACAGATAATAGTGCAATGAGTCTATAATTATTAGAAAGGGTCTTCTTTCCTTTTTTTGGAATTGGTTGGACTCTAGTTGTCTTCCAGCTGGAAGGAAACGCACCAAGTTTGCATGTTAATTCAATTTTTTTTGGAATTGGTTGCACTCGAATTTTATAAGATAAAGATTGAGGATGAACAATAATTTCATAATATTTCAATCCTGGAAAGGTCTAGCTAACAATGAAATTATTGTATTTGATAACACTTATTGCTGTCCAGTATTCATTACCTAGTCGATCATAACATAATTCCCAACTACAACACTGTGATCATCTCACAATGAATGGGTATAATTTTCATTTCCGATACAATGTGATATCGTTTTTAATAACCACTATCAATTTGGGAACTTCCTATCTTTCAACATTTACATTTAGAAATTGTGAGACAATAATTGCGATTACCAAAATTTCATCACGTCGTTAGTTCGGATACTATAATTGACCTTTAGTACCCTAGAGCTTTTAGCAAGGTGAGTGAGCAAAATAACTCGGGAAATACATTAAAATAATGATGAAGGCATGAAAAAGCCACCGGGCTGAATAAGTTAGTAACAATTGTGTATTCCTGGCAAGCAGTATAAAATATATTCCAAAGTATATACCGTAACTGTATAGACCGTCATAACAGTCTCACGCATTTGAAATATCTTTCATCAAAGAGATGATCCAGACGATAACGCCAACTCCAAAAGTGATGAAATAATCTATATTACTCACGATGTTTACCTTTAGCTGAGTTTGTCACTTTACATATTATACATTTGAAATTTTGTAAACATCCAGGATCACTCTGTTTCCGAGATACAGGGGGTGTTGAAGTTTTGAAAAATTATTACGCTTTCTTCATTATCTTCTAAACAAATGAAGATTCTTAGTTCAAAGTTGGTACACTTCAGTTTTATTGGATGAGACATTTTTTTGGTGACAAATGCATGGATACAACTGGATGGCTGCCCTGCCCATTTTGGAAGACAAGTACGAAAATGGCTAAATAGGAAGTACGGTGAAAGATGGATTGGTAGAGGTGGTCTAGTTGCATGGCCTCTTCGATTACCTGATCTTGATCCTCTGGACTCTTTTGCTTGGGGTTATGCCACGCCGGTCCATGATAGAGAAGATCTACTGAATCGTATTCGAAGAGCTCGTGGTGAAATAAATAATAGCATGTTAATTCGAACAAGAAGGTCGTTGAGAAATCGATATCGCCGTTGCGTTGAAGTAAATGGATATCATTCAGCATTTATTATAAATAATAATCATCTATAATAAATTTCATCGTTACCGATAAAAAGGTATTCGAATATTTTTTAAATTTTGAAATAGCCTTTTAAAAGAAATTCCAAAAGATAACCCTGATTAGAAAAATCAAAATAGCTCGAACAGGAAGCTTCTAAGTGAAATTCATCAGGAATACTTTTATATAGAAAATGAATCATACAATAATAATTTTCGGCCATTGGCATAGAAGTTTACGGATTTCAAATGCATACTAAACCCCATAACTACGATACTGTATTTGTCTCAAAAACATTTTGTCCCAAAAAAAAATTTTTCATCCAGTAAAACTGAAGTGTATCAAGTTTGAACTGAAAATCTTCATTTCTTGAAGATAATGAAGAAAATGTAAAAACTTTTCAAAACTTCGAACCCCGTATCTCGGAAATGAAGTGATTAGAGAAAAATTTTATATGAAAGACCCTTACTATTTTTAGAAGTTCTATCGTTTACCGAAGTTATGAACGAAAAAATTAAACACTCTGTATATACATTCGAATGCCTATCTCCTCTCCGTTGGCTAACACGATGTTCATCGAACATAGGTTTCCCTCTATTGTAGGCAGAGTTTTAAAAATTATGCTATTATACAGGGTGAGTCAGTTTTCTGTAGACAAACTGCAACAGGAGATAGAACAAGTGTTTTTAAGAAGAAAAGTCCTCATAAACATATGTCGTAGAAGGCTTCGTTTTCGAGATATAGGGTGTTGAAATTGAAAAAAAAAATTCGTTTTTTGCGAATATCTCCGGAACCGTTTATCGTACAAAAGACAGCTCTTGTCTGCATTTTCTACTCATAGTAAGCTATGTTCTGTGCGATAAAAAAGATTTTTTTAGTCATAATTGGTAAAGATTTTGAAGGGGTAGTGGGTGTTTTTCTCCCCAACTTCTACGCCACTGAAAAAAGTATGGTTTTGAGACAACCATTTGAACCGCCAATGTTTTCTACACAAAAAAGGTATTCCTGGTCATAAGCTCTAAAGTTGACCGTTTTCGAGAAAAATCAACTTTTATGTTGAAAAACATGTTCAATTTTTTAGTTTTGTTACTTGTTCTAACGTTTGAATAAATTTTGTTTAATTTGTAAGAATTGACCATGTTTTTCAACATAAAAGTTGATTTTTCTCGAAAACGGTCAACTTCAGAGCTTATGACCAGGAGTATCTTTTTTGTGTAAAAAACATTGGCGGTTCAAATGGTTGTCTCAAAACCGTACTTTTTTCAGTGGCGTAGAAGTTGGGGAGAAAAACACCCACTACTCCTTCAAAATCTTCACCAATTAAGAGTACAAAAATTTTTGTTTCATCGCACAGAACATAGCTTACTATGAGTAGAAAATGCTTACGAAAGCTGTCTTTTGTACGATAAACGGTTCCGGAGATATTCGCAAAAAACGATTTTTTTTTTCAATTTCAACACCCTGTATCTCGAAAACGAAGCCTTCTACGACATATGTTTATGGGAACTTTTCTCCTTAAAAACACTTGTTCTATCTCCTGTTGCAGTTTGTCTACAAGAAACTGACTCACCCTGTATATGTATGATTACTGGGTAAAGCAGGACGCCTGGTACTCAACGCTTGCTGCCTCAAGGGTATTTATCACTTCTGCTCGCATATCTGAATAGTCGTAATGTGAACTATATCATGTTCAGCCTTGGTCCGTTTAGGCTGCTTACGAAATTGTTACTAATTAGGCAAAGAAACCTTAAACTTGTTTACATAAGTTGTATAGATTTTGATTTTCTGAATTATGAAGACAACTTAGATAATTTAACCATAGGATTATCAAGATGAATAAACGGAAAACTTGAATAAAAACCGAGAACAACAAACTTTGATCGAAAATCTAGAGTAACTCTGATTCAGCGAAATCCACCCTTCTGCAAGATCTACAGTGGGTCTGGAAAAAACCCACCACCTAAGCATCTCTAGATGGTTAACATTAACATTCATCAAATAGCTTAGCATTCGTTTTCCGTCCTATATTGGTTATCCAATTTGACAGGCTTATGATTTCCCTTAGAACAAAAAACTTTTGTGAAATTATTTGAACTCTCTTGACCATGGTATCATATCACACTCCTAGTGTTTATTTCAGAAATAATTTTACTATAATTATAGAAAACATCTGGTAACCCCTAATATGTTCTTGTTACCTTGCTTCGAGATATTTCAATTTTAGATAAAATTTTGATTTTCTGAATATGATTTCGTTTTTTAATGTTCGAAATAGCCTGTACTAAACCCTTATTACACTTGTCTTTCACACATTTTCACAATTTCATTTGACATCGAAAACTTTTAATGAACTGATAAACCCTGTATTTCCAATATGTGGTATAAATATGTCATCGCAACTTTCATACTCACGTTTGGTGGCATTTCGTGATTGGTTAGAAAGTTATTACTTCATTAAGTAAGTGATAATATTCTTCTCTGATAGCCTATTAAAAATTAGTATCGTTTTATCACTGAACGATTTTGATTCGAATATATTTTCTGCTACAGATACTACACTTGATAATTACATGCTGGTCATTACGCTTACTGTGCATGGTATCAATTGAAGATTCTTTCAAAGTACAATGATGTGGAGAATAGTACACCACACTGCAGATGATCCATTCGAGCCCTAAAATTACTTGCAGCGGAAGTTTGCGTTAACGTTGTTTTATTTGGTTTACGACCATCGTTGTTGAACTCTGTTGAGAAACTTTCCCCATTTGCTCTCAAGGTGAGAGTGCTTATGTACAGTGCAAATGCAAATTTGATAACACATAAATTGATTGATATCACATAATGATAAATAATTTGGAATTGTGTTCAGTTAATTATCAAAACATGATGATAAATAATTTGGTAACTAGTTCAATTAATTCTCCATCGATTGTGAATAAAAACATTCCCTAAATTATTCAAATCGACGTGGTCATACGCGAATGTAAAGTTTGAGTATAATATTTTTCCTCAGTCGATCGCTTATATAGACTTTATTGATGAAATCTTGCAATTTAGATTCCATACGGTAATGAAATTGTCCGGCAGAATAATGAGAATAATGGCATGATAGCATTATTTATTATTCGCAATATAAAAGTATCTCATAATCAAATCAACAACGACTTACAGTAAATGGCTCAAAGCAAGTTTTTTCATCAGATAATGCATTGTTTTATGTAATTATTTTTCTGTATTGTACAAATAAACATTATTATTACATTATTATTGAAATGAAATATCTAGAAGATTATAAATGGAATAAAAATGATTTACAATAATGATGAAAAATATAGATTGGTAATAATTGAATTAGGTAAAAAAGGGTGACAATATGATACGCTTATACTTCAGTTGTGGGATAACAAAATAGAATATCACGAGTTTATCTAAATTAGGATTTATGGAATATAAATCATTTTTGCCCACGTTGGCACGAAGACCCTTATGTGAAGAAGTAGATACGAGAAATGCTTCTAGTGAAGGAAATTACAAACAACCATAGCATTCGGCACAGTGATTTGATGGAATTTGACTTCGAAAGTGAGATCAATTTTTCATTAATTAATTTCGTTAAAAAATAAAAAGTTCTAAAATGTTTAATTCAATTCATAAATCTATCAAGTAAACTCTTGGAGCATAAGCGGCTCATTGTTATTCTAATGCTTTTACCGTGGCGAACACTCTGTTGGAACTCGTGAATTCTATTATTGTTATAGGGATTTCAATTGAGTCGTTTTCTAGAGCTGTTAAACGTAAAAAATTTACGAGCCTGGTATTTTTAGGGTCAGCTATAAATTCTGAGAGTATTGAAAATCTCATAGGAAGAAGCATTTCATGTTCTGAAAGAGATTGATTGTTTGATAACAATCCGCGAGAAGATTATCTACACCAACTAGAGCAGGAGCGGCTTTTTTGTCCCAGTTCAGAAATTAAAATTGATAGGATGGAAAATTAAACAACGTTGTGTTGAACTAACTAGTGGAAAGGGTAGAAAACACTCCAAACAACATACCATATTTCGATTATTTCCTATTGTCTTGATAAAATCTAGCTTCCATAATAATAATGCATTACTGCTATCGTCAGAATAAGCTAACTGAATATAACCAGGGGTGGGGTGGGCATGGCAAAGTATGCGATTGGTTGACGTTCCAGGGCTTTTCATGCCAAGTGAGCCACCTTTTGCTCTTCATATTTCTATATTCGGTCATATTCATTTTTATGAATCCTACCAATGTTAGTAATGGCTTACCAAAGTTTAAGCCAAATCCTGCCAGTTTTTTTTGTACACGCTGTATAATTTACCTGTTTCCATATTTATATAGATTAATGCATAAAGAAATAAGCTTACCCAAATCATTCGGAAAATTTCAACACCCTGATAGGATTCATAAAAATAAATATGATTGGTGGCTCACTAGGCATGGAATGCCCCATATTCATAACTGTTGAATTATATTAAAACGCTTGTTACTTTGTCTTTTATCACTTATATTATAGAAACGCTAACGTGACCATAGTTTCGACAACAATTCTGTCATCTTCAGAACGATACAAATGTGTGAAAATAGGAGATCTTAACCGATTTATAGTCAAATATGAACGAAAAGTAACAAGTGGGGTTGCAGTCTGATAAGTTTTGCTATCGCTATTGCGAAGGAAATGACCGATTAGGGATGTGACATTCATTTATAAGAAGTATAGATTAGACGTGTAGATCTCACTTACAATAAGGTCGAGGCACAAAAAATCTTATTGGGTCTCAGTGTTGGATGGAACGAACTAACATCCCCCATTATAAGACCTGCCAAGTAATAATGTAATGTATATGCATGGAAATACCGGTTCATGCATATAAATTCAGATAAAACTTACAACCAGTGCAGATAATGTTTCGAGCAATAACTTCGTTAGATATATAAAAATAACGCATACTATCCTACAGTTAATATCACTGTACTAATAGCAATATTCAATAAATTAAAAGTATAGATAACATTTTATGATTCAAATCGGTTATATAAATTATCTTTCAGGGCAACATAACAAAAACTAAATTATTGTTTATATACAGCTTATCATGTTGATCATACATTTCTTCCAAATTCCACAAAAATATACAAGGCGCTGAATGTAACACAGATTGGGGGGGGGGGAGTAGTATGGTCCAATATATGCAGGAAATGTACGCAAATGGATGATTTCGGAGAAACGGAACATTTTGCGTTTACATCTCTGTGTTTTAATAATAAATAACCGACGTAGAACAATAAAAATATCATGTCATTACAGATTGTAACACAGGTACAGAGCAATCAATGTGTAGAAGAGAGGAAAACTGAGAACTTTACGTTTTAAAGAGATGGATATATACTACAGTCCGCTCTGAGCACCATCTATTAGCGGGAGTTTGTAATGTATGAGGTGATCCAAAGGCCTACTATGGCAAAAGAAAAAAAAGATAATTCTCAACTTAGGATCGTAAATATGATGCCCTGGGGTAAATTTTCAGCTAAAGAAGAAAAAATGTAAGTTCAGTATTGATTTCGTCGGAATTTTTTTCCCAGGAGTACTTGGGAAGCCCTTAATAAGTTGAATAACTTTTATCTTTTAATCTATCTGTTGTCACTCCAAAGTTACGAGCTACAAATAGTAGCGTAGCAAATTTCCGTTTCGTACCCCCCCTCCCCTCATATAAACTCTTTGCGCCCCTTCCTTTTTCTAAAAAAAGGGAAAAGGAGCATAACAAATATACTTTGAATTTTAACTAACAATAATCAACATATTTTGATTATTAAAAATAATTTGTTACTTTCACGTAATTAATTGTATATCTTATAATATATGATATACCAATAAGTATTTTTGCAACACTCGAAATTAACATTTTGATTTTCACGTGCGCCTCTACAGACGTGCGCCTCCGCACACCGCGGGGGTTGCAGGGATGTTATCTACGCCATTGTTTCATTCGATATATCACGCCAACGGAGATTGAATCAAGTTTTCCATGAATAACAATTGACAATAATTGTTTCATACACAAACGAATTTGGAAAATGTAATATTTCAAGAAATTGTCTAGGAGGCCAAAATAAGCAAAATAAGTTCATATGTTCAAGTCCACTTTGCATTTGTTTCAGAGATAATTTTATTTTTTCTAATTTGAAAAAGAAATAAAATTATTACAAAACTAGCAAAATTTAACAAAAAAATAAGCAAATACCATTTATTCACAACAAATTTTCGAAAACGCCTCACTGCGATACCCTCATTTGCACCTTTATAAATTGAACTAGTAGCGAGTTTTGGTGAACGATAATTCGCTCCAATGAACGTAACATATACTAACGACTTCATGCATGCCCAGAGACAAAAATCTAGAAAGTGAGATCCGGTAATCCCGGGGGCCAACAGTACGGGACCCATGCCAATCCAAAGATCGTCGAAATGAGTATTCAGAAAATGTCTTACAATTATTTGAATAATGGCGAGGCGCTTCTTCGAAGATAGTACGTGACCAAAGGTATTTCGTCCATTATTTCCTCTTAATCGTCTTATAAAAAATGTAGATAGCTTTCGCACAATACTACAATTTCAGAAATCATAAACGAACCTCATATCTGCATTTCCTTTATGAGTGAATTTGTGAGGAATTTTTACAATCTCATAAAACTAGCACAACTGTCAGTTTTTACGACACTTAACTTGATTATCTTATTGAAAAGGAAAACCTAATTATCTCTGAAACAAATCAAAACTGGACTTGAACATACGACCCTTAAAGTATTTCCATTTCCTCCCGAAGCACCCTGTATAAGCCGCACGATGAACAACGAGCATTTGTAATCGATGATCTGGACAATGGAGAACAAAATCAATATAGATTCTACAATTGCTGAATTGTTCAAACTACTGTACAATAAATATAACACTCATACACATTTTTTAGAGTTCAATGCAACCAAAACTCAAGCTTACGTCTTCTCCAGGAAGGCGGATTCCACAATCCTTAACATGATGATGTCAGGTAGAACTATTCCTATGAAGTTTCCTATATCCATGCTTGGGATCACCACCAATAGCTCCCTCTCATGGTACGATTATGTGACGTCCATTGCGCAAACCGCTTCACAAAAACTTGCGTTTTCTATTCCGTACCAAGAACTACTTCACATCTCAGCAGCTCCTCATAATCTAAAAAGCACACATTCGACCTGTGCTGTAGTACTGTTTTGTAGTTCGCCTCCCAAACATACCCTGAAGCTCTTGAATTCTATCCAGAAGAGAACTATACGTCTGATTGATGATGTCATACTTAGGAGTTCCTTGACCACTTTAGAACATCGTAGAAAGGTGAGAGACCTCTCCCTTTTCTATAGATACCTCCATGGTCGGTGTTCCTCAGAAATCTCGTCTGTTGTTCCACCACGAGAAATTCCAGTTAGGTGGACTAGACGAGCTCAAATTCACCCCTTCATTGTCAAACTCGAGACCTGCCGAACTTCTTCCTACCAGTCTTAATTTTTTTTTATAGAACACCGAAGTTATAGAATTCTTTACCTAGTGAGGTCTTACTCTATGCTTATAACATCCAAACCTTCAAGAAAAATACGAATGCCTATCTCCTGTCCCTACATCCCACTGCTGGCTCACACGATGTTCTTCGAAGATTATAGGTATCCCTCTCGTGTAGTCAAAGTATACAGGATGTTCCATCTCAGACGAGCCACCCCGTATATTTCTTATCCCATAGTGAGTGGAAAAATCTCTCGAAACATGTCGAATGATTTTGTTTGGAGGACATCTTTTGACGTATATTTGATGCTTGAACGAGCAACCCCCTAATAGGGGGTGCTTCAACCCCTCAAAATTGAATAGGGGAGAGGGGTTGAGTGATACGTCATCTGAAAGGTCTTGGAAACCTCTTCACAACGGTGTATGAAAAACGTAAATTTGATGAACCGTTTTCGCCAAAAATTAATTTTGTTGCTCGTATGCGCCACCTTGAATATTTTGGATATTTGTACAATCTACAAGCTCACTGTTATTAAGCCTTTTTTACAAACTTGAACAATCTTCAAAAAATTACATTCGTAAAAAAATTGAATTGTGTTGTCATGCTTACAATGAATAAAATTAAATCTGCGTGTTTAAATCAAATGTTCAAATTGTCCTCCATTGTCTTCCATACAATAATACAATCTTGACTGAAAACCGTCTCTAACATGGTTCAGCATAATTGGAGTTATTTGACGACACTCATTTACAATTCGTTGGCGTAGTTCGTCCAAATTTTCAGGCTGAGTCACAAAAATCTTGGAGTTAAGATGTCCCCACAAGAAGAAGTCCAGAGGGTTCAGGTCAGGAGATCGAGGAGGCCACTCCATAGGACCTCTTCTTCCAATCCAACGACCGGGGTATTGCAAATTGAAGTATTGGCGGAGTGGTGCGGCGTAGTGAGGAGGTCTTGTTGGAAATGCAATTGTTGTTCAAGTAGTAGAGGATCGTTTTCTAATTGTTCAGTTATTAACGGATCAATCGCATTTTCCAACATTTCAAGATAAATTTCGCCATTTAAATACATGAGGATTTGTATCCCTCCAAATTCTACAGTTATGCCTAAACACCTTCTTAGAACAAAAAATGGAGGCAACATAAGGAAATGTTCTGCTGTTTTTTTATTTATTAGTTTGAGAGAATGAATTATTGTATGGAAGTCAATGGAGGACAATTTGAACATTTGATTTAAATACGCAGATTTAATTTTTTTCATTGTAAGCATGACAACACAATTCAATTTTTTTACGAATGTGATTTTTTGAAGATTGCTTAAGTTTGTAAAAAAGGTTTAATAAAAATGAGCTTGTACATGCTACAAATAACCAAAATATTCAGAGTGGCGCATTCGAGCAACAAAATTAATTTTTGGCAAACGCGGTTCATCAAATTTACGTTTTCCATACACCGTTGTAAAGAAGCTTCCAAGACCTTTCAAATGACGTATCACTCAACCCCTCTCCCCTATTCAATTTTGAGGGGTTGAAGCGCCCCCTATTAGGGGGTTGCTCGTTCAGGCCTCAAATATACGTAAAAAGATGTCCCCCATACAAAATCATTCGACGTGTTTCGGGAGATTTTTCCACTCACCATGGGATAAGAAATATACGGGGTGGCTCGTCTGAGATGGAACATCCTGTATATAAAACACACACACACACACACACACACACACACACACACACACACACACACACACACACACACACACACACACACACACACACACACACACACACACACACACACACACACACACACACACACACACACACACACACACACACACACACACACACACACACACACACACACACACACACACACACACACAACAGCTTTTCGGGTTGATTCCTTGAATGTGGAGACAATATGAAAGTAGGGTACAGTTTCTAGTCAGAGGGAAAATGTAGGTCTTAGCAATTTTGCCCACAGCTTTAACAAAAGTAAAAAACTATAAGACTGCTACTCTCATGTTTTATACTGTCTGAAATAACAAATCTGTATTCTCAATCGGATAAGCCATTGCATTTATAAATCTTTCCTTTGAACGAATTCATTTTAAGTTAGTTCTCTGTATGTATTTGGATGCGAGAAGTGATACCGCAATTCCTACAGTCATGAATTGCAACTATCGATCATATGAGATATTTCATAGTTATTCTAGTTGGGTAGAAAACTAGAGATTTATGGTTAGGCTAACTTCGAGATAAGTGGAAGTTGTCTACTACCGAATTACACATGTAATGGAATTCTCGCTTAACGTTTCCAATAAACTCGTAACGTTTTAAAGTTACTACGTCTGGCCCTTTGTTTAATTTCCCAAACGGATTCGCAAGTGCAATATTCCTAATGGTCATCTGGATATATCAGTAGAAAATTACGGTCACTAATTCGATCGCGATCGCTCCAGTTTCGCATTCCGATGTTTCAAGATTACGGTGACTTTGATTAGGTTTAAACATCTGCTCTAGATGTGCAGAAAGCTCGACTTATTATTTACTCAGGTTCCATCTGGAATTCTAATAGCGGACTACATTCGTTGGTGGTTCTAAAAATGCCATAATCTGTTCCTTTGTCATCTGTTAGTTGTAGTAGGTATGTGTTTATGGAATCATGTTTGAGATTCCTAATTCCTCTTCTCGACTTCTGTGTAGCATTGTTTAATTTGCTTTTGCCTTCCTGGTGTCATCTGTCTATTTACTTCCCTCACTATACGTACTATAAGAGAAATATTATCATCGGTCTTGAAAAATTTTCCGCTTTTTCGCGGATATATTCGTTTTGAGAATTTTTGAATCGATCTAGACTATTTTTAAGATGATGTCGGATGATGTACGCATTGCTTCTGTAATTTTCTCTTTAACTATCTGTCTATCTTTTGATCATTTTATAAATATGGACCCTTAAAATGGACAGTATACCATCTTGATCAAATTTTGCCCAGTTGACCTTCAATACATGAGGAAAGTCACTGTCTTTTTTTAAATACTTTGACTACACGAGAGGGAAACCTATATAGTTCGAAGAACATCATGTGAGCCATGTGGTGGAATGTTGGGAGAGGAGGTTTGGAAGTTATAGACCTCACTGGATAAAGAGTTACACAACTTCGCTGTTCGATAGAAAAATGAAATCTGGTAGGAAGAAGCTGCCGAAACTGACAAAGAAGGTAGTGACTAGGTTGAGCTCGTCCAGTCCACCCATCTGGAATCTCTCGTAGTGGAACAACAGACGAGATGTCTGATGAACACGACCATAGAAGTATCAATAGAAAAGGGAGAAACCTTCCACCTTTCTACGATGTTCTAGAGAGGTCAATGAATTCGTAAGTATGACATCATCAATCAGACAAATAGCTTTCTACTGCATAGAAGCTAAAAGCTTCAGCGTATGTTTGGGAGCTTAGTTTCAAACATGTGAGCAGTACTCCAGAACAGATTCAATCTGTGCTTTGTAGATTATGAGGAGCTGCTGTGATGTAAAGGATCTCTTAGCATGGAATAGAAAACTAAGTTTTTATGGCGCGATTTTCGCAATGGACCTCACATGGTCGTCCCATGAGAGGGGGCTGTGGTGAACCCGAGCATGGATATGGAAGACTTCTTAGGAAAGTTGCACCTGCATCATCATATTAAGAATTGTGAGATCCGACTTCCTGGAAGAGACGCAAGCTTGAGTTTTGGTTGCATCAAATTATACTAGATAATCAGATCTCCTTTAAACATCTTTACCAGATCTCCATTAATTGCGTCAACTTATCTCTGTCTGACTCCTCAGGCTTCATCATTGGATGTTATAGGGGCTCTAGATGAAAAAGCGGTATGAAGTTTTCCATTTTCTGCAAAACTGTGGACGGGACTGGTGGTCACTTCCAGCAGATCATTTATAAGGAACAGAAACAAAGTTGGTCCCTGTGGAACACCAGCGTTGATAGCCATACTATCGGAGGATACTCCATCAACCACCACATGGAGTGATCTGTTTGAGACAACTCTGGATAGTGAGCGACAAAGTTGAGGCGGCAAACCATATGACGGAAGTTTCCCAATAAGGCTTTGATGCCAGACTCGGTCAGATGCTTTGGAGATATCCAATGCTACAGCTAGACATTCAGTAGATTTCTGTCATACTAGTGTTACGTAGGCAAGCAAGTCTGCTGTTGATCTCTGCTGACTAAAGCCATATTGCCGGGCATGCACGATTTTGGAGCTCTCTAGGTGTTGGATGAGCTCGATCTTAGTTTCTTTCTCCATCAGTTCAGAGACCACAGTTAATAGTGCAATGAGTGTATAATTATTATGAAGTGTCTTCTCTCCTTTTTTTTTGGGAATTGGTTGGACTCCAGCTGTCTTCTAGCTGGAAGGAAACCCAACAAGTCTGTATGAAAGGGTAAACAGATGTTAATTCAGGCGCCTATTCCTTGAGAACGACAGGTGGAATTCTGTCTGGCCTCATAGAGTTTTCGTTTCAAGCAGAATGCGCCTAATTGTGCACTGACGGAAGACAATGTCAGCCATATTGCTATCGATGGCAACAATATTAGGAGGGTTCTTCCCTTGTGGGTTCAAAGTCTACATGATTTGTGTGATCTTTAAAACAGATAAGTACCGATCCTGATCAAATTTTTCACACTTGACCTATAAACATAAGAAAAGTCACTGTCTATATGTTTGGTGCGCTGTGAGTTGTATTGGAGTTGATCGTACCTTTATTTGTAACTGTAACCTCAGAGCGATATGTTTTCAAGTTGGAAAACTGTTTCATCCCAGTATTGAGATGTCGAAGAATTAACACAATAAATACATCTTTGGTTCTAAAAGGATGGTGCCACAGCACATACAGCCAGAGCTCGAATGAAAGTTGTACTTCGCGTTTTCACAGGACATATAATCAGTCGTTTCTGTGATATGTCGTGGTCCTCTCGTTCCTCAGATCTTACCGAATTTGTGTTTTTGTGGGGAAACCTAAAGACAAAGTTCTACGTCAATGAACGTCGAAATCTGCAAGCGTTGAAAAAAGCCATCACAACAGAAGTTACGGCAATCGGTATCGACTTGTTGAAGAAAGATGTATTGTTTAAAGAACTAAACATTCTAAACATTCTAAACTGTTTTTGTGTCAGAAAGCATAAATATCATAATTAGGCATAAAAAACTTTTCAGCGTAACTCCTTGGTTAATTCTACATGGAGAACTTTGAGCAACAAGTACAGCAGGGCCTTGCAGAAAATGAACGTCATCTGTCTGATATCATTTTCAGAACATGATTTTCACTTTTTCATTGTTAAATGGTTATATCTAAACTTTCATTTCTCGTAATAAGTATGTTTGTTACTTGAAAAATAGCTGAGTTATTCACATTTCAAAAATGCTCTCATATTCTGCCCCATACTGTATAAGCGATAAAATGAGAAAAAGTGGGTATTCGAACATTAATTTCGCGTGTGAACACATCGTTTTGAATAGTGTAAGCAATGTTGTTATTTTATATCCGATGGAGAATTAATTGATGTATTATCAAATGTTCATTCATTTCCACTCGTAAATTGAATTCTATTTGCTCTAATTATTTTAATACGCTTATTCACAATTAACATTTGCATCAAATTATTTATTATTATGTTTTATTCCATTTGTTATTTTCAATTTTATGAATCCTGCTTCTCTCTAATCACATTTAACTTATCGCTGACAATGATCATTCAGCGCTACCAAAAAAATGGATCGGGGCAATGTTACAAGTGTAAGGTTTCTCGTTAAAAAGACATTATCTAGCTCACTATGGAAATATCTCAGGGTCTATCGTAATGAAACGTACCTTTCGATTCCCGATTGAGAGTTGTACCCGAGGCGCCAACAGCTTTATTGATTAGATAAGTAAAACAACCTCAATCAAGAATCTACGGTATTACGATGTTGTTAAATAGAGAAAATAAAAGAAATAGTTCAACTCAGCAAAAAAATTTTGTTTTTACCAATTGAATAATTAATTAACAAAATTAAATAATTTACAAATAAAATTTGAGGTTGAGATGAGTAATGAATAATGATAAAGTGAAATTTGACTAAGGAGGAAATTAAATTTAGATAAATTAATAATTGAAATGAATGCAAAAATTTGTGAGGATTAGCAGAACAGATAAATTCAATTAATTCTGCCATAAATTTTTCTCTCCTTTGCATACTATATAGCTCGTTCAGAAAATTCCGGACACTCATACGAGAAAAAGGGAAGGAACGTCTCAGCCGTTTAACCCTGTTAAAAATACAATATACGAAACAGAAAAGACCCAAATGTAAAGTGAGGGAAATACACAGCAAAACAACAAATCCAAAGTGTCACAGTATGCGTTACCTTTAACAAATTCAATGTGAAAAAATCAACCATAACGAATGACAAGAAGTTAGTAATTCTATTCAGAAAATATCAAGAAGTACACAAACAATCGAATCCCGACTCGCTCTGAAAAATAATACATCAATTCTTTATGGTTAAAATAGTTATAAAGTCAGATAATGAAAAAATTGAATAGATAACATAAATTTAGATACAAATATTGACAATTACGAAATAGATAATTTAAATTCGGATAATAGTGTTGAACAATTACGAAAAATGTTCGTGATCAATTCGATAATACAAAGATTAGATAACTTGAAATTTGTATAACAGATTAATGGATTAATTTATGAATGTAATTTTAAAAACAGTTATTCAACTAAATTGATTCATAAAGGCATAATGCATCTTTATAATCAGATAACAATTAACAAATTAATAAAGGCAAACAACAACATTAATAATCAGATACAATTGCATTGTTTAACTAGGAAATAACTAATCCAAGTTCAGATAATAGTCGGTAATATGTAATTGAAAATCAGATATTAACAAAGATTACTAGCACAAATCAAATACTTCAAAGAAGTTATATGGATCAAATGATGTTCGATAAAGAAAGGTAAATGTTTGTTAAGATAAATTACTCGTTTAATTTAAGAATCAGAACCTTAATCCTACAAACTGTAAAAAGGGTTTGAACAATTTTACAATTCCAACCAGATTAAAAAAAAAAACTCGACAATAAACCGGGATCGAAGTCAAGATTTATCAATTCACCTTGAAAGACTTCCTCAACTCGTTCTTCTGACTGCAAAGAATATCCTTTCTCAACTATGAGGAGAACAAATCCCAGGTTGGAAAATCGGCAACTCTAAATCATACCAAACGTAATTATAATAATATTTAAAAGACTATAAAATTGTCGTTGACTAAATTTCGACAGATACTTAAGAATGCCTCAAATGACAGAAAATTATTAAATACAACATACCTGTTTCAACGTTCCCACACAGTGCCGAATCGATCTCCCTGCCTGAAAATAATCAATTCTGCACGAACGACACCTTCCGTGAATTGATATAGAACAATAACGAACCGCAATGAATATACAGCTGCCGCTATTATAACATAGATGTCAGGGCCTGTCTCATCCGGACTTATTTATTCAAATTAATTACCAATTGAAACAATACTGAAATTAAACCCTGCAACGAGGTTCCCACTGTTACACATGTTACAAGCAATAATTCTAAATAAGTCTTGTATATCGTTAACCGAATGAGATAGGTAATACCAAGATTTCAGTTATATTGATTGTGGTAAATTGATTATACAAATTTATGCGTTCATAAATCTTGACCTGAAATTCTCGTTGGTATTTCTTATCGGATAAAATTAATTGAATTCTCGTTTTTATGACTTTGTAAAGAGTTGCATGAAATTCTCGCATAAATCAACATTGTCCATAATAAAGGCTTTTGTGTTCTCCAAGTAACGGAATGTGATCATGCATAACGAGATTATTCCCCTTCAGTTTCAAAGCAATTCTCAGTTCTGCTCTAATAGCACTCATATTATTGAGATTTAGCAAATAATTACACTGTTCGGAATCTCGAGTATACTCTTTCACGAGGAATTGCATCTGAGTGTTTGCGGAACACTCTCGTTATCTGGATGCTAATATATTAAGGATTATATAATTCATCGTAAATTAGGCCAGTATAGCAAGCACAAATTTTACTTAGTTTCCATGTATAGATAAACGAATATACCCTTGACGACGTAGTTCAATCATTTCGGTTTTTCGGTTGATCCAACAAAGCAAAAATAATGAATAATAATTCAAATCTAGAGCCATGACTTATAACTGTCATAATAACTAAAGTTTGTATTTATTACCAAACGTCAATTAAAATCGCAATGAATCGCTTCGGATAAGCTTCAGATTTAGAAATAAGCGATTCAATTGAATCTTTGACGCCTCCAAACACGGTGAAAACGCACAAATGCATTTGGAAGCAGTTTCTGACATTTTGTGCAGAGCGAAAATATGAATTTCTTGAGCAGACTTCGAACGAACACTTGGCAAATATCAAAGATTGGGCTTCCAACATGAAGCGAGATAATGGCAACGAACATAAGGAAGGAGTTGTGAACACGATTAAGAATATTTCGGCAAAACTTCTTCAGAAAAAGTACTTTGAAGATTTTGATTGGAAAATAGACCCCCATTCAAAGACATAGCTTTTGAGGATCCCAGAAAGTCACGTGCGGCCAAAAGACGAGAGCTACAAAGAATACAAACTCCAAAACTACACTTCTTAACTCCAATCCTGATTGGAAGAAACAGGTATTTGGTTAAACATTTTCCAATGGGTATTAACCAACTCAGTAAGTTGACACGTCTAGGCACGCAAAGTATTGGGATTGATATCAAGAAGGTAAAATAACCATCATTCAAATCGTTCCTCCGCTGTAAGCAATTTAACAAAATCTGGAGCCAACTTACGAGAAATTATTCAAATTACTGGTCATTCTTCAAGTGAGTCTCTCAAATCATACCTAAAGCTAAGCAAAGAACATCATCTCAACATTGTTGGAAAAATGAGAAAAAGAACTTTGCCGCGTACTACCAATATAGGTAGCTCAAGCTCATCGACAGATAATAATGTTTCAAATATTACTTACAATCAGTGGCGGCTCCTCGAAGGAGGCTAAGGAGGCTCAGCCTCCTCACCAATTTATCTTAATGATCATTCTCCATTTTATTTCCTGTTCCTCTGATAATTCTTTAAATTTTACAATTAATTCCCTGTTCTCAGTAGTTATTTTTAATCTGGCAACAGTGGCCAGAGGCTAGATTCTCTATATATCTCAAACGCTAAATACGTGTGGTCAACACAGTTGCCGTTTTCCAAGCAGTTCAATTGCCAGATAGGGTAAAACAGCGAATATGGCAACACCCTATGTAAGCTAGCTTCTCCTACGGAATCGTCGGTCGAATGAAATACGATTACTTGCTACCGCCCTTCCGCTAGAAGAATGCGACACGTGTCGTGTTCCGTTAGTTCTTGTTTTTGTACCGCGAGGCGAAGTAAGGTTAAGTAGTTAAGTTATAATTTATCTAATCGGTGAACGTTAAAATGATGAGTGACTTAGTTGCTGGGTTCTTAGTGGATTAACATGTGATAGAAAAGTGTTTTGTTGAAAATAAACGGCCTTTACCGGATTTGAAAGGATTAGTGGTGACGAGGACAGGTATGTTTCAAAATCGAAATACACAATAAATTATATTGCTTGCTATTTACATCTGATACAACTTCATGTTGGGGGCACTCGGGTTATGATGATTTGAAAAATTTAGCTCGTGGTATAGACAGACATGAAAAATCGCAGGAACATATTACATCGAGTATTAAGTTTAAATTAACCGGTAAGCAAAATATTGTTAAAGGAGGAAAACCTATAATTTGGTAGACAAGAAACTACATTATAAACAACTTTTTTATGAAATTTTAGATACTATTAAAGGTCAAATTGAGATTCGATTTTCCGATTTGCATGAATTGAAGTTTTTCGACTTGACGAATAAAAGATTTTTCGAATCTTTTTCAAAAGAGTTTCCCAATACTTTTAATAACTTAGTTCTAAAATATAAATTTTTCGATAAAATAGCACTGCACAATGAATTATGGGTTATATACCTACTCGGATAAAGATATTTTAGGCCAGTACGACATTCACGCCGATATGATAAAATATATGATAGACAATGATTTGCAACAAGTTTTACCTCAGTTTTATAAACTACTTTGTTTGACAGTCACCATTCCTGTCACGTCGGCATCGGTGGAGAGATCATTTTCTACTCTCAAACGAATTAAAACTTACATGCAAAATACAACGGGCCAAAATCGTTTATACAATGTTAGTTTGATATCTATTGAAAAAGATTTAGTAAAACACTTAAAACGAAATGATACATTTTATGATAATATTATTGATCATTTTTCGCAAACTAAAGACCGTAGAATTCCGTTAATATATAAAAAAAGTTAATAAAAATAATTAAAAAAAATAAAATAAGACAAATTTAAAAAAAAAAATGAAAAATATCAAAAATCCAAAGGAAAAAAAACGAACAAAAAAATGTTTTGCCAAGAGAAACTCTACACCTCCACGTTGGTTCTTGCTTGGCAACAATTAATTTTGTCACTGAAGTAGCTGGTACGGTCGCTGTGCAAAGGTTAAATTTATTGGCTGAATAGAGTATATTTTTACAAGCCTCCTCTCCTCTGCTTACAATAATTGTACATTCAATATTAATACAAAATAAATGTTTTCCGTGGTGTTTCTCAGAATACGTCTCATGACTTGGAAGTATAATCGATTATCTTTTTGCTCTTGTGATGTTAAAATATAGCTTGATAAATGTTGGAGGTGGGTAAATAGACTATGTATTTACTGTATCTACATGGTAGTCGGAATGATCATATATTCATAATGGTTACGCAAATTGTCTCTTACTTTATTTTTACTTTCCTCACCATACGTAGTATACAGTGTGAGCGAAGTCATGTAATCAACCCAAAAACATTTTTCGAAAAACTGAATACCTTCGAAGCTATACGCAGTTGGAAATTGTTTTTGTAGTTGCTGTAGCTGTATGTGTGCGGGAATTCAAGATAAAAGTGTAATGGAAGTTTTTAATGATTATTATTTGTGAAATAATTTTTCATGAAATTGTAAAAATATTGATCACGAATAAGTGTTTTACAAAAAAGTCGATGAAATGGAAAAAACCATTGAAATTATGTCATCAGCCGAGTGATTGTTTCTTGAATTCTAGCGCGTATACTGCAACTACAAAAACAATTTTCATATGCATATAACTTCGAAGATACTATTTTTTCCGAAAAATTTCATAGACGAAAGAAGTCATATTTTGAGCCAAAATATATACCATTTTGAAATTATTTAAATAACTGGTCATTTTCGTATGAACCCTATGTGGGAAAGAGTCCATTTCGGGCCCAACATTTTGAGTGTTGGTGTTTTTTCTACAGATTCATAACCGATAGTCGAAAAAACACGAAAAATTCTACGGTTGCCACTTCGATCTGATGAAGGATGTCAATTGTTGTGAGTGTAGTGGACGTTCCCATGAGAATTTAGAGAACTTGAAAAAACTGATGAGAGCATTACCTTAACCTGAATTTATTAATAGGTATAAGCCATTTATGAAACAGTAATTTGTCTCAAACATGACTGGAGTTTGTATAACGCAGTACAATATGCGAGATAAGTAGGTGGTAGGAAAATTTCAGTAAAGGAAACTGATTAAAGGTTAACATGACAGATTTGTTAAATATTTAACATAAATTTAATTGTTGCCTATGACTTCGCTTTAGTGCTTTAAGAAGTTTGAACACATACGATTTAATATTCGAATAAATTTCAACGTTAAGCCTTGTTTCTTCCGACAATAACGTGAATTTATCCAACTGCATGAAATTCATTCAACTTACGAAACTGTAAAATTGAAACTGTACATTTCTTTGACATTACTGTTGGCGAATATAAGTACTCATAGTTATTAATTGCTTTCTTTTCCACTTCAGATATAAATTTGTAGCCACATTTATCTTTTGTTCCGAACAGTAAAAGACTCTCTTCTACACTATACAAATGTAAATAATAAAGCACCAGTTTCACAACCAGTTTCTATAAATAAATCTTCCAAGGGAAAGATTTTTTTGTATTGCCAAGTTTTCGGGTATCCCACTAATATGCGGGATTGTGTAAGCATGATAAATTTCAATGTTGATTTGGGTATTGAACCCTTCTTTCGAAATTACTTTTAGCGTTGAGAGCGTGATACAAATTTGTCAACACAGATTCTATGAGTGATATTACTGAATTCTACTATTTCTTCGAACGGAATAGATTATCATTCGCAAATAGAATGATATACAGTGTGTCCAAGATAACGATGACTGTCATGGGAATAGCAAACGGCAATAGATATAGTTAATTTTCCAGTAATTTTGGAAAAACCGAATGTCTTGCTTTGCTATTCTATTTTTTCCAGCGTTACTATCAGATATGGAACAAAATGAAAGAACTTATCCGAAGCAACTCTGTATAAGCATAATTGTAGTAACGTCAGTTTTATTACCCGACGTTTTCGATCAACCTTCATCAACTTTTTTTAGATACTGTAAGGTCTCTTATGACCCCAACTAGCTCAGGGTAATTATTAACAGCATCCTTCGATTCTTGATTAAATAGGACCGCCTTTTTTTTGAGCGCCAATTGCTTTACGAAAAGATACGAAAGAGTCTCAATCAAGAATTTCCAGCATTACGAAGTGGATAAATAAAGACAAGTTTCAACTCAAGAGTCTGGTTTTATTTATCTAGGGAATTACAATTAGGGATTGCAATCCGGAAAACCGGATCCGGTAATCCGGCGGATCCGACATCATTATGCACTTACCGGATCCGGTACCAATATTCCAGATCCGGTATCGGATCCGGTGATTGCATAATTTGGCAAAATAACCGCGCCTTTGAATGTGAGAGGCACCTTAAAAGGCGTTGTAGGTACTTGTACGTGCAAGTCGTTTGATGCTGAGTTCCCCCGCGCCCCACCTAACGCCCGTCCGGCGCGCGACGTGTCGCTCAGGGTGACAGTGACCTTCTCCAAGTGCGAAAAGTGGTGAAACTGTTCAAAAGATCGCCCACTAAATACGATATCTTTCTGCAAAAGTACGTAATAGAAGATACGGGTAAAGAACTAAGCCTTATTTTGGATTGCCGCACGCGTTGGAATAGTCTTCTGGCTATGATAGAAAGATTTTATAAACTAAAAATTTGTATCGATAAAGCTTTGATAGACATAGGATCCGACATACAATTTTGTGATCTTGAATGGTCGAAACTAAAAGAATTAATCGACAGTTTCCAGCCGTTTAAAATAGCTGTAGAGGCGTTACGCAGAAGGGATTCGACACTTTTAACTGCTGAAACAACCCTCAAATATGTTTTACAGAAATTGCTCACTTACGCAACAGTGCCAAGTACTGATTTATTCGAAGCACTACGTGCCAGAATTAAAGAACGTCGCACTGTAGTAACAGGAATCTTGATATACTTACAGAATCCGAAGAAATATCAAGAATTTTCAAACCTAGCTGATAACACATTTACTATGCCAAAGAAAAAAGACATGACAAAAATCTTGGAAAGATTAAACAAACATAATAACTCTAACGATAGCGTGGAACTCGTGGAAGACATAGTAGATAAGAACTTAGATTCACAATCACCGAAAAAAGATTTGTCGTTACAGAAAGAATCACGGTTACAGATTCAGCAAGAAGTGGCGTCTTATACCGCAAAAACAAAAAAATTAAGATTTTGATAAAATACTAAAAAAGGAAATGACTACGTTTGAAAGTGAAGGAGTTCGAGGAGAATACTTGTCTGCTATTCAAGATTACTTGCTGACAATTATAGATTATTAATGTTGATTTCTATTTTCAAAATATAAGTTTTCTCTTTTTATAATTTGTCGTAATAAAGTTGATTGTGAGTATGTATTGTTTTAATTTACTCTTTATTAACGGAAAATTAAGCTATCCTGGTTATCCAACCTCGTCGACGGATCCTGTCGGACCCGGCCGGATTCATAGAAATACGGATTGCAATCCCTAATTACAATGGAGAATAAAATTATTATGATTTACAAAGAAACTTAATTCAATATTAACAAAGAATAATGATTAGAAAAAAATGAATAGTGAAACAAATTAGAATTCCAATAATTTTCTGAGGCTATGGGCGTCTCAACCGAACGGGTACTGAACATTTTGCATACATTTTTGAATATGATAAAACCATCTGCCAGATGGGTGCTGCTTTTGCTTTCTGTTGACAACAAGCGCGACCATGTGAGAACTTCGAAGGAGTCTTTGGCGATATTCAAGCACGTTAAAAAATACTTTTTCCGCCGTTTCGTAATCGTGGACGAAACATTTATCCATCACAACACACCACAGACCAAAGAACAGTCGAAACAGTGGACTTGTCCTGGCGAAACGAAGCCGAAAAAGGTCAAAGAGAGGGCTTATCGACAAAGTTATGGCGACAGTTTTTTGGGATGCACATGGTATTCGCAGATTTGAAGCGAAGACAACCGCATTTGGCAAAGACAGAAGTGCTCTTCTAACAGGACAACGCACCGACGCACAGGTCCCCAGTTGAAATTGCGAAATTACGAATTGGTTCGTCATCCATCATATTATCCAGATTTGGCATCCCGCGATTTTTATCTATTTCAAAACTTGAAGAAACGACTCGGCGGAAAGAGATTTGGCTTCAACGATGAGGTCATCGCAGAAACGAACGTCTATTTTGAAAGACTGCCGAAATCATATTATTTGGAAGGTATCGAAAAATTAGAACAACGTTGGACGAAGTGGGAGATTATGCTGAGAAATGAAATAAGTTTCGACCCAATAAATCATTTCTTGTTTAATTTTTCAGTGACTCACTTGCCCTCGTATATTAGAACATGCATCTTCAATTAACATAATTACATTGTAATTGTGAACAGAAATATTGATTTGTTATTATTATATTCAGTATTCAGGTTTCATTGTATTTAATTTTATTTCAGTTTGAGTGTAGCATCAATATGCATTATATTGTTGTATGCTTCTGATTTGTGTTGATATGAATGTGAAAAGCTCGTGTAAATCATTCTGATGCCTCGAGCAAAACCATATTTGGAATGAATTTAACGTACTGTTTTATATGAAAAATTCTTGCATTTCCATCGTGAATATGATATCAGGATGCAAGGCAACGGAAGATATTCATACTTGAGCTTATGTTATGTTTGTTTATTTTCGGTCCTTATTCCATACAACCGCAATTGAGGCTAACAGCAAAATAGTTTTATAGGTTCGTGGAATGTTGTAGCTGAAGTGTTGTTGTTGGAAATAAAATTTGTAAAATGACTTATGACGAAAATGTGAACAAATTTTTAATCTAAATTTAGTGTCCAGAATTCATAAGAGTTAATTAAAATTGAAGCCGTTGAACTAAATCATAATTAACTTTTTTCATGTGAAGTTGAGGATCTATTCCCAAGGATTCCCTCTATAGGAATAAAGATCCAAGAGAACAATGCTTTTCCTGTCCTTACAAAGGAAATATTAAGTTTAATCTCTTTATGTTGAGACCAAATTATCCATCATTCAATAACAAAATTTATTCCCAACTTACTAGTCTGCTGTTATCACATTTACTGAAATAATTAAGAATAAATTCATAATTCTTCAAAGAATTGATTATTGAAGCCAATACTCTGATATTCCGAAGAAATTGATCCTAAATTAGATAACTCACAATATTCTATTTTCTTATGTCATACTAATGTTTATTGAATATAAACATACAACGTATTTGTTATTTTATTATATAGCAAAACAAATGAGTCGACAATGTTCCGAGCGTGAGTGCGTGACATGAGTGTCAATGCCGTCACTTAGGTCAACCTTCGCCGAACTATAGCATAAACTATTTTTAGAGGAGCAGTTAGTATCACAAAGTACCATGTAGTGAACATTAAAACCATACATCACATTCCGTACCCAGTGATTCCAACCATCTGCCCCTTTGTCTAAGTTTCTTACGAAACTCCTACCTTAACCCAGCACGGAACCTGTTTACTGATAGAACATAGCGTTTCTTGCAAGCCAAAGAAGGAACCCTTGTTCAGATATTATAGGGCGATTACAAAAAATTAAATTACATTGGATTGATAAACAAAATAAACAACTGTTTTACTATGTATTCAACTACTAATGTAGTGTTTCCAAAGCGACTGTAACATCAAAAGTTAAACTGCCATTATCAAACGATAAAGTCGAACTTACTGTTATCGTTTGATAATGACAGCTTAACTGTTCAAACTGCAGTCACGATGTATCACATCAAAATAATGTTGTTTATTCAGTTAATTTATTGGAATTGACAAGTGTATAATAAGTTAAAGCTGGTTGGATAACGATCTTAGATTACAATCTGAAATCGACTTAACTGTAGAAACCGACATTAATGACGAATTTTCTGATTTAAATATTTCAAAATTAAGTAATAAATATACTTTATCCTACATCACAAACGGACGCACACGGATACCACAGTACATAACAATATGGAATATACCATGAAAGTTCTTGGCTTTCGGATGGATTCCGTGTCACAGTAGCACGTCTCGATGACAACGTTTCGCAAACCATTCTAGGTGGCATATTCAAGGCAGGCTTGAAGCCTGAACTGAAACTGTGTCAGCCTGCCCTGAAGATGCAACCTTCAATGGTTGTCGAAACGTCGTGCTACTGTGTTTGTACTATCCATTCGGAAGCCAAGAATTTTCAAAATTAGCAATCCGAGGAAGTCTACTATTCACGATGAAAAATACCAGTCAATATTGATCAAGATGATTTCGATTTAAAATTGAGTAATAGAACCAAGAATATAGCAATTAATACCACACCAAGATAAAAGATGTAATACTAGAACAATAATTCAATGTGAAAACTAGTACATCCTCAAATTAGTACAATATCTTAATAATAATTAAATCAAAGAATAATGACTGTGTTTTTATACCACTTTTGATAATAACATGAAAACTTTACTATAGTTTCAACACAGAAGTGCCATCATTAAACAGATTCGAAAATATTGTACTGTTTTTGTTTGATAGATATAAATAGATAGATAGATATGATTTATTCGTTCGATAGTTGTACCCTATATGGGTATAGAACACGTCAATACAATAATACAATATGGAAAATATCTGATTAAAAAGAGAATAATTCACATTAAGAATGAAAAAATATTAAAAACAAGGTCCCAAATACCAAATTATACATATAACATGACACGAGTGGCAGTCAACTGGAGAATATTAATAAAAATCGTCAACAGTAAATTTCTCATCCAAATACTCACTTAGCATGTAGTAAGGCTTTCCGTTTCAGGATTCGACTCGGCTTAGTTTTTAACAGTGTGGTCTGTAGGTTTTTCATTTTTGTTGGTAATTTGTTACATATCTTAGAGATCATGATATTGACGTTTTTTTCAAGATATGAATAATTGAGTTTGTCTGTGATTAATGCAATCTTTATTCCTAGTCGGATAAGTAGGTATGAATCTCTTGATTCTTGGTGAATAATGGTTTATTGGATTTTTCAAATATTACCGCTTCGTATATTCGTAGAGACTATATAATGTGAGAATCTCATATTGCACAAAAAGTCTTTTACAGCTTTCTATTTTATTCAGCATGAACATACTTCTTAGGCATCACTTTTGTAACTTGAGATTCTGTCGGCCTCTGTAGAGTTACCCCAGAATATAACACCGTATCTCAATCGAGAGTGAAGCTTATATAAGCATGATAAGCTACTAGAGCGGTCTCAGTTTTGCTGACATTTTTAACTGTTCTCAGAGCAAAACAATATGACGACACGGTATATGTGGTGTGACCAGTCCAAACGGGAGTCAACATAAAATCCAAGGGAATATATACTTTGTGACGTTTTGATTATATTTGTGCCATTAGTAAGTGAAATAATTTGACTACTTGCATGATAATTGAATTTAATTGCATTCGTTTCCTCTAGATTCAACTTTAGGTATCTAGCGCTTGGAACAATTTCCCTTCTAGGTCTATCGTGGTCGTTTCAGATAATACTGCTGCAATATCATCTGCATACTGGTTTATTGAGTCATTTACTAAATCAGGCACTTCATTTGTGTGGATTGTATATCAAAAGGGTCCAGAGATTGAGCCTTGTGGAACCCCCCTTTCAAATGATAATAAATCGGATTTGACTTCTTTCCCGTCGCAGTTCTGTTCTATCACATATTGAGACCTATTTTTCAGGTACGACTTCAATAACCGTAGTTCATATTACTCAAGTTTTTTTTATTGATAATGAGTGATCTAAACCGTCAAATGCTTTGAATAGGTCTGAGCTAACAAGTAATATATCGCTGTTTGAGTTTTGTGATTCTATTATTCCGTACAAGGTTAGATATACGGTTCTCAAAGTAGATTTATTTTTCCCCAAGCCATTTTGGTTGTCTGATATGATGTTGTGTTTGTCCAAGAAGACGATTGTGTATATTTTTTTCGAAGATTTTACTGATGTTGGGTAGTAGGGCTATGTGTCTATATTTGTTTATTGAACATTTGTCCCCTTTCTTGTGAATAGACGACAATTTTCAATTTATCCCGAAATATGCCAGAAATCAGAGATAGATTTATCAGGTGAACTAAAGGATTTGTTATCTCAATGGCTACAAATGTAATTAATTTTGTAGGTATAAGATCCTTGCCTTGTTTTGTTTTACTTTCACCGCAACATTATCAGGTGCCAAATTACCCAAGTCGGAGCATGGACCTCGAAGGATAATGGCACTTCGGTGTTGAAATTATAGTAACGGTGTCATGTTATTATTAAAAGTGGTATAAAAACAAAGTAATTGTTATTTCATTCAATCATAATGATAAATTACCATAAACCGCTCATTAAGAATTTCAAAACTTCCCATCATTTGCTCTAGAAATACTTTAACTCCTTTAATCTGACTATCGCTGCAATAGCAAGGATGTTTGTTTCTCTTCATGCGGATGGATTTTCATAAAACCATCGGCGTTCGCTTCATTTTTTGACCAATAAAAAATGTTACCCTTTAGATTTTGTCGGTCGCACCTCCTCTGATTACCACAAGGTTTGACATTTTGAACATGAACTTACATATGATTCATACTAGGTAGTTCTTTAAATCCATCTTCTATATCGATTTTGTAAGGTACTAAACCCCACCAAAAATATTTTCCATATGTTTTTATTTAAGATTTCCCTATTTCATGCAGAAAAAAAATAACTTAATACACGATAATTTGTATTATGTATAAATTTTATAATTTATGATAAATTTTTCGTAACGAAATATCAAAAAATAGTACTTTAATTTTATCTTATATGTATCGATTTCGCAAGCTACTGCACTCCTCACCCCTTGTACCCTATCCGAAGTGGTGCTTCAAAAGTATTTTTCATATGTTTTTATGTAACATTTCCCTATTTTCATGCGGAAATTCTGCTTATTAATCTACGAAGTATAGGGATGTTCACCCTCTAAGGGTGAAGGGGGGTTAGAAAGTGACCACGCAAAATTATTTATATTATTCAAATAACTTAATACATGATAATTTGTATTATGTATTAACTTTATAATTTTTGATATATATTTTTCGTAATGAAATATCAAAAAATAGTTCTTTAATTTCATCTTATATGTATCGATTTTGCAAGTTACTACCCCTTGTACCCTATCTGAAGGCGTGCATAAAGAAGGCATATTCTTCAAAAATATTTTTCATATGTTTTTATGCAACATTTCCCTCATTTCATGCAAAAATCGTGCTTATTAACATACGAAGTAGGGATTTTCACCTTCTAAAGCATAGCACAAAGTGAGCATATAAATATTCTTATATTATGTAAAATATAATTCTAAGCACTTATTGTGTCTTGACAATTTTACTTAAAGCCAATAGCCTGTCCACAAAATACAATTCAATATATTCGGGGTGGGGGTAAGTGGAAGGGGGGTCGTAAGTGACATTAAAAATAGTCAATTCCTACAAAAAACCCGAAATTCGAACCCTCTTTGTATCTTGAAATTTTTCTCTAAAACCAAAAGTCTGCTTGCAAATAGCAATTTTAGATATAACGGGTCAGCTAACTTGAGTGGTATTATATGAGTTATTAAAATAGGGTATTCTTATACAAAATTGAACTCTAAACACTTTTTGACACTTGATTGTTTCCCTAATATCAACAGTTACGTTGCAAAAGGCATTTTTATATTTTAACCCGCCATTTTGAATTTTCAAATTTTCTCATTGGATTCGTAATCAGCGTGCCCTCAACCCAAGACCCACGTACGTAAATTTGAAACAATTCGGTTGAGAACTCGGCGAGATGTAAAATGTAGCAATTAGAGGGGGTGCGACCGACAACAGTCAAAGGGTAATTTTCTTAATATTGGTTAAAAAATGAAGCGAATGCCGAAGGTTTTACGCAAACCTATCCACATAGAAAAAAATGAAGCTTGCATTATTTTATGCATTCATTGTCTCTACAAGATGATTGATGACGTTTTTTCTGAACTTATCTCTTGATTTGTAGGGTTGAAAGTGAAGGTCCATGATCAATTTATAATTTAGATTTTTCTTGCATATTGATGATACTGATACATTCCGCACCTTTCTAGGCAGTGTTATACTATCTGCCGGAGTTTTACTCTATGATTATGAATATTCAGAGACAAAGATCGTATTATTAATTAAATTCATTTTAGAGTTCTCTAAACTGTAATATTGAAGGCTCAACAAGGAACAAAATCAAAACAATAAAATTAAAACACAAAGGTTTACACATTTCATTGAAATCCTATTGATTGGCACATAACAGGGAAGTTCCATTTAGAAGCAATACATCGGCGCAACTAAGATAAAACCTTCCAATGTTCAAGATGCGGGTTGAGACAAGTTCAATCTAAATAAAACATCCCTCATGGACAACCGATTTGAACAAAAGCAGAAAATCCGTTAACTCCATTCAGTGTTCAATTTTGTTGGACATTTTGATCGAATAGTAATTTGCTCGCTCCGCTTTCAATGCTGTAGAGAATCAATCGCTTTGTTAAGTGAAAGTGACTAATGTAAATTCACCTCTGGACAGTTGTAACATAGATTTTCTAGAATTATTCGAGTTTGCTCATGTGAAGTACCTATCTGATTTTCATAAATAAATGTCTGGATTATTGTCATTTGAAACGTGATGAATCGGAAACAAGACTACAAGAGCTCTCACGTGTAATTTATTATCACAACCCTAGATTCTGTAATCAATTTAATATCCTCTGGGTGCTGTGGGTTCTTTGAATTCATTCAGGAGATTCAGCGAATGTTGTAATTTCGTTAAATAAGGTATGAGTTAATCAAATTATTTCGACATCATGTTTCTAAATTGGTTAATCAGGAATCTGTGTCCACATCCAAATCCCCAGTCGACTACATTGTACTTATTACGTATATAAATTAGTATTTCCCCTACTACTATACACACGACACATATGCACGATGTGTACAATTGCACTAACAACAAATTTAATTCATGTTTCATTCCAGTTGTGTGTTATGGAATAGTTTGTGAAATTTCGCCTCTGCCAATATCATCCATATCTACGTCTTTATTTTGTAACATGGCTCTCTTTATGAAACTTTATAAAGCTTTACTTAAGGAATATTATTCCTTATTCCTTCTTTTCATTCATTGACAGTATGGCCATTTAATTTAGAGAACCATGACACGTTGAAGTTTGATCCCAATCATTGATTAGCCAAATATCATTAACACTTACCCTTTTATTTCACAAGACACTTGAGATTTTAAGACAGTGGAAGGTAAGTGGGAGTGTAAACGCTAATATTATTCAGATAAACTCGTACTCAACAACAACAATAACATTCGATAATGATAAAACAATGATTATGACAATTGATAATGAAAGAATATTATAATTAAGTTTATTACTAATAAGAATAAAAAGTATAAGATCAAAATCTAAACTCAAATAAAACAAACCTAGATAACCTAAATTAACTAAAAGACAGAAATAAACCGAAGATTATTAAATTGATACCCAACCAGGATGAACCTAGGGGATCGAAACTAAATGAACTGACTTGAATGTATTATTGAACTTGAACTTGAACGAAAACCTGAGAAACAACAAACTTTGAATCTAAAATAACTCTGATTCAGCGAAATCCACCTTTCTTACCAAAAACACTAAGTGTTAAATAATAAGTGTTAAATAATAAGTTAAATTAATTGAAATTGACTAAATGTCTAGTGATTTCTCAAGAGAACGATTCAAATTAGAAAATATATATCTGAAGGTTTTAGGCATTGTCCCTGGTATTTGTGATGCGTCCTTTTTCTCAAGAACCAATCTACAATTAGGAAAAGGATCTCTGAATTGTTTAACCAATAAGCAGTAAGATTCCTGTCTCAAGGTATTGTATTAATCAATGCTTGAGGTCTCTAGTTCAGATTTTAGGTGGGGATTTACCAACCTATTCTTAATATTACTAACTGATTTGAATGTACATATTATTCCAACTATAATCAAGACTATATTTAATTATAATTTTGATGATTAGATATATATTTACATGATACATTTTGATCAATTATGTAACATTTGAAAGAAAGACCACTATCTTAACATCTCCATGTGGTTAACATTAACATGTATTATAGCTAGCATTCGTTTCCCATCCTAAATTGGTTATTTATCTTGACAGGTTTATTATTTCGAAATTATTGTCACCCTCCTTGAAGCGGGTGTGAATTGTCTTTTATTCATTTTAGAAATCCCTTTACTTTTCTCAAGCTACATTTGTTATTGATAATAAACAGAAAACATCTGGCAACCCGTAGATGTTCTTTGCTTTAAGATATTTAAATTTTACATGGAATTTTAATTTTCTAAAAACGATTTTGCTTGGAATATTGGGAATTTACGAAAAATGGATGTAATAGAAATATGACTCGCTATTGTAAATTTCTGTCGCTACTCTCGGTTACCTCTGATCAGGCTATTTCTTGATGTCCCATACTTAACAAGAGGCAATATAGCATGATTCCACCTATTAGTCTTTTTTCTCCCAAAATCGTCATTCCTTATCGAAGTGATTGGGACAATAGAATATATACAGGCAGGTGCGAAATAAGATCAGCTTCAAGTGTGGGAGTGTCATCAACATCAGAATAAATAAATTGGAATGTGGCTTAAGCCACTACATGTACGTAAGCTGCCGGATTTGGCCTATTTTAGCTGTAAGAGCAAGCACTGTCTTCAATGAACTGAAATGATAATTTTAAATGAACCCTATTTAATAGTTCATGAAATACCCTTATTACTGGGGGCTTGATGCTTAAAGAGAATCTCTAGCTGTAGAATTGCATATCCCCAAAGCATTTGACCGAATTTGGTTCCAAGAACTTCTTGGGAAACTTTCCTCATATGGTTTGCTTTGTCGCTGACTATCGAGTTTTCTCTCAGATAGATCACTCTATGCGGTGGTTGACAATTCAATGGCTATTAAAGCTGGTGTTCCACAGGGCTTTTTCTTGCCACTATATCAACGATCTGTTGGGAGTGACCACCTTTCCCTTCCACACCTTCGCAGATAATGGTACACTTTATACCGCTTCGTTATGTGGAGCTCCTATACCATCCAATGAAGCCAGAAGAACGAGACAGAGACGGGTTGACGTAATTAATGGAAATCTGGCAATGATTTTGAAATGGGGATCTGATAATCTAGTAGAGTTTAATGCAACCAAAAATCAACCTTGCGTCTTCTCCAGGAAAGCGGATTTCACAATCCTTGATATGATGATGTCAGGTACAACTATTCCTATGAAGTCTTCCACATTCATTCTTGGGATCACCATCAACAGCATCCTTTCATGGCATGATTATGTGAGGTTCATTGTTGAAACCGCTTCACAAAACCTTGGTTGTGTCTATTCCGTGCCAACAGTCGCTTCCCATCCCAACAGCTCCCCATAATCTACAAAGAACAGATTCGACCTGTCCCGGAGTATTGATCACGTGTTTGAGATTCGGTTCCCAAATATACGCTGAAGCCCTTGGATTTTATACACAAGAGAGCAATTCGTCTGATTGATGATGTCACACTTACGAATTCTTTGACTTGTCTAGGACATCGTAGGTCGGTTATTCCACCACGAGAGCCAGGCAAGCGGATTACACGAGCTCAAGGTAGTCACTCCTTCATTGGCAAGCTCAAGACATCCCGAACTTGTTCCTACCAGACTTAATTTTTCAATTGAACGGCGAAGTTGTGGAACTATTTGCCTAATGAGGTCTTTCCTTATGCCTGAAACTTCCAAACCTTCAAGAAAAATAGGAGTGCCTATCTCCTCTCCCTACATTCCACCGCTGGCACGCACATTATAGGTTTTCCTCTGGTGTAGTCAAAGCATAGAAAAAAAAACGTGTGGCACTCGGGGACTGCCGCGGTGAAGCTATTGCATAGCATTTTTCCTCAACTTATGCAATTATAATTATTTATTTATTTTTAATTTATGCAGTATTTTTTTTTCTTTGATAATAATTCAAGTTACACTTTTTGAGCGTGGTGACCGATAAGAAAACAATTTTTTTCTTTTATTGAATAAATGAGAAGTTAATATCGTTTAAAATATTTTAATTATCTTACAATACATGTAGGTTATTCAGGAATTTGTTATCATTGAAACTGTAGGTTTATGGTAACTGAATAACTGAAATAAGAGACATAAGTTTGAGACTTGATATCCTCTAAATATCTGGAAAATACCGCGTCAATTGTGGCCCCATATTTTGTTGTGGATTCTTGTGGATCATTATTCATTTTCAAATTCAATTTTTCCGAAAGAAAAGTTGTCAACCGCTCTGATTTTTTATCACCGAAGTTGATGTTGAAATCGCCAGCCAAGATAAGTGGAAATTTATTACCATTTGTACCAAGTATTTTCGACCCTTCTTCAGTGTACTCCAGTAAAGTGCGATGAAGAAAATGCTCTACCTCGTCCAATTTTGGATTCGGAGAATTGCTACCATGACTATGTGTAGGCCATTTCTAAGTTTGCATAAGCACGCACAAATATCTCCAAAAAAATGAGCACCTAACATTAACATCGCTAACGTGTGCAATATTTATTTCAATATTCGGAGTCATAATATTAGTTACATGATTATTATTTTGGTTAATAGCTACCCCACCTTTTGGAACAGTATCTCGTTTGAATTGAACAATACATTTGAAATTAGGTATTTCAATCGGATTATCATGCGCCATGCAAGATTCGGTAAGAAGTAACACATTTGTTTGTCTCGTAACTGAATCTTGTAAATCGTATTTGTGACCATTTAGACTTTGGCAATTGAAAGTCATAATTGAAATGCCATTTCTATTACTAAGGAAATCTAAGACACTTTGAGCTGTCGTCTGAACACTATTTAAAGGCAGTCTTTTGAATTCTTGCAACAAAGATGCAGTCGATGCAGCTTGCCTTCGATTATTATAAAACTTGAATGTAGAATTATCGTTTTTTGTCGTGATATACAATTTTTCAATATTAGTCACCCGAGAGAGCGCAACATAAACGAGTTCCTGTTATTTTTCGTTACGGAATTTCTTGATTCGGTCGCCGCGCTCAAAGCCCGCGATAAAAGCTATATGCAATATATGCAATAGCTTAATAGAAACAGCTACTCTCAGGTCTCTGCTACGCGCGTCTAACGTATAAACTCTAACTGACGCGTAGCGAGCTCCTAGAGGCATATGTCAAAATGATTTCGTTCGTAGCTAATTACATAGGACGTCTGGAGTTCATGCAATTATGTTTTTAGATAATTCGAACCTTCTAATTTCGATAGGCCACGTGAAAATCCCGGAGTCTAAAGCGCTAGAGTGTTATAACATTCGTATAAAATAGCGAAATTTCTCACTTTTAGAAACTTCAAATTAATCAATAGCTTAAAAATGTTCCGATTTTATTAGATAAAAACGAATAACATAGAACATGTTTAACGCGGTTGTTCTTCCTCATCCTATAATCTCGTATATATTGGTTTCTATCGGACATAACTGGTAATAATGTATCTTATAAATATAATAATCATCGCGTCCGCGATCCTCAGTGAATTGTTTTTTAAGAATGTGGTCACAGTCACGTATACATGTCGCTCGGCACTGGTATAAGAGAAGGAGAAGCCTATTGGTGGTCTCGACCATGGTGGTATATACAGGTCTGGAAACTGTAGGCTGTTTCCTATGTGAGAAGTGAGTCCGCTAAGCGTCATCTGTTGCGTAGTACCAAAAGGGTGGCGCATGAGTCGAGGGATGTTCTCTGGCACGTATATGACCGTGTTTGAACGATATGGCGCCTAATTCTGACATCCTGACAACATACTTCGATCCATGCGCTAGCTGGTGACTGAGCGAGGAACTACGAGTTTGGCGACATGTAAGAGACTCATGTCAAACATAGAGTTTCCAGACCTGTATATACGACCGTGGTCTCGACCAATCAGACCTATTACGAATCCACGTAATGGTTCTTGCGTAATGCTATTCCATCAATTAGGTCCTCCGTAAAAACATATTCTATAAGTGAATTAACTTACTCATGTATGTGATGTTTCAACACAATTTAGATTTATGTGTTTATTTTATTGCATCTAAATAGAATTTGATGCGTCCTCTTTTCCTTCATGCTATTCAGCAGTTATTGGTGCTATCGACTTCACGCAGTGAGTTTTTCCTCTCGTATATATCAATTAAGTAAGAATGCAGACAATCACGTTCCAGCATGACATATAAATTGGATTTCTATGAACGTTTAACGGAGATACGTCTCCTGTTGTATCGCGTTAAAACAATGAAAATAAAAACGTGCAATAAATATTATCCCCTAAAAATGAGGTTGCATATCATGTCGTGTATAAGAGATATATGTGCGAGCTTCAACTGGTAGCATGAGATCCAAATAGGGACCATAACGTATAATTGGTCAAATATTCGTTGCAAATGTACTTTCCACATGACAATTTCAACTTCGCGCAACTGTGATAAGTCAGTGCCATTCCCAGTAGTGGAAACTCAATTTATCAGTAACAGTATTTCGTGTCCTTTTTTTCATAATGAGAATGTATATTCGGCCCCGTTCCATTGTTTATCTTATCTGCGGCAGGCATTACACTAGGAATATCTATTAATTTAGTTTTATGTATAGATACCGTCACAAAACATACACACTGGAAATGTATATTCCCTTTAATAATATAATCAACACAATTAGAAGACACGAGAAAATTTTGATGATGACTTACAACAGTTTGGTTCCATCCTTAGTTAGATATGGGATAAGCATTTGGGGCTCAGCTTATTATAATGTTTTAAAGCCTATACAAATAATTCAAAATAATATATTGCGAGTAATTTTTCGAAAAGAGTGCAGAAAAGTGTAAAACCTTTTTTTTTTGAAAATAATATATTAAACATAAAAGGTCTGTACATACTGCCAGCAATGAAATACATTCATAACAGTGTTCATTTATCCAAGATAAACAATGTTACGAAACTAGAGCAAATTTTAATGATCTGTTAATATATACAAATTTTGGTAAAAATGTATGTCAAAAAAATATAATGGAGTAAAATTACATAATATGTTAGCCTTAGAAATAAAAGTGTTGCCAAAATATAAATTCAAATTTCACTTAAAAAAAAGTACCATCGAAAATTACAACACTCTATCTCTATTAATAGCATGAAAAAAATATATATCAGCGTTATTATTATTGTTATTTTCAATAGGATTCCATTGCAATGATCAATCAGTAGATCTTCTTTAATAGCTTTTGCACTAAGCATATGTTTGGTTAAAACTCATTTTCAACGACATCTATATGAATAGGATTTTAGTTTAGGTTAGCTTAGTTTCGTGTTGTTTTACTTACTAAGAATTATCTTCATTTTCATAGCTGCTTGACATAATACGAGTACGCTCAGGTGTCCTTTATGAACATTTTATTACACTAATACGTACGATTTATGTAAGCAGTAATAAATAAATAAATTTAATGTTCTTATTCAAAGATTATTAAACGTTCCTTTGAACCAGCAAAATTATAACAACACAGTTCAGAAACTTCAGCAAATAGCGTTGGATAATGATTACCACAAATCTTTGATCAATAATTTAATTTCTAAGCAAAAACGGCTATTGAACCGTAATGAACTAACCTAATTAAATTAACATATTGGCAGTGGTCATACCAATTATTCATTCACTACCACATGTAGGTGTGTCTTAAAGAGGTGATCACATATGGAATATGAACTGATAGTTTGATTTGTTGTTTCACATTCGTACTGTATTCGGAACGAAATAGAATACATATTGGGAATATTAATGGCTTGTTTGAGATACAGAATAGCCTCAGGCTGCAAACAACATGGTTCGATAAAGTCTGTTTCTAATTCGAGCATTTTAAGTGTATACGGCAATTCAAATCACGAAATATATTAGAGGAGTTACTCAGATATTTCTATGATGTTTATGATGCATTCACTGGTGCAGCTTGTGGTATCGAGTCATTTTGTTAACTTAATGTAGGCACGAGAACTTTATATCACAAATCTTTCATAGTTCCTTTTCAAGCCTCTATCTTGAATGAAGCATATTTTTCTAAGAATGCAGATGTATCACTTCATAAAAAGGTCTTCTCCACCGACGTAATATGAAATGGTACATTTAGAATAGACAGACATGTTAAACATCTGTGCTTTATTGAGCTGTGTTACAAACTATCAATAACACTATCCCTTTCAAGGATCAATTATTTACTTCCCATTAGTATTAGTATTAATATTTTATTCGTGCTAATATATAGGTATTCCACAAGTCAAAAAGAAATAGGAATACATCGGTATTAATGAACAAATATAATATATGTCGATACCAATTCACTTCAACAATTAAGACAGATGAAGATAATAAAATATAAAAATTTTAAATGATTGTAAATCAAGTTATTAAAAGTATTAAAACTATTAATAGCTTAAGTAGCAATTCGCATGATTAATAAATAATATAGATAAATATACAGATTTTAAAATACATTCACTTAGAGATTTAGACTAAAGTAACAAAATCAATTGATGGAATTTCAATATATCCCTTCACAAAGTAGAATGATTATTCTATTAATTTGAAATTTTTTCTTTAAATAATTAATATGATAGAATTTTTATTTCTTGTGGCAGCTTATTGAAAAATTTGAAGCACAAATAAATAGTTGGGGCCATCTTGGGTTCTTGACAGTCTGATAGATGGGATTCTTATTTCTTATGTCGACATCAAAATCTAAAAATTCCAAACAGTTGACCCAATATGGCGGCTCGTTGAAATTGTAAAATTCGAATACCCCAAACTATGTCAAAATGGGAAAAATGTTATATAAGGATTTTGCCCTCAAAATTTCCGACGTAGAAACTGTTTTTTCTTGTAAAATATTTGGTATACTGTCTTTTTTGCTATTGGGGCATAAAATTTCCTCTTCTGGGCTCTATCGCGTAATGCTAGTAACGCCTTATTACATCGATCGTAGGTAGTAGATTCATTTATATACAACAATAATGAATAAAAACTAGTTAGATCTTTACACAAACTACCTAATTTTCCAATTTAGCAAAAGAACAATAACCAGTTTCGATGTCACACATTCCATTATCGTGTTCGCTTGGTGCTTTGAAGCAATGTTACTACGTCGTACGATTGCTTCTTTTGGTAGATACGCAGCGTTTTCAGTATAAGTCGTATTTTGCCAGAGCGTCCATGAGCGAAATTTCGTAATCGACAACCATATTGAATGCTTTAACCTTCTTTGGTGAAAACTGCTTCTCTAATAGCACCTTCTGCGGTTTGCCAGAATGAGGAATTAAACAGTTTTTGCAACATGTATGAAGTAAGTCTTCTCCAGAAATGCAATTATTTTTTGTTTCACAGCCACCTCCATACACCCAGCTCAATGTGGAAAGGACATTTTCTAAATACTTGTTGCAAGGCCACTCTTTCTGCTTTACCATTATCGATCGTAAACAGCTTTGGCTCACCTTGTTCATCAAAAGCAAAAGAACCAGGAACGTTTCTAACAAGTTGAAAGCCTGACACGTAATCTGTCAAACCTTGTTCCTTATATATTATAATAGCAATAGAGGTGTAGCGGCAGTGGCAGTAACAGGCGTTTTTATTTCAGCATAAGCAATATTATTTTTATCCTGGAAGTGAATATTCCATATCAGACCGAAATTGGTGCTCGGAATCAAATTGACTTTTTTGCAAATCGTTTCTGGACGGATTATTGAACTTTAAGATCTAGTCGCTCGACCATTTTTCACAAAGGCTATAGTCTAGCTACTTCCTTTTGCCGTTCAAGTTCTATACGGGGCAGTGTTTGCATTTTTGCACTAAAAAATATTAAATTCAGGGAGTTGGACCTGTCACAATATTGTGAGGAATTGCAGGCCGAGTTCTGCGCACTCATCCTGACAAACACGGTAATTGTTGGTGTGTACAGAACCAGCTCTTCCACTGGCAGTCGATGTTTTCTTAGAAAGGTTTGATAGACTACTGAATTTTCTTACAGTCAGTTTTAAAAAAATCATTATAATGGGTGATTTTAACATATGTTTTATTAAAAAACATTCCTGGGGTGATGAGATAAAAAACCTTTTGAATTCGTATGGACTTGTTCCTCTTATTACTGAGTATACAAGAATCACTGAGTCGTCTCACTCATGTATTGATGAGGTGATTACAAATAAGGCAAATGACGTCTCTAATATTGCTAATTTTGATCCATTGCTGTCAGATCACAAAGGTCAATCTTTCAATGTTGATACTTGCTTAAAGTCAACATCAAGTACACCTACCTTCAAACGTATATTTTCGGAAAAAAATCTAAGTAAATTTAAAAACGATCTTAGCCTCATAGATTTTGACAACGGTGACTGTTTGTTTACTGCCAACTGTAAGGAAATCGATTCTATTGGACTCAACATGATCAAAATTTTTCAGGATCTTATTAACAAACACTTTCCCGTAAAAAAACTGAGTGAATCAAATAAATGTCATAAGGTATCCTGGTTTAGTAAGGATTTGAAACATCTTAGGGACTTACTAGCTGCAATGAAGTCAAAATATGAATATACTTATTCAAATCTGGACAAGCTTCTTTATAAAAATCTTGACAGTCTATATAATATGTTAATTAAAAAAGCGAAAGCTAAAAGTTATGATGATTTTTTCAATAAATCCGAGAATAAAATTAAAACGGGTTGGCATATTATTAAACAAGAACGTAATATGACAAAAAGTACAAAAACTGATCTTTCACCGAATAGATTGAATATTTTTTTTTCATCTGTCGCTGACAAAACTATAAGGCAGCTCCCTACCTCAAATAAAAATGATAAAAATCTCTTAAGTGAGGTAAACGTTGTTCCGAACTCCTTTTATCTCACTCCTGTAACTCCGGGTGAAGTCTATGAAGTTATTGCTAAAATGAAAAACACTGAATGTGCGGATATATATACAATAAACAATAAAATACTAAAATCATGTAGTGACAATTTTATATTATTTTTCACGGACTTTGTAAATACTTGCTTTGAACTAGGCCATTTTCCGGACTCTTTCAAATTGACGCGTGTTGTTGCCATTCATAAGGCGGGAAGTAAAGATGAGGCTGACAATTATCGACCTATTTCAATGGTTCCTTTATTTGGTAAGGTTATTGAGGTGTTAGTGAATAAGAGACTTGCTGGTTTTTTGGAGCAAAATACGGTACTCACTGAGGACCAGTATGGTTTCCGTCGAAACAGAAACACAGCAATGGCGGTAAGAGCGGTTGTGGCAGAGGTAGTACGAGGTCTCGAGGCCGGAAAATGTGCCAGTACTTACCTTTGTGACCTATCGAAGGCTTTTGACTGTGTCTGTCACAGCACTCTACTATGCAAGCTTGAAACGTATGGGGTAAGGGGCATCTGTCTGAAACTCATTCGGTCATACCTACAAAATCGTTGTCAGGTTGTAGATGTCAGCGGAAATTTCTCTGAGCCTGCAACTTTAGAGTATGGCGTGCCGCAGGGCTCCGTCCTTGGTCCCCTTCTCTTCATAGTTTACATAAACGATCTCCCTACGGCTCTCTTACCTCATAAATCGGCTTTATTTGCAGATCCGTTACATATCACTCAAATCAGGAGACCTTAAGTGAATGTAAGATGGAAATTGAAGATACGGCACAAAATTGGTTCACCAGAAATAAACTAAAATTAAATCTGGCTAAGACACAAAATATTACTTTTTCGGCAAATCCAATACATCAAACTGACGAGCCTGTACAACTTTTAGGATTCCATCTCGATCTTGGGTTAAATTGGAAGTTCCACATTAGCACCTTATCAAAAAAACTCTCTGCGCAATTATTTTTTCTTCGACGACTTAAAACAATTCTTTCACATGACTGCCTTTTAAATGCATATCACGCATTATTCCAGTCCTATATTACTTATGGGGTGGATCTATGGGGAAACTCTGTATATGCAAACAAAATTCTAATTCTTCAAAAAAAAGCAATTAGGATAATAGTTAGCATCAATAGTAAGGATTCATGTAGACCTTTTTTTGTCAAATTTAAAATACTGACACTTGTTAACCTGTTTATTTTACATCATGTTCTGTACATTCATAAAAATATCAACTTATTCGTTTCAAATGATAACGTACATCATTATCCCACTCGTTTGGGACAAAATCTGCGACCCCTTGAACTTAACCTGACGGAAAAATTCCTGGCAGGTCCAACTCTTTAATAAAATCCCGCTCAGTCTCAGAAACCTGCAGCACAGAAAATACAAGAGCAAACTTAAAATGTTTCTCACTGCTCATTGTTTATCAATGAATTTTTGAATTTTGAGGAGTGGAGTGATTTGCTAGTCTAGTATATATCTTGTTTATTTAATCTTTTATGTTTTATTTATGTAACGTTGTAATTTTTTAATTAATTGTTTTACTTATATTTACCTTATATTTACATTGTATTGACTGACTATTATTCCAAATGTGAATGCAGCAATGTGGTCAATAAACTTTCTTTCTCTTTCTCTTTCTCTTTCTCACCTGTTAAACCGGAAATTGGCCAATTTTCATTGGAAAATTTATTGTAAAATTTGTAAAATTGGTAAGTATTGCCAAAATTGGCTGGAAAACTCCACTCGGGGGTTTTCGGGGTCCCTGATCACGATTCCGAAGTTAAATTTACCATTTTCGACCGCAGTATCTAGAAATTGGCCAATTATATGTCTGAAAAATAGCCAAATTTAATAATTTCGTAATTTTCGTTGAAAATGACTAAAACATTTCACTCGGGAATTTTCGAGGTCGCTGACCACGATTCCGAAGTTAGATATACCATTTTCCACCGCGGTAGCTAGAAATTGGCCAATTTTATGTCAGAAAAATGGATAAATTAGATAATTTCGTAATTTTTGTTGAAATTGGCACTACTATCGAAAGTCAGGGAATTTATCCGTGACTGTAAATCATTTGTTTCATATCCAATATCAAATGACTTCCGTGAGAAATTTTCTAACCATTTTCAACAAAAATTACGAAATTATCTAATTTATCCATTTTTCTGACATAAAATTGACCAATTTCTAGCTACCGCGGTGGAAGATGTTAAATCTAACTTCGGAATCGTTTTCAGCGACCTCGAAAACTCCCGAGTGAAATGTTTTAGTCATTTTCAACAAAAATTACGAAATTATTAAATTTGGCTATTTTTCAGACATTTAATTGGCCAATTTCTAGATACTGCGGTCGAAAATGGTAAATCTAACTTCAAAATCGTGATCAGCGACCCCGAAAACCCCCGAGTAGAGTTTTCCAGTTTACAAATTTTACAATAAATTTTCCCCTGAAAATTGGCGAATTTCCGGTTTAACAGGTGAAAAATGGTCGAGCGACTAGATCTTAAAGTTCAATATCGTTCAGTCTCCGTCCAGGAAAGATTTGCAAAAAAAATTAAGTTGATTGGTCTGTTTGGAAAAAAATCCGAGCTTTTTTGCTAAATTGACTCGACTATTATGGGTATTCCTAGGTTATCATCATCCTCATTTAACATATGGTTTCTTAACAATAAATTCATTATTATCATCAAATTCAGACGCCGGTATAAGTGCATACTACTATAAAAGTAGCTTCCTATGAGGGTTAATTTAACCATTCTTCATTTGTAAAATAAATGTGTTAGTCAAGGCGAGTCATTCTGCGATGAGAGAATACTAGAAGACTTTGATGTATCTGTATTGCTCATATTACTTTCTGATAAAATGAAGGTAAAATCTGAATAGAACGGGCGAAACAAAACAGAGTTATTAATACATTCAGATTATATTACATTCGGCTTGTACTTCGTGTAATTGAATAATTTAGTCTTCCCAGTCTCGAGGAAGATACGATCCTTTGATTGCAACTGCTGCTACTTGCCATTCCAGACAAGCGTTGTTTAATAGTTTTTATGCCATTGACACGTGGATACGGCATTCACGCTTTTGAGCTTGATTCAAACGGCACAATGACGAGAGAACTCTTGTGTTGGGGTTGAATGTCGTTACAAAGGGGTATATGAGGATGAAGAAACATATTCTTGAACTATTGGGATGTATTACGTAGTTTTATTAGTATTTGGGATCTTATTGTAATATGCCTGCAGACGACTTGTATATTAACTATAGAATACATCCGATTCAATAATAAAAATCATAAAATATACAGGGGCATGTAGGGGAACCCAAAATATGGCAATTTAACGCATTTTACCTTTATGCAAATCCCTGAAAAGTTGGTGTTTAAAATTTCGAAAAAATCGATATCTCAGTTATATGAGGGCATTGTGAAAAGTTCCTGAAAAATGAAACAACCCCATGTGACATTTGTGATGTACCATCAAACATCTTTAACTAGAAGGCTTTAAAAATTTCAGACTGATATGTCATTCAGTTCTTTTTTGGCACCCATCGAAAGCTACCTTGAATATTTTTGTAAACATGATGGGAAAAAGTGAATTTCGCATCTTGAATAAGACATTATTCCTTGCGTGGAAAAAACATTACGTAAGCCAAAGCATCGCTTGTTAAACATTATGTGGACTCCTCTCCATCGATCGGAACGATCACAAGTAGCTCACTGATTTTCGTTGTGATGGTACCACACAGGACGACGAACGTTCTGGTCGTCCAATTGAGGTTACAACGCCTTAAATCATCGATGAAATCCATTGGACGTTCGAAGAATTGAAGTGCACGAGATTAGTGAGGCTATGAAAATCTCAACCTAATGGGTATGCAAAATATTCAGTACATTTTGCATACATTTTTGAATATGAGAAAGCTGTCTGCCAGATGGATGCCGCATTTGCTCTCTGTTGACAACAAGCGTGACAGTGTGACTGTGACAACTTCAAAGGAGTGTTGGGCGATGTTCAAGCGCGATAAGAAGGACTTTCTGCGCCGTGTTACAACATACCAGAGACCAAAGGACAGTCGAAACAATGGACTTGGCACAGCTTTCGTTGAAAACGACGAAGTTTTTTGAAAAATAACAAGGGTAAGAAAAGTTTGAAAATTAAATTCCCAATAAACATTTTGTTATATTTTAATAGTGCATTATCCCTTACCAACCCTTTAAAATGCTACAATTGACAATGGGTTCAATCACAACGTGTACCAAATTTGGTTATTCTAAGTTCAAATATAAAAGAGATCATTTTTTTTTCGAAATATGAAACTCCACTATAACTTCTCAGGGGTGCAACTTAGTATAGGGGTAAGTTACGTTAAATCACCATGTTTTGGGTTCCCCTACATGCCCTTGCCCTGTGTCGGTTCTTATTCGAAACAACCTCTATAAATGGCGAACTTGCCATTTCTTTCGATGTTAGTGTCATGTCTTTTTCTTTTCGTAACATTGTTTTAATCTCATGGTTAGGAGGAACATGACAAGGCGATTTAGAACAAGTGAAACTTATGGAAGTTTCCTATGTTTTCTTGCGAACTTTGGTAGTATACACAAGTTTGGAATTTCATAATCTCGTTGTATTTTACTTTTACGATGGAAAAGGAATGTTGCGGGAATGAACTCGGAACATGTCAAAATAATTGATTTTGAGGATTTGCTCCAAATTTATTTCGAAAATTAAATTGTAATTCGAAATCTGATATTAACAAATAAGATATACCAAACAACTATAGAAGATTTCACACTGTGGTTACACTATAACATTATAAATAAGAAATTATTACCCTTATCCAATAAAAATGTTGTTAAAATACTAAGGATCTATAACTTTGATAATATTCAATTGCGTTAACGAAGCTGAAGAAATAACAAAAAACATTTCTGAAAATATTATGCCAGTCGAACATGGAAACTTACAGTGCAATAATCAATAGTGTCTCTATTTAAATGACTTACTTTAAACAATTATGTGAACTGTTCAGAACTACCAGCAAATATCGGATTATAAGTAAGTATGTATAGTTCTACGTAAATATGGAAATTATTCGTCTTATATTGTACTAGTAGCTATGATATTACTCACCATTAAATTACACAATTCTCATTATCAGCGTTTCCGATATTTTCTAATTCTTAAAAAAATCATGAAGAAATTGATGTTATGAGTAAAACATTTCTAGAACATATTGTTCAATTCAATCAATAAATCAATGTTTCTTAAGTGAATATTTGAGGGCATAATCTAACCCCTGGGGTCCTAGGGCAGCGGTTCGTGAGCTACAGCGTTTCAATACTAAAAAAAAGGTTTTTACCTTGTATTTCAAACCGGAAGAAAGATGCTCATCATTCTCAGATTTCAGTGTGACTACTCGTGAATGTTTGAATGAAAGGTTCGGTAATGACATGATTGGACAAGGCGTGCACGAACCAGATCAATCCTGGCCACCCAGATCACCAGATATGAACTCTATTAATTTTTTTAATGGAGAGTCTCAAGACATTTGTTTACAAGGTTTCCTTCGGATCAGAAGAGCACTCACGTCAAAGAATTATAGCTCGTTGTGATGCCAGAAGAGGTACTCCTGTCAATTCCGCGCGTGTACGGAATTCAATTCCAAGAAGATCTGAAGCATTTATTTTGGCTATAAATCGGTTTGGAATACAAAAAATGTAACGAGGTACTTTGATAAGTAATAATCGATAATAACCACGCCAGACGGAATTCCACCTGACGTTCTCAAGAAATGTGTCCCGGAACACCAGTTTGCAGGTTGTTCATCCCTTCATATAAACTTAGTGTTTTTCCTTCTTGCCAGAGTCCAACCAATTCCAAATAAAGGAAGAAGACCCTTTCTTATCCTCATAGACCCATTGAACCATTATCTGTGATCTCTAGAGTGATGGAGACAGCAATCAACATCTAGAGAGCTTCAAAATCGTGAATGATCGGCAACATGTCTTTCGTCAGCAGATATCAGCAGGAGACCTGCTTGCCTGCGTAATGGATGTATGGCAGAAATGTGTTGAATAATATGATGAATCTTAAGCTGTAGCATTTGAAATCTCCAAATCATTTGACCGAGCTTGGCGCCAATGCCTTGGGAAATTTCCGTCATAATGTTTGCCGTTTCAACTTTGTCGCTTACTATCGAGTTTTATCTCAGATAGATCACTCATTTTGGTGGATGACAATGGCTATTACAGCTGGTGTTCCACAGGTTTCAGCATTGGCACCAAATTCGTCTCTGCTCCATATCAACGATCTGTTGGAAGTGACCACCTATCCCGTCTACACTTTGCAGATGATGGTACACTTCATACTGCTTTCTCATCTGGAGCTCCTATACCATCCAATGAAGCAAGAGGAGCGGGACAGAGACAGATTGATGCAATTAATGGAAATCCTAAATTCTTTTCTTTATTTAATACCTTAGCCATCCCCCATGATGTATAAGAACTTGAATATCAGCACCTCTGTTAGCAAGAAAAGTTGCAGAAGTCCTTCTCAGACAATGGCCGGTGTAACTTGGAGCATCAGGAAGTTTCAAGTTATCCTCAATCTTAGTGAAATTTTTGTAAAAGTATGAATGCCAATTTGCTATCCTGTACATTTGCCATTGCGAAAAATCAGGAAAAATCGATTATGCCTTACAGTTTTGGGTCTTAATAATGAGTACTTGTGGTAGATTTCATACCCATTGAAGTCTGAGGCTACAGTAAATACATGTTTTATCTTTGTTTTGGTATCGTATAACGTTACAATCAACATTGTTCCAGAATCTATATCTTTAGTGTTAAAATGCATAATTCTGCACGCTGACATGCACTTATATTGTGAAATATCCGTATTTCCATTGATTTGTATCGTACTTTTGATCATAGAAGTAGCCCATAAACTAGACTAATTTAAGGACTTTTGCATAAAACAAGTAATGAATTTAGTTCCTATATACAACATTTAATCATATGAAATAACCAACTTTTTCGTAAAAATAAGCCGGCATTAAGCTTTCATCAATTCCTTTAAATCTCTTAATGCAGTACCTCTCCTCAGATCTCACCGGAAGTAAACTAGAAGAACCTTCCTGAGCTGCATTTAAGATATCTTCCAAGTAAGTATCATCAGCCAGTTCGATAATTATTTTCAATTTCGCTGTTCAAAGATGAGTTTAATTGGATGCTGTCAACCTTTCTCAATTAAAAAAACATCCTGTTTAGATTGCTAGCTTCAGACCATAGACAACCACACTTCATACTTGGTGTTGGCTCATAATACGTTGCTATGTAACAGATATCAGTTCTGATACTGTAGTACCTCATTTACCGGTCGCAAATAGTTACCGGACAGTATGGAATAAAATATTTTACAGTACACGCAAGGTAACAGTTTTTACTATTTCAAGGGGGTTACATCCTCCTTTCGCCAGTAAAAATGGTTTTACCTTGCTAGTAATGTAGAATACTATTCCTTCCACATTCTGGCATTCGGATGTTAAGTTCTATGGGGCATTACGATGAATAATTCTCCGAATATTTGAATTGCCGTCCTAAAATTCACGACATCTAGAGACCAGCTTTTGTTCAAAACTGCGTTGTTTTTATGGCGGTGGCCGTAACCTTCATATGCGTGACTATAACATATTCTCAAGCGGAGAAGAGTTTTCAGCCATCTATTTGAATTTTAGAGAATACCAAAATTTCTCCGATCTGAGCTTATTCTGCTTCATAATAATATTCGATAACGAATTGGATATTTCCAAAATACGGGCCTGACTGTATATGTTCTCACTTCCACTGATTTTTTAGATTCATTGATTGGCTATCTTTAATTTCTTATTTCCTTACTGCGACTTTAGATCTATTGTTAATTCTGGAATCGTTAATCATCTATGTTTGATTAGGTCCAGTAGTTAGCTCAATGCGTTTGTTCTAGAAGGTGTTGAGGGAAACATAACAAACAGCATTTTTTTCAGCGTTATAGTCCAGTCAAACAAGTATTTCGTTGCGGATTATCTTTGTACGAGTGACTTTTGTCTGTGACTTTTGGAATACCCTTTTTTCAGAATAACGATAGGAATCAAAAAGTGTTTTCGATGAAAAAATATAATTTTCTACTCCTATTTTTCACAATTTCAACCCCTATACTTATAGAAACCGTATTGTGAGAATAAGCTCTTTTTAAAATTGTAATAATATAATTTCATTATGTAATAAAGATTGATATGCATTCGATGAATACAAAACAAAATTTTGGCTAATTCAGCCAGAGTTTTCCTGCACTCCAAGACAAGCTTAGAAGTCAATCTGTAGGCGCGAAGAGCGCACAGGGCCGCTCGGCTGTCAATGCAGATATAAATCCGCCTACCTTGGTAGTTTAATCTCCGGTTTTCCAGGGCACAGAGTTAAGGTTACTCTAAGTAGAACATCAGTGACAACACATCTATCAGTTTCTGACAGTTGCTACGCTTCCCTCATAAGCTCATCAATGGAACAAATAGGACTATGACATCACTATTTGACTAACTCCGCCAGCGGTATATAAACTTCATTTGGAAATGCTAAAGCACCAAGTGATCCAAACGCCATCTACCAGAAGATAGATGTCCCACTGAAAGAATTATTCGCAATAGAACGCATCGATTCAAAGTTCTCACGCGTTTCAAAGAATCTTCTTGTAGATGGCGTTTAGATCACTTTTTCCATATGGTGTTTTCTATACCTCTATACCTTAATAAAAATTAAATTCATCGAAACAACTCTTAAAATGTCATTTGCCTTCTCCCGAAACTGCACCGAAATTCAAGTCGTCAACGTCTCATTCGTAATCAGCGACTTCAGAAACCTCCTAGGTGACATTTTCGCATTGAAACAGAATGCCATTTCCAAAATATTACAATTGTTATATATAGTTGTTACTAATTGTACAACGAAGTGGGTGACAAATGATTTTTAGGGTATCCCAAAAGGTTTCAAACAAATGTCACCTGCACAAAGATATTTCGTAAGTATTTTTGACTACGTTGAATGGACTATATGGAAAAAAAAACTATACTGAATACAATTTATTAGATCCTGCATTTCATGAATACAACATTAACATTGAGCTGGATGTCTATGTGGCAAATGTCACTTCAAGTCCATATTTCCATTACTTGGCAAATATAGAGTGAATATTTACATGATTGCATCGAGTTTTTTATGGAAAAATTAATAGTTTCATTTAAAAGCTAAAACGTTAATTGTCTGACAGCATTATTATTCGTGAAAGCAAACCAAGTTGATGACATCTATTAACTTGTATACTCTATTTCATTTGGGAGTGTTAAAATTGATGCATTTTATGTGATGCGGAAAATCCATATTGATTTGTCTGCTGTATCTGTAACCAATAAAAAACTGTTCTTCATCGTTTGACAAATTTCAAAATGCAAGTGCCTTTTGAACGGATTTCATACGAGATCCTCTACGAATGCAAACATGCTTTGTATGTGGCATATTTTCTTGAGCTGAAGCTAAAGTATTCAACATATCTCAAAGGTATCCGATTGAATGTTCTATATTTGTATTGCTCCCACCCTGGTTTGATGATATTTACTTTCAGCACATCCCTGCTCTTGATTTGTAGAAGAGCTGCTACTAGTAGTCAGAATGACCATATGAGCAGTGGCGTAACTAGAGTGTGTGTCACCAGAAGCGATAGTGTCCTCCACTTTAATCGAATATAAAAATGTATATCACATGATAAATGTCTACTGAACTGTTGATAACTATATAGAGTAACTATATACTAGCTAAGATACTAACGTATGCAAAACTAACTTTTGTTTGTGTACAAGAACGTTTTTCGAGCGTCGTCCATCCAACCTACCCTTAGCTACCCCACTGTACTTGAGAGTACAATAATAACGAACACAAGATACCTCAAACTGTATTTTTGCAATTTTCAATGTGATATCTATTTCAGCTGATAAGGGACTTGCAAAACCTTGATCTTGTTTGTAAAAATTGTAATTTTCTGAGATACAAATTTCAAATAGTTGTAACATTTCATTTTGAATAACTATGTTAATGATCAGTTCCTGTGATATATTGTTAATTAGTGGTTGACATTCTGTGCTAGGTGTTTTTGAAAACATACGAGAAACATCAAACGAAATGAGGTGTGGATTGTTTGGGATGTGAATGTCTAAGTTTGTGCTCGAGTTCGAATGAATTTTTTATACTATGTTGTGATGAGACATTTGAAATTGTTTTGAATTTAGAATTAAGTTTAACTGAAAGTTCTCTAAGGGGTGAATTTATATAAGAAACTACTGACCTGATGGACTGCCCCTCTGTATGATTTTTAATGGCGGTAAAAGTGAACTTTTTTTATAATTGCTTCAACTAAGGGAATTAAAAATAAATAAATTGAAGTGAAACAAAATAATTCTTGACATGTAACGATAAACAAAATATTTTTTCCTAAATTGTTAGATGTTAGATGTATAATTTTTATTCAACAGTTTTATAAGTCGACTACACAGTTATGGAGATTTCTAAGTGATGTCTGTATCAATTATTAATTTGCTAAATCTAATCTAACTGCAATTCACAATTTCTCTCTGGAATATCGTCATTATCATAGCTACTATTACTGTTATACAGACACGTTTCCATATTTATGTACATTTCGTTGGCATGAAACTCCAGTGAATTCAGAGTTCTTGAGTTTTATCCATTAGTGAAAGTTGTATGTGCGGTCAACAGAGTATGAGCAGTCGTATTCCAATAGTGAGAGACATTTACCCTGCGATATCACCATTCAGTCCAATTTCGCCAGGAAGCTCTAGAGACCTTTGGATAGGAGAAGAAACAAAGAGGGCCATGCCTCCACATGTCTACAAATATTATTTAGCTTGTAATAGATCATACAGACGTCAGAGTTTAAGGGTAAGTCTTTAAACCTATATACAAAGTATCAGTTCCTCATTCGAATATGATTCACAGGAGGAAAATTTAAATTTATCGCTCCTGCATTCTGGGAACTTTTTCAAAAATACTAAATCCTAACTTTAGATTATTTTATAATGAAAGAATTTATGGAAAATTATGTCGTTTCATCCTTTACTATTTTCTATAAAATTGTATACATATTGTGAACTTAAAACATCACTATGTTGATATCACTCTTATTTGTAACTTCCGTTCCTTGAGTTTTAGGACTATATCTTCAGACGGTATTCAAATACAATTAAAATACATAACCTACATCACATAGCTTCAAATAATGGTACGGTATTGTTCTTGTGTTTTGTAAATTTCCAAAGATTTCGGCAAGCTTAGTTTCGAGCATTTATCACCTATGTGTAAAATATGTAAAACGTCTATTTCAGGGAAAGAATGATCTGCAAATATGAAACCTAAAACATCTTTTATGGAAATGAGCGTCGTGTTTGTCCTATTTAAAGTAAATCGCATTCCTGTCAAGACAGATTTTAAACTCCAGATTTGTCAAATGTTTTGTTTTGTCTTTATTATCGAATAAGATATCTCCTACTTTGAAATTGGGCTTAAATGCAACACTCAAGTCATGAGTTTTTCAAAAATTTCTGGATTTTTTAAGTGATTTTTCCTAAGTAAGTTCGACTAACAAATATCTTCTCTTCTTGAATCTTAATTTTTGGGCATGCACTAAAGTAAATGTTGTTTTATTGTTTACGGTTGATTAATTTAGATATTAGTTGGGATGAATAACCATTATTTACTGCGATTTGTTTTATTGTATTTACTTCCTGCTGGAAATTTGATTGCGACAATGGCATTGAAAGAAGCCTATGTATCATTGAATGAAAGGCACCCATTTCATGTGATCCAGGATTTAATGAATCTTTTGGGATAACAATCTGCCAGATGGGTGCCGCATTTGCTCTCGCTTGACAACAAGGGCGACCGTGTGACAATTTCAAAGGAGTGTTTAGCGATGTTCAAGGGCGATAAGAACGGTATATTGCGCGGTTTCGTAACCGTGGACGAAACATGGATCCATTAAAACACACCAGAGACCAAATAACAGTCGAAACAGTGGACTTGTCCTGGCGACAGTTTTTTGGGATGCACAAGATATCGTCTATATCGATGACCTTGAAAAATGCAAAACGATCACCGGCGTATTTTAGGCAGAGCTGTTGGATCAATTCGACGCCAATTTGAAGTGAAAGCGGTCGCATATGGCAAAGAAAAAAATGCTCTTCCACCAGGGGAACGCACCCGCGCACAGGTTCGATGTCGCAATGGAAAAATTGCTTGAATTGAGCTACAAATTGGTTCGTCATCCACCATATTCTCCAGATTTGAGCCCATGCGATTTTTATCTATTTCCAAACTAGAAGAAATGGCTCGGCGGAACGAGATTTGGCTCCAACGATGAGGTCATCGCTAAAACAAACGCCTATTTTGAAGGATTACCGAAATCGTATTATTTGGAAGGGACGAAAAATTATAAAAACGTTGGACGAAGTGTACCGGGCTACAAGGAGATTATGTTGAGAAATAAAATAAGTTTTCACCAAATAAATCATTTTTTGTTTCGTTTTTCAGGGACTTTTCACCTTGCCCTCGTACATATCTATGCCAGAAAATTATATGTTTTATTTAAGTCACAACTTATTAGTGAACAAAACTGACTAGTATAAATATAATTTTCTCCCATAGATATGTAACTCTTCAAAGCTAAACACCATGTTTTCCTCATCTTCGCTTCTTTGGCACATTAAAGGATAATTTATTGAAGGCTGTGGATCTACATAATATGGGCACAGAATAGCACAGATCTTATAATATTTATGTTCAGGCACTGTTACAATTATGTCTTCGACGTTCACGTGTTGTGATTCTGAATCATGCTCGAATCTAGATCAAAGTTTACAAAACATGTCTTCAACTTATACTGTTGGAGTCAAACGTATTTGTAGTACTAGGATGCTCATTTTTCGGGGAGATATATTTCTTTTATTTCGATGCGAGAATTTTGAGTCACTTATCAGAATCAGAATGAAATTGACAAGAGCTGTTTTCTTAATGCCACATCTTCAGTTACTGCTATTGATGGAGCAAGATGTTGTTTCAAATAACCCATTTTCATTCAATTATATCCAGGTTCTCATGGTGTTGAATCAATATTTGGCCGTAAAAGCCGTTCAGTCACTAAATGTTATGAAATAGCTAATTAAAGGGCAGAAATCCCCTACTGAAATGTTCCGTATGTTCCGACCTACAAAACTTCAGTTCTGTGCAAGTGAAGTGTTTTACGATTATAAAACTTTTCTTCTACTATTAATCAGAAATTTTCGAAGCTCTCTTGAACTTTCAAACTTAGGTAACTTGGTATTGAACCCTTCGAATTTAATTAGGCATCTTCGGAAATGATCATTACGTCCAATATATCAATGCATTAACTCTATAATTTTTTTATTTTGACGTGTCTTCGCTGAAATATTGATACACTGATTCTGATTCACACTCTGATTTTCGCTCCATATTAAAGCATGTGGATGAAAAGGACATAATATTGTCTTCGAATTACTTTTTATAATATAGGAAAAAACAGTGAGAGGTACCTACCTTATTATTCTATTTTGAATAATTACATTCAGTAACGTTTTTTCTTCAAACATTTGATAAACACTAAACAGTTTGTGAATTACATTTTTACGATTACAAATAATTTGTACTTTTTGTTTGAATGAGTTAAGAACTCCAAATTTTTTTACAAATGTTGCAATAGACAAAGGAGTAATATGAGTGAAAATGTTAATAAATTCAAAATTAGAGACGATATATATTTGCAGATAAAAACAAGAAATGTTTTACTTTGTTGAATATCCTATTTAAAAGAAAGGTGATCGCAATTTCGCATATTTCAGTTCATTATCATAACGTACGATTTTGATAATGAACTGTTTGTTCTTGTTTTAATCTGTAAAAATGGAATATCACAAAGTAACGGACAGCTATATTCAAATTCTAATATACGAGGAAAAGGTGAAAAGTCCCTGGAAAATGTAACAAGAAATGATTTTATTTCCCAACATAATTTCCTTGTACCCTGATACACTTCGTTTTCTGATGTTTCGATCCTTTCCAAAAAATACGATTTCGGCAATCCTTCAAAATAGACGTTTGTTTCAGCGATGAGGTCATCGTTTGAGCCAAATCTCTTTTCACCGAGCCTTTTCTTCAAGTTTGGAAATAGATAAAAATCGTATGGGGTCAAATCTGAAGAATATGGTGGATGACGAGCCAATTCGTAGCGAAATTCATGCAATTTTGCCATTGTGACTGCGGACCTGTGTGGAAAAGCACTTTTTTCTCTCGCTTCAAATCGGCGTCGAATCGATCCAACAGCTCTGCATATTATACGCCGGTGATCGTTTTGCCCTCTCCAAAGGAATCGATATGGACGATGCCGTGTGCATCCCAAAAATTCGTCGCGGTGACTTTGTTATCCGATAGACCCTCTTTGGCCTTTTACGGCTTCGATTTGCCAGGACAAGTCTAATGTTTCGACTGTTCTTTGGTCTTTGGTGTGTTGTGATAGATCCATGTTCCGTTCACGGTTAAGAAACGCGCTTGTACATCGCCAAACACTCCTTTGAAATCATCACACGGTCGCGCTCGTTGTCACAGAGAGCAAATGCTGCACCCATCTGGCAGATAGCTTTCTCATATTCAAAAATTCATGCAAAATGTTCCGTTGAGCGATGCCGATAGTCTCAGCAATCTCGTGCGCTTTAACTCGCTGATCACCCAACTTCATACCATGGATTTTATCGACGATTTCTGGCATTGTACCCTCAATTGGACGACCAGAACGTTCGGCGTCCTTTGTGGTTACTACCACAACGAAAATCGATAAACCACTTGTGAATCGTACCAATCGATGGTGAAGAGTATCCATAATGCTAAGCAAGCGATGCTTTGGTTTGCGTAATGTTTTTTTCCAAGCGAGAAATAATGTTTAATCAAGACGCTGAATTCACTCTTTTCCATGTGCTTTCGATGGGTCTCAAAACAGAACTGATTGGCATATGAGTCTCAAAATTTTAATGCGTTCTAGTTAAAGATGGTACATCACAAATGTCACACAGGACTTCCGATTGTGGCGCCATCTGTTTTATTTTTCAGGCACTTTTCACCTTGCCCTCGTATATTTGAATCAATATAACACAAAATTGAACTAATAATCTACATATTTGGTAACAATTTAAAGACTTTAGTAGACCAGTTAGTAAGTAGATTTGACCATCATTGTCCGCAAGTCCGACATGCATGTATGGTAATATTATTAATTGAGAATAAATAAATATTCAAAATATCTTTGATTCAGAACATGCAATATCTTTCCTAAAATAATTACAATCAAATTTCAATTGTCAGGCAGTTGAGCTAAGAACAAAAATGCAGAGCGCAAAATTACGACATTTTATTTAGTTTAGTTTCAAGTATTTCATTTATCATCTTGACATCATAACCATTAATGTCAGCAATATGGCTTAAAACATATCTACCCCCATCCCTAAATCTGTATTTTACTTAGTTGAATCAGGACATGATTTTAGATATAGCTTCAACTGATAATTTCATGCTTTGAAAATGCCAAAGTTGGGCAAAACATTTTATCAGCGTCAAATAATGATCATTTAAGTATACTCTCCAACTTTTGAAATGATTTTACACCGCGTTAACGCGGATATAGTTTCCTCTTTTCTTTAGAACGGCTATCTGTGGAGTCCCGTGATTTGTGTATATACTTTTCAATAGTATGTAGATAATTCGATTGATTGTAAGGATAATAATTTTCTTCGGTTAAACGTTGCTGTTTGTAACATGCGAAAAGTTACTAGTGTAAACAAAATAACTCATCGTAATATTACATAATATATTCGATACATTAATTATTTTAATTCATTTTCAAGTAGAACTTGAAAGTAGGCTTAAGAACTGATAAGTTTATGTCGTTTCCAAGAAAAATTAATTTAGTGACTTTATCTAGTCTTAATACTCTTTAAATACACGATTATTTTTATTTCTGCAATTGAAAGGATATCAGGATTCTGAGTATTTTAGAATGAAACCTCGAAAGTTTTATAGAAAGTAGGTAGCCGTAAAGTGCGGATTTAGAGGGTCCCTGCTCTAGAAAGGCGGATTTCGTCATTCATAAAATATTTCACGAATGCTGACTATTAGTGTCAGCAGTCAGGTTCGATTACCGCATTTCCGTTTAAATACACAACAGATAGAATCTAAACGTGGGCACAATCAGACTGCTCAAACCCATCTTCCGTATTCTCTTTCTCGGGTTTCGGACGACTTCTATTCCTCTGGAAAATTTAGATCATGATTGAAATCGATTTTCTTACCAATCTTACATCTTTATTTATTTATGTTGTTCCTAATACTTGAATCATGTTTACCAAGATGATATTAATTGGATGAGAAATTACAAAGTTAAACTTGTTTTACTTTGTAATTTGACTGACATGCATTTTCATGAAATCAATTTTATTTCATCAGCATCACTGTCTGTCAGAGCTGTGCCGAGCAATGACAAACAGACAAAAAATTGCATTTAAGCACTAATCATTAAGTACTTTCAGTAGTGAAGTACTCGGGAGCACTAAGTACTTTCAGAAAGTCTCAAAATAGAACAATGGCCAAAAAAACGACTAGGCGTACTCCAAGCCGACAACAGCTTAGACATTTGTTGCGCGATATTTGACAATGGCCCATCACCGCCAAACGACATGACTCTTTTTATTCGTTAAAGTTTTTGTCATATCTTCAGCCTAGCCCCTTTGGAAAGAAACCTCAACCACCACCCTACCCTCTTCAGTTTTCGCTATCGAACTCGTCGGCTAAGCTATTAATCTTGAATATGAAGGAGGACAATATAGTTTAATAAAATTGCCCTTTTTCAATTTTCATGCCAAACAAACTCTATGGAATAGTTCAACAGAAAATAAGAAAGACATTAAGCATTCATTATATCTGATTTTTTCTTCTAAATTAACTAAATGAAGTTGTTTTGATACATTTCACCATGATGATCGACATCGGTTGTTAATGAACAAAATATTAGTTCTGCACTAGGAATAAAACCTGCTGTAAAACCAGCATGAAGTACGGTACACATTTCTTCACCAATATTTATCCTATTCACAGTTTTAGTGCTAGAATCTGGCCAAAAATGACCGACAGTACCATCTTCGAAGATCAATGTTCCGTCGAGATAAACAAATAGACGTATTCAAACATTGATTTCTCAGTTTAATATACAGATGTAAAAAAATGTGGCTCACGTTTCGCAATTTAAGCAGCAAATGTAAAATATAAAGTTGTAGTACCGAAAAAATCCACAAAAGATATATGAAAAATCTTGTCTTCCGGATGGATTCCGCGTCACAATAGCTCGACTTGATGCCGACGTTTCGCCAACCATTACAGGTGGCATCTTCAGGGCAGGCTTGAGGCTTGAACAGAAAGTTTCAGTTCAAGCCTCAAGCCTGCCCTGAAGATGCCACCTGTAATGGTTGGCGAAACGTCGGCATCAAGTCGAGCTATTGTGACGCGGAATCCATCCGGAAGACAAGATTTTTCAAGATTAGCTGTCCGCGGAAGTCTACTATCCAAGAAAAGATATATGCCCTCTTTCCTACGATACACGGAGATATATAGCGCATTAATTTTCTAATATATACTATTTTGGAAATACCCACAGAATGCAGCATCGTAGCTTTTAGCAGATACGACACCTCCTCGGCCCCTTATTCCAAGGCAAATCGCAACTCGTAGCCCTATCTGAAAAGGATGAGATTTTGGAAATACTGCAGAAATGCTCGAGAAACCTCTCATTCATTAACAAAGCGTCGACGCTGGCATCTTTGTGGCATTATACCATGTTTCCACTTTGTAATATCCCATTAAGACATTCATATAGTTGATTTACGTGTATTCGGGTTGAAACGACCTTAACTAGTCAGTTCCTACCATTTAATTGCCCAACTAGTTCAGTTTTGAAATATCTCGGGGTCTATCATTAGAGAAACGTATCCTTCGATTACCGATTGGGCCCTGGGCGCCAACAGCTTTGAATATAAGTTAAGAAAAACAACCTCAATCGAGAAATTCTGGCATTACCATGGTGTTAGATGAATTGTGTATATTAGAGAAAATAAAAGAAATAGTTCAACTCAACAAAGTGGTTTTCACAATTTACGCAGCAAACGACGTAAATGTAAGTAGAACGTAAAATTGCAGTACTGGGAAGAATTGTAGCTGTACTTTCGAACTTAATTCTATCAAAATTCAGATTCACAACAAATATATGAATTGTCAAGGCTATTCGAGAAATCTACAATTTATATGGGCAACTGTAAAAATGAAATATACCTGGTTTGACGAAGATAGCGCGGCACTTACTTGAATTGTTGAAGTCAATTGGTTCTAAAAGTAACCAAGTATGACGTCATATCATTTTCAACGAAAATGCACCATACCCATTTTGAACATGTTGCATCACAAGATACAGTCACCATCCGCCACTGCACTTTAGCTATTTCTGCGGAAAGCAATTACATGAATTCATCTACTGATGAGATAAACATACTGGTTTAGATCGATCCTCATTAAATGAGGTCATCTAGATGTCATATTGAAATGGGCTGTAGTCGATAGCTTTATGAGTCTTCAGTATAATACCGTTTGATAAACTTCCCCGAATTTTTTTTTCGATATCCCTCCATGAAATATCGCAGTATTGCCTGATGGAGAGCAAAATTGAAGCACGCAGTCTGGTGTATGAAAGATATTTTATCAGGGATTCTTTCTTGAGGTGTATAATCAAATATTTCAATATTCAACGCTTCAAACCAGTTCTCCTCCTTCTTATGTAATGTTGAAACTTGGTTGTCATTTAAAATTATCCGCTATTGAATATGTTCGAGTTCCATCTGAAAGTTTTACATACTTCACAATCACAGACACGCATCCAGTTGATTCTAACTGAATCTCCATCAAATAAATTCAATAAAGAGAAAAATCTGAATTTCGAAAGCATTCCGGATATTCCCGTTTTCGATGGCTCTTCTAGTGGTTTTAGTTTGGTTATTAAAGCTCCCGTATATCCTTCACAACGTATTGAAATAGAAGAGGCAGCATTAGAAATACAATTAACTACTAAATTAATTTTCAATTGTGAATTGTTCGATTTGTACAACCGCAAACAGTTAAACTCGGATCCAAACAAATAACAGCTTTGTCGATTTAAAAATAGCAGGTCGGTAACAATGCAAATTTACGACGGCCTGATTAGTAGAAAAATGTGGGTTTTGTGAAAAAAGTTACGGGGGGATGTGACAAGCTTAAAAGCAGAAAGTTGTAACCCCCACCGTTGGGCATTTTTGGGATAATCAAAATGTTTTTGGATTTAATTTTCCGCGAAAACGATCGGTCTTCATTACTACCTTTTAGAGAGTCTATTTTCAAGTGCAGGGGCCTGGTTCTCTTGAATTGAGGTTGGAAAAAGACGGGACTTGAGTCAGAGATGATAAAGGGAACCAGAGCTTGAAAACGTCATGAAGCTATCAGCATCAACTGCGGATGTAAAACCAATAATGGAGCTACAGCTTGCGGATGCAGAGAAGCCGGTCTTGTGTGCTTCGTCGCTTGCAAGTACTGTGGAGGGCAGAACTGCAGTGACGTGCTTTCATTCGGCATGGAGAAAACTGAAATTGAGATTGAGATGCCCTCACAAGTTTTCCAATGACCCTCTATATCAATCAGCTTAGTGGACGACAATGTGCAAGACGTTGAGGCAGAGAGTCGACGGCAGGGACATCATCGGCCTTCATTGAAGAAGCACACGCTGGTGAAGAACTGCCAAAGAAGAAACATAGATTGAGAGAAGTCATAAAATTATGATAAACTAATCTTTATATACTACTCAACTACAAAACTTCTCAATCTAAGTAAAATATCATGAACCAAAGCTTTTTACAGATACAAACATTTTTTTCAACAATATTAACATGATTATATTCAATTAATGGTTAATTTCTGAATTGGTTCTAGGTTTTAAGCTCGTTACTTGCCTCGCTAACGATTTATGAAAAAAGAATCTTAGGCCGTTTTTTCCATAAAATTTTTCAGATACTGTACTAGATATGTGCTCATGTAGGAATACCTATGAAAGATAATTGAATAATACAATTATCTTTATATAGTATCAACATACGTCGGGGTATAAGCCAGGACCAGTGAAGTAGTTGCTCAAGAAGTATCATAGTACAGAGAGCTTGGATCAATTTTTTTTTTCAAATGATTCAATCGTGATCTTACTTATTCTATTTATTCCATGTCGATATAACACATGTTATATTATGAAGAATTGTATTCATGAAGATCAAATCCATATTTTGTAGGGGAAATTTATGTTTTAATAACTCAACGTATGAAATTTCACGGTTTGCAATATTATCATTTCTAGTTGCTTTATCCTTATTGATGGAAACTTAGTTATCTCTGACAGATTAATTTATTCCAACTGCCGCATAACTAACATAATTTGAGCAATGGATAATGCTGATGTGACATCAAGAGGGCTTGTGTACAATTCATCACTGGTGGGTATTATATTTCCCGCTTCCAGGTAACGAACACTGGAATCTTTACACAGTGTTTCAATCATTTTATAGTTCTGCGAAATTGGTGTGCCTGGATTTATTCGAAATTAATTTCCAACAATCCTTCCACCAAAACAATTAACACATTCCCATTCACGAAAGGGATTGAGATTTTATTGTTATTTGTTTTTTAATAATCGATAGAGAAAAATTTTCCAGGCCTCTCTTTTTATGGTATTATCGACGAACAACTCTTCAGAGATCTTTCAAACTTTTCTGATTAGCGAAAACCATATTTGAATATACCCAAATGAGAAATGACAAGGTAAACCTGATTGGAAACGTACAGCTTATCTGAATCCTGTGTCCTAACTATACAGGTTAAGCTTAAGAGTACGGTTTATTGAGATCAACTAAACACGAGAAGTATTCGACAAGGAAAGGGGTATGATGGACGTGAATATAGATTTCACTGACATTTCTCCCGTATGAAGACTTGATTTAAATTTATATCTCATTACCTACATTATGATATGAATGAAATTTGGAAATAGATGCTTTATTCTGAATAAATACTAGATATCGTTTTACTTGTCTATCTTGAAGAAGCAGTAAAATGCTTCTGACATGCTCCTGCTCACTCACAGTATTATCGTATAGAGTTATATTTAATAAAGGCGATGAAGATTCGACAAAGGTAGGTGTGTTTTATTATCACACCGGTCGTTAATACCTTATATAGCGATTACTAGACGATGCATTCAATTGATACTGTAAGATAACATAACCGTGATCAGTCAACGTGCGCACATCTCAGAAGGCCAGGCCCAACCTTCTAAATAGTTGAAAGCTGTTTAGTTGTTTATCTTGTAACCGCGTCATACTAGTATTCCATAAAGCAGAACTGATTCAACGAGTGCTCTGTAAACTATCATCAGTAACAACGATTTAGACATTATTTCTCGTAATCGATAGAATTTATGGATGAGTTTCCCGACTTTTGTACTTGAATAGAAGACATATTTTCCCGTTTCAAGTTTCGAGTATTTTACCTCTGTTTTTTCTTTTCGATACAGGAAAAGGGCCCTCATTTTGAACATTTATTATAATTTTTTGTTGTATGAAGATTTGTTAGTTTATTTTATTTGTTAAAAGTCACAGCCACTAATTTTAGCAATAGCAAGTGATTTTTAGTAAAATAAGGTTTTGTTTTCCAATTCTACTTGACTGTTTGTAATCAAAGTCTGATGAGTAATAAAATTAAATGAGGAAACATTTGTTTTGCCTGAAATGCAACAAGCAGATGTGAATTGTGTTGTTAATCATTTTGATTTCAAAAAACAAAAATTTCAATATGACCGCCATAGATAGAATTCTAAATCTATCTGTCCTTTTATAAATATTACTAACTGATTTGAATGTACATATTATTTCAACTATAATCAAGGCTACATTTAATTACAATTTTGGTGATTGGATACTACGTTACGTCCCGATTTACGTGTGATACATTTTGATTAGTTATACAGGGTGTCCTCGAACTGCGTGGCTAAAATAAAACCGAAGATTCTTTGATTCGAAAAAAATTTGATGAGCCTTTTTACTTTTGCCTCAAGTGTCTTGTTTAGCCGGTAGAGGGCTTCAAAGTTGCAAAAATAATTTTGTTTTTTCGGTATAACTTGAGAACCTGATGGAGGACTTTTACAATATTTGGCAGATGAGTTACAGTCAATAATAGCCGTTTTTGAGAGCGGAGCATAGAGCCTTAGAGACCATAGAAATGGCTCAAACTTGAGGATGTAACGGGAAAAGTGTCCAGAACTTTTTTGTGGTCAATGTAATTCACTCTATATTTTTTATGTAGATAGCTCATCTAATTTGAAAACTTTTCTTACTCTTAGAAAATTTTGATAAAATCAACGGATTAGCTTGAAAAAAATAATTTTCGAGTCTCTACAATTTTGGCTTACTAATTTTACTTGATTAAAATACCTTAGTTGCCTTTGCTTTTCTAATGTGTTTTGGCATTTGGAGAATTTATCCTAAAACGATCAGATTTTACTTTGCTTTCCGTAAAAATTTTATAAAATTATGGCTCAAAATTTCACTAACACTGAAATGGTTAATATCTCGGTAAAACACGAATAATAAAAACAATAGAAATGGGGAAACGATGTGATTATTTAGGAAAAACAAATGCTAAATTAAAAGAAACAACAAAACTTTTTGGGAAATTGCTAAGGCATCAATTGTTCGAAATGTTGCCCATTTTCCTGAATACACAAATTAATTCGTTTCAAGAAATTGGATTGAACTCTGGCTAGTACTTCAGGATCATTCTTCAATAAATCCGCTTCATGATTAATTCGTTGCAACAATTCCTCTCGTGTGTTTACTGGAGCTGCATAAACTTTCGACTTCAAAGCGCCCCATAGAAAGAAGTCGCAGGGCGTCAAATCAGGGGAGCGGGCCGGCCAGTTCACTGGTGCATCGTGTCCTCTACCTATCCAGCGATCTGGATATTCCGCATTCAAATGTCGCCTCACAGCTAATGTGAAATGAGGAGGTGCACCATTATGGATAAACCAGGCCACGACGAATGTGTAAGGGCAAGTCTTCCAACAGTTCAAGTAGCCTTAGTTCCAAAAAGTTCGAGTAGTTCTCCCCGTTCAATCGATCGGGTATAACGGTAGGGCCAATAATAAAGTTATCCACAATTCCAACCCAAACATTGATTTTAGTTTTATTCTGAAAATATGTAACTTCCGTTTCATGAGGATTTTCATCAGCATAGAAATGTTCATTATGGAGGTTAAAAAGACCACATCTCGTGAAAGTATCTTCGTCCGTGAACAGAATTCTTCTACAAAAATTGGGGTTTGCGTTTTGTCTTTGGACAATAAGCCGACAGAAATCTAGCCTATGACCTGGATCCAAGGGCAATAAGTCTTGAACTGTTTTAATATGATAGGGATACAACAGTTCTTCTTTCAGTACATTATGAACTAATGATTTTGAGGCTCCAATACGAAGTCCCAAACGTAGTGTGCTTATCCCAGGTTCAGTTTCAACCGCTTCCAATATCGCTTCTTCGAGCTCTAACGTCCTTCTTGTCCGTCTGCGTCCAGTTTCTCTGCGATTTGCTTCAAATTTGCCAGTTTCGCGAAGGTTTGCCGATTTGGAATTCTGCGATGCGGATATCTTTCCCTTCTCCGGCCATTGCAACGACAAAGTCCATAAATCAATAACATATCAACCATTTCAGTGTTAGTGAAATTTTGAGTCATAATTTTATAAAATTTTTACGGAAAGCAAAGTAAAAACTGACATGACAGTTTTGAGAATGAATTCTTCAAATGCCAAAATGACATTAGAAGAGCAAAGGCAACTAAGGTATTTTAATCAAGTAAAATTAGTAAGCCAAAATTGCAGAGACTCGAAAATTAATTTTTTCAAGCTAATCCGTTGATTTTATCAAAATTTTCTAAGAGTAAGAAAAGTTTTCAAATTAGATAAGCTATCTACATAAAAAATATCGAGTGAATTACATTGACCACAAAAAAGTTCTGGACACTTTTCCCGTTACATCCTCAAGTTTGAGCCATTTCTTTGGTCTCTAAGGCTCTGTGCTCCACTCAAAAATGGCCATTATTGACAGTAACTCACCTGCTAAATATTGTAAATGTTCTTCATCATGTTCTCAAGTTATACCGAAAAAACAAAATTATTTTTGCAATTTTGAAATCCTCTACCGGGTAAACAAGACACTTGAGGCAAAAGTAAAAAGGCTCATCAACTTTTTTTTCGAATCAAAGAATCTTCGGCTTTATTTTGGCCACGCAGTTCGAGGACACCCTGTATAACTTATGAAAGAAAGACGTGTAAAACTTCCATATTCTAATCAACAGTGGCCTGGAAACCCACTACCTGAACATCTCTAGATAGTTAACATTAACAGTATAGCTAGAATTCGTTTACCGTCCTATATTGGTTATTCATCTTGACAGGCTTATGATTTCCTTTAGAACTATGTGAAATTATTGACCATCTTGACCATACCAGCTATGGTATCATATCACCCTCCTTAAAGCAGTGTGAATTGTCTTATATTTATTTTGGAAATTCCTTCACGTTTTTCAAACTACGTTTGTTATTGATACTAAACAGAAAACATCTGGCAACATCTGGCATCTGTTCTTTGCTTTCAGATATTTTAATTTTACAGCAAATTTTAATTTCCTAAAGATGATTTTGTTTTTAAATATTGGAAATAACCTGTACTAAACCCTTACTACAATAGATACTGCAGAAATGGCTATAGAAGATCGTTAATAATATGGACAAATTTATCGATAACAACTGCAACTAAGCGACCTTGTGGAATTTAAGTCTGCGAGAGGTATTTTTCTCATAAGTAGGTGTATAGATAACTTAAACCCCACAACCTTATATAAAGACAAACATTGTACAATGTTAGATGCCGCCTATTCTAATAGCAAAAAAATAAGTACATATACGGTTTTCTATTCTACATAGCAGACTTGCCCAAAATTATTTAACGATTCAAAACGTGCGTTCGAAACTTGCTGCTCAATTCGATCACCGATCTTGATAAGAAATAATTGCTTGCCGAATATGATTTATGGCTGTAAAACTAAACCTAATAGATTAATTTCAAAACAACTCATCAAAACTGCCCGAAGATAAATTTTTAATTATCGGGTTCCCTTGAAATTGCATCCATTAGTCTATAAGGTAAAAGATGGATATCAAATGACATAAAGTTTATAGTTATTTTTTAACCAGAAATTCGCAATAGCTTTGGATAAACTGTATCGTTTCGACTTTCGAGAATTCGGAATTGAAATTATTCAATCCGGTAATATAATATATGCGATTCGATATTATCTCCTGCAACAAATCGTCGTTTCGTTCCAATTATTAGTATCCCCAAATCCTTTTGTTGAAAGATGATATGTACCCATGGTAGTAAAATATGTAAAATCCCTAAGTAGCGAAAGTGGTCAAAATCAATATCGGTCGCCTTTTCACCCAGTCAAGTGTAGAACATGAATTATTGAGGTCGCGCAAATCGGTCGTAGACTGAAGTGCAGTAGGTCAGTAGAATTTTGGATAATGTGGAAGTGAGCCAATCTACAACACTCGACAACACTTCATATTGTATTAAGCCTCGCGATGCTGCGGCGCCAATCGATAGGTAGTTTTCCCTGCGGCACATCTATAGTCCCTTCGCCCATTAATATGATTTATTTCGAAGTCTCATTGCCGAGACTCACCTAGATTGTTGCAAATGTCTCGTAATTACAGCTGCAGCCATAATGGCATTAATTTATTCGTAACGTATTTACTTATACATATTGGACCACACACAATCGATTGTATATGTGATAGAAAACATAGGTTTCTAGTTTTAAGTGCTATTTTATGAGTACCGATGCACAGGTGAATATTCCCCCCCTGCATGGAATTTCCATTAATTTCACATGATCGAATCATTTGTGTTATTACACTCATAGGGACGAGTACTAAAAATTAAGTTAAGTAGAACACAATTTCACTCTAAATTTCGATACACGTTACAATACAGCGGAATTATCAAAGCTATATACAATCAGCGTAATACAACAGAGAATTTTATAGTATTGACAGTGTGCTGCCGGTTAGATCACGTCTGCATATTTTTATTGCTTCCTATAGCGTAGGTTCGAAACTCCAAGCGGCAATGTTATCGCAGTTTGGTTGGTTAAGTATTAATGCATTCTTGGGAATACTAGGTTAGTACGTTATTTGAAAGTTTATTTTTGTAATTGACTGATTTTCCTTGCCCTTGTACACCTGCAGGAAACGTATAAATTTATCCTGTTCTGGTGAAGACTGTGTTAATTAGGAAATTTAATAAATCCGTACTACAATGGATAATTTTATTTTGGATTTTAATACGCAAATGGATTGCTGATGAGCATTTTCTCTTTCACGGGCATCAATTCTGTTGAAGAATGTGCGAATACACGAAGCAGGAATCAACACTACCTCTAACAAAACAGATGGTAGTTACACGGAAGGTGACGAACAGAAGAAACTGTGGAAACTCGCAGACACAGGGAAAAGATTCTTCTGGGCAATCAAGTAATTCAGTTCATACAAGTCCCCGGGTTTTGACGGGGTTTTCCCTGCCTTTCCACAGAAGAGAATTAGGGCTATCACCATGGAACTCTTGACTTATAGGATATAGGAGCAGCCTAGTTTTGAGGTATATCCTCCAAATATGGAGTAGGGCGAAGGAAGTACCCATACATTGGGAAAAATATACTTCTTCCAAGTCTAACATCTTGAATAAATAGTAGATAATTCAATCAAAAACCTCTCTACCACTGTCACATGTCATCATATAGAGCGGGAAAATCTTCGGAAACTGCACTATATTAGTTGATAGGGGAACTGGAGAAGCTTTTAAACAGGAGGAAACATCTGTATTTTCTTTGACACCGAGAGTGCCTTTGTAAATGCGGCACAGGCCTCCCTCGAAAGGAGTGTAGACCTCATCCAGATGGATGGGTTAAATGCTTCGGACCATGAGAGCGAAAACAAAGGGATTATAAAATCCCACAGGAGGATTCCATTTGGCCATTGAGAAGCAAGCTATATCGTTCAAATCTTTTAAAATTAATGGAAATGTCGATATTAAGGGCTGATTTATTTAGCCTTCTCAAATAACTAGTTCGAAGACGGTACAAGCATAGTGGATCACATTCTAATGGTATGGCAGCTCTATGAAAATAATGTAAAACGACTATTGCAGAAATACAAGAGTGAATCCCCCCTTTCCACTACTCAAAGCAGATGAATACCGATCTGGATGATATCACACACTTCGCCTTTAAAACAAAAGGTAAGTTACTGTTGTTCAATGGATAAATATTATTACGAAATAAATATGTAACAAAATTACACAAGACATCTCGTATTACAATAATCCGTAACAATGATCCTTCGAGCCATCTGTCTACCTGCGTAGGGAGAACGATAATGTGAAAATGTGGATTGATGAAAGCCGAAACTGTTTTTGCTGAATGTTTAACAGTTTTGTAGCAGAAAAGTCTACAGACTTGAACAACAATAATCCATTTGTCAAAAAAAGTTGACAAGCTTCAGGGAAAAGCTTGCAACACGAATCAACCTTTCCTCTCCACTGCCGTCACTAGAGATTCGTTAGAAATTTAACTATTCCAGTTCCGTAACAACTAAAAGTTTCATGTTGATGTTGAATGTTAAATTGTCCTGTTATTGTCGTGGAAAGAGAGGCTTGAAAGACTGTACTCGAAAGTCAAAACAATATCATCCATGACGGTGTATTGTAACTGGAAGTTTCTAGTTTGAACGGAAATAATATTACAACAGCGCGATATCATTTGTTAAAACTCGGACTACTGTATTATGGTGACATCCCTTGAGGATCATGCACTCCTCATTATTATAGATGTTGTATTTTATAGCAATGTGAAAATGTGAAAAATGTTATGAGTGGATTTCAAGTTTCTGTATTAGGTTTTAATGCAGAGCATATTTCCATAAACTATTGCTGAATTCATTCACGTTTGAATAGTTTTACAAATTTGTAGTTCCATTCAGATTTAATTCAATTATTAAACTGGACATGTGTTGCCGCTTCGATAATAGATAAATAGTGAGCGTGGCAAAATTAATTTTCGCAAATCATTTGATTTGGTTACTGATTCTTATATAATTGAGATACTCTCCACTTTCGTGTAAAGATAATGAAATGAATTATTTATTTCCTTATTTCTACACAACTAAATAATATTCAAATTAATAATCTCTCTATGAGAGTGCACAGAAATAAATTTCCCGTTTCTGGGGATCTAACACGAGTCTATTGAGTGAGAGCCAACTGTACTGGCCCCTAGATCACATCCCCGTTTGTTACAAATGGTTTTAATGTAAGTTTACTTCAATAACTGTTTTTTTTTTGTAGTTGTTGCAATTTACTATATAAGTTTCGACTCGATTCAATGTTATGATTTTTTTTTAAATTTTGAACTCATCCAAAAAAGATGATCGTTTATTACACGATTTCCCTGAAAAACAATAGGGTTCGTCACTGAACAGTGCCGAACACCAAACGGATCTTTGTCGAAATTTGAATATGTTAGGACCTTTCGTTTTTGAGTTATCGTGCAGGCTAACATGTCTTGTTATATGTTTAGACAGAGAGACGGATGTATTTCGTTTTGTAATTTTACTCTGACTACACGAGAGGGAACCTATGATGTTCGTAGAACATCGTGGTAGCCACCAGTGGAATGTAGGGAGATTATTTTTCCTGAAGGTTTGGAGATTATAGGCATAGGGAAAGACCTCACTAGGTGAAGAGTTTTACAACTTCCCTGTTCGGTAAAATCATGAAGTCTGGTAGGAAGAAGTTCGGTAGATCTCCAGCTTGACAGTGAAGGGGTGACTAGTTTGAGCTCGTCTAGTCCGCCTATTTGGAAAATCTCTTGGAGCGAACAACAGACAAGATTTCTAATGAAAACCGACCATGGAAATATATATAGAATAGGGAGAGATCTCTCAGCTTTCTAAGATGTTCTAGAGAAATCAAGGAACTCGTAAGTGTGAGATTATCAATCAAACGAATAGCATTCTTCTGGATAGAATTCAAGAGCTTCAGCGTATGTTTCAGAGTCATGAGAGGGTGCTGTTAGTGGTGATCCCAAGCATTGTTATTCATAGGAACAGTTGTACCTGACATCATCATATTAGGTATTAAGTATCCGTCTTCCTGCAGAAGGAGCAAGCTTAAGTTTTGGTTGCGTTAAACTACACTAGATTATGAGATCCTCACTTCAAAATCTTTGCCAGATCTCCATTAATCGCGTCAACCTGTCTCTGTCTCGCAAAGCTGTGGACGGGACAGGCGGTTACTTTCAGATCATTGATATGGTGCAGAAATAAAGCTGGTGCCAAGACATATCCCTGTGGAACACCGGCGTTGAGAGCTATTGTGACGGAGGATATTCCGCCAACCACCACATGGAGTGATCGATCTGAGAGAATTGCTTTGGAGATCTCCAATGCTACAGCTAGAGATGTTTTTCAATAGATTTCTGCTGCTTAAAATTCGATGAGAAATACTATGGTAATGGAATTTTTGCGCTAGGACTTGTTTAACGATTTTAGGAATAGTCTGAGTGAATGCAATATACTCTCCTAATTCTTAGATAATTATTATTATAATAAATTATTTAATTATACTGAATATTACAATTTACACATAAAGTTCCTTTCTAATTATTATTATGCCATTTTAATAATATACTTGTGTATGATTATATTACAAAATTCACATGTCTATGGAGAATACATATTACAATCATACTTGCATGTGTCCGAAAAATTGTGCTAACAAAAGGGGGGTGAGGGATGTCAGTGATCAACGAATCCGTTATTTTTAGCTAATTTCAAAAATTCTTTGAATATAGCAATTATTAACACACATTTTTACTAGTCTGACGGGCATGTTTTTAATTATTTTTAGTTACTCAAAATAACATTTGGAACTTATTCTTAAGATCACAAAATACTTGATTTCATATTTTGGTATACGACGAAAATAGTGTCCAGAATTCAGAATTTCGGAACACTGTTAATCGTCATCAAGGAACAAACTAGATTGAAACGCGGTTCTTGACTCAATCGTAGTAGCAATAAACATTATTTGTATTCAATAGAAGTATGAAGAAAGTATTATGTATTCAGTATTGAGTGACTAGTGGTGATTGACAGACAGTTACAGTCTCTCACATAGAACGGCCGACTATAACGCTACTGCGCAACTGACGCTCGAGTCGCGCTTCACTCTAAATGCTGACAAGGCTTTCTACATTGTTGTTTCCTCAAGCGTCAGCTAGATAAAAGGCAGTGTAATGTTACGAAAATCTTTCACATTAGGACTCTGAGGCTTTGGCATGCATGTAGGCTTCTAGCTGCATTGGAATTGCTGGAGATGACGCAGTACTTCTTGCTCAGTTTCTAAATATTTTTGTTGTGTTAATAGCCAATAACCGCTAGTAATTAGAAGCTTGGCAGTATCATCGAACCATCAACAACCCGTACTCGTGAGTCACTAAAGTACGTTACCCGTTGCCAATATCTACCAATACTTGGTCTATTGCAATCCCTTGGGAACGATGTCTGATAGCGAACGCTAACGCCAAGGGAAATTGATTGCGACTGCAGTTCGCACCAGATTTCTTTATAGCCGCCACATAGGGTATAATATGAATGGATTGCTCGTAGAATACTTACCAAACTGCACTTAAATGCATAGTGGTTGTTAATAGCTTGTAGGGATTTCTAGACGACTACACTAACTCGCGCCTCACTTCCGCTCAAACTTACTGAATAATTCAGACGTGAAGATAGGTAACACGTCTTGCATACAAAGTATTTCTTCAATAGCTCATGTCATTAGATGAATTCCAAAATTCGAGCTCCGTTAGGTGGCAGATATTTAGTAGATAAGTATGTGCTCAAAGCTTAGCTCGAATTGATTAATGCTAAATCGGTTCATTTTGTGGACAAACATTTGCCATCTGAGTCTATCTCAAAGACAGCTTTGCTCGCTACGCTTCAATTATATCACGCAAAGTTATAGGTTATACTTGTACCAACCATTTGAAATTGATTTTATCACGGCACGCCGTTCCATAGTGAATGAAATCAATAGACGTTTGAGATAAGTAGAATATTATCACCGGAGGGATTTATTTTCGCTCGGGAATATATGAACAACTAGTTTGAATCCTGACACATATTTATGGTTCATTGTTCCTATAGAAACGTTACAGTTTGATGATTGCAAGTTCAATAATTGATAACAAGCTCTGAACTAGTAATTAATCTTTGTACGAATATGGTAGACTGGTGAAAATTGAATTCCTAATTGAATTCATCATTCACTAGTGTTCACAATTTAGACGATAATAATTCATCTCCAAACACGCATATTTTCTTCAAGGTATCAAACATTCTTTAGTAACTTTCTAATGGATGGACAATGAAGAAGAATATATCAAAAACTGATTATCGGTGCGTTTTGTTGTGTAATATCATCTTACATTTTCTATTTTATGTAATCTAAAGGTTTTTCCAATTGAACTTTTCATTTCGTTCTTGATGTGAACAAATGTTCCAAGATTCTTATCTTTAAGGCACATCGCTTTTGATCAGTCATATTAATGACAAAGGCTCATAAAGCAATTATGATCCAGTGAATTTTTCTGCAATAGATACTAGTCCAGTCAATGACGATAAAAATGGGAATTAGGCTCTTTATACCCTCTATAACAACAAGGGCAACAAAGAAAATCAACCAATGCCAACAAACTTACAATAAACTCCTAACCTAGTATTACCAAAAAAATATATGAAAATAAAAGAACTAACTCGTGAAAAATTTAACAAACTAACATGATAACCTTCCCGCTTGAAGTTTCGAACCTTCGATAGGAAGCAAATACATATCGGGGTCCTGCCGCCTGGGCAAGACCCCGCACATTGAATATTGGATTCAGTATATCAACTGTTAATGCATTGCAGCTAAAGGCGTAGGTAAGCATTAGCCAAACTTTTGGCATCATAACACAACATTCAATGACACGTCGTTACACAATTTCAAGTGGGTATTTAGCTTTTCTAAATCATTTGGAATATATTTTCTGTTCCTACGGATGTTAGCTGTTTCCGTGGTTCGATCTTTGTTACATTCTGCACACTTCATCTTAAAAATGAGAGGAAAGTCGGTCTCTACATGCGAGTTCGAAAAACTACCCCATTCCCCTCATCTACTCCTTGAAACAGATAAATAACGATCTTGATGATATTTTGCACACTGAGTCTTCGAATCCAAAGGAAGTCACTGGCTTCTTGAGATTTCGGGAAAAACATACGTTTCCCTTCCCCGCCCTTCGAAACAGATTAGCCAATCATAGCAAATATTTATGAATTGTTGTTGTTAACTAATGGGAACTATCGAGATTAAACATTCTGAAAAACATTTATGGTCTTCTGCGTAAATTTTAGAAACCTGGGCGCGTAGTACACATAATGACTTACTGTCTAGAAAAAGATACTGTGGTGGAAGAATATTTTTCGTAGCCCGGGTAACCCACTAGTACTGAAAGGAAGGTCTTACCCAGGAAACACGAGTACATGTTTCATCTAAAATTCGATGTTTAATATACATCGATTTTTTACAGTTTAAATATTCTAGATATATCTTATGTATATTTGATAGACTCCACATACATAAAAAATATTTAACAGGCTTATTTTTTTTTACATTTTATTTATGAAAATAAAATTACGTACTGCACATTCTCTGTAGAATAAGAACTAACATGTTATTTCAGTTTAAAATATGTTAATTGAAAATATTTTATAAACAGATACAAACGATGTCAATTCAAGCACATGTGAATGAGATATAAGTGTAGTTGAAGTAAATTTAATTTATATATTGCTCTAAAATTTGATGTATTTTGAACGTATCTACGAACATCAATCTGATATTAACAATAAATTGAAATTGTATGTATTTCAAGAAGAATTTTATAGACCTCTATGAACATATAATATAAAATATTCACACAAAGAGATATTTTAGAAGTATATCAGTCAGGTACATTTTCAGATTATAAAACTATACAAAATAAACGTATTTGGCTCGGACAATAGATTGTCTAATAGACAACTAATAAGATCATCGATAGAGTAACAGTTGCAAAGTATTTATAACATATAATAGATGTATTATGTAGTGGTTTTATCTGGGTAGTATTGACTTTTGTAAAACAAGAATTGTCTATTAGAATGAACCGAATGACGTAGATTCTAGATTGATGTATTTTCACATGTCAGTCTGTTTCTAATCATTTGCAATATATTTTCGGGTTCTACAGATGAGGTAAGTTAGTGATCTATGAATCACAATTCATTCGCTAATAGTTTAACAAATCTGCCTCCTCTTTTCTCCGATATTAACCTCCTTGGTCAATTATTAGAGGAGGCAAAAAGGAACCAAATTCTTGACCCTATTTTCAACAGAAGATTCTATAATTTTTGTTCACCAATTGATATGACAAATAAAGGATGTAATCAGGTAAATAAATTTACACGTTTCATTCAAGCCTAGAAAAATGAAAAAAGAGATTCAACCGACGCCTTGTAAGGTTTTGAAGAAATCTTTCGTATATGTGATGATCCCAAGTAGCCCAAGGTAATAATTAACCTCGGGTCTCGTAATGAAACGTATCTCGGATTAAATAGAACTGCTTTTTTTGAGCGCCAACTGCTTCACGAAAAGATACGAAAGAGTCTTCAATCTAGAATTTCCAGCATTATGAGGTGGATAAATGTTGATGATTATATTAGAGAAAATAAAGACAAGTTTCAACTTAACAAGTTTGTTTTATTCCTCTAGGGAATTATAATTAAGAACAAAATTATCTTGGTTTACAAACAATACTTTTGGAAAGAGATCCCAAATAGCTGATCATGAAAATTTGGTTATTTCAACTAAAAAATGTTTACCGTCCTTGAAACTGGGTTGAGCGTTGTTGAGTTGAATCTAAGCTCTCTATCAGGGATTCATTCTATTCACGACACTAAAAAGGAAGGAGACGTCTCGATCATTTAAAACGTGAAATATAGACAATGCGAGCAGTATCTAGGCCTCAAGTTCGAGGGACAAATAACTACATTAGCAGGTGTAATCAAAATAATCCCACAACTGATTATATTATCTAAACAAAATGTATATTCAAAATTATGAAAAAGAATTAAAGTTTCGGAAAGAGTAAATGAATTACAGGAAATTTGTTAAGCAGCGAATAACAATTTATTAAATTAAAATATTGAAATCTAAAAGAGAATAATTAGTTGTTAGTTTGCTGGTTATAGTTATGCTGGAATAAGAGTTATGAAACTCGGAATAAGGATATCGTCGTTTCTAAATGTCCAAGTTATATCAGAAAGTTCACTTCCATAAAGCAGTAATTGAGAAATTTGGCTTTATTTAGTTATGTTCACCCAGATCAATCAATTATTCCTTTATATCACCAATACTTCAGCATAAAATGCCGCTACTGTATCAAATTTATTATGACGAATGTCATTTCAAAGTGCTACGGAATACCAAGAAAACAAGGTGGTTCATTTGCTATGTGAAACAAGCGGTAACGAAACGATATGAACAATTCTGATAGTTAACCTGACAAATTTATTTCTCTATTTAATGAAATGAAAAATATATACTTTTGCATTCAATTACATGCAACCGAATACAATGTAACGAAGTGCCCTCGTTACTTATAATTTAATGTACTCCTCTGCTTAAAAAGAAATAACACCGACGAGGCTGAGATTCTAACGCATCAAAGTTTTGTACATCCTATGTAGAAAAAGTTGAAGCTAATAGGAGATAGGGAAATTCTTATTCAAATCACCACTGACTGCCAGAATCTCAGGCCACCTCTGACGTTTTATTTCTTTTGGCACAAAACCAGTATAAGAGGAGAACGGATTTCACACGAGAGGGATTGAAGAATCAGCCGTCCGACCGCTAAGCCGCTACGATTCCGATATATTATTACCGACCGTTCAAATTGATTCAACTCTCTTAATTTCCGAGAATTTATTATTATTTTTCATTATAAACTCCGTTCGCGCTCCGTAGGATCTACTTATACATTTTGACCAAGTTCGAAGGTAAATATTCTACAACTAACTCCAGTTTCAACTGACTGCCAAAAACCGAATAATTTATTATTTGTGTTGAGGAAAATACCTGAAATCCCTCCGACTAAATACAAATCCCGAAACCCGAATAATTTATTATTTGTGTTGGGGAAAAACCGACCGTTTGCCCACATGATCTCATTTACCAAAAACCGTGTTATTTGTGTTGAGGAAAAAGATCTTACATCCCTACGCCCAACTACAAATCCCGAAAATAGAATAATATGTTATTTGTGTTGGGGAAAAATCGACCGTTTGCCCACAGCATCTCATTTTTCAAAAACCGAATAATTTATTATTTGTTTTGAGGAAAAGACCTGACATCCCTACGACTAACTACGAGTAACGGAAACCGAACAATTTATTACTTGTGTTGAGGAATTGACCCGATCCGTAAAGAACTCGAATATTATTAGCGAACTCGTAAATTACCACGATTCAAAATCAACCTACCCCCTGTATCGACAGCGCGACAGATACTAAAGAACTATTAACTTATTTCGGCTGGTTTCTTATTGCGGGTCAACGTTCCAAACGTACACTACGTGGCGTCTCCATTTTTTCCCTCGAAGATCATCTGGTCGAAGTAAACAACTGTATCACGCGAATAGAAATTCAGATTTGAATTAGATTCTAGAACTTCCGATTGTTTGAATTGTTACAAACTAGCCCGACTAGGTCAAACCCTTTACTTTATTATCTAAGGTGATTTTATAAAATTGTTGTTCATTTAAAAAGACTAGGTGTAAATATTTATTTGCTTTTGTACATATATTTTCTACAATTAATCATTTCATTTAACAAACTGTATATAAATAAACATCTGTGTTTTACTGGTGAGGAATCAATCAATTGATATCTGTCAGATTTCATTCAACGGGAAATATACGACCCTGGACCACTCATCCCGGTGGTGACCCCTTTCTACTTTTCCGTGTAACACGAAAACTTAACTTTTCTCGAGAAAGGTGGTCACAACAAGAAAAAGTGATCTTGGTATGTGATTAGGATAAGTTCGATAAACGAAAATTTGAAAGTTCCCTCAAGATGCCCCTGTTTAGATCCGCATTCAACTTCTCCCCGAATGTCGCGAAACGTGTGACCCCTTGCATCAATCTCCTGTTTCGCCAATGACCCGCTACCGCATTAACATATTTAGCTTGGGCTATCAAACTAGAGGTCGAGATTAAAAAATGACCATTGAATAAATCTATTAACGTCCAAAACCTAAATAAAATATTATTCCTTGGTTTTAATACAATTTATAAACATCATAACATGTTTCTTCTATGTACATTGTATTGTTATTAATAATACGGTTACGGTTGTGGCCAACACAAAAACATCAAAAATACGTATATAGGCAAGTAGGTTGCCATCTTCAGTGTAGAACAATAGAAAAGCAGGTCCTGACATTGATATTATTATCATTTAATTAGTAGTTTCACACTCAATTCCTAAGCATCAGTTGTTACGTCATTATCGTTCAAACAGCTGTGAACAGTGCTGACACATATTAACGTACACCGCTTTCGAAACGAATGTTCCAGGTGAAGTAACATCAATCAGATTAAATTTAATTATATGGGAACGTGAAGCATTTACGATGTGTAGCGTGTTACATCTGTGACGAATGCAAAGACATTCAGATGGTGAACGTGAAACGTTAGTTTTCTTGTCGTTTGTAACGGGACTTCCACTAGGGTGAAGAATTATTAGATGAAAATAATACTTTTCCATCGCCAGTCTTGCTTGCCAGAATCTGTAGATAATCTTCGTTCACCATCTTATATTCACGAGTTAGGCTTCCCATACACCAAAATGTTACTTGGAAAGGTTCTCTCGATCAAACCTCAGACCTGGCAAAATCTTATATATGTGACGAAAATCAAAAGAAGTTGATTCATTCTCTGGTAATACAGAATGTGTCTTGCAAATATTTAAGACTCACTACCTAGGACTTTTGGATGTATAATAATAATAGATCATCTGCTGGTACCCAAGTCCAAGGCACTATTGACAACTTTCATATCGCTCATTTCAGATATATAATCTTCAAGCTATACAAATAGACTGTACAAGACTATCTACCCCATCTTGTAAGAGGCCTAACCATCACAATTGATAGACTTCTGGTTCGAATTCGTTGTAGTAACACGATTATTTATTCGACACTTTTTACTATATTATCGATTCATCCAAATGAACATTTCATCTATATTGTGTTTATTATTACTCATTAATTTATTTTGTTCCAGGTGAGTGTCAACTAGAAGAATAATTCCCGATTGAATGTAAGTTTTTTATATAATGCCCTTACACATTGAATTTATATTTGACCATTTGAACTTGAAATTATGTTGGCCGGCATGTATGTGAATAACTATATGACTGGTAGGTCAACTACTCATATCTACTACCCATTCTTTACGACTCCTCTAATGAATCATGACTAACTTAATAGTTTACTATAATAATCTATAGATACCTCTCTCTCTCTCAAGAGAAAGCCTTGTCATCATACGATCCATCATCTTAGTCGAGTTGAAGGTTGACCCAGTGGCTCGAAATTAACTTCGATGTCACCGTGCCGCAACCTTGTCGACTAAGCATAATGTTATCACATAACATGTTTATAATCCTTGATCCAGTAAATATTCTTGTAAATAAACATAAAACAGTAAGAAAATAGAATAACTATAAGCAGGTTAAGGATTTATGGAAGATAAATCCGTTAATGGTATATCAAAATTCGATCACGAAGTATGTCGGAATAATAAAAATAAAGCATGATGCTTGGTGGTAGAAAATTAGTTGAAATCTATACACATGGATGAATGCAATGTATTTATACAAATTCCAAACTAAGGTGGCAAGGGTACTAGTACAACATTTTTTAACTAATACATTAATAGATTATTGAAATATGATAAATATGATTGAGGTGAATCACAGAGGTATTATTGTTCCATAGTTTCAACCCAAACTACAAACATAATAGTACATGTTATTCATATTTTAAAATCAAATAAACTCGACCCTGGTAATTGCCTTACCTGCATTTGTTGCAAAATCATGGAGATGTTGATAGCTAACGTTATAATTCCATTTCTGATACCAAACAAAGTCATTCGTGATTCACAGCATGGTTTCTTACCTCTTCGATCTTTTATGACCAATCCCCTGATTTCCCCCAACAGCTGGAAACATCAGCTCGAAGCTGGCCACCCAGCTGATGTCATTTTCCCTTTCAAACGTCTCCTTATGAAGTTGGAACATTTTGGAATCCGTGGATTGGTCAACAATTCTCTAACCCATTGGATGTGATCTCAGGTGTACCACAAATCAGGGTTTTCGGCCCTCTTTTATTTCTACATCTATACTGCCGATCTTCAATATCTTATTAAATCCTCTCCCTATGAGGATGATTCCAAAATTTCTGAGAATTCAGTGACTGAAGCCGCTCTAATACTGGCAGTTCTTGAGTCCATATTCTTCTGGAGTCACACTTGGTGCATCCCTCTAAATTTATGCAAATGCAATGTTCTTCACCACGGGAAAAACAATCCACACGTGCAATACACCATAAACAATTCACCACTGAATCAGGTCATATCACAAAACAATCTTGGAGTCATAATTATAAACAATCCCAGTTGAAGCGAACACATTAACAACATTTGCAAGCATGCTAATTCAATACTTCACGTTCTTATGAAAAGTTTCGAAAGACCGTCTCTGCAGCTTTTTTTAACACTATTGAGATCCTATATCCGGCCTCTATTGTAGTACTGCAACATTATATGGCATCCAATCTGGAGATAGAGATATGTTGGCGAGGGTGCAACGTCGGACTACCAAAGCGGTGAACGAATTAATCAAAACCCTTGCAAATTCCTACATCCGTCTTTATTATGTTAAAAGTATATTTTAGGTAGAATGCTCAAATAGCAATATTTATTATAAGGTCTAACGACCTATTTCTATTACCTCATAAATCTTCAACATCTGATTCGAAAGTGGATACTTGAGCGTTATATTTTTTGATTTCAGTCGTATTCAAACATTCCTTGACTTCGAATTTCATAAGAAAATTGCTAAGCAGTAGATTCTTGATACGTATTCACATACTTAAAACATTAATGTTTTAGAATTTTGATTACAAGTGTTTCTGTTCGTTTCGGCGACTTGGGCATTTTAAATTGAAATTGGTGCTATAAGGACGCTTTGTGCTGATACAATTAGTTTTAAGAAATCCCGTTTTAGGCATTGATATGTGTTCTGATGATTAACATGAGACCGAAACGTACGGAAAGCTAAAAATAATAAGCTTATGTGTTAGTGTTGTAACAAAGCTTAAATTTTGAAAGATTATTTAATTTAGATCAGGCAATAAATACGGATGTTACATGTAATTTCAGTTTGAACAGTTCATTATTTCAATAGATATGAATGAATTCCGAATGTGTATTCCGTGATTGTCACTTTTCTAAATCTCCGTAATTTCGAATTAATGTAATTATTCAAATAGATGAATCGAAATCATGCCCGTTTAAAAATTGCATTCATTCCGATAAAATATGTTGCAAAAACAGGGGCCTGGCAAGTTAAGACACCAAACTTTGAACAGCATTATGTATAAAAAGGGCGAACAACCAAAAAAACTCCGATAACACTTGCTTACTCCGCCGAGAGGAACTACCAAGATATCATGTGAGCGAATTTTAGATTCAAAAAGTAGCGTCACTTTCATACATTGTTCGGGGCATAAGTAAAAAACCCTTGACATAAAATAAGGAATTGGTGGAGCAGACCTGTCCAGAACCTCGGGAAACATATAAAAGCCGTGACAGACAAAAGATCGCTCTCTTGTGTTTTTGAATTTTGATCAGTACAGTAGCTCTCCTGTATTTTGAATTTCGAGCAGTACAATTGCTCTCTTTTGTGATTTTGAATTTCAATAAGTACAGTTGCTCTTTCGTGATTATAAATCAGTGCCGTTGAAGTGAAATTAAGATGAGAATCGAGGTGAATTAAAAATCCGAGTTTAATTCAGAATTAAACTGTGAATTAACAATAGTTATCCGTCCAAGTGAAATTGTTACATAAGGTAAATGAGCAAATAGTTGATATTTTTGGGCATTACGATATATTGATTTCCGTAATTTATGATTATTATTGTAATTGGTGAACGTTTGTACGTAGTATTCAGTAATTTGAATTGTTAAATTTGAGTTTATCCCGTGATAGGTCGGACCGCGCACGATCTGAATTCGCACGTGAATTGAAATATTCAAGTAATTGTGTGGTGTACAGAGTGTGTATGTTTGAAAGACAGGGGCATCTTTGGTATATTTGTGCACACTGTGTCAACCCGGAAGTATAAGTATATCCTAGACGACCAAACCACCAACGGCTTGTGCACACTGTGTCACCCCGGAAATATAAGCCCTAATGGTCTAGATTCTGAATCTGTGAAGTGCATAAAATCTAACACTGTCACACAATTACCGGGTGCTCCGTGAAAGCTAGTACAAGGGTGGGTGAGGTGACAGAATAAACTCAATTAGAGTAATTAACCGAAAATACAGTAAAATCTGATATCGTACAATCGGAAAACTAGTACAAACAATAATTTCCGAACCAACCGAATTAATAACCGAATATATCGTAGTGTGATGTGGACATTTCATTTATTAGTGCTGCTATCTAAAATTTACCGAATACCGCTCATTACGCTGGGACCTGTTTGATTCGTACTTTTCCGCAAATTGATCATTCTGAATCATTTATCAACCGATCTCGTACCGCTGAATTGAATTTAGTTACCGAACTTATTGTAGAGTAGATATGTTGAAAGAGTTTTCATTTACCGTTTGAGCTTCATTACATTTTTCCGTCTGGGTGTAATTTTGTGAAATAATACCGGTCAATTGCATTTATATTCATTATTCTGAAAGTGTACTTGTTATATTTATTATGTATTTTAATATTTGGAATTCTCCATTTTATTAAATCATTTCTGCTCCATCTTCAAACGAGCTAAGTTTTAACCAGGTATCAATTGTAATTAAAGCCTACAATTTTGATACTGTTTTCTGCCCATTGGACTCTGGTTATACTCCACTGTAGCTACCCTAGGAACAAGGCTATCTATAGATAGCATAGTGACAAGCCTTGTGGAGAGGACCCTAGCAGAAGTCCTCAAAATGAGTAAACCTTTGGGAAAAATCTGGCGCCCGAGGATTTGAAATAAGCAGTTTACTGAAAAGTCGCAAGGTGCACGTTATAGTGTGACATATTTCCCGAAAATTTATATATAATTCTGCAATATTGGTATTATCGTTCATAATTTAAAGGAATTTTTTATTATCTAACCGTATTATTATTGTCTCCAATGCTGTGTAATTGAACGTCGATAACTCTATTGGCTTATAATATCATTGACAATAACTGACTGCCATCATATCAAACATCAATTCGAACTGTAAATATTTATCTTCACAATGTCTGTAATATTACGAAATGTCTTGGAGTGTGCTGTATTTTGATACCTCATGCTACGTTTCGATATCGGAACGTATTGTATATTTGAATAATAAAATAATGATGCATTCGTTGTCATAGTTATCGACAAAATGGTGATCCGGTATTGGGTTTTATAATTAAGGAAAGTGATGCAAAGGGGTGTGAATTGGATTGAAGAAATAGTATTTCGGTAGAGAATCATCGAGGCGATGTAGAGTAAGTGTCATTGCTATACCAACAAAGTTGTAGTTGAAGGGTTGGTGATTTATGAAGTGTTAATATCATTATTATATGATAGGGAGCTTCACACTTCGATTAACTCCTAACCACTAGTTATCACGTCATTATCGTTTATACAGCTGTGAACTCTGCTGACATATATTAAAGTGTACCATCGCGTTCGAATTGAATAGTTCAGGTGAAGGAACATTAATCAGGCTGAATGAAATTACATAGAGAGACGTGAAATATTCATTATGTGTAGCGTGTTGCATCTGTGACATATGAAAATGCCTTGAAATGTGGAAAAAGTTCGTGTTTTATGTCCGGGGAACTTTCACGTATTTCCATAGTAAGACGCTGGATTCGCAGGTCGCCAGGCAACAAACGCGCGACGTGCGCGCGAGTCTCCCGTACCGAGAGCTTCACGCCGCAGCATCAGTCTAGTGCGAACGCCTCTCTCATGAAACATCATGGCCATAGTGAACGCGTCCCAGTCACCTAATTAAACTGCCGCCAGCTTATGTAATTGTGCAAAGTGCGTACATCCTGGATCCGTACGGGGGCGGCGGATGGGCCCCCGCTTACGGGGCGGCGGGCGGCCCATCGCACTGGTGCGACCACCCTGGAATGTCTTCGGATCCTCTTATACCAGCTCCACACTGGTGCGAACGTCCAGGACGTTCTTCCGATCCCGTTACACCTGTCGGAGGTCCTCTTCGACAGATGGATAGCCCCTATCATGCCAGTTGCCCAGTTCATAGCCCATTCCGATATCGTTACATGAATGGTGGACCTGAATATCATCAACATCATCAGGTAGCTCACATGTTGCTTACCTTAAAATGAAATAAAATTTCCCCAGTACCGTATTGAAGATACTGCAAAGTTGCAGTCTACAGTAGATCTGCAAAAAAAAATTGTAGGTACTTTGCCTTTGTAGCTCATTGTTATATGATAACAACCACATCGATGACTAAATCAGTGAGATGAACACAACCACGATATAGGTATTGGAAAACTGAGGGATGTTAATATTAAAATTCATTGCACTCGCGGTTCGAGTCAGATGAACTCCGTAATTATCAATTATAAATGAGAAATAATCACTCTTATCCACAAAAAATACTGTTAAAGTGCTGAGAATATTTCAGCTACCAAGTAGCCATCATTAGAGTAAACTAAATTAGAAATCAAAATTTAAATACCACTTATAACGATTAATAATGCAAACAAGGGGTTACACTCAGCTGGAGATAGTTGAAATTCAATAAATTGTTTTTCCATCTCTTCTAAATTATCTAGATATTTGTTCGTATACTGTATTTTAAAAGTGATAAACCATCTTGAGAAATGGTGTGACCTATATCTAAAATATGTTCGGCTAACGCTGATTGTTCACCATCATATTTCTTCATATGGGCAAAATGATCTCTATACCGAAATAAAATATTCCTTCTAGTTTGACCCACATCCACATAGCATTTTGAACACGACTCACCGTCGATTTTGTATATCCCGGATTTGTCGAAGTCGGAAGCTTTATCAAAAGAGTTGCCTTAATGGTTTTTTATATCATCTATAAGCTGGATTTTTTGCAAATTTAGGAAACAAGTTATGGAATTTGTTAATTACTAAAGGCTGATAAGTGGAACTTTCAAATTTTATTGAACTATCCGAAGTTAGTGGCTCTAATTTCGTTAGTTGGTTGCTTTCCAACTTCATTTTTTGTATGTAAATTGAAATATTGATCAAAGATTTGTGCTGAATGCTGCTGTTGTTTACACTTCTTGTATGACTCAGTATGATGGTAGATGGTTGAAGAAATATCACTTGATGATTTTAAGTTATTTATTCACACCTATATACAAAGACTAGTTTTCCTAAAGTTGTATTTCTCTAGATTAACGTTTTGATTATAATATTGATGATATGGTTAATGTTATTGGAAGTATTAATGTTGCTCGTTGAATTATATCGTGGCGATAATGTTTCTTTTCTAACGTAGTTTACTTCAGGCAAAATTTAGACTAAGTAGGGTTTGTAAAGGAGTAAAGGTAGTAGCTGATATCATTGGCTACTTATCCGTTGACCAGACATTCTCAGGCAACACAAACAATTACAAGAAGAACCGATGATAAATAGAACCATGCCAACTCACCGATAACAGTTCGCCGGCTGATGACAAATTGACACAAGAATCCCATTTACGAATGGATTCCAGATGTGATGTAAATACATCCACACAGGTTAGAAATATGACCTAATACACAGATGATAGTTCAAATGACTTGTCATAATTATTATCAATGTGTACAAAAATATGAATATGTTAAGCTTTAACAATTGTCCAACGCTATTTGATAAAGATTTCGTTGCTATAATTTTGCTGGCTCAATAATTTATGAACAAGACTATTTGATGGAGCTATTTTATATTTAAATGGTGTAGCTGAATCCGCCGGAGTATCCCCATTTGTATGAGTGGGTTTTCTGTATACGTCGAATTCCAAGTGATTACTATCTTTTGTAATGTTAATATCAAGGAAAGGAAGCTGCTTATCTGTTTCTATTTTGACAGTAAAATTCAGTGAATCGAATCGGCTTTTGAGCGTGTTCAAAAAGCCATTTAACTGAAAATCTTTACGTATAATCGCGAAAATATCATCGACATATTTATTGCAAACTTGTGGAATCTAATTTAATCGTGATTTGATAACAGTGAAGTTGAGAAACTTTATTAAATAACTTTCGACAATGGTTAAGACAAATCTTGGATCAATAATTTAATTTCTAAACAAAAAAGGAAATAGGAACTCAACCAACTAACCAAATTACTGCCACAACCTTCAAATAGTTCATTAAAATTCAAAAGTTTCACTTATCATTCTTCAGTAATTAATACATTCCATAATTTGTTTTCTAAATTTGTAATAGAACCCGCTTATAGCTAAGAACAAGCTGAAAGAATCGTTTAGGCAACACTTTTGATAAAGTTTCCGACTTCGACAAATCTGGAATTTACAAAATCAACCGTGAGTCTTGTTCAAAATGCTATGTGGGTCAAACTAGAAGGAACATTTCAACTTGGTATCAAGAACATTTTGCCCATATAGAGAAAAATCAGCGTTAGTCCAACTTGTTTGAAATAACGGACAAATATCTAGATAATTTAGAAGGATGGAAATGTATTAACGAAAGAGCAATTTATTCAATTCAGATGTATCTCCGGCTGATAGTAACCCTCCTTGTTTGCATTATTAACCCCAAGTAGTACTTATATAGGCAGATTTTGATTTCTAATTTAGCTTACTCTGATGATGGATACTTGGTAGCTGAAAGGTCCTCTCAGTACTTCAACAATATTTGAAGTGGATAAAGCTGATTATTTTTCATCCATGGTGTTATAGTGTATATCTCTTTCATAGTTTATTACTTATTAATTATTGTGCTGGATTTTTCTCTTATATTCATTTCCAAAATGGATTACTTCGCTACGTAGCGAATTTGCTTGGACATTAATTATAGAAGCTTTTATCTTATAAGATGATAAAACATGAAGCATGAATAAGCTGATGACACCAAGAAATATTTAATAGATACATATTTGGAGTAACCACGATATCCTAAGAGAATGGAAAGAAACACTTATGGTACCTTTAAAGAAACCAATTAATCCCACCGATAAAGTAAGTGCATATCGTCCAATTACTCTAAGCTGTATAAATTGCTAGGGAAAATAATGAATAAGATGCTCATCAGGTCTCTCGAAAAAAAAATGAGTTTTAGACTATAAGCAGAGCGGCTTCCGTAAGAACAGATCAAAAAATGACAACATAGAATCCAACGTACATGAAGCCATTGAAAACCAACAACAATTAATCGTAGTGTTCTTCGACATAAAGAAAGCATACGACACAACCTGTGGAGATATTTAATTTTGAAAAGATTAGTGAAATAGGTTTATAGAGGTAACATCTTGGCATTTGTATGTAATATTAAAGGACAAGAAATTCAGAGTGAAAGCTAATGGGGCTATTTCACTAGAAAGAAACTCAAAAAATTGCATTCCTCAAGGATCTATATTAAGTGTGACATTGTTCCTCATAGCCTTTAAAACGATATAGTGAAAGATTTGGAATTACCCGTAAAAGCCATATTGATGCAGATGATTTAGTTCGCTTCGCCTAAGGGAAGCATTTGAAATCAATTCAAAAATTACTACAGCCATCAGTAAACAAAATTATAAATGGGTCAAATATTACCAGCTTTCAATTTGCACTCAACAAAACTAAATGTGTAGTCTTCTCGGGAAAATCCATTACTACATCGCCTCCGGAACTCTTACTTGGGAATAAGAGACTTCTTTGTGCTAGTGAAATTATCTGGGAGCCTTTAAACTGGAAAGCACACATGTAGTATCTGAATAAATTTTGTACCAACGGATTACATCTAATAAAAACCCAATCCAACCATAATTGCTGTTCTGATACTAAAACATTGATTCACCTTTATCAAAGTTTAATTAGATGAAACATTGACTATGGTTCCATAGCCTATTCAACAGCTAAAAAGTCTTGGTTAAAGAGTATCGACACAGCGTTAAGAATAAGCCTTGGAGCACTTAGAAGCAGTTCTGTAGAGAGTATGTATTGCCTTATCGGGGAACTCCACGATTAAGAAGAGACCAACTAACACTGCAATACGCAATAAGAGTTTTATTCCACAAATCTAATATAAATTACCCCAGCCTGGTTTCTAAACATTCCCAGAGTTCCGGAATATGATGCAAAAAATCGCATCTCGATCCAACTTGGAGCAAAAATTTTCTAGCTGGAGGTCATTCTTGTGCTTTATTTCCTCGACTAATAAAGGCAATGAACTTAGTTTTCTTTTTGTCCCCTCCCATATAGACATAAGAGGAAATGAATTAGCGGAGGAAAAGGCACTCTCTGCTACTCTGATGCTTCAGAAAGAAGAAAGAAGACAATTTGAACGTTATCAAAGATATATTTACGCAAACCTGGGATCTTGAATGGAAACAAAAAAAATTCACAACTTGGAAAAATTTAACAACAAGCAAATACTAAACTGACAATTCAGCGAAATAGAAAAGGCCAAATTGTGATATCCAGATGTTGCATAGTGCATACATCAATAACACATCAATACCTACTAAAAAAAGAAAACCCACCAATATGCGATCAATGCAATCATCCAATTACAGTGGAACACCTTATTGAGTGTCAGAAATGATGATATATTCAATTTACTTGGATTCAACCTGACTATAATAGACAATATGTTAAAGTTCCTTACAATCACTAATTTATACAAAATGATATAAATAAATATTTAGATATTATATAGTTATGGCGCTAATAACACATAACTGTTGATGCGTGTTGTTTCTGAAAAGTTGTCGACAAAAGGTATGAAAAATAATAATTGATCATTATAAAAGTCTTTAATAAGACTGTTACATGAGCACTCGGCAACTAATCATCTTCAAAGTAGAGTAATATAAGCTAAAATCGATATTTTGCTATCCACTGTGTTTGTCAAAGAACCATTGTTTGATAAATTGTGAAGATACTTAAAAATCAAAGCGAGGTGATCAGGATATAGATAGCGCTTTTAGCAACTGCATGTAACGTTATGTCACAGGTAGGTATTCGCAATGAACAGCGTTATTTGTAGCAAATTTAATAATGGGAATTATCGAAATGAGCTCAATCGTAATTTATTACATCCGGGAATTTCTGAATTATTTCATTGGGAGAAATTGTTGAACAAGTATACAGAAAGTATCTCTGCTATTTACCAAATTCACAACCGACTAATAATTGGAAATTCCCATGTTTTCAAACTTGATTGTTTAAGGTAGCCGGTTTGTTAAGATAGTGTTAGAAAATAATCGATAACTTATAAATTTATGGAGTAAAATCAATAACTTACTCTTATAAAACAATGAATGTTTTGATTATCCACTATTGCTTGCATATGTTTCAACAGAGTGTCATCATCTGAGCTAAGTTATTGAAGCTGATACTGCGATTTTAATATTAAAAAATTCTAATTCAAGTTTTTATTAGTTTGAATAGTTATGATTCATATGTTTTCTACTAAGTATAATTTATCAAGTAATATTATTCAAATAGTTCAATTAGTTTGTTTCAATTTTGGTTCAATTTTTTTAAATTAAAATTAATTCAACATATCTAATTTTATACAATTTTTAGAGCAGATACTGCGATTTTAATAGTAAAATTTTTTAATTCAAGTTTTTATTAGTTTTAATAGTTAAGATTCATATGTGTTTTACTAAGTATAATTTATCAAATAATATTATTTAAATACTTTAATTATTTTATTTTAATTAGTGGTAACTCAATAAGTACAGTCATTATAGCCGCTCCCTGTCAATGTAACTTCAGTTTATAACTTAGTCAGATATGTAAGCAATAGTGGATAATAAAAACATTCATTGTTTATTCAGTGTAAACTAGTGGTTTCATTTCCATAACTTTATAAGTTAAAAATGAATTTTTACACACTCAAAACTATTCAAAATAATCGCTGTTGCTTTTCATACACCAAATGTAAAACTCAAAATTTTTTACTGAGATTGTACCAAATATAGCCTTGAGAATTCAGTAGTAACACTGATCAATTGATCACGTCTCTCTCTCTCTCTCTCTCTCTCTCTCTCTCTCTCTCTCTCTCTCTCTCTCTCTCTTTTGTAATAGTCTAGGAGCTTGGCGTATGACAGGTCTGGGTGACAACATGATGTCACTACGGTTTATTGTTAGAGGACGGTTCAATCATCAAGTCATCTCACAGCCGAATCTTCCATCCTAAGCCGTTTTCGAGATACAGCCTACGCAAATGTTCAATATTTTGATTGCGACAACACCATTGTATTGCTAAAACGGGCGGATTACAAGACAACATGTTGGCACCATGTCAAATACTTATAGGAGTGCCACAGTTTTTTCAATTCAACCCTTTCCACAACACCCCCCCCCCCTCAAAAAAATAACGAGAATTTCCATAATATTTTGAGAAATTATACAATTATTGAGCCTCCAAATAGCTTAATTTTCGATGTCGTATTTCGACAATTGGCTATGCCAATAAACATTTTCCACCATGTCTGGAAGCGTTGACACGCAATCCATTTTTCCTTCTGTTTAACCTGATCATCAAAATAACTGCGTAGATAAAAAATGATGGCATATTGTGGAAGAGTATAAGTATAACATGCTTTTCAACTAATCGCATCTTCAAAAGTGTCACGCAATCAAAAAAATCGAAAATTTAATGAGGTTGTATCTCGAAAACGTCTTAAGATGAAAGATTCGGCCTGTGAGATGAATTGATCATTGAACCATCCTCTAACAATAGATGATAGTGACATGATGTTGTCAATCAGTTCTGCCATATCTCTTCAGCTCCTAGACAATAAGCAAAATAGGTTTCGGACACATGTTATATATGTAGGAACAGAAAATAGATTGGAAAAGATTTAAGAACCGCTATAATGAAAAAAGTCCAGAAAAAATCGATAATAGAAGCCGTTTCTCTTTGGTAATTCAATATTATGATTAAATGGAAGAACGATTACTTTGTTTTATACCACTTCTAAAAATAACATGAAAACGTTACTAGACTTTCAACACCGAAATGCCATTATCAAACAGATACAAAAGTATTTCTCAATAATTAAAACACCGACTGACTGATTTATAACGAATCTCCGGAATTATACACCCACCCAACAAACTTGAAATCTGGGAGGAAGGCTTCTGCTTAAGAAGAGTTTTCCGAAATTGCAGCCCTAAGGGGGTAAAAAGAGTTGCAACCGATATAATGTGACTTTTTTGACAACCATATAATCACATAACGTTTACATGACAGTTAGATCAGCTCTTCGATTGATGCCTCATCACAGCTCATTCTGCCTGCTACAGACCTCAGATAACATGACGTAACGTCACAGCTCATAGAAGGATTCATCATATGTTGAATGTCGTTCTGGTGAATTTTACTCCGTACAACAGATAGTAATGATATGTAGGTACATTATGTACATTATGACTATAAAATTTGAGTTCGGCGTGTTAATTCCACCCACTTCCACTTCTACCAATGCAACGTGGTCAGCTTTTACTACTTTCCCTTTCGTCAATACCAGACGACGTCTAATGGAAGGAATTGTTGCTAAAACTGATGGCTCCATTGTTTTCTGAAAATTACCATTTGGTTGGTCACGCTGAAACGTTTTGCTTTGCGGTTTCACGTAAATATAAAATCCTGCTGATTTTAAATATTGACTTAGCTACTTCAGTTTGTGTAAAAGTTTGTTTATTTTGTTTAATTAGCTAGTATTATTATTTATCATGATGGATGATACAAATAGTGAGTTTGACCGGGCCAAGAAAATGGTAGTGAATATATTCCTTCAGAAGAAGAACAAATTCATGGAATGTACATGACGAGCCTGTAATAAGCGAAATTAATGGAAGAAGAAAAAATAATGTGAAGTACCAGTACATGGAGTCGTAGAAAAGCTAAATAATCCGAACGTTTCAAAAGATTTAAAAAAAACTGTTACAAAAAATCGTATCTCGATCCAACTTGGAGCAAAAATTTTCTAGCTGGAGGTCATTCTTGTGCTTTATTTCCTCGACTAATAAAGGCAATGAACTTAGTTTTCTATTTTTCCCCTCCCATATAGGCATAAGAGGAAATGAATTAGCGGAGGAAAAGGCACTCTCTGCTACTCTGATGCTTCAGAAAGAAGAAAGAAGACAATTTAAACGTTATCAAAAATATATTTACGCAAACCTGGGATCTTGAATGGAAACAAAAAAAATTCACAACTTGGAGAAATTTAACAACAAGCAAATACTAAACTGACAATTTAGCGAAATAGAAAAGGCCAAATTGTGATATCCAGATGTTGCATAGTGCATACATCAATAACACATCAATACCTACTTAAAAAAGAAAACCCACCAATATGCGATCAATACAATCATGCAATTACAGTGGAACACCTTATTGAGTGTCAGAAAGGCGTAAATGACCGCCTAAAAGATTTTCCTGATATATCCAATTTACTTGGATTCAACCTGACTATAATAGACAATATGTTGAAGTTCCTTAAAATCACTAATTCATACAAAATGATATAAATATGTAGATATTATATAGTTATGGCGCTAATAACACATAACTGTTGATGCGTGTTGTTTCTGAAAAGTTGACGACAAAAGGTATGAAAAATAATAATTGATCATTATAAAAGTCTTTAATAAGACTGTTACAGGAGCACTCGGCAACTAATCATCTTCAAAGTAGAGTAATATAAGCTAAAATCGATATTTTGCTATCCACTGTGTTTGTCAAAGAACCATTGTTTGATAAATCGTGAAGATACTTAAAAATCAAAGCGAGGTGATCAGATAGCGCTTTTAGCAACTGCATGTAACGTTATGTCACAGGTAGGTATTCGCAATGAAAGTCTAATAATTAATCGTGGATTCATAGACATTCTATCCAGCCAGAATAATCACTGGAATTCTAGCGAAACAGCGTTATTTGTAGCAAATTTAATAATGGGAATTATCGAAATGAGCTCAATCGTAATTTATTACATCCGGGAATTTCTGTATTATTTCATTGGGAGAAATTGTTTCACAAGTACACAGAAAGTATCTCTGCTATTTACCAAATTCACAACCGACCAATAATGGAAAATTCCCTCGATTGTTGAAGGTAGCCGCTTTGTTAAGATAGTGTTAGAAAATAATCGGTAACTTATAAATTTATGGAGTAAAATGAATAATTTATACTCTAAATAAACAATGAATGTTTTGATTATCCACTATTGCTTGCATATGTTTCAACACACAGTGTCATCATCTGAGCTAAGTTATCAAAACAGATACTGCGATTTTAATACAAAAAAATTCTTAATAGTTAAGATTCATCTGTGTTATGTGTATAGTCATTATGGCCGCTCCCTGTCAATGTAACTTCAGTTTATAACTTAGTCAGATGATGACACAGTGTGTTGGAACATATGTAAGCAATAGGGGATAATAAAAAATGCATTGTTCATTTAGTGTAAATAGTGGTTTCATTTTCATTACTTTATAAGTTAAAAATGAATTTACACATTCTTAATGTCAAAACTATTCAAAATAATCGTTATTGCTTTTCAAACATCAAATATAAAACTCGAAATTTTGTACCAAATATAACCTTGAGGTTTCAGTATTATCACTGATCAATTGATCACGTCACTTTTCTATCTCTCTCTTTTGTAATAGTCTAGGAGCTGGAGTGTATGACAGGTCTGGGTGACAACATGATGTCACTGTGGTTTATTGTTAGAGAACGGTTCAATGATCAAGTCATCTCACAGCCGAATCTTCCATCCTGAGGCGTTTTCGAGATACAGCCTACGCAAATTTTCAATGTTCTGATTGCGACAACACTTTTGAAGTTGCGGATAGTTGAGAATCATGCTATTCTTATACTCTTCCACCATATGCCATCATTTTTATCGAGGTCATTTTTTTTGGATGGCCAGGTTAAATGAGAGCAAACATGGATTGCGTGACAAATCTTCCAGACATGGTGGGCAATGTTCATTGGTATTGCCAATTGTCCAAATGCGACATGCCATTAAAAGTTACCGCAGCGTTCCAGAATAATTGGCCAGTAACTGGACCTGTTCGCCATTTTATTGTTAAAACAGACGGATTATAAGAGAACATGTTGGCACCATATCAAATACTTATAGGAGTGCCGTTTTTTCAATTCATTTCTTTCCACAATATCGAGAATTTCGATAATATTTTAAGAAATAAGAGCTTAATTTTCGAAATTCCTGGTAACTTTTGATGGCACGTCGTATTTGGCAATGAGAATAAAAATTTTCCACCATGTCTGGAAGCGTTGACACGCAATCAATTTTTGCTTCCGTTTAACCTGATCATCAAAAAACTGCGTAGATAAAAAATGATGGCATATTGTGGAAGAGTATAAGTATAACATGCTTTTCAACTTTTCGCATCTTCAAAAGTGTCACGCAATCAAAAAAATCGAAAATTTAATGAGGTTGTATCTCGAAAACGTCTTAAGATGAAAGATTCGGTCTGTGAGATGAATTGATCATTGAACCATCCTCTAACAATAAATGATAGTGACATGATGTTGTCAATCAGTTCTGCCATATCTCTCCAGCTCCTAGACTATAAGCAAAATAGGTTTCGGACACATGTTATATATGTAGGAACAGAAAATAGATTGGAAAAGATTTAAGAACCGCTATAATGAAAAGAGTCCAGAAAAAATCGATAATAGAAGCCGTTACTCTTTGGTAATTCAATATTATGATTACATGGAAGAACGATTACTTTGTTTTATACCACTTCTAAAAATAACATGAAAACGTTACTAGACTTTCAACACCGAAATGCCATTATTAAACAGATACAAAAGTATTTCTCAATAATTAAAACACCGACTGATTGATTTATAACGAATCTCCGGAATTATACACCCACCCAACAAACTTGAAATCTGGGAGGAAGGCTTCTGCTTAAGAAGAGTTTTCCGAAATTGCAGCCCTAAGGGGGTAAAAAGAGTTGCAACCGATATAATGTGACTTTTTTGACAACCATATAATCACATAACGTTTACATGACAGTTAGATCAGCTCTTCGATCGATGCCTCATCACAGCTCATTCTGCCTGCTACAGACCTCAGATAACATGACGTAACGTCACAGCTCATAGAAGGATTCATCATATGTTGAATGTCGTTCTGGTGAATTTTACTCCGTACAACAGATAGTAATGATATGTAGGTACATTATGTACATTATGACTATAAAATTTGAGTTCGGCGTGTTAATTCCACCCACTTCCACTTCTACCAATGCAACGTGGTCAGCTTTTACTACTTTCCCTTTCGTCAATACCAGACGACGTCTAATGGAAGGAATTGTTGCTAAAACTGATGGCTCCATTGTTTTCTGAAAATTACCATTTGGTTGGTCACGCTGAAACGTTTTGCTTTGCGGTTTCACGTAAATATAAAATCCTGCTGATTTTAAATATTGACTTAGCTACTTCAGTTTGTGTAAAAGTTTGTTTATTTTGTTTAATTAGCTAGTAATATTATTTAACATGATGGATGATACAAATAGTAAGTTTGAACCGTTCCAAGAAAGCGGTAGTGAATATATACCTTCAGAAGAAGAACAAATTCATGGAATGTACATGACGAGCCTGTAATAAGCGAAATTAATGGAAGAAGAAAAAATAATGTGAAGAACCAGTACATGGAGTCGTAGAAAGGCTAAAGAGGAAGAAAATATCAACTGGTATACTTCTTACACAAGTTTATTAATACTATTGGGAATATTAGAGCATCAATTTCAAGAACTAGGGAACGGTTTCTTACATTGCGATGTATCTCTCGACTTATAGAAAAAGAAAAGCGTAAAAAATATGTGGTTCATACTCCTAAAGGTGGAAAAGATTCGGTCAGACATATTTCTAACAAATTCAGAGTGGTAGATGTGGATCAGAATATTATTCTTAAATAATCCGAACGTTTCAAAAGATTTAAAAAAAAACTGTTACAAACGATAAAAAAGACAAATTTTCTAATTCGAAATATGGTGTTTTGAGTATGACATATGGCGTAGTAAAGTGCAGTATGCAGGTAAAATATTGTTTTCTGAATTTTGTTCGAAAAAAACCACCCGCTTCATACTCATTACAGTCAGAAAAACCGTAACAACTATAGTCTACCTTTCAATAAAAAAAACTTATGTTTCTAAGTGAAAACGGTACCTAAGATCAGTGGTATTCAATATTTGTATTTGATGATGTTGGCCCAAAAATACATTAGGAAAATCTGAATGAAAATGACTTACAAGTTAAAATGTTTCAAACTTATCTACACATTTTATGAATATCTTGGATAGTAGACTTCCGCGGACAGCTAATCTTGAAAAATCTTGTCTTCCGGATGGATTCCGCGTCACAAAAGCTCGACTTGATGCCGACGTTTCGCCAACCATTTCAGGTGGCATCTTCAGGGCAGGCTTGAGACTTGAACTGAAACTGGTTCTACTGATTTCTGTAGCCGTATTTATTGTAGGAAAAATCCTTCACGCTACATAGTTTACTGCCTTTGTTCCGGTGGTTAACTTCGTTCCGGCACCTGACTCTGCCGTTGTGCGATCATGTGCGAAGTGGAATTTTCGAGGATTGGTTTCCAAATGTTGGGAAGGTAATATCCTGAGTCACGGTTCAGATTATTCGGATGTTTTAGGATTTCTATAGCTTCAAGGATTTTTCGCTGATAGAAGTTTGGGGCTCGGACTAGGATTTTAGTATCTTCAAAAAGGATTTGATGATTTGTGTTAAACTTGTGTTCCGCAAGTGCAGATCTACTGGTGTCACGAAGTCTTGTACAGCGCTCATGTTCTTTCACACGAGTAGCTACTGTACTACCTGTTTCACCAATGTAGACTTTACCGCAAGAACATGGAATACTATAAACACCTTCCAAGTGGAGAGGAGGAAGGGGATCTTTGATAGGTTTGTAAAACTGAAATAATTTTGGAAGTGTGGAAAAACGGGTAGAAATATTATGTTTTTTGAGGATTTTGGAAATTCGATCTGTTATATTTTGAATATATGGAAGAAAGGCCGTGGATAAAGCAGGTGGGAGGGTTTCTGGCTCAGGTCGATTTGGAATTTTAGGTGTGTGTATTTCTTTATGGCTTTTTGAATATTGTAATGGGAGAAATTGTTTGATAATAAGGCAGATGATAGATGTTTTTATTCTAATTTTAAGGATTGAGGCTGAGATAGGTGGACAGCTCTGTGGACCAGGAAGTTTATGACAGATTGCTTTTGGGCAGGGTGGTGGTGGGAAAGACCATTGAGGTATCTATCGGTATGGGTGGGTTTCCGATACACAGAATGTCCTAAAGTACCGTCAGTCTGTCGACTAACCAATACATCCAGGAACGGGAGTGAACCTTGCGATTCGACTTCCATGGTGAAACGGTTATTGGGATGTAATGAATTTAAATGATTGAGGAAGGGAACAAGCTTTTCGCGACCATGTTGCCAAATAACGAAAGTATCGTCGACATATCTAAACCAACATTTCGGCTTGAGAACAGATGAGTCAATGGCATCTTGTTTAAAAGCTTCCATGAAGGTATTAGCTATGATCAGGGAAAGTGGGGAACCCATGGCAGCTCTGGAGGACTGCTCGTAGAACTTGCCATCGTATAGAAAATATGAGGACGATAGACAAAAATCAATTAACGGTAGCAAGTCCGTTGAAATGTTTTTGGCAGGTAACAATTGAGAAATTATGGAAAGGGTGTCTGGAATGGGAACATTGGTAAACAGTGATTCGACGTCGAAGCTGACGAGCAAATCGCATGGGTCAACGTTCAACGTTTGAAGTTTTTCAACGAAATGAAAGGAATTTAGGATGAAACCATTGGAATCACCTACAAGGAGTTTGAGAATAGATGACATTTTATGAAATAAACCAGTTTTTGTCATGTGATGGATCTTTTATTTTGATATAAAACAGACAGTTCCATAAAAAATATTATTCTACAACAATATACGTGTCTTAGATTTTAATCGGGAAAATTTAATAGACGATAGAAAATTTGATTTTGAGAAAAAAATTTCTAATAACATATATGCACAGACGCTCAGTTTTTGAGATACAGGGTGTGTTGAAATTGATAAAAAACATTAGTTTTTTGCGAATATCTCCGGAACCGTTCATCGTAAAGAAAACAGCTTTTGAAAGCATTTTCTACTCATAGTAAGCTATGTTCTGTGTGATAAAAATTTTTTTTTAGTCATAATTGGTGAAGATTTTGAAGGGGTAGTTGGTGTATTTCTCCCCAACTTCTACGCCACTGGAAAATGAGAGACAACCGTTTCAACCGCCAATGTTTTCTACACAAAAAAGGTACTCTTGGTCATAAGCTCTAAAGTTGACCGTTTTCGAGAAAAATCAACTTTTATGTTGAAAAACATGGTCAATTCTTACTAATTAAACAAAATTTATTCAAACGTTAGAACAAGTAACAAAACGAAAAAATTGACCATGTTTTTCAACATAAACGTTGATTTTTCTCGGTAACGGTCAATTGTAGAAAACATTGGCGGTTCAAATGGTTGTCTCAAAACTGTACTTTTTCCGGTGGCGTAGAAGTTGGGGAGAAAAACACCAACTACCCCTTCAAAATCTTCACCAATTATGACTACAAAAAAAGTTTTTATCACACAGAACATAGCTTACTATGAGTAGAAAATGCTTGCAAAAGCTGTTTTCTGTACGATAAACGGTTCCGGAGATATTCGCAAAAAACCAAATTTTTTTATCAATTTCGACACCCTGTATCTCAAAAACTAAGCGTCTGTGCATATAGGTCATTAGGAATTTTTTTCTCAAAATCAAATTTTCTATCGTCTATCAAATTTTCCCGATTAAAATCTGAGACACCCTGTATAACTGTACGACACCTCTTCTATATGAAAAATGTTTTATAGTAGGTATCATTTTCCATAATTTGAAAACATTTCTTCTTAATGATGAACAATTTTATGAAGTGCAGCCGCCGGGCTTTTTCACCAAGCCCTTCTAATTTCCTGTTGCATAATATCTTTCAAATTTGTCAAATTCTTATAGATGCGTATATTTAATCAACCCTGAAGAAAGTTGATCTGCAGAATCGAGTTCTATGTCAGCGAATACAAGGGATGCAACTAATGGCATAGAACTAATTTCAATAATTCCCCTTTCACTTATCGAAATTCTTCCCGCTTGAAATAACTGCATGAGTGTTAGTGGGTTAGATTTCTCTAGTCCAATTATGAATTATTGATTTCAGCTTTGAAGTTTGAGGCCACTCTAGTTGAATCTGAATCTGATCTCAATCTCTATTGGTCATATGAGTTTCATAATTGGTGTGGTCAAAGCCTTTATTTGAACAGAATTTCCCAATAGGTCAATTTTTAACAAAATTCATAATCACGTCAGTTCTCTCACGATGTTTTTCGTGGTTGGTCTTATAATTTGTTCTATCAGGACTTGAAATATCTGAGATTATTTGTTCGATCCTACAACCGTTAGAGAAGTGTTGAAATTGGATGGGTCGTATGAGAAGTTGTTAACACGAGTATCTCGTTAATGTTCCTTGCTTTGTCCAGTTCTTAACTTTTAACGGTCGATCCGAATACTTTGTATTTTGTTTCCTTAAGTATGTCGCTCATGGAGGAAAAAACGTCACCTTTTCTCACATTGTTGCCCACTGAATTTTCAATGTTCACTCAATTGAAGGTATAGTGATGGTTTCATTGGACCTTATTACTGCAACGGCAATAGCGATAAAAACGCTGTTAACCTTAAGAAAGAAGTGACGTCATACTTGGTTACTTTTACAACCAATTCACTTCAACAATTTCCCTAATTGAGTTATGCGCTATCTTAGTCAAACTAGGTATATTCCATATTTACAGTTGGCAACACATTATAGACTTGCCGTTATAAACTGTCTTGACAGTAGGTTGACAGTTCATTATTCGTTATAAATCCAAATTTTGATAGAATTAAACTTCAAAAGTACATATACAATTCTTCCCATCACTGTAAATCTACGTACATTAACGTCGTGTCTTGTGTCTACTGCGAAATGTGTACATTTTTATATCATTATATTAAACGGAAAAATTAAGCTCTATCTGTTTATCTCGAGGAAACATGGATCTTCGAAGATGGTATGTACTGTCGGTACCACAGTGTATATTGTGGGTACTTAAAGCTACTTGTACAGCAGGTTTTATTCGTAGTTCATAACGAATAGTTTCTACAGAAACAGGATATCGATTATCATGGTCAAATCTATCAAAACAACTTCCTAAATTGGTTTGAATTCAACTTTTAGCGAATTTAGAAGAACCCTCCACCATCGTTATGGATAATAAATGGGTACTTGTGACAGTAAACACCCACCAGAAATGTGATATACAAGAATGGATAAGTAGGAATAAGATCATGATAATATCTTTAAACCAATGTTGTTGAATAAGCCACAACCATAGCAGATTGAGTTTCCTGGAAAATATGACCAACGAAGTGCTTCGTCGACCCCCTTACCATTACATTTTTAACCCCATACAATACATTTTAGGTATATATAACTTCTACAGGAATCAATTTGGCACAAATGATAGTTCGGCGGAAAAATCAGCGGCTATGTGGAAAGAGACTAGAAAAACCACAATTAGTTTAAGACAGTGGAGTAATATTTATTATTTTGATGTGCTTGTGCAATAACCTCAAGTTACAACAGCAATCTTAATACTCAGAACAGCAAATTTAATACAAATAAATGATATAGATTCAAAGCTATACTCTCCCTCTTCTGAAGTTTAATATTTATACCCGTATTTGAAACTGTTAGTTATCAGAATTTTTTTTTTATATCGTTTATGAACCTCTTGTGAAATGTGAAATACATGTAACCGAAATGAATTCTCTCAAGAATATTTTATTTAACATCCAGGCGGTTTTCGTTAACTTACTAGTGAATTCAATACCATAAGTAAGTTTTTCATTCGGTACTACAAAAGTAAGTAAACTCTTCATTTTATAGTATGTTGACGAAAATTTACCTATATCAATATCATTTATATATGAGTATGCAACAGAAAATGAAATACACATCCATATGATCAAAAATAATTAATATTAAAGATAATCATCAAACTTGTATGACTTCAAAAATGGATTCTACTTGAAAATTTGTGGAAATGCTATTTCCATCCTAGTAAAATAGTGTTACTGAGAATATCGAAAGTGGATTTGAAAATCGTGCATTGATATGAAGATTTTGGTAATCAGGTATCTGATTTCTTTCCATAAATAATAATGCTTACATCACAATATGGATTAATAATACTGACTCAAAGCTGGAAGTAAATTTTCCATTAATTAATCTAAATCTTTCAGATGCATGATCAGTTTCATTTCATAATCGATCAAGTAAACTGTAAAAAAGCGTTTTGTAACAGGGATGAACCATCTTAAAAATACTTCCTTTTGTCATTCACTGCCGTTCCGTCATTTGATACCGAAATATTTTTTTGTTGGTGCTGACAGTGTTACATTTAAAATTGCATTCAATTTTAAGCTATTTCATATAGCTTTTGTCGCGGGCTTTGAGCGCGGTGACCGAATCAAGAAAAAAAAACAAAACACAAATACCGTAACGGAAATAGCTTAAAACAAAAAACAAATACCGTAACGGAAATAGCTTAACGAAATATCCTGACACCCACCATTCCGCCTACCATGTAGCTCGGCCGAGCTTAAAATTGTCGAAATGTTTCGAAATGTTAACTTTGAACCTTTTAAAAGGTCGTGATAGCCCCAAACTGGGTCGAAAACGGTTTCGAATTGGTTAATTTTCGATAAATCGAATGACGTTCACGTGAGAAGCGCGTAGCTCGCGAGTTAGAAAATTGCAAATTTACGGTACATAAAACGTCTTAACGAGGACTCCTTGCATGCGGTTTTCGCTCCATGTCGTTAGTTTATGAACGGGGCCAACTAAATAGCATAGTCTCGGGCCCCAAAATGTCGATTAAATAGGACAATTTAATTAAAACAGTTTTGAGCTGTCACCTACTAGCAACTGACGTGTCACGTACGAAAGGGAATTTTCTAGCTACTTAAATATACCGAAAGCGGGTAAAAGCTAGCGGCCCATAGCCCAAAATACTTTAATACAAGTGGCGCCGGCCGCACGGGGTTCGAAACGGCCCCAAATTAACAAAATAGAGGTAAAATGTATAAACTCTAACTTACGTGCAGCGAGCTCCTGGAGGCATATGTCAAAATGTTTGCGTTCGTAGCTAATTACATAAGACGTCTGTCGCTCATGCAATTGTGTTTTTATACAATTCGAACCTTCTAATTTCGATAGGCCACGTGAAAATCCCGGAGCCGGATGCGTTATCGAGATCTGAACGTTAAAACTTTCGTATAAAATTGTGTTTGCAAGTAACTGTCACCTTAGATAACTCTACTACCGGTAGTAGAGTTATCTATGCTTGTCTAGAAATCAAGATGATACTCTTACGTGACGCCTTTTATGTTTCCCCTACGTGGCGTCTTTTGGTACTACACTATATGTTCAACAGTCGATAGAAAATTTGATTTTGAGGAAAAAGTTCCTATTACCATATATGCAGACGCTTAGTTTTTGAGTTGAAACTTAAACAAAAACTTCGTTTTTTGCAAATATCTCCGGAACTGTTTATCGTATAGAAAACATCTTTTGCGAACATTTTCTACTCATAGCAAGCTATGTTCTATGCGATCAAAAATTTTTTTTACTCATAATTCGTGAAGATTTAGAAGGGGTAGTGGATGTTTTTCTGCCCAACTTTTTCCAGTGGCGTAGTGCTATGCAATAGCTTTACCGCGGCAGTCCCCGAGTGCCACACGTTTCATTTTTTATTACCTATCTGATATAATAAGTGAAGGACAACATTGAACACAAGTTCAACCTGACAACCATGACTGACCTTGAACCATGACGTCATTTCAGAACGTGACTTATCTTCAATTTGCAATAAATTGATTAATGCGATTGAGAAGTAATGTGTTCATCATAATCACTGTCCATTCTTCATATAGATCCGATTCCCGATGTAATTCATGGTATAAAGTTTTCTCATTTTGCTTCCATTCATGATGCAGTAATCAGTTTATCTAGAACAATGAAAAACAGTTATTTGTAATTGTGCCTCGATAAAATTTCAACGGAATGCTTTTCATTCACCAATTTCCATGGCTGTAATGAGAAAACAACGCTCGCCATGTCAGTTTATTGTTTTTAATCAAACTTTATTTAGATATCAATGGGTTTCCATGCATGCCTGCATTTAAACGTTCATAAAGATCATTTAGAATATATCCAGATAATCTATTCCATTATGTCAGAGAGATTTAATGATTTTCACATTAAAGGGGCCTCCTCTCCATTTTATAACCGTCGATTCAATACAGTTCCTAAAGGAGAATGAAGATAATTCACAAACATTATAAAGCATTGATTTCTCCAAATCATACCAGAATATTAATATTTCATAAATTCCGCTATTGTTCATTAATTATAACGAATTATCACTTCAGAATATTTAAGAACTAAGTGAGCTACTATGTAAGTTCCTCGTTCTAGAACAACCAGAATGGAATGAACACAAGGGGTAATCGCCCAAAATCAATTACTACACAACCAGTGACGTAGCTAGGGTATGGCAGACAGGGCACATGCCCTGGGCGCCGCTTGGAGTCTCTCGCACAAAACTAATAAAACAGTTTTAGTAACTTGCATTTTTGTAATGTGACTTAAACGCTTTTTCATAGTTCAAGCGAAATCTACAACAAGATGGATGATGGAAGGTGCAAGGGAGACTACTAAGAAAAGTAGTGACTCCAGGCAACTGTACAACCGTATATTGACTACTTGGATTTTGGACAAGAGTGCTCGTTCCGTTTCGAAAAGTTTGCAAGATCCGAATATGAACTTCAACGATACCGCCTTAGGTGTAAGGTGTAAGAGATAATTTTCACAATGAAACAGAAACGGTATTGACTGAATCTCTAGAAGCTGGACTAGGTATCTGTAAAGAGTGGGAGGTTGACACCGAAAGGCCAAGGCGAAGAAAGAAGATGGCTGGTGAAACATCGAAGGATGTCGGATTAACAGCGAAACAAGAAATTGAGCAAGCTACGAAGGAAAAAATTGACCGCCTTCACACAGACATGCACGATAGATTCACTCATTTGCACGATACTGACGAGAAGTTAGGCTTCCTACTTGACGTTGGGAGATTATGTACCAGCATTAGCAAAGATGTCCTGAAGAATTAGTGAAAACTTCGGCCTACAACTGCAATGTTGATGGTGAGCAGCTATATGAAGACCTTTTTGCCACTCGACGACTGTTCCCGCACTTCAATATCTTGAACAGCGGATTAATGAATTTATAAGTCGAGGAAATCTGGATCTTCATCATATGAGAGATACCTGCATTAATTATCGATTGTGAATTCATACAAAATTAATATAGAGGTCCCTAAAGATGCTCCTAAATATTCGATAAATAAATAAAGACCGACTTGCTCGATGACTAGTAAAAACAAGGTTCGGTGATTAGGTTATAAATGAAAGGCGTCTCGTCATATTTATGTATTCGGATTGAATCGAATAGAGTTTCATTATAAAACACTTTCAAGCGTATTACTTAGACAACTCATTGTGTCACTGCTCGGTATGGCCTTGCAATATACTGATAGCTATTTTACTTAGTTACGCCACTGACACAACGCTGAAATAATTATTTACTTATAATCCAATCATTTGAATCGAATCCTAATCGAATCATTTCAATAGTCTCGCTTTTATCTTGTAAATTGCCCCCACGTATACTGAATAGAAAATACGATATGGTGATGGTGAAGTTATCTGACCTTGTTATTCGCTGAAATAACTGTAAGCGATAGGAGCTGCTATCAAGAACGCCTTAATATGGCGGTTTCTTGTTTATCCTTAGCAAGGACTCCGATCTCCGATATATTGGTATTAGACGGCGACCAGGATCAATCAACCGAATATCCTTGAGACGGAGAACGGAATGAAATTGATGACCATAAATGTGAAAGTGAAGTGATAGAGCGAGATCGCACTAAAAATAATACACCAGAAAATTTATGACGACAATCTAATCTATATTATACATGGTGATTCAAAAGTAAGGTGAAAGATTTGATGGAGCGATTCCGTTATTTTATTCCTTTTCGTAGAACATCGTGTGAGTTAGTGATGCAAAGTTGGAAGAGGACTTTTAAAAGTTTGGCGATTATGGGCATCAGGAATAACACTAGGCAAAACTTGGCCGTTCCATAGAAAAATGAAGTTTAGTAGAAAGATCAATTAAAATTAATGAAACCTGTATCAAACTGTAAAAAAAATCTGTAATTCAAATGGATGTATTATGAATGAACGAGTTCAGCAATTTTCTGGAATTGGGCTGGGCGTATGTTGTAATTCGCGAGTGTTAGCTATCTCCATTCTCATGGAAACAAAAAGATTATTATCTCAATGCGAGCTCAGTGGAAATATGATACAGCGAGAACACGAATGTTATCGTATCCTTTTGTAGATACCAACATGAATTAATTGAAGATATCAAGTTTGTTGGTGGAGACTTGAATTCGTGGGTGTATTTGTGCATTTAGATATGCCAACGTGGTGAATAAGCAATAGTCGTTGTCAGAATGTTTGGAATGCCGTATTTCAAAATCGATCTTGAGCTAACCGCAGAGATTTCCAATTCGGAACTGCATTCTCAATGGCATTCAGCGGAGATGTGCAACTTGCAACTACACTACATGCACTAACGTTGGGTACATATTGTTGTTATTTTATTTGAATATTCGCTTATAGTTCAATAAATGAAATTGAGAAAATGGTCCAGATTACCAATCGGCGTGATAGATTTTGATTTTGAGTGAACTCAGTCAGTAGGTTCATACTGAGTCCATGATGATATGTGGGATGTACGTAACCGCGCTCATTATTTGACACCGTTATCAGTCAAAAACCGTTTGATAACCTCAAACATTGAAAACTTTTTTCGGTTTCTTGAATCAAAATAAACTTTTTGTATTCTTTTTAGTCATTTTCTGGAAAAAATTATCCCTTTTGAGTAACATCTCGGGTTTCCAGGTGCATTTTTCAGCTCAGTTTAGCATCAAGGGTAACTCCAGTGGAGTATCTTGGAGTTATCGTCAATGCCAAATTGAGCTGGAAAATGCACCTGGAAACCCGGGTTTAGAAGGCTATTGCAGCCTGATGGACAAGCAGAAGAACCTACGTGACTTGCCAGCGTGGGGATAGTGGGGGCTATGAGGACCGCCTCACCAGGACTCTGGGGGCTCTGGTAAGGGTCGTCACTCTACAGCTCCATATCAAAACAATGGCCGCGGATACGGCGTATCGGCGGACCGGAACTGGACAAGTGGGTTAGTGCGTCTGTGCCTCGCGGTCATGGCACAATTTTGAATTGGGCAGCCGAAAACTGCACGATGGACCCATTCAAGTGTCTAAGAGACTCCGGACTTGTCCGCCCCGTTTTGATTGATTCTTTGAACAGCCCATTGAACAAAATGGTGAATTTTAAACATATTTTAATTTCATACATTACTTATTTAGGGGTATTTTGTTTCTCTAATCAGGAATCCGTCATTTCAATTTTTTTATTTAAATGGTGACATACTAAAAAGGATTTTTAAATATAGACCAAACTCGTTAAAGTCACTCTTTACCATTTCGCCATTTAGCCAATTTGAATATAAAAATTCCAATGATGGATTCAGAATGAGCGACCAAAAAAATCCCTGGATAATAAATTTCATTGGAAACAGATACAGAGAACACCAGTTATATCAATTTTACCCGTTTGAAGATACCCGATTTCAGACTTGCGAATAAATCACCCGTATCTCGGTAAATCTGCATTTTGGGAGAAATTATAATCGATGAAAAAAGTTTATTTACGTCCAATCTATATGCTTCAAATTTTTTGATTACTTGTAAAATGTCCTTCCTACCTCCCCCCCCCCTCAAACCAAATGTGATATTTAGAAAATACTGATTTTTGGAAAAAACTTGTTGGAGCAACGAATGATCATTTTAACATGACAAGCTTGAATTTCAATTTTTTTAATTGACCATTTTTAATTTTTGACAACATATGCTTCAAAGAGCTGTAACTCGGAATGGATGTATTTGTTCGAGAATAAGACAGGAGTACCAAAAGTTTATTTTCATCCCAAAATCCAAAAGTATCATTGGTTTCCTATTTTGACAATTATTGTCAAATTACAAATCCATCGCGACAATTGGTAATGAAAATGCTTCATTTACTGAACTATTAAAATTGTTCCGATCGCAAAAATTATTCAAACACAGGTTTTTTTAATGAATTGATTCACAGAATGAAAAATGTCACATAAGTAAATGTTATCCACATAATTATGTTCCAAGACAGACAATCTATAAATAAAGATAGAAGAATGATAAATTCCATGAACTGGATTTTCTTGAGATTGGTATCACAAAGGTCCTTGTGATCACTTATTACAAATCAGATAACGGAGGAATGAAAAACTTGGATGGCGGCCGGAAAATGCCGCTTATTGATAGTCCAGAATTTCTTACTCTAGAGCTTTTCGGCCCCAAAAACTCTCGAGATATGAATTTGGTTGCATTTCAGAGCATATTAAAAAACAATCCATGGAGATGACCTAGGTCATCAAGGTATCCTGACCACTAGGTTACTATTAAGTATCATGGTCATGACCGGCAACCTCAAAAAATATTTTCCCGAATTACCTGGAGACGACAATACCAGGATGTTCTGCCGCCTGGAAATATGTCAAGAATGTCCATTTTCTATCAACTTAAAGAATAACATATCAAATTCATTGTCGAATGAAATATTTCCTCTAAAATGGACTCAACATCCTCAAAACTCTATCTTCCAACATTAGGGATACAAACAGGCCAATTAAAGGTATAATGTCAAGGAAACAGGTTATAAACAATTAATATTCCGAGATAAAAGCAGTGCACGATGACAAACAATTATCGCCCGTTATTAAATATATTTCCCATTATTCTGAAACTCCAGTACTTAGCTTAATCATCATGCCGCTTTGAAAAGATATTGCTCTAAATCCTCATTTATTGCCGTTTTTAAGAATGTTTATTCATATATTTAACTGAGGTTATTCCTATTCCTTTATGACAATACAATATACGTGTTATATCGAAATCGCTGCAGGTGTATTTATTTAATGCCTCGTTTATCCCGCACACATTGAATCTCGCGATTAGTAAAATTATTAATTATTCGAATATTCCAATGGATTATTGTCACCCTGCACTATATACATGTATGTTCCGTTGATTATGACATTTAATCAAATGAAATAGTATTGATTGAGAGAACAGAAAAAGTCTCCTGCTACGTGACTAACAAGCAGGAATAATGCTACGGGTCATCAATAGACTCATTTTATCATTTTAACGAGCAAATCTCTCGTTGGAATTGATTTGAATGTTTCTTTTCCGAAATACTGAATATAATGAAGGTGATCCAGGATTGATACAGATGTCGTTTTTCAATAGATATGCAGATGCGAATGTAATGGAATAATAGAGATTATTTCATTAGATTCCATAAACTTACTTAATTTTATAATATGCTCTACTTTCTTCAAATCGGTACCGTGACCTAGGTAATTACAAATGTTTTAATAATAAACATTAGGTCAGCAAAATGAGAAGTCAATGTAAGACGTAAGAAAACAAGGCTCTCCACCTCGATGCTTTGTATATAGTGAACGAAAGCAATTAGGATAAGTTAGTATAATGAAGTATCATAGAGTATAATAAAGTAATAAGAGTATGGCTGAAGATCATGTCAATGTAACGTGACATACACGTAAATCTAATATTAGAAATAGTGCAAGTTATGTAGACGTATGTGTTACAATGAACCATAATCAATCACCGAGTTATCCCCATACTACCGTCATCTAGGGACCCTAAGAACCTGACCACCACATGGCGATCTCTGCCAAACCATGCTAAGGACCTGAACACCACACGGATCAAGGGTGATTCAAATTATCCTTCAGGATTTGTTTTCTGAATGAAAATAAAAAAATTGGATCAATGTTAATTGATATCATCGCTTCATACGACATTCTTGCAACGTTGGTAATCGATCAGATTTCACTGAAACAACTTGATTCCACAAATGTAAATATACCTGCATATTTTTACATATTTGTGCATATTGTCAAGATTCCGTTTTTTACCAATTTCTACTATTAGCAATCCATATTTTCTTAATTATAGTAAATCATTTTTATTCCTATCATAATTTTTCCGATATTTTATTTGGATGTATTATCTGCTTATAAAACTTACTTTGAACCATTTCTTTCCACACGGTGTTGATTTCATTCTCAGGTACTATTATGTTGCAAATAATAAATGATGCTGTCATGCCATCATTAGGTTCGTTATTCTGGGGGACAAATTCATTGCCATGGGAATTCTGAATTGCAATATTTCATGAATGAAGTCTATGACGATCAACTGAGTAAAAGTATGGATTCGAACTTTACTTTCGCGTGTGAGCACATCGATCTGATTTTGCAAGTGATGTTTTTTATTCATAGTCAATGGAGAATCAATTGAACTGACAAACTGGGTCAAACTATAAGGAAAATTTTAACTCGTTATAAAGAACATTCTGCCCATATAAAGAAGAATAAAAGTGAAAAATCAGCATTAGCAGAACATTTTTTAAATACAGGTCACACAATTTCTCAAAAAAGTTTATCACTTTTAAAACACAGTTCGGACAAATATCTAGGTATTTTAGAAGTGATGGAAATGTATAAATAGAAAGCAATTTTTTTATTGGATAGGGTGATTATTTCGTACTTATTAGTGTTATAAGTACTTGTTGTAATACGTATGTAACATGTTAATTGGGGGCCATTAATAAATTGAATAAACTTGAATTATATATTCCTAGAAGAAATAATTTTTAAAATGATGCAGAAAATGTGAAAACAACTTCAATCGTTCCTTTTTCTATTCAGACCACGAAACTGGAACGCTTTTTAGGAATTTCTGGAGCACATTGTGTATCAAACGAGACTAATGAGAAGGGAGAGCGCGTATCAGCAATCGATCCGCTTTAATATTCCAGCCTTCACTTGTTGCACAAATCACTGGATTTTATTGATGTTACTTGAACCAGATTTCCTCGTAGCACATACGTTACGAACACAACGTGAAATAAAATTTAACTAGATTGAGTGGTAATTGTTGCATCTTGGGAATACGCTCGAGAAGATCCACTTCTGTTTTCATTCCGGCTTACGACTTCCATAGATATTTCCAACTCCATCAAAATGTCTTTTATCGTCAATCTTCCGAATACGTGATCTGCCCAAGCCAGTGAGTGAATATTTGTGCAGAAATGCAATTGCATTCCTGGAATACCTGGCTCACTATTCGAGAACCGTTTACTCGAAAACATGACATCTCAATCCCTACATCCGGGAATTGGAGATACCAACCAATTCAGACTTTGTGGAGATGATTTAATCGTATTACCGAGATTCAATCATCGATTCCCAGCATTCCAGGTTCAGTTCAAATCTATCTTCACTAACGTTGATAATATTCTCGTTTAAATTCCATTGGCTTTCCTGTCGTTGATTCTCAAACAACTACTTCCTTTACTAAGGCCTCGTTGACTGAAACTGAATCACAAAAATGAAGAAAATATTCATCAAGTGAAACTCGAATATCACTAAAGGATAAGATTTATATAACCTTCATTGACATTTTTCGTAGGTTAACGTATAGTTGATTGCGATGCAGCCATCAGCAAAGGCATACGTACACTGAATCTGAACTATGATTATGAAAGGGACCGAAATACTTAGCGGTCAAATTTGGGAAAGGGTTAATTATAACCAGTAATAAAGCCACTCTCGTCCTAGTTAATATGACTGAAAGTGTTGCATGTACTTCCTGACGGAATAGACATAAAATATTTCAGGTAGTCGATTCCTATCAGTGAACAAATAATTTTCCATAAATACTTTCTACCAGGTTCAAAGGACATTTTTATCATGCCCGTACTAATAACATTGATAAGTCCGCCGTACCAAACAATGTCTTACTAACTGGTCATATTACATTGTCGAGTCTTTCTCTTCTACAAAATAGCGGCTAGCCTTTTATGTGTACATTAGAAGCTGTAGAAATTTATAAAAATCATTTATTGAATTTTGATTTGTCTGCTGTCGGGAACACTCCATTACTACAAACTTGCAATAGCACACTTGAACGTTTGTTCCAAGTCTCAATTTTGGAATAATTAACTACATTTAATTAAGAAGAACACAACAGACAATTTTTTGGAAATATCTCACTGTACAATAAGCAATGATATGTTTAAAGTGTTATACAAAAACTACACACATTGGAATTTTCATCAAGAAATATCTATCTGGGAATCAGTAGAATGATCATCTATGGAATGATATGCTTCATGAATGAGTACTTTTCTTAGCTCATTTTTCAAGATTAAAATAGGCAGGTCTTCCAGTGATGAAAGCAATTTATTGAATATTTTTAGGATTGTGAACTCCCAAGTAAAGCCAGGTAATGTGAAGTAGTGCGTAGGATCCAAATTGTAGGTTTGATGACAGTTTGCTCCAAATTGTTCAAAAGCATCATACAAATCAATATATTGGTTCAAGTCTAGACAATCGAATTTCTCTCAAACGTGTTAAGTCTGTAGGTAGAGTCTCTGAGGGCAAGGCTTATCCTCCAATTTATTAGAGAAAGCACCAATAGGCGGCAGACAAGATTCACAATACCTCTCGAAATAATCAGTATAACCGTAACCGTAAGTACGCATAAGTTATATCTATTTAATTTACAAAGTTGACCTCAAAATTTTCAACCAAAAACATGTATTTTTTAAATATTTCCCGATGAAATTTGTGAGTTCCCGAAACATTTTTTTCATATTTAGAGGTAGTTGAAATACGTTACAAAAAGGAATTTTCGAAATCATCAATTCTTAATAGAACCCCTTATACTAAACAATTATCTTATTTACAATTATAAATATATGTGATTGCATTACAGGCACCACGGGTGTTATAAGGATGATAAGCCTTCGGTGAACGTACATTCTCGAGAGTGCACGCCACTGCCACTGCCGATTGCGTTATTATCCTAAATAATATTACATTTTCATGAGAACTTTTTGTTCAATTTTAATCAACAATCCATCTTCGAGTACACACGTACATTCAAAATAGCTTGTTCAGTTGAATAGTTGGATGGTCAGAGATGGTATTGAGAAATTCTATATATTTTTCATTCATTGCTATTTCGAAAAGCTCGCATGAGACCGACAGTATAGAATTTGAAAGATAATTACACATTTCCATCCCAGAGCAAAACGAAATTCCCATTACGGAGTGATTTATGATATAACTACGGTATAGTAGGAGAAATAAATAGAGCATCAAGATATATTACTGAACTTGGTGTACCGTCAAAATCCATTGAATATGTAATCGTCTCTCATATTTTCAATTTTCATCGGAAAATTACAGAATGACAAGAATGGGAAATGAGGAATAGATAAAGACTGCCGACTTCATCGTATTTTACATTTTTTCTCCGTTTCATTTGGAAATATTCGCTGTAAGATCGTTGCAGACTTTTGCAAAAAGATACAGTTAATTTAATATTGGGTACAAACATTGTGTGTTTACCGTCGTGCCGTAATCGAATTTTCAATTTCCTTACTTGTGCCTTACCGCCTATAACCGTAACTTGTAGATAAATTATTCCTTATCTCACTACTAAAATCGTTATTCCCACTACAAAAGTTCATCAAGTGAACTTTTTTGATAACATGCTTGAGAAATATTATCACAATTTTACTAGGTTCAATATATGAATACGTGAGTTCATTCAGTTGAATCCCAACCTGGGCAGATAACGGCAATATGGAAAAATGTTCAACTTGTATGTGTTCCGGTCATACTACCGCTCAATATTTCTTATTTAACTTATTATGATGTCACCTGTAAAAAGATGTCGTGTCATCAACGATATGCGCCTAGTACGCTGACGTCCGGTATCCTTCTCGATTCAATCGTTCGTTTTTGACCTTATGTTTAATACTTTTTCTTCCGGACGTACACTATTTGTACATCTTAATTCTAGTTATGCATTTTACATCTGAATAATAATTAGTTAGCTGACGGAACTGCATTAATCCAAGATATTGAAGTTTATTCTATTTGATGTATCTGAAAAATGGATTAGAATAATACAACTGGTTCTGTTCTGTTCCCGAAACGAAGAAATGACTGTTATAACTGAAAGTGATACACTTATTTGTGTGACAGCAAATAAATTATCTTTTGTTGGTTTCGATGTTCTTGAACCAGTTCCCGTACCAGAATTCACTGAACGCGCGCCTAAAATATATCATCTTTCGGAGATTTAATTGAAGAACAGTGTTCTCAGATAGCGGAAAAAAACAACGTGTTCGTCTTTCCAATAGATCCAAAAAAATACGATTAAAACGTACCGCTGAGACATATGCAAGAATATATTGCCCATGCGATGAGCAACTTTCTTTCAAACCAATTTTAAGTTCTTTTAAAGACTGTTTAATTGGCTAAAGCAGTTCTCCTTCCCACTCTATGTTCTTCTACTTATCGTTCGTTTACATGGCAGAAAGCTGATACTTTGACAGTCACATTATGTCCGTGATATACCACTCTATAACATGTATATATATATATATATATATATATATATATATATATATATATATATATATATATATATATATATATATATATATATATATATATATACTTTTTACATTTACACCTGGTCGGGGCTGCTGCGCGCTCCAACGACATCGCAGCAATCGTGCCAGAAAACAACAAGTTCCTAAATCGTGTGACCTAAGTAGCCTTTTGGAATCCAGAATGACTATCTTCTGCATCCGGTCTATCAAGATCTGCGCCGAGTTCTTACAGGCCGGAATGATCTTCAAGTTCGAACGCGGCGAAGACCGAATTCCGCCCAAAAAGCCGATGATCAGGACCACTAATACGCCCCTGTGCTTGGGTATATATAGGTACCCGTTTTTCAACGCGATAAGTTGTTTCTACTCATTTGAAATATGCATTAACTTTTGAAATAAGGCAATATAACATTGCGGCGGCGGAGACCACGTCTTATCTGTTTCTACGTTTATAGATTTCAAAGATGTATCCCTTTTCCATCCACAATCTCTTCTAATATTATACCTTTCAACATATGCCCTGGCAACGCCGGCCAGGTTCAGCTATTTACATGTATGCCATGGCAACGCCGGGTAGTCAGACATAACCTTCCGAATTGTCCTCTGTTCAAAATCATCTACATTTACAAACACTTTAGTTACTCTTCAAATGTATTGTTCAGGATACCATTTGTTGTTTCACAGTTTACAAAGCACACGACGCAAATTCAGGAATGTGCTTCTGGAGAATAATTCTATTAAAATTTAGATTTATGACAATGAAATTATGAACTTTCCAGCTAGTTGAATATAACACAGAAATAGACTAAATATTCGGTAACTCTGAGAAGTGTGGCCAACTGTTGAAAGGAAATATTACTGATTAGACGAAGATAGCGTGGTTTCTTAATAAGGGAAATTGAGGAGCAGACTTGCAAAATGCATTTTATAAATATTTTCAAATTTTCCGAAAAGTCAATAAAATTGCAAAATAACTATAAATGCTAGCAAAAAATTTTTGTATTTGAAGTAATCATAGAAAATGCGATTTGTTAGGTTCCACGATTCTTTACTAGAACAACGAAAAATATGCATAAAACAAAAAAAACATATTGCAGTTTGCAAGTCTTTGATGGGACCAAATGCGTTCTGAATGTCATTTCTCCTATAAATGAAGCAAATAAATGTTTTTTCATTATTTTCAATTAAATGTAAGTTAATGATGCTTTAATGTTATTCGTAAAAAAAATTTGCGAATCTGCAAAATTTCAGCTTTCGATACTTCCTCACAATCCATGTTAACATCCTTATGATGGCATAGTGAATCGAAATGATTCGGATATCTTAGAATAAAAGCACATACATGTTTAATAAATTCTAACCTCTTAATATACTAAACCTATTTTGTTTCTTTATTTCGCTCAAGCGATGTGACATTTTTATTTAATTTTCTACTACCGCGCTCTTTCATACTATCATCAACGACAAGTTCTCCATTTTACAACAAAAAATAATCCTTGCAATACTAAGTAAACACATTTAACTCTGTAACTTTTGAAATTGTGATGAGTTTGATACTACGAAACGCATTTATGGACATAACGTATTTTATAGGACTAGTGGTAATGGACAAAATGCATTTTGTTTGTCTAGGTAATGTTGATCATTTATTTACACAGGAACAAAAAGTGTTTTGAACGTCGAAAACACCGTGCATCTATAGTAGTGGATTTTAGTGAATAAGCGTTATTAGTTCTTATTCTTATTATTATTATTATAATATTCCACAGTGTGAACTCTGTTATAGTTTATTAGTGAATCTATAAAAGGTGATTGTAAGAAGCCAGCGCCAGCCACCTCTAGTCCGGAAATTCTAATTTTGCAAGTCTGCTCCTCAATTGTAATTTTCATGCTATTGCTTTTATCGAGGGCTTTGAGCGCGGCAACCGAATAAAGAAAAAAAAAACAAAAGACAAATACCGTAACGAAAATCTAAATAAACAAAAAACAAATACCGTAACGAAATATCACCACTCCGCCTACCATGTAGCTCGGCCGAGCTTAAAATTGTCGAAATGTTAACTTTGAACCTTTTAAAAGGTCGTGATAGCCCCAAAGTGGGTCGAAAACTGTTTTGAATTGGTTAATTTTCGATAAATCGAATGACGTTCACGTGAGAAGCGCGTAGCTCGCGAGTTAGAAAAGTGCAAATTTACGGTACATAGAACGTCTTAACGAGGACTTTTCGCATGTGGTTTTCGCTCCATGTCGTTAGTTTATGAACGGGGCCAACTAAATAGCATAGTCTCGGGCCCCAAAATGTCGATTAATTAGGAAAATTTAATTAAAACAGTTTGAGGTATTCTCAGCTGTCACCTACTAGCATCTGACATGCGACGTACGAAAGGGAATTTTCTAGCTACTTAAATATACCGAAAGCGGGTAAAAGCTAGCGGCCCATATCCCAAAATACTTTATTACAACTGGCGCCGGCCGCACGGGGTTCGAAACGGCCCCAAATTAACAAAATAGAGGTAAAATGTATAAACTCTAACTTACGCGCAGCGAGCTCCTCGAGGATATGTCAAATTTATTACGTTCGTAGCTAATTACATAAGACGTCTGGTGTTCATGCAATTGTGTTTTTATACAACTCGAACCTTCTAATTTCGATAGGCCACGTGAAAATCCCGGAGCCGGAAGCACTATCGAGATCTGAACATTAAAACTTTCGTATAAAATTGTGTTTACAAGTCAACTGACACTTGTCACCATAGATAACTCTACTACCGGTATCAGAGTTATCTATGCTTGTCACAGAATACTCTTCATAGAGATCAAGATGATACTCTTTTTTACTCATAATTAAACAAGATTTTGAAGGGGTAGTGGATGTTTTTCTGCCCAACTTTTTCCAGTGGCGTAGCTCTGCAATAGCTTCACCGCGGCAGTTCCCGAGTGCCACACGTTTCATTTTTTTGTTCCAGCGGACACAGTGCATTTAAGTGTTGATTGAACGTATAAATCTAGTTGATACTGAAATTGATTCTCATGATAAATGAATAAGTATCGTCTCTTCCAAATACCTTTGTGATGAAATATTGTTGCAGTGTCTTTCAAATGATTAATTAATTATACTTCCTGAACAAGCATACTGCATCTATTTTGTATAATATTATAAAGCTCTCTAAAGTTTGTTGCAGTAATTTGCAAATTCCCTTTAGATCTCGCATTCCTTCGTGGTAAGAAGTTCATTTTCGTTATCTTGTACAACACGGTAGCTTCACTACTTCTTAAACTAAGTCGTAACATAGTTTACTGAGTTCACTTGATTAAAACCACCGTTCGGTAAAAGCTCTTTCTAGACTTTAAACAGGGTATGTGGAGCACAAGTGATAATATACTATGACGACTTCGAAGTGCATTTAACTTTGTATTTAGTATTTATGAGACAATGTAATCAGGTTGGAGTGAAATTTATGTTCTTATGTACTAGCCCGAACCGTAGTTCCAAGTGAATTACATAAATAGACGAGTACGAAATATCTCAAATATTGACCCAGATAGGAAGGGGGTTTTATTCGTGAACGAGATAACTTATTGATTCGAACTAATTATGTACCAGTATGTATGCTCATTCGTGCGTTTTCAAAATCCGTATGTTAACTACACACTGCAACTACCAAATTTTAATGATAGGAGAAGTCTCAAATATATAACGATGAATGCTCCTCCACTGATTGAACCTAGCTGAAACTGGCTGAAACTGATTGTAACAGCATTATGGTTCACATCTATAATATACAGTGTGTCCAAGATGGGCTCTAGGACAATCCTTCGTCGCCGAGTAGTCTCTGCACCAGTTCGTCGTCGGCCGATTCGTAGTAGAATAAATATTTTTTCTTGGAGTCAACTAACTATCCCCAAATTATCTTTATATCCTTTCATTATTATCAAGCCCTCCCAATAACTAAAATCTTTGATTTCAGAAATATTTCCCATTTAATAATAGAAACAGATTTCCAACAAGTTTTCTGTATAGTGTACAAATGACGGAAAGACAAATTGTTATAAAATATTGTAACAAATCATCAGTTATTACAGTTATTACAAAACTTTTATTAAGTTAATTAATTTTGTAATAAATGTTCAAAATGTTGGTTTCTCATTTGGATGACGTTGGAACTTTTTCTGCTGCCCCCTCACTCCTTGCACAAATATGCACAAATATGGTAATGACAGTGAAAAACAATGGAGTACAACCTATTTTTACGCATTGCTACCTAACAGACTAAAGGTTATCTACATAAAAATGTTGGATATCATAAAAAATTTAATTCCTCATTCAAGACCCAACCTTATACATTGCGACTTCGAACAGGCCGCGTTTACAGCTATGAAGGATATTTATCCGGATGTACGGATATATGGCTGTTTTTTCCATTTGGCTCAGAACATGAGAAAGGAGTTGGGTAACCTAGGTTTATTAGACAGTACAATGACGACGCACAATTATCTTTGAAAGCAAAGATGAATATATTTGGCTTTTGTTCCGCCTGCGCATCAAGATAAAGCTGTTGATGCATTAGGAGATTCATTACCGGAAGAACTTCAACCACTGTTGGATTAGTTTGAAGATAGTTACATAGGATCTACGAACAGGTATGTTTATTTATTGGAAATATGTAAATATATGGATTATACGTAGCTTTATATTGTATACTTATTATGTGTCAGACGAGGCAACGGTCGACGTCCACCGCTTTTTTCACATGACATGGGGAATGTTTATCAGCGAGGATATAAATGGAGAAGATAGGACGAACAATCATGCGGAAGCCGCTCATACGAGACTCCACCTAGAGACCATCCCACAATATGGAAGTTCGTTCACGACCTGAAAAATATCCAAAAAGGGAGAGATGCGTTTTATGAGCAACTTGTAGCAGGTCATCCCCTGCATTAATGCTGAAGGAGTATAGGGTTGCAAATATACGTATCATAAACCTTCTAAAAAATGTCCGTAACATCAACATTTTAGAATACCTTAGAGGTTTAGCACACAATTACGATTTGTAAATACATGTAAAAACATATATAACACAAATTTACGAGTTCTTTTATTTATCAATATATACGATTCGTCTACAAATAGGAGACGACGAATCGGCGACTACTAATTATCCCATCCCCCAAGATGAGGATGTCTATCATGACGATAGTTATAATTTTTATATGCATATCTAACTAATTTTCTTCTCAAAATATAGCCGAATGTAAAATACTTTCCAAACCAAGTTATCCTGGCTGGGATCTAAAAATCGTGTCACATGTACTACCATCTATGAGTGTCGAAAAGCAAATCAAATTTCAATTGCATAATGCATATTCAATTGATGATTCAAGCTTGAATTGCGTGTTAACAATGTGTCTGTCTACAAACCCGAAACCCTAGATTCTATTGAAGAACTAATGCAATCAAGACAGGCAACGTCCAGTTTGATTACAATAATTCTCACCACGATCACAAATCATCTAACTGACGTATACCATATGAGGAAGGATTAGTTTAATTGGCATATTCATTAATCTTACAGTCCGATTATAATAATTATAATGTTTTATTGTTACAGGTAAGAATGGCTTCTAATCATAATTAGATACAACATTTAACATGTGAGTACCCACCATTGTATATAGTTCGATTAATGTATAGTGAAATACTAAAACATTTCGTGTTAGCAATCAATCGTTTTGGTTCACCAGGTTGAACAGTGACAACATGACCTATAGTCTCAGGCAGCTGTTTCGCCCTTCTTAGGGGCTCGTCAGCGAGACGAAGCAGACGTGAAGTTATTGTACAACCATCTCCGAAAGGGATATAATAAGCCTCAAAGTATTTGACGAACCTAGAAGTTTCAAAACCATCTGCCGGAATTCAGATGTCCCACTGAGAATGCAAATCACATTGCTACGCATTGACAAAGAAGTTCTCGCGATTCAAATAATCGACGGGGAAATAGTTGGAAATATCGCCGCCAGGTGACGGTCCCGCAACAGCTTTGTCTATTGACTGCTAACACGGAATGTGTTTGTATTTCACTATGCATTGTTGCGGAACCATCACCTGGCGGCAGTATTTCCAACTGTTTCCTCGTCGATTTTTCAAATCGCGATAATTTCTTTGGCGTAACATTGTGAATTGTATTATCAGTGGGACATCTGCTTTCCGGCAGATGGTCTTGAGACTTCCAGGTTCGCTAAACACCTTGAGGATGTTTCATTACATCACTTTCGTAGATGGTTGATCAGAGACTGAGAGCATCTGAGAAGGGCGAAATAGCTGCCTGAGACTATAGTAAGTGTTGACACTGTTCAACCTATTGAATCAAAACTTTGTGTTTGTGCTCAAATGGAAACTGTTCTCAAGATATTAGGGCACCATATTCAAAGAGCTTTAGGTCCGTTAGCGAGTTTTGGATAAGGTGATTTCATCAAATCTACATATGAGCTCTAAAATTCGCAGATTTCCTTCATGAAAAGAGTTTGTGGATACCCTGTATATTGCGTTCTTACTGTAACATTTATACAAATTGCTGGAAACTATTGAATTTACACATTCATCATCAATCAGTCCACTTCGCTGTTCGATAGAAGAATGAAGTCTGGAAGGAAGAACTTTGCCAGGTCTCGAGCTTGATTATAAAGGGATGACGAGTTTGAGCTCATCTAGTCCGCCTATCTACAGATTTCTCATGAATACTGACCATGGAAATATAGAACACTTCATAGGAATAGTTATACCAGACATCATCATATTTGGGTTTGTGGGATCCGCCTCCCTGGAGAAACACTAGCTTAAGTTTTGGTTGCATTTAACACTACAAGTTTATCACATCTCCATTCCAATATTTTTGCCAGATCTCCATTAAGTGCATCAACCTATATCTGTCTCACTCATTTGGCTTCCTTGGATGATATAGAGGCTCTACATGAGAAAGCGATATGAAGTGTACCATCATCTGCAAAGATATGGACGTGCCAAGTGGTCACTTCCAGCAGATCTTACATATGGACCAGGAAGAAAGTTGGTGTCAAGACAGATCCCTGTGGAGCACCAGCATTGATACCCATTGTATCAGATAATACTTCGTCAACCACCACAAGGAGTGATCTATCTGAGAGAAAAATCGATAGTAAGCGACAAAGTTGAGGCGGCAAACCATATGACGGAAGTTTCTCAAGGAGACTTTGGTGCCAATCTTGCTCAAATACTTTAGAGATATCCAATGCTACAGCTAGAGATTCCACATGTTTTTCAATAGACTTCTGCCATGTGTTACGTAGGCAAACATCTCAGTTGACGAAAGCCGTATTCCCGGTCATTCGCGATTTTGGAGCTCTCTAAGTATTGGATGAGCTCGATGTTGATGGCTTTCTAATCACTTTAAAGATGACAGATAATAGTGCAATGTGTCTATAATTATGAGGAAGGGTCTTCTCTCCTTTTGTGGTTGCACTCTAGCTGTCTTCGAGCTGGAAGGAAACACACCAAGTTTGTATGAAAGAGCAAACAACCAGCAGAAACAGTTTTCACCCGGTTGTTCAACACCAGTGGTGATAATTCATTCCATGAGAAAGACAGGTGGTATTCCGTCTGGCCCCATAGAAGGATAAACAACCTGCAGAAAACCGGTGTGAGTTCAGGCGCACATTCCTTGACAATGACAGGTGGAACAGATTTTATTGAATCATCGTTCACGAGATGACAGTGATTTGTTGGTACGGGGTATGTAAATTTCCATTCCTAGCCTGATAATATGTGAGATCTATGTGGCACATTGTGTTCGGTCATAAGATTCAAAACATACGCTTCTACAAGGAAACTCGAAGAAAAACAGAGAAAAACGGACCATTACGCATAGTATAATTTTTTCGCATTCAGAATTCCACGCGTCCATCCTAGAAATGGGTAAATTGACTTCAATAGTGGGTCGCCATCTGATTTATTATACCATCTTCATCGAATTAAATAATCGAAACCATTGGATCCATTACATTGTAATCGATTCATTTTGTCCGATACATCGAAAACTTTGAATCGATTCAGCGTAGAGTCGATTTAAAATCGCCCATTGCTAGTCCAGCTTATATACTATCTTTCAGTAACTCTCGACACGTAGGAAGCAGCTAAATTATATTTTTGGCGGTTTGAGAAAGCTCAGTGAATGGTGAATTGATTTATTTTGGTGACCTTCGATACGTTCATAGCAATTTTGTATTTCTTTTTGCTAATAAGGTCTCTATTTGGAAAGATACATTTTCTGGATATTCATTATGTCTCACTTATAATGTAAGTCGTAGGCGGAATTGAAAGGAGAAGCAGCTAGGGAGAACATGTGTGATCATAGTTTCCCAACGAATTATGAGAGTTCATCCATTTAACATGATAAGATTGAAACTGTGCTCCAAAATCTCATCAGCCTGTTGTTGTTAAAATTTACGATACTCTCACAAGATATTAATTATGCTAATTATAATTCTGAAACGGAGAGACACAACAAATATGCATATACAGCGTTACACTTGCAAATTGTTTACCCAAGACTATTTCCCAAGAATATTTCAGGGTCTCCCATGAATAAAACATATAAATCATAAATACATTTTTTCTACAGCTCCATCTTTCCAAAGAAAGTTTTCAACATTCAGTGACAACTTCGGCACGAAACAACTACGTTCCTGTCTGTAAAGTTACTTCATTATGTAGAGTTGTCACATGACTTGTTATACTATAAATAAGAAATAATCATCGTCATTCTCCAAAAATAGTGTTGAAGTCTCAGGACCTTTTCGTTACCAAGTATCCATCATTAGAGTAAACTAAACTAGAAAGCGAAATGTGCTTGTTTAAATACTATTTGTAATTAGTAGGGTATATGAGGGATTACCTTCAGTTGGAGATAAATCTGAATTCATTAAATTTCTTTTTCGCTTATACATTTCCATCCCTTCTAAATTTGCTAGATATTTGTCATTACTGTGTTTCAAGAGTGATAAACTTTTCGTAGAATAGTCTGAGCTGTATTTAAAATATGCTCGGCTAACCCTGATTTTTCACCATTATTTCTCTTTTATTGGCAAAATGTTCTCTATACCTAGTCACAATATTCCTACTAGCTTGGCCCACATAATCTCTTTTAGCCACAAAAAAAGTCATCAGATATCGGTTCCATTTTCAAATTGATATATTGTTTTGTGCTATGTACTGGAAAATTATATATTTTGATGTAGTTATTTAAAAGATTTACAATGTTGGTCGGAAACGTTCTTAATTTTATATTGACAGTGCGTCTTTCATTTTCGTAAAGAGGATATCCAAAAAATATGTGATCTCCAATTGTTGTGTTATCACAAGAGCAATTTGGATTTTTTCTAATACCTGTTTTGGCTTTCACAGTCTAATTTAAGTCTGGTTATTATAGTTTGATATGTCCTGCTATATCCACCTGCAAAGGTGCTACCTAAACAGTTTTTTAGCTTGTTCTTACTTCTATAAACGGATTGTATTGCAAATTCAAAAGACTAATTGTGGAATTTATTGATTACCGAAGAATGATGATGAGAAATTTGTGAATTTTATTCAAATATTTTAAGGTAGTGGCTCTAATTTGAATAACTGTTTTCGTCCAATTATGTTATTGATCAAAGATTTGTCTTAACTATAGTCCAACGTTATTTGCTGAAGTTTCTCAACTTCGTCATTATTTTGATGGCTATTAGGGACTTTCAGTCTAAGAAGAAACCATCGAATTGAGCTATTTTATAATTAATTGGTGTAACTGAATTCGCAGAAGTATACCTATTTGTTTGAGTGGGTTTTCTGTATATATTGAATTCTAAGTGATTACTTGGGATTTCAATATCTAGGAAAGGAAGCTGCTCATCTGTTGTTATTTACACAGTGAATTTCAGTGGATCCAATTGGCTATTAAGCGTTATCCAAAAAGCCATGTAAATCAAAATATTCACTTATAATCGCGAAAATTCCATCGACATATCGTATTATTATTATTATTATGTATCAAGTGATCTCATTGATGATGAACATATCAAATTTATCGCCCAATTCTACCCTAACACATAAAATATAATATACACATCATAAACGCCGTGTTTAGTAGTCTACAAATGCAACATGTAATGTAATATTCCTATTATATGAATACATCCAATAATTGACAACGATTACAATTCAATTAAAAACTGCTACAATTTCCATGGGAATTTAATTTCTATTTGATGTTATTTCCATCACTCAACTGTTCATAATTTAATTTAAATTAGTTGAAACAATGCAATCAATAATATCTTAATATGAAAAGTGTTGATGTTTTCAGATTTTATGTAGGATTCAGATGCATCCGAAATGTTCTTAATATAGCTCGGGCACTGTTTTGTTGAAAACTAGTATTTATTGTTATAGTGTATCCACAGCTATTGTTGTTGTTGTTCAATATCAAATTTTGTACAAATGTATGAAGGCATGAAGGCAAACTGTGTTGCTTTTTGTTCATTTCTAATAGTATTTATCAACCTCAGAATTTCAACTTACCATTAATTTAAAAACATCGATCAGTTAAAAAAAATAGAGGCATACTATATCAGTACGAAATTTCATATTATGCTAATATGATTGAAACTTCTAGTCTATTGTTCGTATTTCCATCCAAAAGCCTTGTTAGTCAATTGCAGAACACAATCTAAATTATCAATACCAAACTCAAATTGCAAATAAACACTTGAATTGAATACATTATTAATGTCAATGTTTATTACATTCTACAGAATGTGAATAAAAATTTTAGTATATTGCTACCAAAGTTTACATTTGCGTTTTATTCCCAAACTTATTATTCAAATCACAAAAAGTGCTTAATATCTTTTCCAAACCACACGCTGCGAGTTGAGTTCGGTATTAGTATAAATTAAATGGTACATTTCAGAGGGGCGTTAGCGAGCGTAAATTATTTGCTCAGATAAAGACCGCTTTGTGTTTGCCAAAGTCGCCTAATAGAATGATTACTTAAATATTTACCGAGCATTCTGAAATCGCGAATCTCGCACTGCTTTTAGTCTGAATAATTGAAATCGACCCATCAACTATTAGTTTGTTCTTGTATCAGAAGGCGCATTTTATCGGATATGCCTAAATTGTCTCGGCGCGTAACATTGGTCCAGAATCTGTGATTCACACATTCCAGAGCAATTTTATCGGAATTGGTTGAATGATCAATGTCTAGTCCCTTAGTCTTGTATTACTCAATTCATCACACATTGTGTAACGAATGGATAGGAATAATGGCGTTTTGCTAAACATCAAGGTAATGTGGAAAAAACTCAAGTTTTTGTGGAACTCTATCCATGTTTGTGAATATTTGTAGATTTATTATAATGTATGATATTTTCATAACTACTTACTATACTTACTTACTTACATACTTACTTGCTTATTTACTTAATTTTGGTTGAATTAAATTCCACGTTATTATCAGATCCCCATATTCTTTCCAATATTTATGTATAGCAACAAAACTATCTCCGTCTTCCGCCTCTGGCTACATTGGGGGCTTCGGAGGGGAAAGCACTATGAAGTGTAGAGAAGTTATGGAGGTGACTTCCAACAGGAAAGTTGCTGCCAATTCAGACCCCTGTGGAACACCAGGGTTGGTAGTCCTGATATTGGTGGAGACTCGATCCACCACTGCATTCTATCCAACCCTTCAGTTTACTCCTCAATTATGATTATTTGGACAGGGTCTGAATTTAACTGAACTCAAAGTCATTAGACTTATTTCTTATAATTTCCGAAAAAAAAGTGAAATTCGTCATAAATTTTATTCAAACACAAACGCTAACAGATGAATGGGTCTGCGATGCGAAAAATTTCTCATTATAGCGTTGCTGTAAAGTAATAAAGAGAAAATTCAATTTGCTTTTAAAAGTAATTCACTACCAGTAGTCACGTTTTTTAATTCTAAGTCTGTCTCTAATTATATTTTACGAAGGAAAACTCATTTACTCCAGACAATTATATATAACTGTATTACGACAAATAAAAAACGTTGCTGCTGAATTATTAATCTCCGAATTTTGTTAAACGTTTGTGCTTGCCTTTTACAGCTTCGGTGACAGTCATTCGCAGTAAATTTTGATTGAGAGTAATCAATTCGAGCCTTTATTGCGGTTCTCGCATCGCATACTTGATGAAAAGCTATTTGAATCCGATGCGTTTTGCCATTACTTCCATCACAAATGAACTAACTCATCATTATCGAAGCGTGTGATTTGTGTAATTTAATGGTTGTCCAAAGTTTGAAAATTTTATGTTGTGTCGGGGGTTAATCTTCATGAAAATTCCGTATCGACTAAGAAGGGGAGGTTGCCACGATATTGCCATTCTGGTTTTGACGATTGTCATTCGATATCTGATGTTAAGCAATGTCTAGCGTTGTTAGTAGTTGTTTGGGAGACTTCATGCAGGGAACACGCCTGTTGGAAATCCGAACAACTGTAGCGAAGAAGGATGTGATAGCAAATATATCAACGAGCAATAAGATATATTGATGATATGCCGTCCTTGGGAGGCCAGCAGTTTCGAGTCCACAAATGTTTGGCTCGTTAAGATCCCTCTGGTTTTTCCGCATAGGCTTATCCCTAAGTCTTCACCACGCCTTCAGTTATTATAAGGCTACAATTATTTGAAAATATGTATCGGTACTTGATTTACCTAAGTAAAATCTTTTATTTTATTTTAATACATTGAATATAATAATTATTCGTTAAAGATACTCAATACTTATTTATTATATGAATTGGCAATACGTTCAGTACATGCGGTGGTTGACGGAGTATCCTTCGACACAAGGCTGTTAACGTGGGTGTTCCACAGGGATCTGTCGTGGCACCAACTTTGTTCCTGCTCTATATCAACGATCTGTTGGAAGTGACCACCTGACCCGTCAACAGCTTTGCTGATGATACCACTTTCTTTCTAGAGCCCCTATACTCTATCGAATGAAGGCAGAGGAGCGAGACAGAAACAGATTGACGCAATTGATACAGATCTGGCGAAGATTTAAAGTTAAGAAAACTATGTCATAAATAAAATTTGTTACTTAGAAGTATCGATGCCATCTTAATTCATAAGTGACTCCGATAATAATAATGATTTAAATAGGTTAGAAATTTTAATATTAAATACTTATCAGTATTTATTAAATTTCTTCGATCAGTGTACTTATAAAAATAAAAGCTAGAGACAAAAGATTCCTGCAGCCTTGCATAAAATAAATAAAAAATAAAAGACTGAGCTCAATAATCAAAGTAAGTAAATCATTACATATAATAAAAATTCAATCATCATTCATAATAATAATATATATTCATTTATTTCTAATTCTCTTACAATGGTTTGGTTTAGAGTCGCCAATTGATTGACTCAATTGGTCTCACATTCCATGTAGCTTTTGTAAAGTTCTAGAAATCTATCAGTCAATGTAGTACATTGTTTGATTTCTTAGTGAAACTTCTATTCATAGATTGCGTTAGATAATTTTGGTCTTTTTACCATGTTCTTGACCGGTTATGACTACATTCAGCAGAGTTTGCTTGACAACGTTGCAAACTTGCTTGTTCCACTAATGAGCTCTATGAAAAGAGCGAAACAGTGTGTGACGTTAATGATCGATTTGGACTAGAAAGACCTTACCATTTTCAAAAATTGTAAATATTGTCAATAATTTTCATAATGAATGTAAGTATTGAATTTATTTCCAAATCATTATTCTATACAATGTATTAAAATGGAAGAAAACATTCTTCTTTAAACAAATTTTACTCAAATAATTCAAATACTGATATATACTTTTCAAGTATTGTAGCCTTATAATACCTGAATATGGTGTGCAATTTATAGACCCTGAATCCGGTAGTATAAATCATGAAAGGATTCCATCAATTTCTGAAATACTTTAAAATTTATAACTTAATAGTTTACCAAATATTAATATGGTTATATTAGCTTCTATATTGATCACTAAACATACTAGCAATACACTACAGGCCGAATTAAACATTATATGCATTAGAAAATTCAGAAAGTGTCAGTTCACAGTTTCAGAGCTGCAATAAAAATTCGTTTTAATATTCTCCAAAGCAAGCGGCAATAAGAAAACGTAATCTAACCACGAATCCTCTGGATTCGGTGCAGATATTCTATATAACATAAATAGTTGGCTCAGTTCCATCTATTTCCAGTTTAAACTAGATTAGTACAAAACACGGTTTAAATGTGTCAAGGTTCAGAACTCCCGAGCAGAACTTACATTCAATATATCGCAAGAGTTTTGGAACAGTTTCGACCTTTTTCATCTTGTCAAGTACAGAAGTAACTGAATGAAATTGAGCTACTCAGCAAGAATAACTGTCATTTTATTGTTAGTGACGAATACATTTTTCACATGAAACGATTTTGTGTCTCAAATGATAAAAGTCCAAAGAAATCGGATTGCCGTCAGCAAACTATTATTCGCATAAAGTCTTTTTAAATCACTTTATTTGATTCAAATCATGTTAAAATAAATTCTCACTAAAGAATATTGTTGTAAACAACTATTACGAACTAATAATAAGACAGATGAAGGATGTTTCAAATCTGATTCATTTTTCAAATACTGAATTCAAAATTTCAGCACATGTTTGTACATTGGTTTCGCTAGGTGGTTGACGAAGTAATCGCTTGCTTTACATGTTGGACTCGGCAAATAAATTCATTTCTTACCTATATGAACAACTTACATCAATATATATATATATATATATATATATATATATATATATAGCTTAGAGATAGGAAACAAGAACTCTTCAAACTTTCTAGATCCGACCATTTTACGTACAAATAATAACCATTTTGCGATAGGACCCCCCCCCCCCTACATAGATATGACAATATACTCCTTTACATCCGCGATCACTCAAATTCAGCAAAGATAAGTTCCATTTAGAATGAAACAGAATCATAGATATTGCTAAAGATAACGGTTATGATGTCGAGATAATAAATTAAATACTTTAGAATGACCCTAAACCCAATTTATCCACAGATAGAAAATAATACCAAATCTAATTTCAAATGTCAAACATATTTAGGCAAACGCTCACAAAAAATATCACAATTTTCCAAATACCAGTATTAAACGTCGCCTTTGAAACAACAAATAATTTATACTCATATATTGGAAATCTTGAATCTAAAAAACATAAATTCTAGAAAAACAATTCTTCAAAAAACAATAGTAACATAATATTAAATGATGTTTCCCCTGAGTGATGTTCGATAAGCGGGACTACAATTGAAGACTCAAACTAGCCTGAATGACTGGAAATAACATATATTAGCAAAATAAAATTGGCGGGTGGAGCATGATCTGAAGGTTAAAAATAACCTACTTTATAGTATATCCCCGACTCATAGGTTGAAGTGAATATAACAATTGTTCTCTGGCAATCAAAATGCACTTACCCTGTTGGTCTAACATCACAATTTCCTCTCGAATCCCTTGTAGAAGAAAGGCACAGATAATTTACACACTAGAGTTGTACATAATTCAAAAGGAGCTAACACGAAGATGCGAAAGATGCGCAGCGGTGTTTTACCCCTGGGAACAAATATCTCTTGTCGTACAAGTACTATGTTTAATATTTCTTTACAACTGGATTCTAACTATGAGCCAATTCAATGCTTCAAACTGCATTAGTCATGACCAGTTTCTATTTTGTAACAATGTTCTGTAATTGATTTGATGTACTGTAGATTCTTCATTTATATAGTGAATATTATTCATAATTATCTACACATTAAGTGAATTTTTTGCACATACATTATTTAAAGATTTTTTGCTACATCTTAAAACTATTTTTGATGTTTCTATTAGTTGCTAGTCACATACAAACCTATTAAAGGTTTCGTGACTATATATATATTCTAGTATTTCATGTAGATGTACTTATAGTTGATAAAGATTATTATTATTATTATTATCCCTACTCAAGCTACCTACAGCTGCGGGTTTCTTTCTTTTACAACACCACAAGCAAAATTTAACATAGGTCGCGATCTTTTAGAATAGAATAAAATAGAATAGAATAATTTATTCATGCTAAATACCAAGTATTGGCTTACATTCGTCAAGATAAAAGAAAGAAAAAAAAACAAATTCAAATTATGATACAACAAAAAAGAATAAAAACTTAAAACTATTAAATCAGAACTGAAAATTTAAAAATTCCTTAAATGTATAAAAACAATGTTCAGTAAGAAAAAATATTTTTTTCTCTTCTGGAGTCAATTGAATTTGAAGAATTTCTTCGTTGACTTATATCAACTCAAATTAGATAGACAGAACTTGATAAATTAATTCAATCTCAATCTCGCTAGTTGAATTTATTCTGCTACAACACTAACAAACAAGTTGATAATAGATTTCGAAAAAATATGATCTTAGGAACAATAATTAACCAGGATTAAAATTCTACTTGCCTTGACTAGAAAATTACTTATAAATTTATAGAGATATTGTATCTACAACAATGAAAAAGAAATAAAAAATATTTTAATTACTTAGAGTATGGAATCTAGATGAATTATATATGACTCGAATTAATGCAAACAATGGATTATTCTTCAGGGAGTAAAAATAGGCTGGGAAAGAAGATTAGCTTACCGAACGAGTAGGTGGTGATGAACTCTCCCTTTTTTCTAAAGGTAATTCGCTTTAATGGAACCATTGAAGCGTCGGCGATCCCACGCGCAAGGTTTAGAAAACTTGTTTAATTCAGAACACAGAGGGCAGACCCCGCTCATACGCTATTAAAGTGACCTATAGGAACAAGACAAGGTACAAAAACCGCAATAACGGTCCGTGAAGGTTCTTTTCAACTCCACGTGGTTATCCCCTGACCCAGAGAGAATGTTCCACTGACTAACTTAGCTAAGCATACTTCCTTGCTGTTTGAAAAGTCGGTGCCCCGGATACGAGATATATAGTTACCTGACACCCCGTCGCTAGACCTGCCTAGATAAAATAATTTATATAACTTTATTTCGAATTAAATTGAATTATTTCAAGGAACCCAAAAATAATTATTTTTCGGATTATTACAAAACCGTTGTCTGTCTCCATCCCTGAATTTGTACTAAATTAATAATGGATTCAAGACATAACTTTATATGTATTTAGCTTTAGTTCTCCCATCTTTGAGAATGCGACTGTGTCGTGAACAATTTGTCAGCATTATTAAGCTATTGCATATAGCTTTTATCGCGGGCTTTGAGCGCAGCGACCGAATCAAGAAATTCCGTAACGAAAAATAATGTAAGACCTAAACACCTAACATGTGTCAAATTAATTAATTAATTTGAAGTTTCTAAAAGTGAGAAATTTCGCTATTTTATACGAATGTTATAACACTCTAGCGCTTTAGACTCCGGGATTTTCACGTGGCCTATCGAAATTAGAAGGTTCGAATTATCTAAAAACATAATTGCATGAACTCCAGACGTCCTATGTAATCAGCTACGAACGAAATCATTTTGATATATGCCTCTAGGAGCTCGCTACGCGTCAGTTAGAGTTTATACGTTAGACGCGCGTAGCTGAGACCTGAGAGTACCTGTTTCTATTAAGCTATTGAATATATTGCATATAGCTTTTATCGCGGGCTTTGAGCGCGGCGACCGAATCAAGAAATTCCGTAACGAAAAATAACCTAAGACCTAAACACCTAACATGTACCTCGGCCGAGCGTTCGCTTAACGTGTATGTATATGGTACGACTGTACGAAGCTCGCACGAATCGAGACGAGCTGCTCCGAAATCGGACGAATACGTAAGCAGCTGTTTGTGAGAAAGTATATAGGTGTATAGGTATCTATCATATCTTTATAATGCCACACTCACCACATGTGCGCCCCGTAAGTATACATGTAGGTATATATACTGTTGTAGATACTGTTCCAAAAGGTGGGGTAGCTATTTACCAGAAAAATAATAATGTTACTAATATTATGACTCCGAATATTGAAATGAATATTGCACACGTTAGCGATGTTAATGTTAGGCGCTCATTTGTTGGAGATAGTTGTACGTGCATATGCAAACTTAGAAATGGCCTACACACAGTCATGGTAGCAATTTACATTTCTCCGAATCCAAAATTGGACGAGGTAGAGCATTTTATTCATCGCACTTTACTGGAGTACACTGAAGAAGGGTCGAAAATACTTGGTACAAATGGTAATAAATTTCCACTTATCTTGGCTGGCGATTTCAACATCAACTTCGCTGATAAAAAATCAGAGCGGTTGACAACTCTTCTTTCGGAAAAATTGAATTTGAAAATGAATAATGATCCACAAGAATCCACAACAAAATATGGGACCACCATTGACCCGGTATTTTCCAGATATTTAGAGGATATCAAGTCTCAAACTTATGTTTCTTATTTCAGTTAACATAAACCTATAGTTTCAATGATAAAAATTCCTGAATAACCTACATGTATTGTAAGATAATAAAAATATTTGAAGCGATATTAACTTCTCATTTATTCAATAAAAGAAAAAAATGTGTTTTCTTATCGGTCACCACGCTCAAAAAGTGTAACTTGAATTAATATCAAAGAAAAAAAAATACTGCATGAATAAAAAATAAATAAATAATTATAATTGCATAAGTTGATAAAAAATGCTATGCAATAGCTTTACCGCGGCAGTCCCCGAGTGCCACACATATTTTTTGTTTCAAAATTAAATGTTACAAGTTTTGTGTGAATTTAGTTCAATTCTACGAAAGTTAAAATGATTTTACGCTAAACTCCGATACGATAGATATCGACAAAATTCAACTTTCAACTTAAGTTGATAACTCCAAGCTTTGAGAATGACACAGAGTGGTGAAACAATTTGTAAGCATTAATTAGAAATTGAATGTGACAAGTTCTTGTGCAAATTTGAGTTTTATTCTTCAATTTAAGAAGATCTAATTGGATGTGGATGGAAGGTGGAAAGGTATTGACTTTATATTGCGTGAAATACAGATTTTAGAATATGATGACTATTCCTGATAATTTAGAATTAGCAGGTATCAATTTCGCAACAGTTTAAGTTCCCAAAAGCTGTTATAACATATTCATTAGATATATATAACAAAGTTGATTCACAGTCATGTCCTCCTTCGAAGCTTTGTTTCATGTTTCGGAGAGACACGGAATCGATCATACCTTGGTTAGGTGGATCATGCTCTCACAGAGGCGGATAACGGCGTCGCATATACACATAAGATTGCCCCCAGGTAGAAGTACTATCTCCATTGATTTGGTGCCCGATTGTGTACAATTTGACATTCGAATTGTCATCTGGATAAACATCTACGCTTAATGAGCATTGCTGATGATCCACGTTGTAGTAGATGCTGAGAGGCGAATGAAATTGCCTCTTATATCCCAGTGGAATGTCTAGTACTGGCTTCTCTCAGGCTACAACACCTCGGCAGCGCACACGTGCCGCCTGAACTCATAAAAGACATCAGTCCATGCATAATCCAGGCCTTCGGCGCGACCTTAGCCCTGCTAGACTGAGTCTTGGGTCAAGGCGCGCATAATGGACCTAAACAAGCCATCTAAGGGGTCTGTACTTGTCCGTCCCAGTATTGATTGATTTGCTGATTTTGGACAGTGATGATACTTAAAGACACTATATTTCAAGATTTACATTAATAGTCTTGTATTGAATAACTGCCCAGACAGCAAACTACTGTTCAGAATCTGCTTAACCATAAAATCTGATTTATTGGACAAGAGTCGGATAGTGATAGGAATGCGCGATAATTTCGTTTCGAATTAAATTTAACTGGTTTGTTATCTACTTGACCGTCGCATTTTATTTAAGGAAAAACATCATCCATTAGATAGTCCTTGTCTCGTTTGAAGTTTATTCGTTGCGGAATCACCTAAATATCTGTTGAATAATAAGTTTTTCTTCAAGAGATTTCCGTATCATTCTCCATTTGTTTTATTCAACTGAAATCGTAAATCTTTTATCAACCATGATGTGGGCGTATCTGTCAATGTAAATTTGGTGCTTCTTCTTTGACAAAGGAAACATTCTCATCTCATTTACATTAGCTTGCCTGTGGAAGGCGTTGCTTCGTTTACCCTCATAATTGCATGCATTCATGCAACGCTTCTGACCTTTCATAAAATATTTGTTTGTTTGGTAGAATGTTCAACGTATGGTATTTGAGAAATCTGTATGGAAATTCATGCAACAGAACGTACTGTTATAATCCAAGTTTCAAAAGGAAATCTGAGATCTTACAAGGTACGATCTTCAAAATCTTGTAGAATAATAATGATAGAAAATAAAGCAACTCCAATGTCCTTTTTAAAGAATCAAATGTTAATTGGATTATAAGTTAGATTTAGGTAAAACAAAAGCTATACCTAGTTAGAAACTCTAGGTTTTGAATAATCAAGTGAGGTATCGGAAAAGTGTATTAACTAAAATTAAAATTCAAGGATTACAATAAGTAGAATAATAATATCAGACATGTAGATAATAAGTAGCTTGAGAGTTCATTAGTATTATTGATTATAGTCGAGTCAATTTAGCAAAAAAGCTCGGAATTTTTTCCAAACAGACCAATCAACTTAATTTTTTTTGCAAATCGTTCCTGGACGGAGACTGAACGGTATTGAACTTTAAGATCTAGTCGATCGACCATTTTTCACCTGTTAAACCGGCAATTCGCGAATTTTCATGAGAAAATTTATTGTAAAATTTGTAAAATTGGTAAGTGTTGCCAAAATTGGCTGGAAAACTGCACTCGGGGGTTTTCGGGGTCGCTGATCAGGATTCCGAAGTTAGATTTACCATTTTCGATCGCAGTATCTAGAAATTGGCCAATTAATGTCCGAGAAATAGCCAAATTTAATAATTTCGTAATTTTTGTTGAAAATGGCTAAAAAATTTCACTCGGAAGTCATTTGATACTGGACATGAAACAAATGATTTACAGTCACGGATAAATGCCCTGACTTTTGATAGCAGTACCAATTTCAACAAAAATTACGAAATTATCTAATTTATCCATTTTTGGGACATAAAGTTGGCCAATTTCTAGCTACCGCGGTGGAAAATGCTAAATCTAACTTCGGAATCGTGATCAGGGACCTCGAAAACTCCCGAGTGAAATGTTCTAGTCATTTTCAACAAAAATTACGAAATTATTAAATTTGGCTATTTTTCAGACATATAATTGGCCAATTTCTAGATACTGCGTGATCAGCGACCCCGAAACGCCCCCGAGTGTAGTTTTCCAGCCAATGTTGGTAATACTTACCAATTTTACAAATTTTACAATAAATTTTCCCATGAAAATTGGCCAATTTCCGGTTTAACAGGTGAAAAATGGTCGAGCGACTAGAACTTAAAGTTCAATATCGTTCAGTCTCCGTCCAGGAACGATTTGCAAAAAAAAAATAAGTTGATTGGTCTGTTTGGAAAAAATTTCGAGGTTTCACATTTTTAACGTCTAATTTGACCAGACTATTATTAGAATGCGAAAATGTTTCAAATGAGGAAGTCAAAAGTTTATCTCTGACATGAAATGTACTTCTCATAAGTAATCTGACAGCAACAAATGTCAAGTAAATAATAACGTTATAAGTAACCAAATGTCAAGGTGAAAACTGATCAACAGCCAATGTGCTTATATTCAATTATTGACACATAAAGGCTTAACCTCAAATTTGTACTCGATTAAATAAACATATCTATTTGAATTTAAATGTAAAAGGTGTTTTTTTATTATAATTATTACTCCTGCATAGATTTAGAGAACCTGAGAATAATAAAACCGAAGTCGACCAACGTTTTGACATTTGAAACACTAGATAATTTAATTAAATAAAACGTAATTGATTAAAATTTCCAAAATAACTATAATAATTGGCGTCCAACGTTAAGGCCTTCAAAAATCGATGTAGGGAGAACAATATGAGTATGCCCCCATATATACAACGAAGCTCAATATCTCGAGTCAGAAATGAATGATGATGAAATAGTCTTTTACATATCTCGACAATTTAAAGAACAGATATCAGATATAAGAACCATGGATCAGCTTATTTCATATTTAAACCGAATAGAGAAAAGGGAAAGAATAGGTCATGAAAATGGGGGTATAAATCAGAACGATAATAATGAAACTAATCATAATAACTAATTTAGCCAAAGAATTGATGATAATAATCATCAGAATAGGGAATCGTATGAACACAGGGGCACTGATAATCGAGACCATAGAAGGGGTTATAATAATCAGGGAAATTAAAGTAATAATTATGATAAATTCCAAAATAATAGGTATAATGGCCAGGACGATAATTATAATAGAAATAATAGTAATAATGCTCCTTACAAAGAAAATTATCAGAGATGTAATAATAATTACAACCTAGGTAACAGGGAACAAAATAACATAAATAGAGACCATAATAGAAAGAGGGGAACTTATAACAATCACTAATCAGCCTCAAAATCAAAACAGGGAAGCTAACAGCAGTAATGAAAGAAATACTGGGAATACAAACCAGGCTAGGGAAGTGAATTGTAACAGTAGAAATAGTAAAAGCACCAAGATCTCCAGATGAACTGATGTAATTCAAGATTTTTATAAAAGCACAGGCACAAAAACAACATATGAGCATCATAGGAAATTTTTAGGAAAGGAACAGGAACAAATTTTGAAAATATAGGTTTAATTAAATTCCAAAAGTTCAAAAAATAGCTGAAGTTTCTAAAATGAAACAGTAACAATCGGTAAAATCAGTGTAGAGATGCAACTTCGTGTAGGAAATAATAATAGTGATTTATTACTCTCAATTATTTGTCTTGAATTTGAGACTTCCGCGGATAGATTCTTGCATTATCTTTGTTTCCGGGTGGATTCCGAGTCACATGAGAACGATTATACGAGAGGTAGTCGTGCTCCTGTGATACGGAATTCAACCGGAAACTAAGATTATTCGACAGTATTTTGTCACACAGTGGTCTTATCAAAGCGATATATAAAATAATTAGTTCAAAAGTTACTTACTTGGAACGCCAATGGCCTGCTCAACCATAATCATCATATTTCTAAGCATAAATCAAATCGGCATCTTGCTTATTTCCGAATCTCACTTCTGACAACATTTGATATTACACTCTACAATACGTATAGTACTCATCATCCCGATAGCATAGCTCATGCTGGTTCGGCGGTAATTACCACAAAATACTAAAATATCAGACATCAAACACCGACGCTGTAAGTGAAATGCCGAAGTATTTCAATGTAACTGCAAATATACAGTCCACCACGTCAGGTACTTCACAGGCAATACTTATTATTACACCCAGTAGAAAACTCTGAATTGAAACAATTTTCAAGGACAGCCTTATCAAAATATGTCGTGATCTATAGAGTGCTTTATTTAAAATGAGAACGTCAAATTCTACTTCTGAAATGACTGAAAGTAGGTGGAGTTGTAAATGTTTTAGACCAACTGGGCATATGCGAAAACGTCATACCACAAATTTTCAGATTTTATGTAAAGTTGAAACGTGTTATTGGAATTCTGAAAGAATCATCCTGTACAATAATCCATAGAAACAGAGGAGCAGTTAGAATTGAAATCAGGATTGCAACCTGAGAAGGCGTACTTTATATGACATTGGAAACTGTGCTCAGAAAATGTCCGCTACTGAACTAACAACTCCAAAGTAGCAACTGATGCGATAATGGGAGCGTTTCAAACAAACTTGGTTCATAGCAAAAGTAATAAAAGTAAATTAATAATGATTCTTGACTCAGGTATGAATTATATATAAATTTGCGAGAAATAGGTCACACTGACACATATGCTTCTTACTTCCGTCTTTACGTACGTTTTGGTCTCACGACCATCAGAGAAATATCAATTTTGATTACTCGTGTTTCTGTTCGTTTCGGCCACGTGGGCATTTTAAATTGAAATTGGTGCGATAAAGACGCTTTGTTCTTCATACAATTAGTATCAAGAAATCTAGCTTTAGAAATTGATAAGTCCTTTGATGATGGTCGTGAGACCGAATGGTACGTAAAGACGAAAATAATAAGCATATGTGCTAGTGTGACCCATTTCCCGAGAATTTATATATAATTTGAAAACAAATATTGAATTGTTCAAAATAAAATAACTAGTTTTTTCAATCAGAGGCTTTTGAGATATTCAAGATACCAGAAAAATTGCGCCACAGGTATTGACGTTATTTCATTCTTCAGCTCCATTTGTGACGGGCGATACATCAACTTCACGTTTCAATTTGTGATATATGGAAATAACTCGTTACTTATTCTTGTGATGCTTCACAGGGAGACGAGGCGTGAATATCTTGATCCGCTTACATTACAGATAAAATAACGGTCCTGCATTTTGAACAAATGTCAATTAAAAGCAACTGGAAATTTGTCGATCAGAAGCAGTTGTTGCTTTGATGTCAATGCAGAGTGATATTCAGAATGTTAACAATGTCTCTCATTGACTATACTTGTAACAGATCTTGAAATTCATCTATCAGTAGTAGAGATGAACTGTGTCAAGAGAAAATGCTTGTACAAGCAGCAAGTTGATGAGGTCTAATTTATTTGGACCTGCAATTTGTACAGGAAAAGCATTTCCCTCGAAATAATTAGTTTACTTCGTAGCATATTTATTGTTATTTCTCTTGCATGCAAATAGCATATCAGTGTCACGGTCAGTTAGCGAATAACGGAATCGTTAAAATACACACGTCCATTGTCCGCCGAGCGGCTTGTATTTATGATAACAAAGTAATTTGAAAATTTCGGCATATTCGTTAATACAGATTGGATTTCAAATACTAGAAAACTCATAATTTAGGGAATGTGGCCTAGTGGCTTTTGAACCTACCAACCAATAATATAGGACTGTTTGTATGTTATAACAACTGATGAAAGGGCTGGCAGTGTCGCCCTATAATTTCTCAACAAGGGTTCCGTCTTTGGCTTGCAAGGAACGCCATGTCTCATCAGCAAACAGGTTCAGTGCTGGGTTATGGTAGAAGTTTCGTATGGGACATAGGGGCGGATGATTGAAATCAAAACACTGGGCACAAAATGTGTGGTTTTATTATTCACAAAATACTTTCTAATACTAACTTCGACTGATTAATAACTGACTGGAGAAGCTGACCTTACTTAAATATCTATTCTCGAGGAAGAAACCTTGCTCCTCTAATAATATTCCATGCTATAGTTCGGCCAAGGTTGACCTACGTGCTGGCATTGACACTCATGTCATGCACTCATGGCCGGAACCTTGTCGACTCATCATTTGTTATGCTATATAATACAAATAACAGATATGTTGTAAGTTTATATTCAATAATCATTATTATGACATAAGAAAATAGAATATTGTGATTTATCTAATTTAGGATGAATCTCTTCAGAACATCACAATGTAATATTAGGAACACTTTGTCTTGAAGCCATATATCTTCAAATTTTGGTCACATTTTTCATTTGATAGATAATATAATTTCCATCAGACGTTTTCAGTGACCATTCAACTTTGCAAAAAAAAGCTTCAGACCAGGTATTACACAGAGAATGAATGGTCTTTTTGATGAGAGATCAAAGCGATAATTCACTAGTGCAGGGAGATCGCTGTAATTCGTTTCCTGCTGGTCTAAAACTTGCCAGAACCCTCCATGGTAACAGTTGAAAATTACCCGAAGAACATAGCAATGCAGAACAGAATTCATACCATTTTTAGTGGCAGATTTATCATATCATTATAATCTTGTAGTGATACTTGATAATCGTTGAATAGGATCAGCCATTACATGATGAATATCCATTCTTAACTCAAATGGAATAGCTACTTTGTAATATGTCTTTGAATATGGCACGGTGTTAGCGAAACTATTTATTTATTAAATTAGTGAAAATCAAATTTTCGGAAACTCAAATTAATACAAAACTTGTAACATTTACTTCAGAATTAATGCTGACAAATTGTTTCGCCACACTGTCACTGTAGTATTTTCCAAGTTAGGAGTTACCAACTGAAGCTAAATCTGAAATTATGTCCTTAAATATTAGGAATCGATTTGAATATGGTCCAAATTGAGGGAAGGGGTAGAAAACTGTTTGGTGGAAGTTTCGAAAATGTTGACAAGTGGTGAATTATAGTTATCGATTTGGTCATTTTTATGTTATGTTACTATTGTTTTTTTAACGTTTCACAATTATTTCTATGGTTTTAGAATAATGAGTTTATGTCATTTCCCTTGAATATGTAGAATAGGATTAAGGCTGAAAATGGGATTATATTCCAAAAGCTCATTCGCGTAATTAGAGTTCTCCGTTTCTTATGAACCTGTAACTTTTCAAATGTTCATGTAACATCACCGAAACTGCATCCAGTTTGTTCTACATTACAATGGCAAGATGAAAAGTCCCTGAAAAATTAAACAAGAAATGATTTAGTTGGTCAAAACTAAATAGTAGGTACTTGATGATTTTAAGTTATTTATTCACACCTATATACAGTTATGTACAAACCACACTAAAACAACTGAATTGCCATATTCGTGAAGGCCAGTTTTCGGAAAGTTGTATTTCTCTAGGTTAACGTTTTTATTATAGTATTGATGATATGGTTAATGTTATTGCAAGTAATAATCTTGCTCGTTGAATGATATCGTTGTAAACATATTACTTTTCTGAAGTACTTTACTTTAGGCAAATTGTAGACTAAGTAGGGTTTGTAAATGAGGGTAGTAGCTGCTCACATTGCCTACAAATTCGTTGACCAGACATTCCCAGGCAACACAAGCAATTCTTAGAAGTACCGATGATAAGCAAACTCACCGATAACGCCGGCTGACAAATTGACACAAAAATCTCATTTACGAATGTATTTCAGATGTGATCATCCGAATACATGCTCAGAGGCTAGAAATATGAGCTAATATACAGAACATGATAGTTCAAATGACTTGGCATAATTATTATCAACATGTACAAAAATATGAATATGTTAAGCTTTAACAAACCCAATATACTCATACGTATCAGTCATTCCTTGATAGAATCATTTGCTACAAAACAAAGCAACCAGCATTAATAATTAATAGAAATAGTGTTCGGCTAACTGATCGCAAACTGTCCAAAGGCAACTTCAAAGGAGCGTATCTGACAAACATTAATTAATTTCCGGTATTTTCATCATATATGGAGATAAAAACCCCTCAAAAAACCTGCGTTACAGAAAGGCAGGAAACGAGCCTTTGACAGAGGAATGAGAGGTCTACTCAGGATTTTATATTTTATATATTCATTGTTAAGATTACTTTGTACCGAATAAGCAAAACCACACACATGAAAGACTTTCATATTCTACATTTTAAGAATAACTTTCGAAGTCAATAAAGTGTTCTAATCCACTTTACGATAAACTCTACATCTCTGATTCGATTTTATTCGGTAGATTGTACGATGTGACCTTGAATTGAGTTGGATAGGAAATATCCAATGGTAATATGACGACGGTGGGATAATCCTTTTATGGATCTTGAAATGAGAGAAATATTTTTGTAGAAGCATTCTACTGGAGTTACTAAGCTCGTTTGATATTGAATGCAGTGATGCATGATTTTCGAAACATATCTAGAAATGTATTGCCGCTTGGAGATAGATGAATAGTGTGCGTGGCAAAGTTACTCTTCGCGAATCATTCGATTTTGTTACTGATTTTTATATAGTTGTTTCTCACCTATAAGATACTCTTCGCATTTGAGTAAAGGTAATGAAATAGATTATTATTTCATCATCTTTACAATACTAAATAATATTCAAATTAATATGTTTTTAGAAAATATAAAAAGACAATTTTCCGCTTCTGGGAATCGAACCCGAGTCTAAAATATTATTTTAACATTATAAAGACGCATGTAGGAATTTGCAAGGGTTTTAAATTAAATTAGTATAAATCTGACTACATGACTGAATATCTGTTCCATGATTTAAAGACTTGGAGTCACGTTTTATGTGAACCATCTCCAGAATAGATCTTTTATAATAATGGGTTTCCTTAATTAAATTATTAACATTTCTGTAATCAAATTCATGGTTATAGTCAAAGCAGTGTTTAGCAAGGGTGATGAAATTTCCTAAATTTTTGTTCCTTTTACTATACTTATACATTCTTTTTTGTAAATATTGCTTAGAGATTCCTGTATGAGTCCTATCGCAATCTAAACAATTTAATTTGTGTGCTGTGTGGGTTTGTTTATCTTTAGGTATTTTATGTTTTAGATTTGGAAAATATTTCCCAACACAGTCAGTATATGCCCAACATTTATATCATACTTTTTTTAAGCATTTCTTAATTTTTTCTGAGGTCTCCGGAATGTATGGTAATGTTATAAAATTATCTGTATTACCGTTTATGTTATTTATATATGACGTTCCATTATAGATTTTGTTTATTCTTTCTTTAACAATGGGATTGAAAATGTTTTTGGATAACCATCCATTTCCAGTGTATTACGAACAATTTTCAAATTTTTGGGGGCAGTTCTCTGGGTGCGACAATTTAACCGCGCGATCTGTAAGGCTGTTTGTAACACTTGTTGGCGCAACTGAATTGAAGTGAAGATAACGTTGAGATCAAACTTCTTTAGTAAAGCACAAAGTTTTTATTTTTCCATCTGCATCATGCCTAATGTTTATATCTAGGAAATTTATGTTTTTGTCCACTTCTATTTCACAAGTAAATTGACGTTTACAGTGGAAATTGTTAAATTTATTAATCACGTATTGAATTTTATCATTGGGAACACACATTAGGCAATCATCTATATACCGTTTAAAGAAAATGGGTTGAATGAATGAATTTATTACAGATTCTTCTATGCAATAGTAGCTGAAATAGGAGATCATATTGCTGTGCCGAATATTTGCCCAAAATATTGTTCACCGTATTGAAAATAGGTGCATTCTAAACTAAACTTTACTGCATCCATAAATTCAGTTTGATCTAGAGGTGTGTGGTTTCTAATTTCTGCCCAAAGCTTTTTTGATGCCAAAACGACTGGTATATTTGTAAATAAAGAAACAACATCCAAGAAAATCAATAGACGGGTACGGATTGATTTCTTTCAATAATCATTATTAATAAATATAATATTATCGTTGTGATTTGAAAATAGATTTCCTAATAAATCCATTAAATATGAATTGTTCTCCAATACATCGAGAGAAAAGTTTTTTTCCAAGAGAAACGGGGAGATTTTTAAATCAAATAAATTGGTTACTCACAAAAGTTTCTTGGACAAATATCAGTATGTAAGAGAATTACGAAGGAATGAATATATGAATATACTAATTTATGTCATGTTGCCTTTTTCCATATAACAATGATAAGGTCTTTCTAGCCCAGATCTAGTTCCAGACAGCTGTTTAGCTCTTCTCATAGAGGTCATCAGTGGAACGAGCAACTTTGCAACATTTCTGAACGATTTCTCACTACCTTCCACAGAGATCGTTCACTTATTGATGAATTATGGCAAACAATTGTTTTGTTTCCAACTTACGAATCGGTACCGTTGAAATAATATATTTCACATTCAAACATTGAAACGATAAATTTAACACAACCCGTCTCGCTTAAATTATCTCTCCACGTCACTGCCGTCCATCCATGTGCAGTTTCCCATGAAATAAAATATATATTACTCCCGTGATTGTTAATATATTCATATGATGTGGTGGATCTAATTCAGAATCGAATTATCCATTGAAATGAGTTTTCACGATTTCATTGTGATTTCCCTATTCAAATCTAATTGATCCAGATTCTAATAATGAAATCGATATTACAATAATTATACAAACAAATCAAAACTCTGGAATTGATTGTGATATGGCCAGATGGTACCTACTAGGTCATCCCTTTATATTCGAGAAACCTTAAAAATGTTTGTGCTTTCGATAACAAGGGAAATAAAATTTACTGCGGCTGAGCTTGGATCTCAGTGAAAAACAACATTATATTGTTCTCGATACAATATGTAGTAGACATGGGAACATTGAGTTAGCTCAATAAAAGAAACCATACGGAAACTGAAAACTTCCCACTTATTGTTATTTGACGTTAAAGAACCAATTCTTATCACATCCATTCGAAGTCGTATTCTCCTTGGCGACTGTTCCAAAAGAATTTGTAATAATTGTTGTATTTTTTGTCTATTGTAATACGGATCACTAACTATATTATATTTAGAACTCTCGCGCTTTTCTATTGTTCGAAAATGTTACTAGTTGGAATGAACTGTTGTACTATTGGTACTCATTTGTTCCATTTTAAATTTTGTGTAGAGTTTCATTTAGCTGCATCTTTATTGTTCGATACTTTTCAGGTTATTAGAACTACTGTCGAGTTATCTTATACACTGACTTATGTTAGAACTTTTACTGTTATTTGCTATTAGTCCAGTCTGTAAAGTGGTGAAATAACTGGACTACCTAACGTTATTGCAGGAGGTAAAATCTGGAAAATTCTTTTTTTGCGTGATGTTCTATGGACCATGGAGGTCATTCGTGACTACTGAACGACTCTTTAATCTCCTCCAATTCACCCCTATATACTAATTAACCCTATTTCCAACCCAATTTTTTTTCGGGTTACTGAACACACGTTTTCATGAAAAATTCATTCAATGAACTGAAAACCGGGGAAATTTGGTAATTTTTACGCTAATTTACTAATTTTTCACGTGTTTATTGTTTCATACATAATAGAGATTGACAGTCGCGTATTTCGAGCTCGTGTAGCAAAAAACCAGTAAAATTTCCGGAAAAGTGTGGAAAACCTGAAAGAAAATCTTTCCATACCATCATTGAAATTATTGTGTGATAGGTCACTATGGGGTATTTTTGGTCGTTGGTTACGAAATTGTTAATTAAAAAGTTCACAAATATCATTAGGATTATGTGGAAAATGAAGGAAAATTTCAAAAATACAATCATTTTTTGTGTTTATTTGAAGCTATAATATTGTAATACGATGAGTATTTTTTTTTAAATATAGTACTAACATTAACATTTTCTTTAAATAAAATTCTGTAAGTAATTTTAAATGTACATATTTATAAATTAGGCATAATATAACATTATGAACCTTCTTTGTAAACAGGTAAATAAACTATTTTTTTTTGGGGTTTTACTCTTAATTTTCGTAGGAGTGAGAAATGAATCAGATGAGAAATATTTATAAAATGTTATATTATGTATAATTTATAAATATATATATTTAAAATTACTTACATAATTTGATCTCAATAAAATGTTAATGTTAGTACTATTAGTTTTTAAATGACACGCTTTAAATAAACACTTTACTTGTATGAAGAAAACGCTTGTATTTTTCAAATTTTCCTCCATTTTCCACATAATCCTAATGATATTTTTGAACTTATTAATTATCAAATTCGTAATTAGCGACCGAAAAAACCCTATAGTGACCAATCACACGATAATTTCGATGATAGGGAAAGATTTTCTTTTCATGCTTTCCACACTTTTCGTAAATTTTCCTGTTTTTTTGCTACTTGGCCTCTAAATACGCGATTGTCAACCTCTATTATGTAAAAAACAATGAACACGTGAAAAATGAGTAAATTTGCGTGAAAATTACCAAATTTTCTCTATTTTCCGTTCATTGAATGAATTTTCCGGGAAATGTCCTCGTATTCTTGTTCAGCGACCCAAAAAATCTCCTAGAACCCATTTTGGAGGTTTAATTCTCATTTTTCGATAAATCAATAATTATCTTAAAAATGGGGTTGAAAATAGTGTTAATATAGCATATAGGGGTGAATTAGGGGAGATTGAAGAGTCGCTCAGCAGTCACGAATGGTCCATAGAACATCATTCAAAAAGGGTTTATCAGATTCGACCTCCTACAACGAAGTAAGTTCCCCACTTTACAGACTGGATTATATATAGTTGTGTGTATTATGTTGGTTGGGTGTAGAATTTCAGTGCGTTTCGGTGGATAACACTGTTCAAGGGTCGTATGATTATCTACTTGATTGACTGTTTCTTCATTCGAAACTCCTAATAAATATATCTCTTGTGTTATTTCGATGGGTTATCTTGGGATTTATTAGTGATATTAAAAACTTTTCCAGATTGAATGTGATGTTATTGGGAAAGATTTATTCTGTTATTGTCATAAAGATTATCCTTGTCGGAATTGTGATCGAAGAATATATGCATTTACGATTGAAATGATTGAAAAATACTATTGCAATAACATCATGATGTCTAAGAAAAATAATAAAGTCTTGAACCTTGTCGACCACATACACCGTAAACTCATTGTAGTGATCTAGTCTTCTTATAATTCAAACCATTCAAAAACACTATGAAAAGCTATTTATTGAGCCACTGTTTCTTTCCAAGCGATGGCTATATAAACAATAACATTGGAGGTGACATTAAATTAATCATGAATACGGTGTAATTCATAATATATTCGTATAACTCACAATTTGATCTGTGCCTTCGTTCTCTTTGGAATATGTGTTTGTAGAGATGTAGATAGAATAATTTTTAAACTGATCAATAACTGTTTGTGGGGATGGTACTTTGGTGAAACAATTACCAATAGCATGTTCAATCAATTGACTATTACTCATAGTATACATCGAAATTATTCAATAATAATCTCAAAAGGTGTTTAATCGCGAAATTTTACAAATCCGTTTCATCGTTGAAATGTGGAATATAGTTCATTCAAAACCAACTGGCATTAACTGTAAACAAAGACGCGAATACGGTTATACTCGCCAGAATTGCACTCAGGCGGTGATTATACAAAATGGGTATCTACTACTTGCTGAAAATGGTATAAGTTTCATAAAACAAATAAGTGTTCGAACCAAACACGATTATATAAAGTCAGTGTATTTTTTATAAACAAAGATTTACGGCTGATAAACCACAGGATGTGCGAATCAAGCGATAACATATGCTCGATTTCGGTTTACCTCTGGTGCCAGTTGAATTTGAATACCCTTTAGGTTCGTGAGCAACAGAAGTAAGATAACATCGTGATCCCACTGTTTATTTTGGCAAAGAAACACGAAGCAACTAGTTTACCAAGCATCGATTTCGAGTCATCAAAAATTACTTGAAATGATTCATGTAGTCATCAAAGTATAGAAAAAAAATACCTCACTGCTTGAGAAATAATCCAATCATCATTACGTCGGGATAAAATTTGGTACCTTGTAGATTTTGTACGTTATGCTAATAATCAGACTGGTGATTTAGTAGTTAAGATTGAATCCGACCGTTTTCATAACATTTATCCTGAGAATTGCATCACCTTCCAGCTGCCAAAGCTTTCCAAAAAACTGAATCATCCGGGGTACATTCACTATTGGATAACGCCACATATCGAAGTAAATATCGTTTGTTAGCTAGCGACCATCAAATAGGTAACCAACAAGGTCACATGTTCGGTCTGCCAAATTATTTGCATACCGGAAAACCAGCCTGATTGTTAGTAGGAACTCTTTATCTTTCGGTTGACGTGATGTCAAAGCTTTCATTTCTCTTGATAATGTGTACTTTAGAGTGCCTTGTAATGAATATAACTGGAGCAATTTACAGTTTCTATTGATGATAGGGGCGGCAATTCACAATGGATTTCAGAATTACGTTAAGATATATGCATTTCAAGTGAAACGGTAATTAAATTAAACAGTTTCTGTTAACTTGGAACCCACAATTAGAAGTTGGAGATCATTTTAGTAGATTACGGAGTATTTAGCTTGAGGAGGCATTTCATCATTCTTGTCGAGATATGTTATCTGTATTTGTGCAGCCCTGAAATATGAGTTCATGATGCATATTGGAGCTTGGATGATAAAATAACTGTGTTTCAAGAGTGATGAATACAGTAACAACAAATATGTAGCTAATTTAGAAGGGTTGGAAATGTATAAACGTAAAATCCATTTATTAAATTACGATTTATCTCCAGCTGAGGGTAACCCATTGTTTACATTATTATCCCCAAATAGTATTTAAACAGGCACATTTTGATTTATAATTTAGTTCACTCAGGTGCCGGCTACTTAGTGGCTGGAAGGTCCTCGGAACTTTTACTGGAAGAGTATACACGGTGTCTCACCACAAACTGCATCGATCGATATCTCAAAAAGTAAATATAGTTTTTTTTTGGAAATTTGACAGCTGATCAAAGTCAATGAGTACTATTCATCTTAAATATTTTCAAGATCCGACATCTTCAAAGTTGTTTATTATCCTCTTAACAGTGTTTATTGATGGTATAATCAGTATAGGGAACCTAACACAAAGTAGCACTATGTACAAGATTTTCTCTGCGCTAAGTCTTTGTCTACAAAATGCCAAAAGGGCGTTACGAAATATGTAGCCGTTATAAAGAAACTGCCAATTAAGTACGTACGGGTCTGCATTTGTAATTTTTTTTCTAAAAATGTAAATATTTAAATAGGTATAGGACATGATAAATGAAATGTACTTAGAATTTTCTGTAGAATTTAAAAATTCACTAAAATATAAATAATCATAAAATAACGAAGTTGTCATCGACTTGGTTAGCTGCCAAATTTTCAAAAAAGTTCTATGTTTACTTTTCGAGATATTGATCGATGCAGTTCGTGGTGCGATACATCCTGTATTGCATTTACTCAAGCTATTTCTAAAATCGTTGGAAAAAGTCCTAGAACAAAAATTCCTTCACCATAGTATTTGTCTTCGAATTTTAAGCAACTTTGAAAAAATCCATATTAGTCCAGTAAATGAAGCATTTGATTCGGCGATTTTTTGCTCATGAACCGATTTTGACGTTTAAGGGCTTGTTTGATTCGTTATGATCCCTAGATCAAAGATGGACACTTTTGATTTCTGACAAATTGTTTATATTGTTAATAAACAATAAATAGTGTTAAATAATGGCTTCATCCAGAACGATCTTTAAAAAATTGAAAACTGCAGTTTTTATTGTTTTTAATCATCTAAATGTTGATTTTCATATGCCTAATCGGTAAACAAAGTGCTCTTAATGATCTAATTTGTTGATAAACTAATTGTTTATTAACAAATGCTCGAGAAAATCAAAGTTATCTAAATGTTCGATATTGGACTCGTTTTCGGATAGTTTTTACCCAATAATCGCAATTTTGAATGCGAAATTACAATTAACCATTAATATAATTTATTTATTAACAAATTGTTAATTAACAATTGCTCAAAATAATAAAAGTTATCGATATTACAGTTGTTTTCGGATATTTTTGAGTCAATAATCATGATTTCGCATGTAAAAATAAAATTTGTTGTTAATATCATTTGTTAATTAACAAATGATATTTTTTGAGCAATTGTTAATTAACAATTTGTTAATAAATAAATTATATTAATGGTTAATTGTAATTTCGCATTCAAAATTGCGATTATTGAGTAAAAAATATCCCAAAACGAGTCCAATATCGAACATTTAGATAACTTTGATTTTCTCGAGCATTTGTTAATAAACAATTAGTTTATCAACAAATTAGATCATTAAGAGCACTTTGTTTACCGATTAGGCATATGAAAATCAACATTTAGATGATTAAAAACAATAAAAACTGCAGTTTTCAATTTTTTAAAGATCGTTCTGGATGAAGCCATTATTTAACACTATTTATTGTTTATTTACAATATAAACAAGTTGTCAGAAATCAAAAGTGTCCATCTTTGATCTAGGGATCATAACGAATCAAACAAGCCCTTAAACGTCAAAATCGGTTAATGAGCAAAAAATCGCCGAAGTCGGGTCGATTTTGGGCTTCATTTACTGGACTATATGTCTGTCTGCCTATCTCTGGATGTTCGTCCCAAAAGGTTTTTCACCACGGTAACTCAAAAACGACAGTTCTTATCATATTCAAATTTTGACAAAACATTGTTTACTCTTCGATGAGAAACCCTTTTGTTTCACAGGAAAATCGTGTCATAAAAACACCCTTTTCCGAAGCATTTAATAAATCATAACTTCCGAAGTATTCATTGATTCAAGACTTTTACAATGAATTTGAGTGAATTTAAAACTGCTTTTACCCATATTTTAACAACAACAAAAACACATAATTGACTCGGGGAAATAGTAATTTCTTATTTAATTATGATCACAATTCAAGCAGGGTTCTATGTACTTTGCTTTTTATACAATATCTACTGGAGCCTAATGCATCCGATAATAATTTAATTCATTTCTTGTCGAGAGAGTAATAACTAAGGGTATAAGGAATTGACAACTGGAGGATTCCTTTCGTTCTATCTTGCTATTCTATCTCTTATCCCAGTTAACAATCAATGATAAACATCTCGGGGGAAATTCAACTCAACATGCTCTCAATTAACAATTTATTAAATAACTTATTAAATGAACTTTCGACCTCGGTACAGAGGTATAATAATTAGCAATTCAGTTAACTGCAACGGCGATATGATCCATATTACTCTAGTGCAGAAAAGAAATTGTACCGTTATATCTTGGGGCAGGCAGTTCTACTATGGGATTTGATAATAGAATAATGGGATTCACAGCAAATAAGCCTGCAAGCTGCTTCACTGTTGACTTCAATTTAAAGAGGAATAGTTTGTATAATATTGTGCTACTACTGGGAAATCAGAAACAGTTTATGATATACGTGCCTGGATTATGGAGAATGCAGTAACGTTTTAAATCAAATAAATGGGTGGTCGCGTCACACGAATTTATTCTCTATATTCAAACATCATGTTATCATCAATCGAAACAAACATTTATCATACTGTATCATTTGTTTCCTAATTTTTGCTGCTAATTTATATAATATGATAATTTGAATGGAACTATCCGTTACTTTGTGATATTCCATTTTTACAGATAAAAATAAGAAATTTTACTTTCTTAAATATAACTTTATTTAAAATAAAATTGATTGCAATTTTGAACTTTTCAGTTCATTATCAAAACATTGAGATACATAAGGGCTATTCTGTATCGCTAATAAATAATTTAATCAAGAGAAAATCTTCAACATTAACTGTTAATCAAATTTATCCCAAGGTGCTTCGGAAAACTGAAAAAAAATATATTACCTTGACGTACTTTGGACCTATATCTGATGAAACCTCAAATATCTTCAAGAAACACAAGTGAAATGTAGCTTTAAGACCAAACCAAAAACTTTCAAACATATTTTTTAATAGACAAAGTTTTTGGTTCACCAGGTTGAACAGTGACAACACGTCCTATAGTCTCAGACAGCTGTTTCGCCCTTCTCATTAGGCTCATCAGTGAGACGAGGCAGACGTGAAGTCACTGATCAACCAACTCCCAAAGTGATTTTAATAAATTACTTCTGGTTCGCCAAACACTTTGAAAGTGATTTATTAAAATCACTTTCGGAGTTGGTTGATCAGTGACTTCACGTCTGCCTCATCTCACTGATGAGCCTAATGAGAAGGGCGAAACAGCTGTCTGAGACTATAGGACGTGTTGTCACTGTTCAACCTGGTGAACCAAAAACTTTGTCTATTGACTTTGTAACACACGAATTGTGTTAGTAATTTCACTATGCATATTTTTTAATGCAAAAACTAAATCTAATAGATGCGGAAAGTCATGAGTTTATAAGTTAATTTGTGAGGAATCTAATACCCTGTACATTGGTCAAACAGGTAGATCGTTCACATTTAGATATGAGGAACATTTTGAATCATTTCAATTAAATAAAAGTAATTTATATTTTTGAAACAACTATATAGAAACCCAACACGGTTTTCGTTCACTGGAAAACGTAAATATTCAACATAAAATTAGGGAGGGTAGAAAACTTAATCAATAATCCTTCAAACAATCTACTCAACGAGCAACTAGAGTTAGAAAATTCCACTTTGTTCACCCTGTTGAATTCCACGTAATACAATCCTTAAAATGTAACTACCTAGTTTAATCCCTTTCCGTTTACAATCTCAAAATAATTAACCTTAGTAGCTATGTGTTCCATTATCGATTCACTTCATTATAAATTTCGTATGAATACAGATCTTGTTCCAATGTTTTCTCATTGAATGTTTTGATAAAGAATTGTTAAGGTCGATTCACCAGTTAAAATTCATATCTACAGTGTATACGTAATTCACCTAGATTCTACCAATATAGATAGTATCCTTGGAGAAGCGTATGTTTTGAATCAGATGACCCAATACAATGTGCCAAAAAGATCTCGGATATTATCATGACGGGAATAGAAACATTAATACTCCATACCTTTAAATCACCATCATCGGATGAGCCACGTTTCGATAAAATCTGTTCTAGGGCCGACGTAGGCACGGGAACTCATGCCTGGAGACTAGAGCAGAATATTTTGAAGCTAGAAACATCTGCAATTACACAATACACGCTCCGAAAGAGACATATAAGACCAAAATAATGAATATAATAACTTAATAATAAAATAAGATCAAAGCTTATAATAGAATGCGCAAATGGCTCCCGTTTCTTTTTGTACTTTTGCAATTGGAAGAAACTTCACTTCCAGCTCAGTCCCTCGCTTAACCCAATAGGTACACTGGTTACTATACTACAAGAAAAAGCCTACCACTTTGGATCAACAAGGCAAGGACCCTCCTGATATTGCTGCTATCGATAGCCATATGTCTGAAATTCTCTATCGGCAGCGCACAACTAGACGCATTCTGTTGGATCTCAATACCAAAAAGGTTATGGGGCCTGACGGACTTCCACTATTTTTATTAAGGAATGTACCACAAGGTCCAACCAATTGAAAAAATGAATAAAGAAGACCCCTCCTAATAGTAATAGACCCATTGCACTAGTATCTGTGATTTCTAAAGTAATGGAGAAAGCAATCAACATCGAGCTCATCTAATACCTACAAAGTTCAAAAATCGGTAATATAGCTTTCGTCAGTGGCGATCAACAGGAGATCTGCTTGTCTACGTAACATATGTATGGCCGAAATCTATTGGGCAATCTGTAGGTGTAGCATTGGATATCTCCAAAGCATTTGAGCGAGTCTAGCACTTAGGCCTTCTTGGGAAACTTTTGCCATATGGTTTGCCACCTCAACTTTGTCGTTTTTGAATAATAAATATGATGTATGTCTAATCTGACTCATTTTCAGGTAACAGTTAAATAAATGAATGAAGGTTTTCGAGTAATACATTTTTTACCGTCGGTAGTAGTGCGATACACAAACAAAGTTCACAGTTGTTATGTTACCATTATTGTGGTTAGTATTTTTTTTTCGTTGCAAATTCATGCCTCCTTTTGTATGTACTATTTTGATAGGAGAAAGGCGTATTTATACTTTTGCATTTTATATAAATTTCAGTTTGACTTTTTGTTAAAATATCAAGGAACGTAAACAACAAAGGATGTTCATAGTAGAACGAATTATTTAAATTCACATGAAACGATTCACATGCTTTGGTTGATTTATTCAATGGCGCTGATGGACATCCCCAAATTTCAGGTGCAAAAGTTGCTTCTTTAGATATGTACATATGTTTTTTGTATTTATACAAAAGTTAGTTTTTAATTGTGAATGATAGTATTGATTACATTATATTAAAGATAACATTGTATATTAACAATAACTATAAGCTATGCTTTTTGAAATTATTTTACCTTACAGAACATATAAATAATAAGTCACAAAATTTCAGCTACTATTGCTAACCTAGTAATGGAATGCCTAGAGGGATCTGTAAGAAATTCATTAGATTTCCAATTCGTATTCTTTAAACGGTATGTAGAGGATTGCCTAATGTGTGTTCCCAATGATGAAATTAATAAATTTAACAATTTCCACTGTAAACTTTAATTTACTTGTGAAATAGAACTAACAAAAATACAAATTTCCTAGATATGAACATTAGGCATGAGTCATAGGGAAAAATATAAACCTCGTGGTTTACTACAGAAGTTTGGTCTCAACAATATCTTCACTTTAATTCAGTTACACCAACAAGTTATAATAAAGTGTTATAAACAGTCTTACAGATCGCCCTGTTAAATTGTCCCATTCTGAGAACAGTCCCAAAAATTTGAAAATTGTTCGTAATAGACTGGAAATGAATGTCTACCCAAAAACATTTTTCAACCCCATCAATTAGGAAAAAAAACTGAATTTATAATGGAACGTCATATATAAATAACATAAACGATAATACAGATATTTTTATAATATTACCATACGCAAGAAACGTTTAAAAAAGTATGATATAAATATTGCGCATAAACCTACTAACTGTGTTGGTAAATATTTTTCAAATCTGAAACCTTTAATACCTAAAGATAAACAAACCCACACAGTAAACAAATTAAATTATTTAGATTGCGATGGGACTTATACAGAAATCTCTAAACAATATTTACAAAAAAGAATGTATGGCCATAAGTACAGTACTAGAAACCAAAAAAATTCCACCGCCCTTGCAAAACATTGTTTTGATTATAACCATCAATTTGATTAAAAAAATGTTAATATTTTAATCAAAGAAACCAATTATTATGAAAGATTTATTTTGGAGATGATTCACATAAAACGTGACTCCTAGTCTGTAAATCATAGAGCAGACTTTCAATCATTAAGTCAGATTTATACTTATTCAATTAATTAAAACCCTTGCAAATTCCTACATGAGTTTTTATAACTATATTTTAGGTTGAATGCTCAAATAGCCATGTTTCTAATAAGGTCTGACAAGCTTTTTCTATTACCTCATAAATCTTGAACATCTGTTTCGATTGTGGATACTTGAGCGTTATATTACTTGCTTTCAGTCGTATTTGAAATGGTTCTTTGAAATTACGTCGAATTTTATGAGAAAATTGCTGAGCAGTGGATTCTAGATTGATATACGTAAAACAATGACAATTTCTATTACTCATGTTTCTGTCCGTTTCGGCGACGTGGGAATTTTTAGTTGAAATTTGTGCGATAAGAACGTTTTAAAAAATCTCGTTTTAGACATTGATACGTTTTGTGATGATGATCGTGAGACCGAAACGTACGTAAAGACGAAATTAATAAGCATATGCGCACAAAAGATATTTAAGAACTTGTTCATAACTTGGTTGAACTAATTGTTCCTAATATAAGATATTAATAAATGAGGAACACTGTAAAATAATTTGAATGAACTCAATGTTGAAGATTGATTTGATAATTAATTTATCTTCTTCTCTCCAATTCTATAGTCCTTTTATTTCCTATTGAAATCAGAGTTTCTGAATTCAGTTTTTCGATGATCTGTTTTTGACTTTTATTATGAAACACTTGAGTCCACTTGCTAATATGTTATAAATTTTCGGTCAGTTATACGAATATCAATACATTGGTATTACCCATATCCGAGTTCATTTTATTAATAATTGAAGATTATAATTTTTAATTCTCACAATCCTATTTGCAAATATTTACTGCATGTTTTGAGGCCTATTATTTATATCTCATTATCAAGTATTATAAGTGGATTCACATTATGAGAAATAATTTCTAATTACAGATCCAATTCTATACGGATATCGTATAAAAAAGCTAGGAGCAACCGAACAAAAGGAAATTAAGGCAAATGAAATAAAGATGTCTGGTATGCAAAGCATAACAAAGCCGTACATATTTTCATTCTTTTTACGAAATTCGCCGAGCTTACGCATAAAATTATAGAAAGGGTGTATGTCAATAAATATAGCTCCACCGGGACCACATTGTTCTGTAAATAGGGATATGGTAGAGCCGTCTTGCTGAGCTAAATTATACTTCCGTCAGGAAAATATTCTTACGAAATAATATATTTCTGAAGTTTCATCGTAACTTTCCGTTCCTCGTTTATTTTTGTGAGAACATGAGGATCATTATTGTGAGAATACAACATATTCATCGTTTGATGTCGCTATTGGATTCCATTGAATTCAATATGCTACCAGTTGCATATACGTTTCAAGTTTCATCTACTTGGAGATTAATAATGAAATAATCATAGCGCACAGAGCACACATTCTTCAAATTACATCTTTTTGATCCGATTTAATGTTCAGTTAAACCCGTGTAGCAAAAGTATTTCATGAGAGATTGAACAGATCTGATTTTTCTAAAAGTACTCAAAGCTTTGTGAGTAGATACAATTGTAATAAGATACGTTGCTCCTTTATATTCCTTTCGGACAAAAGCTGAAAAGTGAAATCTTTAGAGGAATAGATATAATGTTATTTTAAGTCAATTCAGAGTATCGACAAAGAGACTACCCCATAGGAAGTTATAAATCTTTCATTCAACAAAGACAAGAAAGGTTGAAGGAAACGAATGACTTTCAAGATACTATTTTAATCACCCATTTGTTCATTGTGATCATTAAATTACCTAGCGAGCTATGGTCACTAGCTTGGGACCTGGAACAAAGGTTTTCCCCATTTTCCTATGTTACCAATACAGGTACGCATCAGGGCGCATCTGGTTATTTGATGATGCGAGAACATTCATCCCGATTAGAGGACAACTAATCTTCCACCAAAATTATCCATTTGGGTGGGAGTTGGTTACAAAATGGCGCCCAAGCAGGGACCGTCAATTACCCTAAAATATAAACTTTGAAGAAAATCGAAAAGAATCTGGAAATTCATTTTTGTGTGTTTGCCTTATAAAATGAATGTGGAAGAAGGTGGTTCTAGATCTGCAGGTGATAGTGAGGTATCTTGAATTTAAACAAAGAAGGAGGAGGAACTGGAAGTTTAAAGTCGAACTTAGCGTGATGGGAACAGTAGATGACATGAGATAGCGATTGGTAGAATACTCATCCCAGAACAACAGAGGAGGAAAGAGAAGAATTACCTCCAATTCCTCCACCCCTCCCTGACAACAGGGATCGAGTTAAGCTCATGGACCAGGTACGAAAATGGGGTTTGAATTTTGAAGGAAACGGGGGTAGCTTAGAATTCCTGGAACGACTTTCCGTATCGAAACAATCGTACGGAATTGAGGACACAGACTGCCTTCATGTATTACCGAAAATGCTGAAAGGGCAAGCTTCATTGTGGTACGTGGGATGACTTCATTTCCGATTTTGAACTGTATTTCCTACCGACAAACTATCGACGAGACATCTTGAACTCCATTATAAAAAGGGGTCAGGGCCCGCAAGAGTCCTCTGAGAACTACGTGTTCGCCTTGCAGACTTTATGCAGACGTAGACAAGTATTTTCGAAAACCGAAGAACTATCAAGGATGTAAGACAATATGTACGGCCAAGGGATTTCACGTCTCTTGCCGAATTGATACCATTATGTGCGGAATATCAGAAATATTATTGTATTTAAGTGTGTACTCCTTTGGTAAAACATCAACTTAAATCAAAGAAGACCACTTTGATTAAACAACGATACCGACCCCAAAATCCTGCTATGCAAAAGGTTGAGGTCGACTAAATGTTAGAAGAAGGGGTGATTGAACCGTCCCATGGAGCTCGCCAGTCGTTCTTGTCAAAAACAAGGAAGGAAAATACCGTTTCTGTATCGACCATAGACAAGTAAATGACCTCTCTGAAACGAATGCATATACCTTGCTGTTTATTACGACAATATTGGAGAAACTGAAAGAGGCTCAATATGTATCAAACAAGGTTATTGGCAAGTCCCGCTTACTCCAGACCGTAAACACTTTACTGCTTTAACAGTACCCGCCCGAGAGTTGTATCAATTAACAATTTTGGAGTAATTGACTAAAGGGATCGTGGGTAAACGACCTGGAATGATCGAGAAACGTTGGTAAAAGTGCACTGGGTTCCGAGAGTTGTTTTTCAAACCAGTACGAATATTCTAGTAATTTGACATTATGCCAAGAAGAGTAAATTGAATTGTGTATCTGAATGAAAATTTCATGTAATATGTTAGAATCGTGGACAACTACTCCCGGAACTCGATCCAGATTCATCACAAGAACACATATGATGCCAGATTCAAAACTGCAACGCTGTCAAAATGTGAAAACTATGATCGTAGTATATTGCTGCGTCGCATTTCAGGTTAATGCTATAATGAATGGCACCTGTGTCCTATGTTTATAGATTTTTCATATCTATCCATCGCTATTTAACGTGTCCTGCAGTCATATTTCAGGGCGGATATTAAGCAATAAATCTTGAACGGTGCGAATGAGTGGCTTAGGTTCCGCGTAGTTTTTTCATGAATGCCTAATCGGAGCTGTGAAGCTCCACTTCGGAAATACGAAAATTGTATGATGAATTAGCTGATTCAAGTGAAAATTCATATCCAACTCTATTCCATTACCCTCATTCCGTTAATCGCGAAAATTTAAAACGAATTTGGAATCTTCCGAAACTGCAGAAAAGTTATTAAATAGAAAGCACAACTTGGGATAATTTACTGAAATGGCTTCGCATCAGTGATCAGAATGCGAATCGATGATTGGCCTATCTAGAATGAACTAACGAGAACGTGTTATTATTAAAATGTTCAAAAAGGTGAACTTTAACGAATTAATTGTCTCTAACGAACGTTCAGGATTCCGTCCATTTATTTGAATACAAGAGGAATATCCTAGAGAAAATAAAGATCAGGTGGAAAGACAAATATCTCATTCCAACCTTCGAATTCTCTTTTATCAAATAATCATCTTTTTCGATTTGATTGGGAAAATAATTAGCACAACTCAATTGTGTCGGTAAATTATCAATCCTTATTTATTGGTTGGACAACATCATTGCAATAAAATTGTAATTCTTCTTGCACGTTGGTTTAAGGTCAATAGACAAGTCTGAAACCAAAAACGCGTGACCCCACCAACTGGGATTTATTCTATTACGATCCTGGTTCAAGATCCATAATTCAGTTGAAAATATTGCACAAACAAGAGAAAACTTTGAACGCCAACAGGAGCCTCAGATTCAGTCCAGTATAGACCAAGTATTCAACAAAAAATACTATTCAGATAGTTTGATTTCAATAGGTTAAAATAATGCGGTTTCACACTATTCAAAAGTTGAGGCGAAAAAAGTAAGTTGGACTTTTTATGTAAACAGTACATTGTACATTCATACAAACTTGGTATGTTTCCTTCCAGCTGGAAGACAGCTAGAGTCCAACCAATTCCAAAATAAGGAAAGAAGACCCTTTAATAATTATAAACCCATTGCATCATTATCTGTGATCTCTGAAGTTATGGAGAAAGCAATCATCATCGAGCTGATCCAACACCTAGAGAGCTCCAAAATCGTGAATGACCGGCAATATATATTCTTCAGCAGATACCAATAGAATATCTGCTTGCTTATGTAACACATATATGGCAGAAATCTAGTGAAAAACATGGAGAATCTCTAGCTGTATCATCGGATATCTCCAAAGCATTTGACCGAGTCTGGCACCAAAGTCTTCTTGGAAAACTTCCGTTATATGGTTTGCCGCCTCAACTGTGTCGCTTACTATCAAGTTTTCTCTCAGATAGATCACTCCATATGGTGGTTGACGGAGTATCCTCCGATTCAATGGCTATCGACGCTGGTGTTCCACAGGGATCAGTCTTGGCACCAACTTTGTTTCTCCTTCATATAAACGATCTGCTCTAAGTGACCATCTGTCCCGTTCACAACTTTGCAGATGATGGTATATTTCATACCGCTTTTTCATTCAGACCCCTGTACCATTCAATGAAGCCAGAAGAGCGAGATAAAGGTAGGTTGACGTAATAATTGCAGGTCTTGCCAAGATTTTGAATTTGGATCTGATAGTCTAATAGAGTTCAATGCAACCAAATTTCAAGCTTGCGTCTTCTCCAGGAAGGCCGATTTTCCATATCCATGCTCGGTATCACTACCAGCAGCAATCTCTCATGGGACGATCATGTGAGGTCCATTGCGAAAACCGCTTCACAAACATTCCACCGCTGGCTCACACGATGTTCTTCGAACATTATAGGTTTCCCTCTCGTGTAATCGTAATATCAAAAAAAATTACGTTATTAAGTTATCCGAAGGGGTAATCTATTCTTTCTGTAGTGCCATCACTTACGTGTGTAGGAGTTACAATAACCCATGGAATCAACTATGGTTTGATTCTCTCCAACTAATTATCAACAATTTCAACCCCCAAGAACCTAGCTACATCAAGAGCAAACGGGTCGCCAATACATTTGAAACAAAATTAAATAAGTTATACAAACTTTATTCAAATTATACACTACTTAAAAACTTTTTTATCCTTTTTGATTTTGATCAAATTGATAGGTTTCATTATTGGAGACTTTTTGTCCGGTGCTAGAAGACAATAGCCTGGCGCATCCGCCAATATTTACACCGCACAATATAACTAGAAATATGTTGTCGTTTGAAGAATAGGTAAATAGCGTGCGTGCCAAAGTAACTCTTCGCAAATCATGTGATTTGGTTACTGATTTTTATATAATTGAGATACATCCTTCAAAATGATCTTCGCATTTATTGATAATGAAATAAATTTCATTATCTTTACACTTTACACAACTAAATAATATTCAAATTAATAAGGAAGATTATCTTTCATATTATTAATCTTGTTTCATGTGGACGTGTATTTTCTGTTGCATACTTATGTATTAATGATGATATGGGTGAATTTTGTTCAACATACTATGGGCTTACTTACTTTTGTAGCTCCAAAAAATAACACATTACCTGCGGTATCTTTAGTTGAACAAAAACTGAGTGGAAGAACTCATTTCGGCTACATCTTGATTGTAATTTACAAGAATTTCATAAACAATATAAAAATTAAAATATTCTGATAAAAATTTCAACTAAAGGTATCAAAAATTAAACTTCAGAAAAGGAAGTGTGCTTCTTTAAATCCATAGCATTTATTTATATTAAATTTGGGGTTGTGAACATTAAAATAATAAATTTTACTTCCCTGTCTTGAACACTATAATTCCCTTATACGTTGCACATTAACAATAACATATTATTATTCACTTTATGTCTTTGCCCATATTTCTGGTATTTGTTTTTCTAGCCTCTTCACACATAGCCATAAGTTTTCTGCTAGACTACCATTTGTGGCAACGTGAACTCTGTAGTAGTTTTCAGTTATACCCCAGATGTGTTCAATGGTTTTAAATTCTGATGGTAAGGGGGTAAACGAAGTACTTCGTTGTTCATATTTTTCAGCTAACATTCCTGCTACGCATATTGGTTGTGACTTGCTAATTTTTTTCAACATCAACAACTGTGATTTCAAAGTGTTATCATAATGTAGGTATATTATTCCTCCTTAACCATTCCTGTATATCATATTTCTGAGGGGTGCTTGTTGGGAGTTTATTAATTATCCACAATGATGGCGGAGGGTTCTTCAAAATTCACTAAAAGTTGAAATTCAAACCAACGCAGGAAGTTATTTTGATCCACTCCACCATGATAATCAGCATGCTTTCTTTTCTAAGAAAATATTAGTTCGGCACCAGGAATAAAATCAGCTGTAGATTCAGCATGCAGTATAATATACCTTGCGCTACCAACTTTTTACGTTTTCACACTCGTATTGCTAAAATCCTGCCAGGAACCACTTTTTTCTCTTCCGGACGCAGCGATAATTATTCATTTTCATTCGTATTATTGATACTCACATACTTGAGGTCAATGAAGAATCAGACATAAGCATAATCCTGCAATTTTCCTCAAGACGAAAACTAAAAGCTTTGCACTTTGACACAACATGTTGTGGATATCGCGGCCACGACATCTTAGAATCAGAATAGTAGGAAGCTCTGAAAGTCATATTTCCAATAGAAACGGCTTCGATAGGAAACGTGAAATATTGCTTCTTTTATCTACCCTTATATCAATACAATATGGATTTTCATGTAAACAAGGGGTATAAAATTAAATGTAAATGAGGTTCTTGTCAACACTTCAAAATGTAGGAGCTACAATTAAAGTCTTCAAACATAAATTTGACTCAACCCATCCGGTAGAATTTACTTTATAAATATGTAATTTCTAATGAATGACATGTTATTCAGTAGAAACTTTATTCATTGAGACTTTAACATAATCCGTTTGTATTTATCTACGTTTCGGCTTCACGACAATGAATTATTCAGAGGAAACTATTTACTGATCACAAAACAGTGACGCTTCTTTTTTGAACAATTAACAAGCATTTATGTTCACTTCATATCAAGAAATGAGCTATTTACTTAGTAAAGCGGCATACAACTTTTAGAGCTATTTACTAACTTAAATTACAAATTGAATTCCAGGCAGTGAAGAAGTTGAATTAAGGCACTTGAACCTAAATCAGTATGGACTTTTCGAGAAACAAAGAATTTATGTCATAACTGGAGATGATACAGTTTGGTCACTTGGACCAGATTTTCAATGTTTTCGAACATCCAAAATATTGTTCATCGTGTTTATTTTGGACACATATTCGGCACAGCAATGGGATCTCCTATTTCAGCTACTACGCAATGGAATATTAGAGATTATTTCATTAGATTCCATAAATTTACTTAATTCAATAAATTGCTCTACTTTCTTAAAGAAATCGATACCGTGGCCTAGGTACGCTATTGATATAGTAAATATAAATGTTATGCTAATAAATATGGACCGTAAACATTAGTCTATGTCAACCTTCCTAAGAGGACAAAGCTCCACCTTGATGCTTTGCATATAGAGAATGAAAGCAGTTAGTATAAGTTAGTCTAAAGAGTATTAAGAAGTATGAAGAAAGATCATAACGATATAAAGTGACATACATGATATTAATATTCTACGGTAATTTACGATTGTAAATAATGCCGTTATCTACATGTATAAGTGAACACCACATGTCAATCTCTGTCAAACCATACTAAGGATCTGAACACCACAACTATCGCTAACCTTGTATGGAATGGCTAGGATAGTCTTTAATAAATTCACTAGACTTCCAACCCGTATTCTTTAAACGATATGTATGACACTTGCTAATGCAGTATCCATTTTTTGTATTACAATTTCTAAGCTTTTATCGTGACTGCATGCCAATAGTGTATCATCCGCAAAGAAGTTCAAAACTTCACTATCAACAAACAATGGCATGTCATTTAAATAAAGTTTGAATAGGGGGGACCCAGAAGACAACCCTCGGATCCTCCAACATCATCAACAATTCCACAAGAGTAACTGTATTCCACTCTTACACCTTGTTTTCTATTGGTCAAGGAACTAGATAACCAGTCATACACTTTGCCATATCTATTCAATTTCATTAGTAATATACACCTATCAATGGTCACAACTGCTCTTTTGAGGTCAAGGAACACAGCCACAGCAAACTTATTATTATCCTGCTCAGTTTTGAATTTATTTAGGGATAGTTGTTCTGATGACTCGCAAGTGCATTTGGTGGAATCTCGATTGGTTATTGATTAAAATATCGTTTCTTTCTACATATTCAATTAATTGATTATATACCGCTGTTTCAAGTATCTTCTCAATCGAAGGTGAAGTGTTGATTGGTCTCAATTTGTTAGTTCTAATAGTAGGAGGAATTTTAGGTATTGGAACAATATTACTAGTTTCCAATCTTTCAGGTATATTACCTGTACCAAGAGAGGTATTGATAAGGTGCAGTATAACATGACCGATAGTCTCGAAAACTTGTTTCAATATAAATCAATTATAAATTCGAAAGGAGACACTATTTCTACAGCAAAATGAGATCGGCTGGGAAGGGTTGTTGAAAGTAATGTCATCATGTTTTCGCATAACGTGAGATTGGTTTGACAGGAGTGGCTTTGTAAGAAAATGCTTCACTTGAGCGCGTTGATTTAGTCGAGGCACAGCTTTCTAGATGAAGAATCGATAGGATCTCATAATGCGCAACTGAAGTAGTATAAGCTATGATGAAAGAATGCTGTATTGTAAGAAGCATTCGTGTAATCTTTGTTTCGTTGAAAACGAGGGAGACAATGACATATTTACAATGTCTAGAGGTTGATGAATAATCAATATTCGATTTCATTGTCTTAGCCTATCGTTTACTGAAAGAAATTATAACAGACGGGATGGTACGTTAACAAACCATGGAAGGCAAGCTGCTGTGGAAAATTAAATGGTCGTCAAGGCTACGCTATTTATAATTAATAGAACATTCAAGTTGACGATCTTTTGAATCCATGGTATCTTTATATATACAGCATGAAACTCTTTTAAATCAAAACTCTGTTTTCTCTGAATAGCGTAAACAAATAACCTAATAATTTTATGTCAAACCATCAAATTTAAAAGGAGCTTTACTGATTTATTCCACATTGAGAGAGTCTTATGAAAGGTTTCCAAACACGGACTCGAATCATAAAAAGACTGCCAGTTCCATCTGCCAGATGTTTGGTCGGCCATATGTGATGATAAATATCATGTAGAACATTGACTTTAAACTAAATTGGACACATTTTTTCACAAGAAATTTCGAATTATCAACTCGTCAAATTCTGAGCGGAAAGTATAAATGCACGTCTGGTTAGAACTGTAAGCAAAGGGATCTCCACCTCACTCTTTTCTTGCCTGCGCCCTCTCGATTTTGGCCGCACATACTGCTATAGTAACGTATAGCCGATGCTGTGTCCATTAATCATAGTCATTCTTGTAGAAACAGTGACGTCTACCACCTACCAAGAGTCATTTTATTCCATGTTATATTTACAATTCAATAAACATTTCGAAGAAATCCGTTCGAATACTACGTTTTTTTTTAATATTAATGCTAATAATTTAGTTCTTGTTGAAGATTTCTCGCTTTCCAGATCCGAGAATTTCGATTGTTGACATAGCCATTGAGATCAGTTAAGCCCAAAAAGAAGGAGAGAAGATCCTTTCTTATATAATTATAGACCTATTGAACTGCTATTCTTGATCTCTAAAGTATGAGTAAAGCAATCATCACCAAGGTTTTACAATATCTAGAAATGATACGACTTTTGTCACCAGAGTACAGGAGACCTTGTTCTCCACATAAAACAATGGCATTCATTGAGAAATATGGGAAATCTCTAGCTTCTTGCTAGAAGGACTTCTCAGAAAACAATTTTGTCGTTTCGTATCGAATTTTCTCTGTGATAGATCACTCCATGTGGTGGTCCCCCAAAATAATGGCTTTAATCGCTGGGTTCTGTCTTAGCACCAACTATGTTTTGCCTCATATCAATGATCCTTTGGAAGTGACCTCCTGTCCCTTCCACAGATTTGAAGATGATGGTACACTTTATATCGCTTTCTTCTTTAGAGCCCCTAGTTGTACTTAATCCACCTAATTCCCATGAATACAGAGAATACCTTATTTCAATTATCTATTTATCGCCATACGTAATAATGTGTATATGAACATCACGAACTTGAAACAAGTCACTTATGCTAGTTTCGTGCTAGGTGAAATGTGTAATATGCTTACTGTAGCAAGGTTACCTATCGGCATTAATACGCGTATCGTGTAACTTATTGCCGGGCATTATTCGACACTGCTTCTGTAAGACATCTAGGACAACCTACCCAAAAAGGGGTATGGGTTGATCATGATGTATGATACAAATAGTTAATTAAGACAGAACAGTGACAGTTACAATTAAGTTCTAAGTACAAGCTGCAAATTAAATCTGATGTAGTCCATACAGAGTTCGCATCTCGTCTAGTTACGAACATCAGATATCAATAACTTGACGTGATATCGTGTTATTATAATAAACGATCACAGGGAGATGTAGGTGACTTTCACGGATCTAGAAACTTTGGTAAAATTCGAGAAATTTATCAGTCAATGTGATACATTGCTTGATTTCTTAGTGGCTCACCTATTCATAGATAGCGTGAGATACTTTTGGTCTTTTTACCATATTGTTGGCCGGTTATGACCACCTTTAACAGAAATCGCTCAGTAGCCTTGCAAACTTGCTCGCAGCACTGATGAACTCTGTGAAAAGAACAAAACAGCTGTCTGGAACTATATGTTTATGACGTGAGTGATCGGTTTGGACTAGAAAGACCTTATCCTTTCCATCTGGCAAAAGTAAACATGAGATAAATGAGTATATTCATATATTCATTCAGAAAGTAAATTATGGAATCTATTAATCTCTACAATGGACAATCCACTCTCTCCTTTATTGGCCAACATTTTTCTACCGAACTTGGAACCACCTTAAAATCATAATTAAAACAGTTTCCAAAAGTTTGGCATAGATACGTCGATGAAATTTTCACCATTTCAAGTGAATTTTTACATTTACTTAATCTCACTCAAATTCACAGTAGGAATAGAAACAAATGAGCAGCTTTCTTCCCTTCGATATTAACATTATGAAAGATTCAGTTACACTAATTAATTATAAAATAGCTTCATTCAATAGTCTTATTCATCGAATCAAACGTCCCTTTGAGCCAGCAAAATTATAAAAGCGAAGTTCAGAAACTTCAGCAAATAGTGTTGGACAAAGGTAACGGCAAATAATAGATAATAATAAAATAGGAAATTGGAACGCCACCAATTAACTAAATTAGAGCCACTACCTTCAAATAGTTTAATAAAATTCAAAAATTCCACCTATTATCCTTCAGTAATTAATATCATTTGCTTCCAAGTATGTATTCAAGAAAAAAGTTACGAAGTTAACTTAGCCAAATTTTATGAGCTAATGCGATAATCGAAAACTATAAACTATTCAAAACAACAATTGCACATTTTGTACATACTTATTTAAAATAGTTAATCTGTCGTCGTTATATAAATATATTTCACTTTATTTCCCTTGGAAATTTCGTTATTTTTGTTGGCTTATTCATTATGTTACATTTTTTTAATTGGTCATCAGATAATATTGCTTAGCCATAGTAATGAATGTTTTTACTGTATTATATAGATTTATCTATGAATTGTATACACTGAAAGCGATATTCACACAACGCTGTTTATCATTCTCTCATGCACAAGCTTAGCTTATATGAGAGATGATATCAATTTGCGTTTTTTGTAAAGGAAAAGTTATGAATAAAATGTATATCTTGTTGTGAAATTTAATTCCATGATAACTATGTAAACTCTAATATGTAATCTATTTCTTTTTCCTAATAAACTCTACTTTACTTTACTTTAACCAGTTTATAGATGTAAGAACAAACTAAACCGTTTAGGAAACACTTTTGATAAATATTCAAAAAGAATGTTTATCTTGAAACACATTAATGACAAATATCTAGGTAATTTAGAAGGAATGGAAATGTTTATGCGAGACAGCAACTTAATGAACTCAGATGTATCTCCGGCTGAGGGAAATTCCATATATAACTAGTAATTACAAATAGTATTTAAACAGGCACATTTTTATTTCTAATTCAGATTATTCTGATGATAGCTGAAAGTAATATAACAGTATCTTTTAGTGCATTAAGGTGATTGTTTCTTATTTATAGTGTTGTAGTGTATCCACAATGTGAAGTCTCTTATAGTTTATAAATTGGATGTGTAATCCTGCCATCCTAAGCGAAACACCCTACGGGAAATAATGGGTACGTCCGTCAGTCAGAAACTAATTAACAAGTTATATTTTAAATCATCCTATCTGAAAATTGATGGTAGAAGCCGTTACTTTATGGTAATCTATCATTATGATTAAATGAAAGAACAATTACTATGTTCACTTCATAATTTTGTATCTGTTTGATAATGGCACTTCGGTGTTGAAACTATAGTAACGTTTTCATGTTATTATTACAAGTGGTATAAAAACAAATAGTCCAGGCACTTAAGGACATTTGTTGTCCGAATTCCGACAAATTCTTATTTTGGGCTATTCTTATGTATTTAGACGCGCTGAACACGATGGTGCAGTTTACATTTGGATCAACTCTGTGCTAGAAAAACTATGGTCATTTTTTGAACCCAAAATTTTTTTCGATTTCTTGCGTTTTGAGAGGAAACCATGAGTTGTATGAAAAAATGTTCAAAACTGAAGTTGTTGGAAAAATGAATACACAAAAAAAAATTATAAGCATTCAGGTGCTTTTTGAAATACTTAAAACACTATAATTTCGCGCGCGGAATCTATTATACCGACACTCGCTTAGTGCCGCTAAATGAAATTCATTATAACTTGAAATTGTGAACGAATCGCCGTGCGCTGCTTGATACTTAAATAGCCGATGTATTTCTCTGTAATTTGACCTAAGGCTTCAGTCGATAGACCCAAAATTGGTCTTTCTGGAGGCCTAAACACATTTATTAAGATAGGTCCACTTCTACTCAACCCAAATCGATCTGCGTGAGCTTAAAATACTCGCTATAAAAATCTCTAATGGAACATATAATTTGGATTCCGTGAAAAATTTATAACTTCCACAAATTTGGATTCATGGGCACCTTATGGACCTGTACCATCCCACAAGATAGTGTTGGATTCCGAACTCCACACCTCGTGTGGTAGGATCGATTCGGCAACCAGGGCAGTCTCGATGACACTTAGACCTGACGGCATATTGTATCTTGCCTCACCACTTTCTCGGGCAATCGGAAAAATTCTGCCTTCGCTGAGATTCGAACCCGCGACCGGAAGCCACAGGGAATAGAAGATCGATACTTCTACCACTGAGCTATCTGGCCCCCTTGGTAATGTAATTTACTTAATACTTCTTATGAATTTCTGTTTCTTGTAGACCTGTAAGAACTGTATGTAATATCTCATTTCGCGGGTACTTTTTCCAAGCCTCACAGCCGGTTTATACTCGAAATAAATAAGTAAAGCTAAAAAAAATTGACACCACTTGATCTCTGGCTTTTTGTTGTTTGATGCAAAAAATTGGCAATTGTTCACATGGCATCCTAACAATATAGAAACATAAACAATTATTCTCCATGATCTGATATGTCGCTGTCGATTATTTTGTGTGATTATATCCCAAAATTGACCGCGCTTCACAGAGCTTGATAGCTTTTTTCATGTAATTGTTCAGAAACCGTAGCTGATTGCGAACCGTGCAATTGTGCAGTTTTATTTCATCTTTTTGAGTGAGCCCTTCTCGTATTTAGGTATTTCATAGCTGTAAATCTACTTACGATGAAACGCTGTTCAAAATTAAGTGTGCTGCGTTGCGAAATAATTTATTCTGCTCCATTTCAGGATTTTATTTATCGCTATATCGTTATAAATGTAGAAAATGCGGTAGCAATAAATAATGGAAACCTACCATTTGAAACAGTTTATCATTCATTATGATTATTCAATTCATGCAATTCACTTTGCAAATAGTATTCAACAAGGAAAGTTGATAGTTTTCCCAATTTCAATATTACAACAAATGTAGAAGATCTAGACCTTGTTTTAAAATCTGAGGGAATGGTCTTATGGAGTCATTGTGCAAGTAACGTGTAAATTGTCACTATCCTAAATGCCCATCCATTAATGACTGTAAAAATTGGGTACCGCCGACTTTTCAAAATTTAGAATTAGTGTAACAGTGCTGAGAGTATATTTTAAAATCTGAAATACTGTGAGCACGTGAATTGGTCTCTGATATGGGTTTGAAAGCCTATCTCACCGTTGATCCACCACTCGTGATAATCGACTTGGTATTTATTATTTCAGGTAGCAATAATACCTCATCGATATATTATATGAATTGTAAGTTTTTTTTGGAACCTGCTCCGGTATCAAAGATCTTAGTTGATCTGCATACCCTTGAGGTTCTTTTAAGCTGCCACTACCTAGAAGCTGTTTTGACTACGTTGCCCTTCCCAGTGACCGTCTCGGATTACGTATATATTCCTGAAGGATGTATTCGCTGACAGGTGATTAAGAACCACCAGTTAAACTCGTTAATCAAATAAAAAAATTAATGTATATTGGATTAAAGTTAACAAAATTTAGTATATAACAACGCAACAACACGATCAGTCCCAAAATTTGGTTATAGGGAATGATAGCATATGAATTTATTTAAAGACTGGTCCAATTCAGGTTCACCATGAGTGGAAACCTGGGAGAAGATCATGAATATCGCTAGCTCTACCCCTTTCGCAAGCGAGCGATTGATTACCTGCTCAGGTTCTCTTAAGAGAGTTGGAATCAGTGAGAGCTAATTAGCACAAACCACGAACAGTGATCGATTTCGCGCTCAACCACGCCGATGATTGTATAATATTCAGAATTAACGAAGCATTCCACTCTCTCGCTCTCTCTCTCTGGTAACCTAGGGCAAGCCTAACGAACTGATATATCTTTTCCCCTAAGTGATCTCCGATAAGCGGAATTACAATTGAACACTCAAACTAGCCTGAATGGCTGGAAAGAATATATATTAACATAATAAAATTGACGGGCGGAGCGTGATCTGAGGGTTAAATAACCACATTATATTATATCGTTAACTCAGAGGTTGAAATGCACTTACCTTGTTGATCCAATATCACAATTCCCTATCGAATCCCTAGTAGAACTAAGGCACAGAGAATATACATACTCGAGTTCTACGTCGAATTAAATTATGGGTGTTATAGAATTGTCACAAGATGAAAAAACTTTCCCCGAAACGCGAAAGAATTGTTTCACCCCTAGGAATAAATATCTCCTGTTGCACATGAACTACATTCAATATTGCTTCACAACTGGATTCTACCTATTACCCAATTCAATGATTCAAACATCCCCTACGCAAGCTACCTCTAGCTCCGGGTGTCTTTTTTTTACAATCCTACAAGCAAAATTTAACGTAGGTTGTACTCTTCTGGAGCCAAATGAATTTAAAGAATTTCTTCGTTGACACTTATACTCTTATGAACACAACTTGATGAATTAATTAATTGAATTTAATTTGTTACAGTACTGACAAACAGGATAGTAATTGATTTCAACAAAATATGATATTAGGAACAATAATTAACATGGGTTATGAATTCTCTTTGTCTTGACTATAAAATTACTTATAATTTTCTAGAGATATTATCTCAACAACAATGGAAAAGAAATTGAAAATATTTCAATTACTTTGAGTGTGGAATGTAGGTGAAATATGTATGGCTTGAATTAATGCAAACAATGGATTATTCCTCAGGAAGTAAAAACAGGCTGAACAAGAAGATTAGCTAACCGAATGAGTAGGTGTTGAAGAACTCTCCTTTTTTCTAAAGGTAATTAATTTTCATGAAACCATTGAAGTGGGGGTCACCCCACACGCAAAGCTTAGGAAATATGTTCAATTTAGAACACCGGGGCAGACCCCGTCCTTACGTTATTGAAGCGACCTATAGGAATAAGACTAGGCGCATTAACAATCCGGGAAGGTTCTTTTCAAATCCACGTGGTTTTCCCCCCGACTCAGAGCAAAGTTCCACTGGTCTCGCTCTGTGTTTTGAATAGTCACAATACGTTCTATAGTCTCGAGACAGCTAATTTTCCCTCCACATGGGCTCGTCAGTGAGACGAGGTGAAACTGGTGAACCAAAACATTTTCTATTGACTGCTTACACGAAATGTGTTTATGTTTCATTATGCATTGTTGCGGGGTCGTCAACTGGCAATATTTCCAACTGCTTCTTCGTCAACGCGTAGCATTGTGAATAGCATTCTCAGTGGGACATCTGCTTCCCGGCAAATGGTGTTGGTACTTCTAGGTTTGCCAAACAATTTGAGGGTGTTTTATTATATCACTCTCGGAAACGGTTGATCCGTGACCACGTCTGCCTCGTCTCACTGAAGGGCGAAACAGCTGTCTGAGACTATAGGACGTATTGTCACTGTTCAACCTGGTGAACCAAAACTTTATCTAGGCTCAAGGACCTCGATACTAGTGGTTCTCGCACCTAAGAACCAACTTGTAATGTTTACCTATACCTCACTCGATTCTTATGGTACAGCGATAGAGAATACCAAAGTGTTTGCTAACACCTAAGCTGATATTGTGGTCTATTCTGATATTTTGATATGTATTATTGTTTTGTTGTTGTTCAGGAGAAAGTGTCCGCTAAGTTAATTTAGCCCGGCAAGAGCTGTGGTAGCTCACCCAAAATAATGCTCTAATATAACCGAGAGGGGAATAGGAGGACATTGTAGAAACCACATCCCTAATATGATCTGAATTCGGTGCTGTGAGTTTGTATCTTATAATAATGTAAATATTAGTGGTGTGATAACATCAAACAAAATAATAGTAACAGTGAAATTTTCACATTAAACTAACAATTTGCAGATCATAGACTGGGGTTTGAGAAACAGAACGAAATTATTGTTATTGTGAGGCAGAGGCGGAATGCATCCGGCTTCTAAGATTATCAGATTCAAGTAGAATGTGATGGCTTGAAATATTCCTCAAATTACAAGCCTTGAGCACTTCCATCAAATTCTTCTCAATTAAGCATCCAATATAGAGAAAATAATACGACTCAGGGTTCACAAGGTAATTTAATCGTTGTTTGTTTGATCATGAACTGGGAAGTCTTATATTTCAAACATTGAGGTGGAGTTTTAATTACGAAGCTGCTAAGTAAATATGTTATTCCAGACAAGCGAATGCATACTCCCAACTGTAAAGTAAACTCCGTCTTTGCCAATTAATCATACATCAGTCAAGTGAACACTTTTATAAAAATTTCAGGTATGTATACTTCAAAATTGCCAAGCGAATCATGAGTTCGATGGAAAGAGGTTTAAATTAACAACTTGAACGTCCTTTGCCGAAAGTAATGAAGCGTTGCTTCAAAAAATTCTAAACGTCGGATATTTTTTTAGAACAGTACGTCAACTGCTAAGAGTGCTTCTATATTTCAAGCTCGTAGAGTGAACTCCAAATTCCATCTTAATGGATATTCTTTCAAACACCATTCAGAGTACCGCTCAATATTAGAAAACTTATATTAGGAATGACATGAGTTGATTTCAATATTGGAATTTTCAAGGTGATATAAACTTTTCAAATCAATTTGCCTGAAAGACGATTTATTTAGTGAATCCCGATGTAGCATTCAGATAAACGTGACAATTAGATTGTTAAAAAGCAGAGCACTCATGATTGTTGCGCTCATAACATTTGCTTTTGCGGTGTTGTATGACATGGTATTCTAAACAATACAGTAAAATGATGTAGAAACCGCCAATGAAAGACGTTATACTACACTCTATGTCACATTAAAATTTGACCTTGCTGTCTCATGAACTATCAAAATACACCACAGAATGAAGAAGTCTAGACTTCTTGCACAGAATAAAGGCATAAAATAAATAGATCGTGACATCACATTGATGTATATAAGTGTAATATATACTTATAACCAGAAAAACATGGTTATCCTTAGGCTCAATACCTCACAATACAGTCCCCATTTTCACCACACACATCTATGAGACCAATAGGAACAGCGCAGTCGTCTCCACAGTGAATTACGCACGCTCATACACACGCACACACACAGAAATCATGTCGAAAATAATCTAGATTGATGCAGAAATGCTCTATATGGATATATTAGCGAAAACCTGGAAAAATTACAACACTTTCTTTACACTATAATGAGGGAAATGAAAATGAGTTTGTTTAAATACTCAGATTCAAATTTGCCACGTCTGTTGCAAGTGATCTATCACAGAGTGTTGTGCCGCTCTTAGTGTTCGTGTGACACTGGAAACAATTCGAAAGAGACCACTTATCACTCGCATCTTGATCGATATAGAAGCTGCTGAGTGCAGAAAGGTAAGTACTGACAAATTAAAAAAAAAATTGTTTGATATCGGTTGTTATAATTCTGGTTCCGTTCCATCGTTTGGCGCATAAAAGGAAGTTATCCCTTTTCTGCACTCAAAAGTAAATATTCTCTTTCTGCACTTAAACTGAATTTTGGACTAGAGGTGGGTTTCTTGTAAACATGCCAAATGAATCCAGGGTAACCGTTGCAAAAAAGGAGGTTGTTATTCTCTTTCTGCACTTGAACGGAATTTCAGGACTAGAGGTGGAGGATCTGGGGCAACCGTTGCAACAAGGGAAGTAGTTATTCCCTGTCTGCACTCAAACGGAATTTTAGGACTACAGGTGGGATTTCTTGAAAACATGCGCCATGAATCTGGGGCAACCGTTGCAAAAAGGGAAGTAGTTATTCCCCTTCTTTTAAACATGCCCCATGAATCTAGGCTAACCGTTGCAAAAAGGGAAGTAGTTATTCCCTTTATGCACTTGAACGGAATTTTTGTAAACAAACGCTATCCTAGGGTATCCGTTGCAAAAAGGGAAGTATTTCAAATTACAAATATTATGCAAATATTTGCATAAATAATATGCATTTTATAATTGCATTTTAAATTGACCGTAAATACTAAACTCACAATTCGCTTAATAGTGATGAAAATGATTCCAAACTCATTACACGGGGGTTCTTGGGGTCGCTGAAGAAGAATATCGTCACAGAATCGGTCTCCGAGGTACCTGGGACCCACGGTGAACGGTATCCCCGTCGTCTCCAGGAGTTTTCGGGAAATTCGATATACAATCAGTCCAAACTCGTTACTCGGGGGTTTTTGGGGTCGCTGAACACGAATATCGCGACATAATTGGTCTCTGAGGTACCTGGTGCTCAGGATGGACGGTATCCCCGTCGACTCCGGGAGTTTTCGGAACATTCGTCATATAATCAGTCCAAACTCGTTACTCGGGTGTTTTTGGTGTCGCTGAACACGAATATCGCGACAAAATTGTTCTCCGAAATACCTGGTGCCTAGGGTGAATGGTATCCCCGTCGTCTCTTGGAGTTTTCAGGAAATTCGTTATATAATCAGTCCAAACTCGTTACTCTGGTGTTTTTGGGCTCCTCGTTGTCCTCATAAATTAATGTTATTATTACATTATTTTTACTCAATTTTTGTACATGCTTGTAAATTATGCACTCAAATGTTGTACAAAAGGTGTAAATTCTGGTGACCAGTCTTACAAAGTGTATCTACTGAAACTTATATTTTTTTTTAATTTGGCGCTTTCAATACAGTTGGTAGCAGTGATACGATATATGAGGATGCGGTTCTGTGGTGTCTTGCGAGGGGAAGACACAATGCAAACTCTGCGTAAGGGGCTGCAAGTTACACGTTTTTCGTCTTCTTCCACAGTGTGTGTACACTATATCAATACCGTGCACGTGCATTTTCTTCACGGGAACAACGACGATACCATTCCCTCTGGGCACCAGGTACCTTGGAGACCGATTCTGTCGCGATATTCGTGTTCAGCGACCCCTAAAAACCCCCGAGTAACGAGTTTGGAATCATTTTCATCATATTAACCGAATTGTGAATTTATTATTTTCGGTCAATTTAAAATGTAATTATAAAATGCATATTATTTATGCAAATTGCATATTTTTAATTTTTTATAAATTAATTCAGGTCACAAAGTTTCCTGAAGCTCTAACGAATCGAATGCAAAAAACCGCATTCAAATCGGTCTTACTGTTCAAATTTTTCGAACTTGAGTGCTTCGTTTCCGCGATTTATCAAAAACTATCATCAACGTTAATTACTTTTCTCACTTTTCTCATACCTAAATAATCTTTCTAAGGAACTGTGCCAGTGAAATTCAATCAAAATATGTAAGTGATCAATTATACAATTTTCATCGATTATCTCAAAAACTCAAAACGTAGATTCTTGCAGTAGTTACCTTTCTGCACTTAGCGATTCAATTATCCATGTATATTATAATCAAAGTGTAGTAGGAATTTCATATTTTCACTTTGGTTGGAAATAGTCGCATGTAAGTAGTCCAATTACCTCACTGAGATTCCGATATTCTCAAGGAGTTAGAAGAAGAGTTCATTCTTTATGATCATTGTCAAAATTCAAACTAGTCAGAGAACAGTAACTTATGGAAAACTTCAACTTTATCTTGTAACTTCGCAACATACAACGACATAATATGACCAACTTTCACATTTGAAATGTCTCTTTAAAAGTATGCCTCGTGATATTTTTTATGATTGTATCGAAACGAACCAATTCTTCAGGTTCATGTAAAGTTGAATTATCTCAAACGAGGGTTGTAAGGGTGACGCATTGAAGTTCGTTAGTTTAAAAGCCATTTATTCCAACACCATTATACACTATTTTATCCGGGAGCGGTATGAAAGCGGCTTGATGAATGATGTTTGAGATGAGATTATCGGCACTAGATTAAACCTCGAATCAATAGCATTACACTTTCAGCAAGATCAGAAACTCTCATGCGTATAATATAATTCCAGTGTCGTTCCCGGGTTTCGAGAATGTATAAAGCAAGATCGCTTTTAGTTGTGAATTTAATTAGTGCTAAAATATAATTTGATTCGTACCAACAAGGATGAATAGCAAAAGCTACATCCTTAATTTTCCGGTAGAACTATTCATATCCTAGATGAGATTTTAGTTCGTTATCAAATATCAGTCGTGTGAACACTTTTGAACTATTGTAGTTTGCACGAGGTGAACATTACAATTCTTGGATTGATGATATGATATTGTTTACTACACAACTGGTTCGCAAAACCGAAATTTGTAATAGGGAGTGTGTATAAACTACGAATTATCGAGGAGGTTCAACTAGGCACCACCGTTTCAACACACAGAAAGAGATGAATGGAGTCGTAATAAAACCGACCTACTGAGGGCGGATATATGTTGATACAAGACTGCTCCAAAACACCTCAAGGAGTTTGAATATACGAACCTGCTCTCAAAGGTGTTGGCTCTGTAATAAGGGTCTATGTTGGTGAAGAGTAAATTGTTAATGGATTCATTAAGAAGAGATTTTCAAATCAACGACCATATTACGTTTCTTAACGGACTCATGCTAAATTATCTTGAACAGTAGACTTCCGGGGTAAGCTGATCTTGAAAATGTTTAGCTTCCGGATGGATTCCACGTCACAATAGCACGACTTGATGCCGACGTTTCCCCAACCATTACAGGTGGCATCTTCAGGGCAGGCTTGAGGCTTGAACTGAAACTGATTCTTCTGGTTTCTATAGCGGTATTTATGGTAGGAAAAAACCTTCACGCTACAGAATTCACTGCCTTCATTCCGGTGGTTAACTCCGTTCTGGCACCTAACCCTGCCGTTGTGCGATCATGTGCGAAGTGGAATTTTCGAGGATCGGTTTCCAAATGTTGGGAAGATAATATCCTAAGTCAGTTCGAAAAGGATTTGATGATTACTGTCAAACTTGTTGGCAAGTGCAGATCTACTGGTGTTACGAGGAAAAAAATTTCTTGATTCCTTCCATCACGTTGAAACACTACTTTAGGATGTTCTGTATAATCGAAAACCCACTCACACCGATAGATACCTCAATAGCCTTTCCCACCACCACCCTAAAACAGTCTGTCATAAACTACTTGGTCCACAGAACTGTCAACTCATCTCAACCCCAATTCTTGAAATCAGAATTAAAACATCTTTCATCTATCTTGTTATCAAATAATTTCTCCCATTATAACATTCAAAAAGCCATTGAGTATTCGCCTCAAATTTCAAAGTATTCTCCTCAAATTTCAAATCAACCTGAGCCACAAACCCCCCGCCTGCTTTATTCACTGTCTATCTTCCATATATTGAAAATATAACAGATCGAATTTCCAAAATCCTTAAAAAACATATTATTTCTACTCGGTTTTTTACTCTTCCAAAATCATCTCAGCTTTACAAACCGATCCCTTCCCTCCTCTTCATTAAGAAGGTTTATAGCATTTCCTGTTATTGTGGTAAAGTCTACATTGGTGAAACAGTTCGAACGGTAGCTACCGTGTGGAAGAACATGAGCGCCATGCAAGGCTTCGTGACACCAGTAGATCAGCACTTGCGGAACCCAAGCTTGACACTAATCATCAAATCCTTTTCGAAAATACTCGTACTAAAATCTTAGCCCGAGCCACAAACTGCTATCAGCGAAAAATTTTTGAAGCGATAGAAATCCTAAAACATCCAAATAATCTAAACCGTGACTCAGGATATTACCTTCTCAATATTTGGAAACCCATCCTCGAAAATTCCACTTCGCACATTATCGCGTAACGGCAGTGAACTATGTAGCGTGAAGGTTTTCCTTACAATAACCAGAAGAATCAGTTTCAGTTCGAGTCTCAAGCCTGCCCTGAAGATGCCACCTGTAATGGTTGGCGAAACGTTTGCATACAGTCGTGCTATTGTGACGCGGACTCCATCCGGAAGTCAAGAATTTTCAAGAATGCTAGATTGTAGTTCTCAAAGATATACGATACCAGGAATAGAATCAACATTTGAAATACGTAATCTTCATAACCCTCACTCAACAAGTACATTCTCAAGAAAGATTTTAAGATAAGGGGATTTGATGACAACATGCCAGTATTTTGTACTAGGGATACTATGATTTGATATAACAGGTTTTTCTTATCCTCTCCTGTTATCAAATACTCAAAGATAATATATAAGTCGAATATAAGACGCTGTGGTTTCGGTTATTCGGTGCAGCTAACCTTTGATTGGCTGTGACCAGTGAGGAGACCTGTTATTGTTCGAACCAGATTTCCTACTCATCTTTTGAAGGTTCTTCAGTTCCATTTTCCTATCGATATATGAATCCATAATTCGGCGGAATTGCGTAAAATTTTTTCAAAACTTATTGCTGATACTGAATTCCTCTTATCTGTGACACTTCAATTTCCTAAATATTGCACGTTTCATCAAATCAATTTTGATTTATACAACACAGTCTAGTTGTTAATCGGATTATTTATATCTTCGACTGAATGATAGTTGAGTAACATTGGTTCGGTACCCCATTTGTGAAGTTTGCGAATACATTGCTTGGATTTAGTAATGACCTATCTATTATTATTACGTAGTCGAGTTATTTATCTTCTGAAAAAAGTATCGTTCTGCAACTTCAAAAACTTTCTCCCTCCGCTGAAGAGCTATATGAGATAGCGAAATAGCTGTCCCAGACAAAATGATAATTCTTCTGGTTGTAACTACTAAACGGTATCTATCCTAAAGTAATATTTGTTTTCAGAATCCACTATTAAAGTTCCCTTCACAATATGTTTCACCTCCGATAGACGTTAATTTCACGTACATAAGGATTCCGGAACAATTATATAATGAAGAAATTGCCTTTCGGTTTTGTGTACCATTTCTCTCAGTCTCTGTTTTTCCTCTTTCTTGATTACAAATTAAAATACAAAATTAGTTGTTATGAATACGTATGGATTCACATTTGCAAGTGCTGCTCGTTGTGTTGTAATTATTGTCTAAGAATTACCCACAATGTTCAACGGATCGAAACGGTTTTTAATTAATGTTTCGAGAGGGTATTGTCTGGAATTCTAGTACAAATTAAAAGTACTTCATACACTGAAGAAAATGATATTTCTAAATGTATTGTCACAAAGACTGTTGCACGGTTACTTGACGTTGAAAACGCATTTCTAAGTGAACTAACTGGAACATTCCATTTCAATCTCCGCATTTTTATATTATAATATGAATTTGTGGCATGATACATATCATCTCCTATCAGGAATATAAGAGAGCTATATCTTTTCTTAATAGGTGAAGAGATTGAAGTCGATCCCACCGCTGCTATCCAAATCAATTTCATTTTCGTCCGTTTGACAATTATTTTATGAACCGCTTTATACGGGAGTTTTGTGAGTTGGAGTGAGTGAAACTCTATCAACTGCTTAGAAGGTTGGGCATGGTCATATGAGATGCACGCAACGTTGACTGGTCTTTGGTTACCTGACTCGCTTCTCACTGTTTCATTATAATTGTTTACTGAACCTTAATAAAGTACGTTACTTTACTTCACTATGTTATCGTACAGTAACTTTAGAAAGTTATTTATGCTTACTACAAACTTCAAGTAAAATGAGTCGATCAACTGCATAGTCTAGTTATCGCTAGATACTGACAAATTGCGCCTTGATAGATGACTCATCCTATCCCCATCCTTGTCGCACTTAATAAATCTGAATATACCGGTCTCTGTAAACGGTAGACCTACAAACTGGTTTATCATTCAATTCGTAAACAGAAATATTTCATATTTTGTATATTCGAGCATAGACGTAAAATTTGGCATACAAGTTTCCACAATCGAAGGACCAAGTTGAATCGTTAAAATTTAAGATTTCTGAGGAACAAAATGTTTGTTAATAAACAAATACATAAAATCGTTATCGAGTTTTATTGCATTTTGAATCTTATGAAAAAAAATATTTTGCTGTTTCAGAGAAAATATTTATGGCTGTTATAGATATACTTGTAGAGACAAATTTTTCATCTCTTTTATAGAATTAGAGTATTCTCAGCCCCAGTGTTGTCAGAGACGCAGAACGTCATCCCACCAAAACACCGCTCCAAGAGTTTTTCCATTTTCGCTAAATCGATTTTGGCTTGTTTTCTCCTGATAATAACGCAGTAATTCTTATCAAATATATGGAAAATTTTACTGAGAATTTCAGGTTGCTAGTTGATAAAATTGTAATGGTGAATGACTATGATTGTTATAGTATAATATATGCATATTAAGAAACTAAAGCGTGCCGGCGGCCCACCTTTGACTTCCTAAAATATTTGCCCACCGGAATTTACATTAGAAGACGTAAGATCTATTAAATCTAGTGGAAAATTCACTAACCTGGTAGTACTTATAAATTTTTCATTGATAATGAATCGTACATATATTTTATTATTTATAAATTCTAGGGAAATAGGTCACACTAACACATATGCCTATTATTTTCGTCTTTACGTACGTTTCATCAGAAGACGTATAATGTCTAAAACACGTCGCCGAAACGAATAGAAACACGAATAATCGATATTGTAACACATTAATGTTTTAAGTATATGAGTATGTATCTAGAATGCACTGCATACCAATTTTCTTATAATATACGTCATGTCATACAAATTCTGTATACGACTGAAACCAAAAATTCAACGCACTAGTATCCACTTTCGAATCAAATGTTAAAGATTTGTGAGGTAATAAAAAAAGGTTGTCAGACCTTATTAGAAATATTTCTATTTGAGTATTCTACCTAAAATATTCTTTTTTAACATTATTAAGACGCATGTAGGAATTTGCAAGAGTTTTAATTACTTATTGAATTAGTGTAAAGCTGATTTAATTACTTCTGTTCTATGATTTACAGACTTGGAGTCACGTCTTATGTGATCTTTTATAATAATTGGTTTCCTTAGTTAAAATATTAACATTTTTGTAATCGGATTACTGGTTATAATCAAAACAATGTTTAGCAAGGGCGGTGGAAGTTTTTGTTTATTGTACTATACTTATGTCCATACATCCTTTTTTGTAAAAAAAAATAATATATTTTATAAGAAATTTTTTAAGCATTCAAAATTCTACTTACATTTTTCTGATTGTACATTATAAGGCTGCGACGTAACAGAAGTTTGGTGGATAACAGATGAATTGATTTTTTTGAAGTACTTTTTGCCTATTACAATCGTGTGATAATCAAATTCAATGTCATAAAGTATTTTCCATTTCTAAAAAAAAATAGCTGGTACCTATTTTGCGAGAACAAACAAACTTAGTGCACTTAGTAGATAAGGGTGGTTATTTCTTACTTATGAGTGTTATAGCATGTCTAGAGTTGAGAACTCTTTTCTAGTTGATTAGTTTTTGCAAGTTAAAATTATAATTTTACTGTACTAACCATGTTTTATTCAATTCAATCCTAAAGTCCCTTAAATATTATAACCTCCATAACTGAGATAGCTTTTTTGTTCCAGGTGAGCTTCGTCAAAGTACATAACTATGAATTGAATGAAAGGTATGTTTAGTTTCTGATAGCTAACCTTAAAAGATAAATACAACTGCTTTTTTGCCAATGATTTAACTTTGCATTTATAGTTTTCACCATATTCGGTATACTATTAAGAAAGTTCTTGGTCACAAAGACCTCAAATTCAATATTTTATGTTAGAACAGTTGAATTTCCGGATGTTAAATTTCTATTGTCGAATTATGATGATATTCATTTATTTGTCATTATAGTTGTTCGGTGATCTCATATGTCATCATAGTCAATTCACATGAACAACATCGGACTGACAGATACAACCCTATGCAGGTTCTGCCAAGAAGACCTCAGTACACATACTGTGCTACTGCGAAGGTCTAACAAGGCTAAAGTTCTCAACGGTAGGAAAAACCACAACCCTCCCATTATATGGAGGACCTGATATCTTGCCTATAGAGTCTAGTAATATAGGCGGATCTAGACAGGAAACTCTATAATAACTAGAGGGCATACACAAAAGATCTGCAAAGGTCGCGGTGGTGAGGCTTTTAGCACATAAGCCCATCCAAATCTAATCTAATTGGTTGCCCTCTAGTGAAAACATATCAATAAAGAATTTCCTAGAGAAATCGGTATTTTCGGCATAACCTTCACAATATACTGATTAGGGTGGAAACTTTAAAACATTTCAAATAAAGGTTTTACTGTATAGTAGGAATCAGTTGACATTTAGAAAATAATGGCTGCATAGCGGCCAAAGAGTACTTAAGATAATTCAAAATTTCATTAAAAAAATGGTGAAAGGGTAAGCTGAATAAATTATTCAGTAGATATAAATCTAATTCTGTGTCGTTTCATCATATTATGGTTTTTAAAAATAGAAGAAATTGCAATCAATATTTATTTAATTTCTTCTCCTATATACGAGAGGAAACCTAGAATGTTCTAAGAACATCGTGTGAGCCAGCGGTGGAATGTTCGGAGAAGAGATGGGCATTCGAATTTTTCTTAAAGGCTTAGAAGTTATAGGCATAAAGAAAGACCTCACTAGGCAAATAGCTCCACAACTTTGCCGACTCGACAATTAGTTTGAGCTCGTCTAGTCCGCCTATCTAGAATATCTCGTGGTGGAACAACAGACGATCTGTAACCGCACAAAACGTTGGGATGTCAAACTGTACCCAATCCAAAACGTTGGGCCATTACTCTTACTAAAGGATAAACTAAAATTCTATTTTATCGCTTGGTTGCCGACTGCTACAGTGAAGAATGGTCGTAGGTTATATTTTAGATGTTAAAATTACGGGCGCCAGAGTATTTTAACCAACCAATGATTTTGAATATAACCAGGGGATGCAAATACTCAAGTCCCCAGGTTAAATTACCCTGAAGGAAAGAAAATAAAAGACCTGTACCCAGAATGATTGAAATTTACTTGAGATAATGATATTGAAATAATTTGAGACAGCACTTACATTAATGATATATGAAGTTAATTAATAGCTAATATGGATGAAGTTAATTACATCAAAATTGATAACCCAATAACAGTTGAATTTAAGTAAAATACGATATTCGATGAATTTTTATCATATGATACATGAAATCAAAATTGATAACCTGATACTCAATGATTATTTCAACGTTACATAAACCAAATCGATAGCCTGATACTGAGTGATTAATTTCAAATGTTACATAAACCACATCGATAGCCTGATACTAAATGATTAATTTTCAAATGTTACGTAAACCAAATCGATAGCCTGATACTAAGTGATTAATTTCAAATGTTACATAAACCAAATCGATAGCCTGATAGTAAATGATTAATTTCAAATGTTACATAAACCAAATCGATAGCCTGACCTGAGAGTTGGATGTCGTTCTTGCTTGATGATGTTTAATTATCTCTACTTCAATGAAGGTGTCCCTGCTACAATTACCATACCGTTTTTCACGATTGTACTTCACAAATAAGCTAGTAACTCCTAGGCACCTTCCATAGTAGATTCAAGCCAACCCTCAACACACTTCTTGTTGAATTTCTCACGACGTAGACAAGATTACAAAAACTACAAGTAGAACTTTCAGTAAAAGTAGGAAAGGAAAAAAAAAACCTGAAACCAAGAAATGTTCAAACTCTCGTCCTATTGTCGTCAGCAGACAGACATGAACAAATACACAACAATGGTTAACAAATTAGAACTAGGTTATGTTCTGTCAGGTACCACCTATGATGGCAATTAATTCCTGAATTTAGTGAATAACTCAAATGGAATTACAAAGATATTTACCTCTAACATGATAGGGTTTTTTACTTCCAAAAGACAACTTTTCTATCGTTCCCCAAACAGATTCGTCAAAACTAGGTTCAAATCCCAAGAGGTATATCAATTATCCTATTAATCACAATGATGCCAATCCAAATCGATAATTGATTATTATTATTTCAACGGAAGAAATATTCCCATAATTGGTTCCAAGCCACGCTTAGTATCTCCTTCCTGTTGAATAACCTAGAACTGACTTCACACACCAACGAGTAGAATAGAAGTGTCTTTTCTTTTCCTGTCTCACAGAACACCCTCGAAGAGAAGCGGTAACTAACACCGAACAACCATGACCCTTAGAATGTAGGTACGGTCCATGTCTTTTAGAATTTACAGAACATGACTCTTAGAATATACCAAATATACGGTCTAGCATAGCTGACGTCACAGAAGTTAACCGATTGTCCTACAGCGGCCATTTCTAAGCCATAAGGTGGAATTTACACGTTACAGATCATGGAAATATCTATAGAAAAGGGAGAGAACGACCACCTTTCCACGATGTTCTTGAGTGGTCACTGAATTCGTAAGTGACTAATAGCTCTCTTCTGAATATAATCCAAGAGCTTCACCATATGTTTGGGAGGCGAACTCCAAACATGTGAACAGTACTCCAGGACAGGTCGAATCTGTGATTTATTTTATAGAGGAGCTGCTGGGATGTAAAGTAGCTCTTGGCACGGAATAGAAAACCAAGTTTTTGTGAAACGGTTTTTGCAATGGACCTCACATGATCATCTCATGAGGATGAATTTGGTAACAGTAAACCAATCAAACCTTAGTGTTTTTGTTAATAAATAAATGCCAGCGCTAAGGGAAAATTAGGGGAGCAGTTCTGGATGATACATGGTTCCGTGTCGGTATATTATAATAAATCCGTTGAGACATATATTTCACTAATTAATAGGCAGGTAGATCTCAAAATGCTCTTCTTATCGTATGGACAGATTCTGTCCGCGTCAGCTTACTCTCATGATGATTTATATATGGCTCGTATGACAATACAAAGCTCCTTTCAACATGTACTTCAACCATGATGTCGTAAACTGCTTTGAAAGCATTGAATTATTTGAATGAATAAAAGGTGGCATATAGTTCTTCATACAAAAGCTTTTTAGGAAATTGAAGCTTTGTCTATTTCCATTTATCAACTATCAGGTTTCTATATCACGTTATATCTAATGCAGTGTTCACTGTATTATATTTCATCTTCCTCGCGCACTTCCCTACTATGAAAAATTATTGTGGAAAATGCAAAAGCTACCAACTTTTATTCAGTTCAGGGAAATCTCCATAGTATTGTAATGCACTATATTCTACGAGTCAGTTGCCAGAATTTACTAGCTTCCGTTCATTCATATTCAGTATTCAGTAAAGCATATTTTTGTATTGAATTAGCAGTATTTTTGAATCAAAGTTGACACTATGAACAAGCGCTTCGTATATTTGTCTGTAAAGTAGTTATGTCTTCATTTCAAACCTCAGAAATACTTCAATCCCGATCTGAAATCTGCAAAAATATTGTCTAGTTCCATTATGGTACTTCCTTAACAAACAGTCAACTCCTGCATATTACACATGCTCTCCATATAATGCGGTATTTCTGATCGTCTGTTCACGGAGTATAATTGTTTTACATTTCTGTCGCATTAAACAACGGAATTCAGCTATTTCGAGAATTCATTCCACACGCTGTTGTTAGGTAATGCATTGTCTCATACCGTTAGGGCACTTCGGTTTTGTACACATCGGGGAACGTACGTATTTTCATAACAACTTCATGCATTTTAAAAATAATCGAGACGAAGAATTCTTGAAGATGATCAATCTAAAGCAGCACCTCGTCGTTCAGGTGAGTCGGTGGACTTTGCGACCATCATATTCGTGATCAGCGACCTCAAAAACCCACCGAGTAATGATGTTTTTTTTGGCCTTTTTTTGTGTTAATTTGCCTCGCCTAATGGTTGAATTCTTACTTTTATCCATATTACAAGGCCAGTGTTAAATCATCTCCGAAATAATTATTCCAAGGAATTGCGGCCCATTTTGTCTGGCATCGTTATAAGCCGTTCGTTCTATCCTAGAAAATTTCCAGATGTAATTAAAGTCCCGTGGCGTTAGTTCTAAATTGACATGGGTGACGGTACAATTACGAGAGTCGGTTTATTTCGCAAACTGACCTTCTATACACCTGCTCACGGCAATGCTGCCAGCTTACTCATTTCACTTCCATGAATTTCCACAGCTTCCGGTTACATTACTTCGGCATTAAAGAGTTTGGTTTTAATTAAATTAATTCTCAAAGTAAATATACTTACTACATGTCAGGTTTGAAATAGAAATTCAAATCTCTTGATGACTAAATTGCAGTTCCCCGACCTAGAAAAGCTGCACTCAAATTAGTTTCGATTCCCTTGACGTAATTATGCTCTAGTCAAATCAAATCTGGTTTCTGCATCCTAACAATGAGGAAAGAAAACAGTTAGCAGACAGATAAATGAAACAAGTAAGAGAAGGGAGCGGATGTCCGATTATATTATGATTGCTGTTGTCGGTAGGCTACGCCGTAGGAAAAGATGTTGACGTCATCTTGGCCGTCACAATGTCATTCTCCGAGTTTCGAGTTTTAAAGCCTTATTGCGAATGATTAGGAACCACTAGATGCTTGAAAAGACGTGAAATTATACTCAATGCCATGGCTTTGGCAGTATATTTTAATTGTCAGGAATATCTATGTTATGGAATGGTCTGTCACGGACATTATGTGACTTTCGTTGTATCAGCTGCTTGTCATGTGAACGTTGCCTGATGTCTGGTAATAGGGTTATCTGTGGTTTGTCAAAAATAGTCTGAGATTCTGCTAATAAAATTGCAATTGATTATAATAAATAGTTTTGAAAGAGAAAGTCTAGAATCTTTATCATTGCAGCAAGTTCATTTCTCAATTCTGTCATTCAATTCAAAACACAGTTTTAAAAATGCTCCGGAATCCGGAAAGTATTGCTGAGAAGGCAAAAGAAATTGTATTGGATTCACTTCCCCTTAAATCTCATAACATGTATCATGAAGAATATGATACTTTCAACAGGTGGAAAGATAATAAGGGCGTAGCCGTTGTGAACGAAGATGTGCTACCAGCTCATTATCAAGTAATACCTAGACAATTTATATTTTGAGGCTTTTTAATTAGTCTTTTACAGTCACAAACGTTCAAATGTGTAAAAACAAATATTTATATTGACAAGTTTCCAAAAGTTATAGCTTTTCTGAAGAGGGATTCGGTGGGTTATGAGCCTGTAAAGTCCAAGGTGCTGTCAAGACTAGAGATCAAAACAGTTTTGGCAAATGCTGATGCAACCTAATTTACCTGCGAATGAAATCAAAGGTCTTTCGCTTGCAGATAACACAAAATTGTTCATTTCATTTTCATTTCTCCAAATAAGATTATTTACTTAGATTACCTGTTAGTTTTTGATGTTGTTAGTGTTATTGTGTGTCCCTGAATGATAAAAGAGATGACGCCATAATCGAACATCCCATGTAACATTTGTGATGTACCATCTTCAACTAGAACGCATCAAAATGTTCAGACTGATATGTCATTCAGTTCTGTTTTGACACCCAACGAAAGCAAGCAACCTTTTTGTGAACATGCAAAAAAGTGAATTTTGTTGTGTCTTGATTAAACATTATTTCTTTCGTGCAAATCGAAGCATCGCTTGTTGAATATTATGGAGACTCTTCACCATCGATTGGAACGATTGACAAGTGATTTACTGATTTTTAGTTGTGGTAGTATGACGACAAAAGACGCAGAACGTTCTGGTCGTCCAATTGAGGTTACAACTCCAGAAATCGTCGTTAAAATCCATGGTGAGATCGGCGGAATATTTTGCATACATTTTTGAATATGAGAAAGCTATCTGCCAGATGGTTGCCGCATTTGCTCTCTGTTCACAACATGCGCGACCGTGTGACAACTTCAAAAGAGTTTTTGGCGATGTTGAAGCGCGATAAGAAAGACTTTTTGCGCCGTTTCGTAACCGTGGACGAAACATGGATTCATCACAACATACCAGAGACCAAAGAACAGGTGAAACAGTGGACTTGTCCTAGCAAATCGAAGCCTGCTCTCTGTTAACAACAAGCGCGACCATGTGACAACTTCAAAGGAGTGTTTGGCGATGTTCAAGTGCGATAAGAAAGACTCTTTGAGCCGTTTCGACACCGTTGTCGAAACACCAGAGACCAAAGGACAGTCGGCAGACGGTATCGTTCATATCGATTACCTTGAAAAGGGCAAAACGATCACCAGCGTATATTATTCAGAGCTGTTGGATTGATTCGACGCCGAATTGAAGCGAAAGCGGCCGCATTAGGCTAAGAAAAAAGTGCTCTTCCACCAGGACAACGCACCGGTGCACAAGTCCGCAGTCGCAATGGCAAAATTGCATGAATTGCGCTGCGGATTGATTCGTAATCCACCATATTCTCCAGAATTGGCCCCCTGCGATTTTATCTATTTTTAAACTTGAAGAAATGGCTCGGCGGAAAGAGGTTTGGCTGCCATCGCTGAAATAAACCCCTATTTTGGAAGTGTATTGGGCTACAAAGAGATTATGTTGAGAAATAAAATAAGTTTTGACCGAATAAATCATTGCTTGTTTACTTTTCAGGGATTTTCACCTTGCCCTCGTATAGTATAACCTTATTTTATTGTGACTCTTGCTGTCACATGAACATCAATTCTTAATTAATTTAATTTTTTATCAATTTATAACTTCATATATATGAAATCTCTGACTTTGAAACACCCTAAAAGCTATTTCTAAGTGGAATTCAAAATTTTATCTCACTTATTCATTTTTGTTGCTGACCCGAGGCTAGTTGTTTTCCTAATCGGAATCCGAGGTTTTGAATTTTTTTGATTTTCTATGCCTCTTCATGAGGCAGGGGAGGACTTCACATTCAAATCGGCACGGGCCATTTGAACTCTACCGGCCCAACTTTCAGTTCAGTGGGATTAAATGTGATAACAATCATATAATTTTATTACATATAAGTTACCGTCCCAAGTTTCAGTTTTTGGGTGAAAATGTAACAGCTATCATATAATTTTAATATATATTTTAGTAATAGTGGATAAAAACGCAAAAAAAAATTGAATTAAAACTAATTTTTATTATAATAGAACTTTAACACAAAACTGTCAATAGAACATCGAACAAAATAAAAAGTTAATGAAATAAACAACATAAATAATAATCTAGTATAAAAATTAACAAAAAATTTTAAATAAACGATATTTCTATGGTAAAGGAACTCAAAACACTTTGGTAAATAATATTAAGACTACAAAAAGACTAACAGAGTTATTCATATAAAACCAAAAATAAAACAGCCGCAATAGGAATTGGAGTAAAACCCTCATGGATTTACATGTTTTAACGAGATCAAAAATATTATTATTGCTTTCTATTGAGAGTAAAATATTCTTATCACAACTTATCATCATGAAAGTCTCCAAATATTCTTAATCTATTGAAAATAAATTTCAATTTCGAAATAGATCTTTCACATGATACCAGTAAAATAGAAAGCGTAAGAATGTATTCATAAATTTTCTATAAATTTGGATAGGCCTCGGCGTATAAGTTATATTTGTGCAAAATATGGTACACATTCCCCCCAAAGGGCAACGCTCCATCGGGCGATCGCCCGGTCGCCCAATCCTCTTCTGTGACACGAGGGAGGTTTTTTGCTTTTATCATGTATAATCGTAATCTCCGAGAACTGGAAACCCGACGAAGAGAATAATGACCTGTACTAGATCATAACAAAGGTCAAGTTAGAATCAGAATCTAAACGCCATTTATTTGTGCACGTTGAATCTTTATCTTATTAATAGGTCCTTCGAAGTATTCTCAAGAGCGTAATAATTATTCTCCAACCGATTGTGTTCTACTGGTAATCGTTAGCAATACACACAACCACCGTTGATAAATTACTTGCCCTCAAAGGTCGGCTCAGAAACGCTTTAGACAAGAGAGGTTTTGCCCTTTAGCGAGAAACGTGTTTCTATTTCAATGCAACTAAAAATGTGCGAGTTTCACCACTTTTTTCATACACCTCGCCATGCTATATGTAACGTTGTGTTCCCTTTTCTTAAGACTCAACAGATTGTGTATAAATAAATGGGGTGCTTTGGTCGAGTCCCATTACTATTTCACGTATACATTGTTTACGAAAATATAACAGACGCACTGAATGCACATTACATCCCTTAGAAATCGAGCGAAAGAAAGGTTCATTCATAATAGACTCCAATAGTGATGTTGTCACACCCCACCACTCCCTGTCGCAAGAATTTCAGTAAATTTGAAAACTATAATGTTCACTTTTATTGCACTAAAGAATAAGGTTTCCTTTCATGACTTTCATTCAACGTCTCTCTTATAATAAATATTTAAGAACTTCTAAAGCGATCATCTGTGCATGCGATATTTGCTTGAATAAATATCTACCGTACGAATCAACATTTTAAAGAATTATATTATGATTCTTATGTACATACAAATAAAGACCAATTTCATATAGGTTAATACTAATTTGGTTCTACGACAGTGAAAGATAGGGTTGTGACGTCGCACTATTGGAGTCTATTAGGTTGATGTACACTGATTCTATTCCCTATTCCTATTAGTAGGGTTACCCTCAGCTAGGGATAAATCTGAATTAATTAAATTACTTCTTCGCTTATACATTTATATCCCTTCTGAATTACCTAGATAATTGTCATTATTGTGTCTCAAGAGACCTGTATTTAAAATATGTTCGACTAACGCTTATCTGGAATCTCTCGTGGTGGAACAACAGACGAGATTTATGATGAACACCGACCATGGAAATATCTATAGAAAGGGGAGAGCACGACCACCTTTCCGCGATGTTCCAGAGTGGTCAATGCATTTGTATGTGTGACATCATCATTCAAACGAATATCTCTCTTCTGGATAGAATTCTAAAGCTTCAGCGTATGTTTGGGAGCCGAACTTTGAACATGTGAAGAGTACTCCAGGACAGGTCGAATCTGTGCTTTGTAGATTATGAGAAGCTGCTGGGATGTAAAGTAGCTCTTTGCACGGAATACAGAAGTTTTTGTGAAGCGGTTTTCGCAATGGACCTCACATGATCGTCCCATGAGAGGGTTGGTTGTTGATGGTGATCCCCAGCATTGTTATGGAAGACTGCATAGGAATAGTTGTACCTGACATCATCATATTAGGGATTGTTAGATCCTCCTTCCTGGAGAAGACACAAGCTTGAGTTTTGGTTGCATTGAACTTTACCAGATTATCAGATCCCCATTTCAAAATGTCCATTAATTGCATCGACCTGTCCCTGTCTCGCTCCTCGTGCCTTCAATGGATGGTATAGGGGCTCTAGATGAGAAAACGGTATGAAGTGTACCATCATCTATAAAGTTGTGTATGCGACAGGTGGTCATTTCCAGCAGATCGTTGATGAATGGAGCAGAAACAAATTTGGTGCAAAGACAGATATCCCTGTGAAACACAAGCTTTGATAGCCATTGTATCGGAGGATACTCCGTCAACCACCACATGGAGTAATCTACCGAGAAAACTCGGTAGTAAGCGTCAAAGTTGAGGCGGCAAACAATATGACGGAAGTTTCCCAAAAAGGCGTTGATGCTAGACTCGTTCAAATACTTTGGAGTCATCCAATTGTGAGGAAGAGGTCTTAATTGCGCTCCTGTGGGTGCAGCTCTTAATGTTGGGCAGTTTGCCTTTAACTGTCCCGTGGTCCTGGTGGAGGCATAGGGGATTTAAACACAACACTTAGAAAAGAGTTACTTTACTTAATTGTAGAGCTTGACGCCATTACGACTTAAAGTCTTGCTCTACATAATAACAACTGGTACACTTGAATACTATATCTATATCTCGATTATGAATGATCTGCATGTCCTATATAAGTATATATATACTTTTTTTACATTCAAACCTGGTCGGGGCTGCTGCGAGCTCCGACGACATCGCAGCAGTCGCGCCAGAAAAACCTAAAAGGCGGTTAACCGAAGCTACTCCTCCCCACCGGTCGGTAAGTAGCTTCAGGTTCCTAAATCGTGTGCCCTAAGTATTCTAATTGAACCCAGAATGACTGCCTTTTGCATCCGGTCTATCAAGATCTGCGCCGAGTTCCTACAGGCCGGAATGATCTTCAAGTTTGAACGCAGCGAAGACCGAATTCCGCCCAAAACACCGATGATCAGAACCACTAATACGACCTTGTGGCCTGGGTATAGCGTGCGGAGCTCGAACAGGAGATCTTGATATGTTGTCCATTTTTCCTCCTCTTTCAAGACTATGTTCTTCTCTGCCGGAGCGGAGAATTCGATGACATACATAGTCTTGATTAGTTTATCGAGGAGGACAACGTCAGGCCTATTTTCTTGTATGGACCTGACGGTCGGAAACGGATAATTCCAGAAGATCTGGCATTTTTCGTTTCCGACAACGGACTCAATATCTCCTGGCATGTAAGGCAGCACCGGCTCTTGGTATATATATATATATATATATTGTTATGATTTCATTTCATAGACAATAAAAATTTAAAAATAATAACTTACCGAACTTTGAAAATTAGAAAAGATCAAATAAAAAACATTTTATGGAATTAAAAACAATAATAAAAGCTAAATAATAGTTAGGATATTAATATTAACAATGTAAAACATAATAAACAACGATGTAATAGAATAAGAAGTGATAAACAAGAACTTCAGTGAAAGTGAAGAAACGTTCTGTGTAACGAAATCAGAAATCATAAGTAAAGTGATTACAAAACTATCATGAGATAGTACAAAACATTGAATAATGTTATAGATATAAGTTAGGATTAGTAAATTTGAGTTATGTAATGTTAAAAGAATGTTATTGATATAATATGGTATGTATTAGATTTAAGAATAAGTAACTGTCAAGAAAACCATAAATATGGGAATAATCATATTAATAATAACCCAATCATAGGTTATATTATACCAAAGTGTGGGGAAAAATGTAGGCAATATTAATTTAAAAAGAAGGAATCACTAACAAGTAAAATAAGTTGAAAATCTCAAATAATTCAAAAAGTAAAGAATACTAAATTCTGATTGGTCAATAGGAATTTCCAATGTCAATCTGGTAACAATGAAGACTTGTGTCAGTTTCACAACAATTAACTTGGCATGCTTGATTTGAAAAGCAATCATCTCATAGGTTGTTTATGACATAAAGTAGCGTCGGTTTTGGAGGCCTATAAAAAACGAATCTGAAAGTAAAGAAGTTCAGTTTGCCATTACATCTGTAGACTGAAAGTACTACTGCAACTCACCAAAATTTTATAACCTATAATAACCTCCAATTGAACGAAAGTGTTCCAAACTTCGATAGGTTCAAAGAAACCAAAGTTAATAAGTTTTATATAAAGTCAACGATTATTCCAAGTATCTGAATCCAGTAAAAAGGCTGTAATAACCTCCAATTAAGAAGAAATTTCCAACGATTGCCATTCATCAATAATTTAAATAAAGCATCGAAAAGTTTCATGTTTTATCTAAAAGGATAAAACAAAGTATTATCAACAGTTCCTGAGTCTCAAGAAGAAGTAATCCAAATTAGTTACCTGTGATTATTGTGAAAAAGCATAGTATTGTGTAAAAGTGAATCATCAACGAAATTATAAAAGAATTAAATTGAAAATTGCCAACATAGTTAAACACACTTTTGGATATAAACTAAAAGTAAGTTTGTTTATTATATTTCCATTGTAGTATTATTTGTAAATCTGAAAGAAAGATTGTCGTTTGTAATTTTGTAAACAACTATTAATATTGAATAGTTTTGAGGTTAAAGCTAGTTCTATGCTTAGAACATAAAATAAAATTGTAAATTAGAAACCCGAGATAAATAGAGTCATAGAGATTTAAATATAGAAATTTTTCAACATTCAAAGAATATTGTGTTTAATTCCATAAAATAATAATAAAAAGAGAAGTTCATTATTATTCAAAATAATCAATAAATTAAAAGCTAGCCGGAAGAATTAATAATAATTAATAATCAATAAATTAAAAGAAACTAAAAAAAGAAGTTTTTTAGTAATAATTGTCACCAACGTGGGGCAAAATAAACTCATAAGAGTTTTTTAGTAATAATTGTCGCTCAAACGTGAGGCCATTTGAAAAAAGGAATAGAACCGCGTATCAAAATAATTTAAAGAACTAGATTAATAAATAAAAGAAAGTAAAAATGGAAGGAGATAGACAAAGTACTCCAGAATTGATAGGATTTGATCAAGAGGGTGAAATAATTAGTGCAGAAAGACCACCAATAATAGATAGTCAATCACAAATAATGAGATTGCTTGAAAGTTTAAATTTAAAAGCTAATGAAACGAAGGAAACAAATGCTAAAATTGAACAAGGTATGAGTGAAATAAGAGATGAACTTAAGAGAGTGAATGATAAATTTGATAAAAGAACAGAGGAAATTATGAGAATAGTTGAAACTGAAAAAAAGGAAATAAGACAACATGTTGAAGAAAGTATAGATAATAAATTAGAAGAATATAATAGTTTTGTAAATAGAAAGTTTAATAATGTAGAGAAAGAAATAGATATTATGGAAAATAGAATGAATGATATGGGGAGGAATATTGAAGAGAATGTGAATGTGAATGTACAAAGTATGAAAGAAAATCAGGAAAAAATGATAAATGAACAAGATGAAAGAATAAAAAGAATTGAGAATAGATCCGAAGAGAGAATGAATATAGAATACAGAAATGTAGGTCATGAGAATACAATAAAATTTAATGGAAACATAAAATTATTACATCCATGCATTTTTGTTAAAGATTTGAAAAATGAAATACAGTATGAAAGGAATATAGAGAGAATGAAAAAATTAATAAGAGAACGATTGGTTGATGAACCATTGTTGTGGTTCAATTGCAAAGAAAGGGAATTAAATAGTTTAGATGAGTTTATAGATGAGTTTTTAAATAATTTTTGGGGTGAAAATGAGCAGTCGAAATGTCGAGAAAGGTTATATTTTAGGAAGTATATAGAAGGGACTAGAAAAAGCATGAGTGCTTATGCACTTAGCCTATATAATGAAGCGCAATATTTAGAACCTAAAATGAGAGAGGAAGAGATAGTTTTATACATTTCAAGACAGTATCGAAGTCAAATATCTGAGGCAATAGCCATTGCAAATATTAAAAACATGAATCAACTACTATCATACTTAAATAGAATTGATAATAAGAATAACATTGGAACTAGGCAACAAAATAGATATAATGATAACAGGAAGTAATAAAATATCTGAGAATATCTTGTGAGGGTAAACATCGTCAATGGGATGAATCAATATCCAGAGTAGAAAAATGTTTAAATCATTGTCCAAATACTACAACAGAGAAAACACCTGTATTAATAATGAAAGGCGAAGAACCAGATAGAAAATGGTTAGATGAAAATTCAGTAGAGCGAAATGAAATTTTGAAAGATATCAGTAATAGGTTAGAAAGAAATGCAAGAAAGTATATGAATAGGGAAATGAGAAAAAGAGGAAGGTTAATTAAATTTGAAATAGGTGAATTAGTAATAGTAAGAGCAATGAGAGTAACTAATAATAAAAAGAATATATGTGGAAAATTATGTTTTGCTTTTGAAGGTCCGTATGTAGTCATGAATGAAAATGCTGAAAATAGTTATGAATTAATGAATCCTGAAAACGGAAAGATAAGGGGAATATTTAATATTGATCAAATATACAAGTATAATTATTAATAAATTTAGTACAAGAAAATAAAATCAAAAGATAAATAAATTTTAAATATTAATGTGATTAATATGTTAAAATTGATTTAGGGGAATTTGTTATGATTTCATTTCATAGACAATAAAAATTTAAAAATAATAACTTACCGAACTTTGAAAATTAGAAAAGATCAAATAAAAAACATTTTATGGAATTAAAAACAATAATAAAAGCTAAATAATAGTTAGGATATTAATATTAACAATGTAAAACATAATAAACAACGATGTAATAGAATAAGAAGTGATAAACAAGAACTTCAGTGAAAGTGAAGAAACGTTCTGTGTAACGAAATCAGAAATCATAAGTAAAGTGATTACAAAACTATCATGAGATAGTACAAAACATTGAATAATGTTATAGATATAAGTTAGGATTAGTAAATTTGAGTTATGTAATGTTAAAAGAATGTTATTGATATAATATGGTATGTATTAGATTTAAGAATAAGTAACTGTCAAGAAAACCATAAATATGGGAATAATCATATTAATAATAACCCAATCATAGGTTATATTATACCAAAGTGTGGGGAAAAATGTAGGCAATATTAATTTAAAAAGAAGGAATCACTAACAAGTAAAATAAGTTGAAAATCTCAAATAATTCAAAAAGTAAAGAATACTAAATTCTGATTGGTCAATAGGAATTTCCAATGTCAATCTGGTAACAATGAAGACTTGTGTCAGTTTCACAACAATTAACTTGGCATGCTTGATTTGAAAAGCAATCATCTCATAGGTTGTTTATGACATAAAGTAGCGTCGGTTTTGGAGGCCTATAAAAAACGAATCTGAAAGTAAAGAAGTTCAGTTTGCCATTACATCTGTAGACTGAAAGTACTACTGCAACTCACCAAAATTTTATAACCTATAATAACCTCCAATTGAACGAAAGTGTTCCAAACTTCGATAGGTTCAAAGAAACCAAAGTTAATAAGTTTTATATAAAGTCAACGATTATTCCAAGTATCTGAATCCAGTAAAAAGGCTGTAATAACCTCCAATTAAGAAGAAATTTCCAACGATTGCCATTCATCAATAATTTAAATAAAGCATCGAAAAGTTTCATGTTTTATCTAAAAGGATAAAACAAAGTATTATCAACAGTTCCTGAGTCTCAAGAAGAAGTAATCCAAATTAGTTACCTGTGATTATTGTGAAAAAGCATAGTATTGTGTAAAAGTGAATCATCAACGAAATTATAAAAGAATTAAATTGAAAATTGCCAACATAGTTAAACACACTTTTGGATATAAACTAAAAGTAAGTTTGTTTATTATATTTCCATTGTAGTATTATTTGTAAATCTGAAAGAAAGATTGTCGTTTGTAATTTTGTAAACAACTATTAATATTGAATAGTTTTGAGGTTAAAGCTAGTTCTATGCTTAGAACATAAAATAAAATTGTAAATTAGAAACCCGAGATAAATAGAGTCATAGAGATTTAAATATAGAAATTTTTCAACATTCAAAGAATATTGTGTTTAATTCCATAAAATAATAATAAAAAGAGAAGTTCATTATTATTCAAAATAATCAATAAATTAAAAGCTAGCCGGAAGAATTAATAATAATTAATAATCAATAAATTAAAAGAAACTAAAAAAAGAAGTTTTTTAGTAATAATTGTCACCAACGTGGGGCAAAATAAACTCATAAGAGTTTTTTAGTAATAATATATATATATATATATATATATATATATATATATATATATATATATATATATATATATATGTTTCTTCTTAGGTTCTCGCGGACGTAATGTGTAGAACTGGATTCTCGGGTATTGATCCGCGTTCGCCTAGATTTTCCAGACTCTACGGTCGAATCACCTGAAGATGGCAAATGCGACTTTGCCGAAACGTCGTGAAATTGGTCCTTTTGAGGACCGAAACCACACAACGCGGATCAATACCCGAGAATCCAGTTCTACATATATATATATATATATATATTATAAATGTGATGTTATTGTTATTATGTCCTAGTTAACTAGTCTAGGATGTCAAGGTATCTGGGCCACACAATATGTTTAATATATTAATGAAACATTAAACATATTGCTTGTGGGTCAGCTCCGAGGTCTAAACATAATAACATTACTAAATAGAAATAAGGTTGCATTCTATAACTTAGGGATTCCTATACTACACAATGCTGAAGCTAGAGATTCTCCACGTTTCTCGATAGATTTCTGCCACACATGTGTTAAGTAGGCAAACAGGTCTCCTGTCGATCTCTGCTGACGAGAGCCATATTGTTGGTCATTGTTGATATTATTCATATTCTCTCAAGAACCGAATGTGTTTATCTATGATACAAATGAAACATTATCCGAACATCGACAATCATTAGCATATGTATGCACTCAACATGATCGTAATATGCCAAAATAACTATGTATTTTAATTTTTTAATATGGTGAGATCTTTGGGCTCATTCATTTGGTACTATTGTATCGAACTTAGTGAGCTCAACTTTCAAAGATGACTAGTTTGAATGCAGTATAATTAAGAAAATTGAATTATGACATGGTAGTTTTTATTTCTGTGGAAAGAAATATTACAACAAACAACTGTTACAACCTCAACTATTGTCGACCAGATTTATCTTGACTTCACAGTCCTCATGACATTGTTTCTTTTCAAATCAAATGAAAAACTGTTTTTATTCCTTCCATATATAAGGATATTTGGCTTCCGATTATTTCGTTGACATCACTATTCAAATATATGCTTCCCTATCTATATCGTCATTATACTTAGCGCAAATTGGCACGATAATAATTCGTTTATACAGATTGTTTCTTTCGGTAACTGAGTGGTCTACTATTTATATAATACACATCATTCTTCAAATTCATTACACTTTTCACGCGACTGTTGGATGATTTTGAGACAGGACGTTATTTCGACATGGATCTTCTCCCGATGAAGGTGATTCGAACTTCCCAAGGGAATTCATTACTGTCTTCAATGCCGAATCTTGCTTCACCGGATCGATTGGTTGATTGATTTTGCCAATTTTCAGTTTTAGTACAACATTTTCCTTCTCAGTTCCTTTCAATTTGGTTATTTCTTGTTCGAGCTGAAGATTCAATTGTTGTATCCTCTATTTTGATACACCACGTTCTAGTGTATCTGTAGGATGATCACCATAGTTCATAGTTTTTCTGAGAATATGAGCTGTACTGCACCAGTTATATTCAGGTTCTTCGTGAAACGATAGTTTGCATTTCAAAATGCCAAATATTTGTTCCATAATTTCCTGGCTGAGCAAATCATTTTGTCTAAAATCTGCAATTTTCAATGATCTATTGAATTCCAATATGTCCAGTAGTTTGAACGGAATGTCATCGGTTATGCCGCAGTTTTGCATATCGAGTGCTGTGATAAATGAATCGGTTTCCAACTCGTCGAGTATGTAGTTCAATCCCCTATTGCCAATAGCTGGATTTTGATTCAAAGTGATTCTTCTAATACCAAAGATTTCATCAGAATCTAGATCTTCATATCGATATAAATCATGCCAACCAGTTGTATGTCGGTTGTTGTTGACACTTTATCAGCTTAGCTATATAATTTCCGCTTTCCGAAGTTAACTTGAATTCGGATTAATCGAGTATCTCCACATCGGTCATAAATTGCACAAAATAACAAACAGATCTACAACCTTCAATTGCTATTAGACAATTTGTAAGTGAAAATGTTGTAGTCGTAGTGTTTTTTCTTAGTGTTTTCAAGGTTTGTAAATATTGTGGGTACATTGGAAACCGAAATGAAACGTTACGAGAACAATTCTGGTGACTGATTAAACCATATAATATTTGATTTAAGATCTGAATTTAGGAAAAATGGACGAAAGTAACATAAAAAATCAAGATAAAACAAAGAATGATTGTGAAAAATGGGGTTAGGGGTTGTGGTCGGACTCTCCGCAGGTATGTAGTCCATTAAGAGAAAATGTCCCAAAATATCCAGTCGATCGGCCACTCTATATCATACCAAACGTAATTATAATAATATTTAAGACTATAAAGTTGTCGTTGACTAAATTTCGGCCAATACATAAGAATGCCCAAAATGGCAGAAAATTAATACATACGACATCGCTGCTCCTACGTTTCCTGCCTGAAAATAAGCAATTCCGCAAGAACGATACCTTCCGTGAATTTATATAGAACAATAACGTACCGCGATGAATATACAGCTGCCGCTATTATAACAAAGATGCCAGGGCTTGTCTCATCCGGACTTATTTATTCAAATAAATTACCAATTAAAACAATACTGAAATTAAACCCTGCAACGGGGTTCATACCATCACATCACCATGTTTGTATTATGCCAAAATACTTATCTATTTTAATTTTTGAATATTGTGATGTTTGTGTTCATTCGTTTGGTATTATTGTGTTGACCTCAGTGAGATCAACTTTCAAACACGACCAATTTGAATTCAAGAAAGTATGAGAATTAAATTATCTAATGGTAGTTTTTATTTCTGTGAAAAGAAATATTACAACAAACAAATGTTACAACCTCAACTATTGTCGACCAGATTTATCTTGACTTCACAGTTCCCCTGACAACGCTTCCTTTCAAATCAAATGAAAAACCGTTTTTATCCCTTCTATAAAATAATACAAGGATATTTGGCTTCCGATTATTTCGTTGACTAATCAAATAATTTTTTTCTATCTATATCTATTATACTTTGCGCAAATTATCACCATAATAATTCATTTATGCAGATTGTTTCCTTCAGTAACTGAGTGGTCTACTATCCATATAATACACATCATTCTTCAAATTCATCACACTTTTTACGCGACTGTTCGTATTTGTTGGATGATTTTGAGAGAGGACATTATTTCGACATGGATCTTCTCCCGAAGAAGGTAATTCGAACTTCCCAAGGGATTTCATTACTGTCTTCAATGCCGGACCTCTCTCTAAAAGATCGATTGGTTCATTGATTTTGCTAATTTTCCGTTTTAGTACAACATTTTCTTTCTCAGTTTCTTTACGTTTAGTTATTTCTTGTTCGAGCTGAACATTCAATTGTTGTATCCTCTGTTTCGATACACTACGTTCTAGTGTATTTGTAGGATGATCACTATAGTTCATAGTTGTTCTGAGAATATTAGCAATAGTTCTACTCGTCACCACATCTTTCGGATCGCTATTCACTTTGACAACTGATCTGTGGTTCGGAGATAACAGTGAATCGTGTATTATATTCGTCGCACATGCACTTTGTGGTCTGGTGTCAGCTATCGAGGTGGCTGTACTGCACCAGTTATATTCAGGTTCTTCATCAAATAATAATTTGCATTTCAAAATGCCAAATATTTGTTCCATAATTTCCGGACTGAGCAACTCATTTTGTCTAAAATCTGCTATTTTCAATGATCTATTGTATTCCAATATGTCCAGTAGTTTGAACGAAATGTCATCGGTTATGCCACAGTTTTGCATATCGAGTGCTTTGATAAATGAATCGGTCTCCAATTCGTCGAGTATGTAGTTCAATCCTTTATTGCCAATAGCTGGATTTTGATTCAGAGTGATTCTTCTAATACCAAACATTTTATCTGAATCTAGATCTTCATATCGATATAAATCATGCCAACCAGTTGTATGTCGATTGAGTTGCTGACACTTTATCAACTTAGCTATATAATTTCCGCTTTCCGAAGTCAACTTGCATCCGGATAAATTGAGTATCTCCACATCGGGCATGAATTGCACACAATAACAAACAGATCTACAACCTTCATCTGCTATTGGACAATTTGTAAGTGAAAATGTTGTGATCGTAGTGTTTTTTCTGAGTGCTTTCAATAGAGTTTGTAAATATTGTGGGTACATCGGCAACCCATCCAATTCCAAACATGTCAGTACCTGGCTATTCTTAATTGTAAACGACAGGCCTCTTACTAGAGCATTCAGAATGTAATCGGTCCAAATTGATCCGTACTTACGTTTCAAACGACGAGCTTTATCTTCCGTGTTTATTTCATGTGAAAATAAGTAGCTACCCGTTTTACTTCTTATATGTATCTCATGCAGACTTGTGTCGTGCCGGAGAGCGTCTATCACTGGACTCCAGTTTTCGAGTGTCAAACGGTCAGCGGGAAAATCCAAAATTGTAATGCACTTGATTTTGACTGGTTTCACCACCGATGCAGGGTGGCTGTTTAATCGGCGACACAATTCTGAGTACCATATGTAGAATACGTTATTTGGTTGCGTCTTCGAGTATAATATCTTCGATTTTGGCGTATCTGGCATTATTATATCGAAATTTGCTTACTACACAATGACTTAATTAACAAACATATACACAAAATATAATATTTTTTGATTGACGTAAATAAATCATTTGTTTTCTCAATTATTGATATCTAAGCTATCATCAGTCTATATATTATGTAAAAGGCGGATAGGTACCATTGACTCACTCATTCAATCAAACTTCAAATTTTGGGTATAGGGATCCGGAATGACATTACCGCCCTCTGGTGTTTTCTACGCCGAAACAACGAATTGTCACAAAAAATATTATTTACATATAAACATATGTATTACTAGAGTTTTTGGAGTATTTTGGAGTAAAACTTGAAAATTTATTGTACATTCAGTAGCTTTTAAGAATAATAAACAGTAAATGAAACCCGTTTGATAACATTTTTCTGTGCAAAAGAGTAACAAGTTGTATTTCTATTATTTACTTAACTTAGTTGTATTTCTTTTACTGTGTTATACACTTATAAACATTTTCAAGCTTCCTCAATTGTCATTTCTGTTCCTTTTACAGGCAGGACATTTTATTTCTAGTAAAGACTTGGATTTACTATTCTCCACAACTACACCATCAGCAGAGTAAGCGAGCCAATAATTTTTTGTAGAAATAATTTAACCCACTTCGACTACCTCTGTTGTTGAAACTGAGATAAATTTTTCTATGGCTTTATCTTCACTCGCAATCCCTGTTTGTGTACTCACTCCTGAACTCTTGCGGATTGAAGTACGTATTACTTTTTTGATTCCAATTGGCATTTTTATTAGTGGCATAAGTGTATATTTCGTGAACTCTGGAACCTGTTATACGATATTTCCTATGACTTTTCCAGAAATCATAATTAAACTACTTTCGTCACAGATGAAAATATAATCTCCTTCTAAACTTTGGATTATTCTTTTAAAAAAGTCGTTCATTTCACATACCTACATTTAATTTGTCAAGCCAACTGTGCAGATTGCTGGTTGACTGTAAGCTGAAAATGTTCTTTATTACTTCTTTGATGTTATCAGTCAATCGGTAACTTTTATTTTCTTTATAATAATCACAATATTAATAATCATATATTGATGTTTTTATGTTAACATAACCTCTTACTTGTAGCAATATAATAATGTTGCCATTACATGTTTACACTGTCCCCCTTGTCCTGCCTTGCATGAACATTTCATGCTTAAAATAGAATCATTATTTTTATTAATTTGGCCTTCTATTTTGTGAGGATCACCTCTTAAATTAGAAACAAAATCAAGATATACGCATTGCTTTATATGTACGTAAACAAATAATGCGACAACTCGTCCGCCATACTGGAATGGTAATGCAGGTACCTAACCATCATTTCAGATCCCTATAGGTAATAGTACATTACGTATAAAGTTCAGAAAAGTTTGAATACGAGCGAAACGAGGATTTAAATACCATACGAATCAAGTAAAATCACTTTTCGTGATACAATTTTTCCGCATTTTGTAAATAATTACTTATTTTGCATTTAATTTGCATGTTTATAATAATAGTTACTGAGAAAATGTAAAAAAATAATGGTCTGACTTTTCGGTATCCTAACAATCTAAATAGGATGTTTTTTCAATTGACAGCATCCAAATAAACTCACTTTGAACAGCGAAATTTAAAATAATTATCGAAATGGCTGATGAAAACTACTTGGAAGATATCCTAAATGCAGCTCGGGAATCTTATTTTAGTTTGCTTCCTGTGATATCTAAGGAGAGATACGAGAAAGTATATAATATGTTCTGTCAGTGGAGAAACACCAAGAGCAGAGATTTAAAGGAATTGATGAAAACTTAATGCTGGCTAATTTTAAAGGAAAGGTTGGTTATTTTATATGGTTAAGGTATTGTACATAGATAATTTCATTATTTGTTCTGGGAAAAAGTCCTCACATCTTCTAGTTTATAGGCTATATACTCTATGTATCAAAAGTACGATACAAATCATTGAAAATATTGATATTTCACAATATAAAAAGGTAATCGCTTTTTTGAAACGTCAAAATGACAAGTATGAACCTAAAAATCAGAAGTGTTAACAATGGAAAATGTTAGTTTTTAAAAGAGGCTTCTAACGATATGTTTGTGGTAATGAAAGTGGTATTAATTTTTGGGTTGAATGGTACATTTCGGTGTGCAGAATTATGCAGTTTAACAACTGAAGTTTTAGAAGATTCTGAAACAATGTTGATTGTAATGCTGCACGATACCAATACAAAGAAAAAACGTGTATTTACTGTAGCCGCAGACTGCAATGGGTATGAAATCTACCACAAGTACTTACTATTAAGACCCAATATCGTCATGGCAAATGTACAGTACAGCCAGTTGGCATTCATACTTTTGCAAAAATTCCATAAAAAATTGTGGGTTATTCAAAACTTCCTGATGCTTCAAGTTACACCGGCCATTGCAGGAGAAGGACTTCTGCAAGTTTTCTTGCCAACAGTGGCGCTGATTCAGGTTCTTAAATGGCATGGCATGGGAGATGACTATCTACAATCGTAGCTGAAGGACACGTGGAAGAAAGCATTGGTAATGAAACAGTAAAATTCTCAAAGGATATTTAACATATGTCCAACATGGACAATCCTTAGAAGCCCCTGCAGAAATTGATTTGATTTGATTCTGTCCTGTTGTTCTAATTGCAACCTTCCAGGCTGCTCCCCAAATAGATGGGATTGGTCTACACTCCATCTCTTTAGGGAGCCATTGCAGCTAAGCCTGTAGACCATCATCATTGCGAGATTCCTCATCGTCATTGATATAGGTGGCCCTCATTGCTGCAGTCAGTGTACTGTTCCTCGTGAATGTAATGCCTCTGAGGAAGAGTCTCAGTATTCTGTCCAGATGTTTCACTCTACAGCAAACAAAACAATCAAAGTTTACTCTGATGATGGCTACTTGGTAGCCAAAAGGTTAAAAACATAAGTGTGATTATTTTTTATCTACAGGGATATGAAGAATGATTATCGAATTTATTGATAGTTGATAATACTGAAAACGATTACTAGAAAAAAAAAAATCGAAAGGGATCGTTGAAAAATGCCAAACTTCATTATGAATCTTGTAACAAGATACCTTCCATTATGGACGATAAATTCAAATTAGTATGAATTAGTATTGATAAATTGAAATTAAATTCGATTAGAAACTTTCGGTATTAACAACAGGTTGTTGTTATGTTTAATACGATTATGTTATCAGCCCTCAGGGATACATTGGATGAAATGTCACGACTTGATATCCTGAAAAGCTTTCACGTGTAAACGACTAAAATCGTATTTCAACAAAAGGGATCGAAGATAAAACTCTATCTACCTTATTTATTGTAAATTGGTTACAGGTTCTATCTAAATGTAGCATCTAAGAATATTTAGAAATCGTCAATTGGCTACGAAACTTTAGTCTTTCAGAATAGTTAGAAAAGTTAGAAGCACGTTATCCTGCATTTGAACTAGATTCGTATGATTTTTATCGTTCTCCTGGAGGTTTTCATTAATTGTGATGTTTTCCCGAAACTAATCTATGGCAAATAATGGATATAATTTAGCGCATGATAAATAAATTGTAGTATAAGCATATCATTGAAATGTTTTACTTCCATCGGGTAAGAAATATTTTCACGCAGTGAAATATTTTAAAAAGCTACAATCCTTTTACCTTTTATCGTTGATTGAAACTCTTCCAATCAACGATTCTATATACGTTATGTGTATTATATATAGACCTAGAATTGAGGTTGCTCTAGGTCAAACAGTGACAACACGTATATCAGTTCCAGACAGCTGTTTCACTTTGTCTCGTAATAGAACGAGTAGAACGATGAAGTGATTATTTGACTATCTTCGCCAGAAGTATAGAAAAGCTGGAAATGCTAAAGCACCAAGTGATCCAAACGCCATCCACAGAAAGATAGATGTCCGACTGAAATAATTATTCACAATGCAACGCATTGATTCAAAGTTCTCACGCGTTCAAGGAAACGAAGATAATGACTACTTTCAATTTCAGTTTCAGTTCAAGCCTCAAGCTTGCCCTGAAGATGCCACCTGTAATGGTAGGAGAAACGTCGGCATCAAGTCGAGCTATTGTGACGCGGAATCCATCCAAAGCCAAGATTTTCCTAGACTGAAACGAGTGAGAACTTTGAATTGATGCGTCGCATTTTGAATAATTCTTTCAGTAGGACATCTATCTTCTGGTAGATGTACACTATATAGATTTCTGTCATAAATTTCATGACAGTCCTGAGAAGCGATAAAAGTTCTGATAATGAAAAGCAATATATAAACGAATCACCCAATGCAGTAGATAATCACACGAAATATACTATCGACTAGCAATACCGAAATTGTGAATATCAAAAAAAAATGTGAACGTTCGATATAAGGAATTATTCAAATTGACGATATCATCAGCGAGTCCAAAACATCGGATTTTGGCATTCCTCAAAGCACAGTGCTCGATCCAACACTTTTCCTAATGTATATAAACAGCTTGCTTCAAACCAATCCATTGGGCTACATTACATCTTTCGCAGACGGCACTGCTATAAAATATACCCACAATTCTTGGGGAATGTAAAAGTTATGGCGGAGAAAGACTTGACCAATCTCAAAAAGTGGCTTAATGAAATGAGTCTCACCATCAACTTTGAAAAAACTAAATATGTAGCATTCAGCTGCGATTCCGGACATTATCCGGAGTTCCATCACTTGAACTTCACTTATTCTGGAAACAATATAAATCCAAGAAATTGATCACATACGCTACGTAGGAGTCGAAATAAACTGATTTTCGAAATGGGATATACATATTCAACAATTAGTTCAAACAAACAACTCAAGAATATACTGAATATAACTAACCAAAGAATGATCTACTTTGCACTGGTTGAATCGTTTCTACAATATGGCCTAGACCCAGACATCTTCATATCTATAAGGTCATACTGATGCAACACAAAATGAAAAATTCTCTGACAAACAGTTCTTATAGTTATGAAACCTTCTACAAAAAAAACGTTACTACTACGCGCCGACTTCAAAAAAAAAAGATCTTTTCTTACATAACTACTTACACATATTGTCTTCTACCTAATAACATAAAGGAATGTAAAATTGAATATAAACTTGAAAAAGGTGTTAAAAAATAGCTGAATACTCCCCAAATTACTTATACTATAGAAAGTATGTTACCTAAATATTATAAACTCGCAAATTGAAGTCTTCATGTTGATTATTAAGTAAAAAAAATATATCTATTTCAGTGAAATATGAAATTATACTACGCACGAATCAGCAATGATGTCAGTAGGATATTTTTATTTCTTGTACTTGCATTCATATCTTCGCGCCACAACACCTCTGTAGGGTACGAACGTCACCAGTAACTCGTAACCTTCTCCTCAGATGCCTCAGTTACCGATGAGAAGCCTTAGCTCCCGCGCAGCGTGCATCTGTTTACTACGTCTTCGCGTTCGTCGGATTTTGTTTATTGCTGAAAAGAACTGAGCAGCGAATTTGCATAAAACTTTGTTTTAATCTTGGTAAAAGTTGTGCGGAAACTATTGAAATATTACAATAGTCCTTTGGAGACGAGTGTGGGCAAAACACAAATAAAAGAGTGGTATAAGCGGTTTAAAAGTTGCTGCACATCTGTTGACAGTGATCCTCGTTCTGGTCGACCTTCGACGGGAACAACATCGGATTTTGTCGAGCGTGTGCGAGTTGCGATTGGACAAGATCGTCGTTTGGCTGTGAGCGAACTAGAGGATGACCTTGGAATACCAAAAAGCACTGTTTGGCGAATTTTTACCGAGAATTTGGGAATGACTCGTGTGTGTGCAAAATGCATCCCAAAACTGCTCTCAAAACAGCGAAAAACCTACGAATAAAAATCGCTCAGGACAATCTGGGAATGATCAATAGTGATTTTTTAAATAATAAAACATAGCTCCCTTTTGCGACTTTTGGCTATTTCCCCGATTGAAAATGCCTCTTAAAGGGGACCGATTCGACGACAAAGAGACTGTTGAAACTAATGCGACGAATGCACTAAAGGCGACTCCAAAAACTGACTTTCAAGACTGCTTTAGTGGAAACATCGATATGAGCGTCTTGTTCAATCAAATGGGGACTACTTTGACGGATGCACCAACCGGATGACGAAGAAAAAGTCAAGCGCCGAGAAATCGAGGTAGTCGGAGACAGAACCCGTATTTACTTATTCTGAAAATAAATTATTATTATTATTATTATGAACATGTTCTAACTATTTCGCACCATTTGTCAGTTCTGTTTAGTAGATAATGAACTGACAAGATATGTGATATCCATAATAGATATTTATCAAATAACAACTTGAATAGTGATTTCGACTGATTTATATAGAATACAAATCCAATTTCTGTGTGCCTGTAACAATGTTACCACCCTTTAAATGAAAAGCTTACGGAATATGGGAATACGGAGTGAAATCGAACATTTTTGAATCTGTATATGGACAAACTTCGAAAGCCGCTGATGACATCAAGGAAGATTCAATTGAAAATAAATGAATCGCTTGAAAACTTTCTGAAAAGATATCAAATAAAACAAAAACGAAAGCCGTCAAAACCTTATTGAGAGTATAAGGTGAGTGAATGTTTTCACCTGCTCTGATATTTATATTCAGTCGGTATTTTGTACAGGATTTTATGCATGAAAAGTCTCGGGGACTGAAATATTTGTAATTTCATTATTTACAGATTCCATTCCCAGATACTCTTATGTTATGGTTACTAAATAGTTGACACTCTCAACTGTTACTTTGAGTTGATCAAATGAATACACAAATTTCTTTGTTCCTATGACTTTTATTATAGATAACCCACGTTACTATGCTCTGAGTCCAATTATTATTATGGAAAAAAGAAAGTGAGTAACTAACTACTCCTTTAATATAATGTAGAGTAAAATAATATTCATATCTCTCATTTTATCGCTGTTTCTGGATATTCTATTGTAGATAACTTCAATAAAGATTCTTGACCCAGGTATGAATTATATATAAATTCTCGGGAAATAGGTCACTCTAACACATATGTTTATTATTTTCGTCTTTACGTACGTTTCGGTTTCACGACCGTCATCAGAAGACTTATCATGTCTAAAACGGAATTACTTAAAACTAGTTGTATTAGCACAATGCGTTCTTATCGCAACCAATTTCAATTAAAAATGCCCACGTCGCCGAAACGAACAGAAACACGAATAATTGGAATTGTAACACATCAATGTTATAAGTATAATATATCAAGAATCCTCTGCTTAGTAGTATTCTCATTAAATAGGTATTCATGTCAACAAAGTCTATGAACGACTAAAAACAAAAATATTACTTTCAAGTATCTACTTACCAGATGTTAGGATTTATGAGGTAATAGAAAAAGGTTTGTCAGGCCTTATTGGAAATAAACTTTCGACAATCTACCTAAAATATACTTTTAACATTATATAGACACATGTAGCAATTTGCAAGAATTTTAATTAATTAAGTTAGTATAAATCTGACTTAATGTCTGGATATCTGTCCTATGATTTACAGATTTGGAGTCACGTTTTATGTGAATCATCTCCAGAATAGATTTTCCTTAGTTGAAATATTAACATTTTTGTAATCGATTTGATGGTTATAATCAAAGCAGTGCTTAGCAAGGGCGGTGGAATTTTCTAAGCTTTTGTTTCTTATGCTATACTTATGGCCGTACATTCTCTTTTGTAAATATTGCTAGAGATTCCAGTATAATTCCCATCGCAATCTGAACAATTTAATTTGTATACTGTGTGGGTTTGTTTATCTTTAGGTATTAAAGGTTTTAGATTTCAGAAATATTTCCCAACACAGTTAGTGGGTTTTGTGCAACATTTATATCATACTTTTTCAAACATTTCTTTATTTTCTCTGAGGTCTCCTGAATGTATGATAATGCTATAAAATTGTCTGTATTACCTTTTATGTTATTTATATATGACGATCCATTATAGATTTTGTTTATTCTTTCTTAATGATTGGATTTAAAAATGTTTTAGATAGCCATTCATTTCCAGTGTATTACGAACAATTTTCAAGTTTTTAGGACGGTCTTCCGTGATGGGACAATTTAACTGCGCGATCTGTGAGCTGTTTATAACACTTTTTTTATAACATGTTGGTGCAACGGAATTGAAGTGAAGATAACGTTGAGAGCAAACTTCTTTAGGAAACCACGAAGTTTTTATTTTTCCATCTGCATCATGCCTAATGTTCATATCTAAGGAATTTATGTTTTTGTTAACTTCTATTCCACAAGTAAAATGAAGTTTACAGTGGAAATTGTTAAGTTTATTAATTTAATATAATTTATTAACCGAGAAATTTGAAAACGTTTCCTCTAGCCACCGACACCAATAAATTTGAAGAGTAACAGAACCTTTACACGTTGGATGTGGTCAGATTATAGCAGGTTCTGCCTTAAAATGGTTCATACTGTTTTAGTGCTGACATTAAGGTCGCTACCTCCGAAAGATTCCTACCAACGATATCTGCAAATGGCAGGTACTTTTTTATGAATTTTTATGTAATCTCATAAATACGCTAATTAAATTGTTAATTTATTGTTTATAAAAAATGCAAAATTTTTCCCAACTTTAGACGAGGTAGACTTTGTTTGTGATAAAATTCCGAAGAGAATGCATGCAATTGTCCCATCAAAATCGGTTCATTTCTGTACTAAGTATGTATATCTTCTTTTCCTGTTTGACAAAGCCAACCAATTCAAGAGTTTTTCTGGAAGGCAATTAATTGAATTTTGTGTTCTGAACAAACTTTCCTGATATAATATTTGTGGGATATGGTAATAATTCAATTTCAATTGGTCTACATCCGAACGAGATATTATTCATAGCAAATTAGAAGCACCTCTCTATTCATTAAAATAAACATAAAACATAAACCCGTTGTGTTTTGGTTTGCAGTAATAGATTAAGCGCTAACTAGCCAACCAGTGGGGACCGTTCCTCGGAATTACCGATGACAGATACTATAAAGTTAGCGGTATAGCCAGAGAAGTGATAACTGATGTCTCGGAACACAAGCAAGTCTGTAATTAATTCTGTCACGCTGGTAACTGTGCCGGCAAATTCACCTATTAGCTAACCTAAGCACTCAATCTCAAGGGATTTTCATATTTCGGAAATATGATTTAATTTTTAGTCTCTGTGGATTCACGTTTAAATCTGATATTCGTTTCGGAAATTGAACACGTTTAACGTTCAAAAACACAATGTTAGGATACGTAGGTCTCTCATAAGACAACGCCCTTAAATCATACCTGAGTGTAAATTATCATATTTGGCTTTGGCTATAACATGTTCCACTCATATACAGTATGTTCTACATTCAAGATGATTGCACAAAATGGCGTTATCACAAAAACCAGGTCTTCAAACCGGAATGCCAGCTTACAACTTGCTATTAATTAATTAATCTATGTCGCTCCTGAAACAAAGCCCTTAATTGATATCTGAGTGGGAAATTAGACCTTGCTTTGGCTATACCATGATGCTACAGCGGCTAGGGGCTGTCGCTCTACAACATTCCCGGTGGCATATTCATATTACCACGGTGCAGCGGACAATTAATATAACAAAAGAAATGGCCTGAAGGCTGTGATACAAACGTCACTGTGACTTCATCAACCACACACATATACACACAAAACAGACATCATGTCAAAAATGCACAAAACGGATATATCCGCGAAAATCCGAAAAAAATGTTTATGCCCGATTACAATACGTCCCTAACACTATATACAGCGTATAGCGATAGAAGCAAAAATGTGCTCTCCTATTTGTAAGAAGGTAGTATAATTTGGTGATTGAATAGTGTTACTGCAATCTGTATTTAGCCTCCTGATGAAAAAAACCACCGGTAATAAAATCCTTGATATCAGAAATTTAAGACAACATTCTTGTATACAAAATCGATAACATTACTGATGTTGTCTTTTCTAGATTGCTCTTTGGTACTAGAATAGTCCGTTCCAATAACTTTGTAGACGCTTATGTAACATGGCTCTCTGTTTATGAAACTATATAAAACTTTACTTAAGGAATTTATATTATTCCCAATCCTCAATCTATTTATTTACTGACAATGTGGCCATTTAATTTAGAGATCCATGACACGTTGGAGTTTGATCCCATTGATTAGTCAGAATCACGGTCTGACATACAGGTCTGGGAACTCGTACTAGCTAGCGCTTGGATCGAAGTGGTAAAACGATTTCTTTCCGGAATCGCAAGCAGTGTTACTAACTATTCTGATTTGAGAGAGGAATAGAACTGTTACTCTTGTCAAAATGTATTACTCACCTTAAAAATAACTTCCCCTTTTTCGCACACATAAAAGACCTCGTTAAAACGATCCACTTTTTTCGCATTTCCGCATCTTTCGGCACTTTAAAAACAGAAGTTTCTTGCTTTACACTTTTGTACCCCGTTTTGCATTTCGGCACAATGCACGGTTTCGTAATTTGTTTCTAAAAACGCAGATATTCCTTGTGTTTACAAGTCAAGAATGACAGTTGTCAGATAACACTCTTCGACTTCTGCGCCACCCTTTTTGGTACTACGCGATAGTTGACGCTTAGCAGAGTCACTTCTCACATAGGAAACAGCCTCGAGTTCTGACCGTGGTCAGAACAAATGTGAAAAATATCATTGACACTTACCCTTTTATTTCACAAGACACTAAGGATTTTAACACACTGGAAGGCAAGTGGAAGGGCAAACGCTAATATTAATCAGATAAACTCGTACTCAACAACAACGATAAAATTTAATAAGAAAATTAACAATTAAATTAATAATGATAAAACAATGATTATGATAATTGATAATGAAAGAATATTATAATTAAGTTCATTACCAATAAGAATAAAAAAATAAGATAAAAATCTAAACTCAAATAAAACAAAACTAGAAAATCTAAATTAACTAAAAGTCAGAAATAAAGCTGAGTGTATTAAATTGATTCCCCAACCAGGATGAACCTAGGGGATTGAAATTGAATGAACTGATTTGAAAGTATTATTGAACTTGAACTTGAATAAAAACTAACAACAAACTTTGATTGGAAATCTCTGATTTAACGAAAACCACCCTTAATAATAAAAATTTAAAAATAATAAAATGTTGTCTTATCTAAGTTGCTCTTTGCTGCTACAATAGTCCCCGTTCCAATAATATGTATCTTCAACATAAAAAAGCAAACCAAATATAAGAAGATAAATGATCTTGGTATGTGAGAAGGATAAGTTCAATACACTAAACATTTCAAATAACGATATAAGGTACTTCTAAGTTAGAAAATTACTACCAAAATATCAAAATCGATTGTTATCGAACTCACCCTGACTATGGACACAGTCGACACACTCAAGATGATCATTCTTTACATCCGCATTCAACCTTTGCCCGCTCTTATGAAACGTGTGACCTCTTGCGTCAATCTACGGTTTCAACGATGACCCGCTACCGCATTGTCATACTTAACTTGGGCTATCGAACTACAGAAGTCGAGGTTGTTTCTTTCTAAAAATAAATATCTCACACAACAGTTATCGGAATAATAATGACCATTAAATAAAATTATCAACGTCCAAATGTTACAATTTATATACGCAAATCACGTACACCGCATTGACATACCAAGACTGCGCTACCAAACCACAGAGGTCGCAGGATGTCACTTTCTGTGATTAAATATCTCAAAATAGTTCTTAGAATAATAAATGAGATTAATTTCTACTTTAAAAACGTCTAAAACATTACAATATTTAATAGATAAATAAAATTAATGAATATTTACTCGGAATGAGTTTATTTTCAAAATCTCCCCTCATGTAAAATTTCTTCATCTAAATCTGATATTATACAAATTACCTTCAAATACAAGCAAGTTAGAAAGGCACTTACGAAAAAACAATCAGGAAGATATGAGCGAATAGCGAATTGCTTATGCCAAATTCCAACTGTATTAGTTGCCCTAATGTTAATATTCAATTGTGATCAATTTCAAATAAATGTGAATAGAATTTGTTATCTATTACAAATATTTATTTATCGTAGGTGTTAGAAATTGAGTAAACATGATATATGAATAGTTGTTTGGTATTATCTACCAATAAATTATCAGTTCAGTTGTATGATAATAATTTTAATTCATATGGATTTGAGTAAATATTTACGATTACCTAATTGGTAATAGAATCCCTGAACATAGCCTCTCTATAATCTAAATGAGAGGCATTAGTCCCTTTTCAAACTTTATCGAACTAAAATCAATATCCACCATTTATTCGAAACATTCTATGCGTGAATTATACTTAGTTTATTACCTTCTATGCCTTACAAAGCGGTATAATTTATGATCTTCCTAAGCTGAACTTTTCAATTATTCCATCTACTAATGCATTGTTCCATCCTATCTTCCATATTCAAAGCAATTCCTCGCATTACGGTAAGCTAAATAGAGGATATTTGTCGACTAAACTGCCCGTTTAAACAAGAGATAGTAAATGATAACTAGAAATGTGTTGGCGTTTGGAGAATAGATAAATAGTGTGCGTGGCAAAGTTACTCTTTGATTTGGCTACTGATTTTTATATAATTATTTCACATTCTATAAAATACTCTTCGCTTTTGTGTGATATTCAAATTAAGTAATAATGTTCGTAAGAAAGTGTACAGAAACAAATATTCCACTCCAGGGAATCGAACCCGAGTCTACTGGATGAAAGTCACATATCCTAGCACAACGCCGATATTATATAAACTGTTGAAGGACTGTGTAAATTTAAACTTACTTCGATAACTGTTTTTGTTGTTGTTGAACGATTTTGTTGAAATTTGGGTGGAAACAGTTTTAATTTAACTTGAATTTACCATAAGAGTTTTGAGTCGATTCAATGTATATTTTGGGAGTTATGATGATTAAGTTTTTGCTTGTCGAAAGGAATTCGTTACGCGCTAGACGGTTGTACATTGAATCATTTCCCAACTGTTATGTTCCTGATAGAAATACCTTCCAAACTATTCATCAACGTCGTCATGAAACAGGTGCATTGAAACACAGTGGAGAACCAGGAAAAGGAAATAGACTTGTAATAAATTTTCACAAACTTCGTTCTTATTAAACAAAACGTGACATGTTTCACCACACGGTGGCTTTATCAAACAATGGTCTTACAAACTATGGTTTATTCCTTAAATATTAAAATTAAGATTTAGAAGGGGAAGATGAGTGAGGTACGTGTACAGTAGGATAAGAGTTCATTACAAATCAATTTAAGGATGGAGAATTGGTAATGTCTTTCTGATCATTTAAAAGGTTTCCTGTATTTTTAAACTTATTAATTTCAATTTTCTCTAAGTTGTTTAATACTTTACTCTTAACTGACTTATGCTGAATCTCAAAATCATCTTTGAAATGATGATCAGTTGCTTAAATATGGTTCACAACTTTTGAGTCTCCTTTGTTCAAATTAAATGTTCTTTAATTCTAGTTTCGAATGATCTTCATATCTGGCCTATATAGAATTTATCACAATCATCACACTCTACCTTGTATACTCCTGATTCTTGATCTTTTTTATTCTTATCTTTGTTGTTTTTAATATATAATATGATAAATCAATCAAAACTTATAGCCGTTATTAGTTGCTATCTGTTATATAATTGAAAATTTCTTTTCATAATTCAATTCTGACATGGGGATAGTAACAAGTCTATGTATCATGCTTTGAAGAGCAGCCAGTTCATGTTGTATGGTTTGAATTTTTGTGGATGATAATGTCCGTATGAGAAGGCTTATGGCTTGGAGAGTAATATATAGTAACATAGAGGATTCTGATTTTTTGAAATATGAACTAGCTAAGAAAATCAAATCGAATTTAGGAAAACATGATTATAAAGCAAAAAATGAATTAAAGATTGCTAAATCGATTTCCACAAAAATAACTAGTAATGATATAGTTTTCACTATGGATATGAATTTTCAACAAGTAAGTACCAAAAGGAAGGTCAGTGACAGTAAAAACGCTAGAATTGGAATAAAATGTACTGAAAATCTACTGCTAGAAATTCAGGCACTTTTCCTGGTGATTTTCCTCCACATATTGCATTTTGTCGATGGCTTTTGCATATAAAGGTTCAAATCTCGCTGATTCTTCTTACCGATGAAGCAAATTTCTCAAGAAATGCAAAAAGAAATTTTCATAACAGCCATGTATCCACATGAAATACTACTTGAAGATCGTTTTCATCATTAGTTTTCGTTGAAAGTTTGGTTTGGAATTGTGGATAACTGGCTATTGGACCGGAATTTCTACCAGGAAGACTTACGGGCGAGGTTTATCGAAATTGGTACAATCTTTACCTGAGTTGCTGAAGGATGTACCATTTGTGACGAGAATTGGAATCTGGTGTATGCACGATGGTGCAACACCGCATTTTAGTGTGGTTTGTCGGGAGTTTTTAACAGCATTATATCGAGATAGCTGGATTGGTCGAGGTGGACCTCACTTAATGGCCTGGTCAATCCCCGGACTTGAACCCCCCGAATTATTTCTGATGGGCCATCTGAAGTCGTTAGCTTACACTACTCCAGTGAAAAATTAGGAAGGTTTGAGAAATCGGATAATAGACACAACATTAGTGTTCTTGAAATAATTCGGTAGTCTTTGAGAAGAAGAATGGATGCATGCATTCTCGATGGTGGTAGTCATTCTCATCAGTTATTGCAGATTAAGAAGCTTTACATGGAATAAAATATGTGTTGCTTCGTCTTGTTCCTCGTCATTTTCAACTTAATAGTGTTGTTAACATTCCTCCGTAATTATTGTCTCTTTTAAATTATCCGAAATTGTTCTTCACATAAGTTTTCTTTTGCCTACATGTTCTTATCGATTGTCCTCAATTTTGAACAGGGGAAAGCTTTTATTAATGGTTATTTCAAGTAATCCATCAAATGAACATTATAGGTGCTGGAAAAGAAAAGCACAGATTGGAACAACAATCTTTTCTGATTCTGATAGATAGGTATTATAACAATTTTGGTTTTACAAAAAGAATAAATAGGTTTATCATAAAAATGCGGTGCAGGAATAACGCAATTTTTGAAGTGGGGTACCGGAAATCGACTCGGTGGGCCTTGCTGCCCCTGGTCAACACTCCAAACACTTTCTAAAATTAAAAAGTGTTATTCATTTTTCCTAACATAAATGATACAATAATTGTATTGTACTACTATTTCACAATAAAAATGTTTCGACATTGATGTTTCATTTTTTATAAACAAATTATCATTCATATTCACATTGCCAAATTCAATAACTAGGAGCGAAAATAATCTGTGCGCCATCTACACCAAGTTCGCTCACTTAATCACATACTCCGGGGTGTGTAGGTTGGGCCACTGTAAAGCTCGAAATCGTTGAATTAACATTGCGAAAGCTCCAAGAGATGGCGCCATGTACATCCGGCAAAATCAATGCTCTGTAAATGAACGTTCTTTGAATTCCACTTTTTAATTGTCTGTCACTTAGATTCTAGCCATAATTTAACATGTAAATTCTCACACAGTTGCAACTAACAAAAGTTATTTGTGATAATTACAAACATCAATTTCTATAAGAAAAGATAACGAATAACTATCTACATTCTACATCATTCCAAAATCACAACATTTTCATCTGTAGTTACATATAGATAAACTAGGTACAACTATAGTTTCATCATTTATTACATTTGATTTGCATAAAAGTGAACAATTTAATACGGAATTCACACAAAATCAACTAATTTAATTGGGCACAATCGTTTTGCCAAATAATGTCATCTTTCATCACATCAACATGGTTGAGTTGTAAACTGAATACAAAATTATATCGTTTTTAATAAAAGAATTAATTATACTTGGGTTTTGGCTTACCAAGCTGGAGCACCCCTTCTACCCAGTTCTACCCAGCAATGCCGCACTGCCGCAGTACGTGTTTTGCTTACAATGTGTGAAAAATTGGACTGTAGTTAATGAGTGACACGGAGTACAACAGTGGACACTGAATACATATTGTATTAATTTTTAGAGGAACTTGCATTGATATCTGTGCGTTTGTTGAAAATTATTCAAACCGTGTAGATGAAAGTCGTGTTGCTGTCCGGTCGGTTTCTTGTTTTTCTTTTCCTGCTTCGTTGTGATCTAATAATGTCACTTACTTTCGGCGAATTTTGCTTGACGATATTAGAATCAGAAATTTAAGAAATCCTTTCCGATTTCGTCCTAAATTTTAATGTATTTCCATTGTTTTTTACACAAAAAACCTTCATTCCCTTTTTATTGTAAGAATAATAGGTTTACAACTGTATGTCATGTTAAAATATTTATAGTTCTATCCAAAATCGTCGCGGCCACTACAAATAACAGCTGACAGCAAAATGTTATTATTATATTATATTTTGGAACAGGCCGTACAGTAGATACTCGTGCGAAAGAACAAGAGCGCTGTACAAGCCTCCGTGACACCGATGGATCTGCACTTGCAGAACACAAGTTTTGATATTAATCATCAAATCCTTTTCGAAAATACTAAAATACTAGCCCGAGCCGCAAGCTATCAGCGAAAAGTCTTGAAGCGATAGAAATCCTAAAACATCCAAATAATCTAAACCGTGACTCGGGATATCACCTTCCCAACGTTCGGAAACCCATCCTCGAAAATTCCACTTCGCACATGATCGCACAACGGCAGGGTCAGGTGCCAGAACGGAGTTAACCACCGGAATAAAGGCAGTAAACTGTGTAGCGTGAACGTTTTTTTCCTATAATAAATACCGCTAACAGAAACCAGAAGAATCAGTTTCAGCTCAAGTCCCAAGCCTGCATTGAAGATGCCACATGTAATGGTTGGCGGAACGTCGGCATCAAGTCGTGCTATTGTGACGCGGAAACCATCCGGGAGCCAAGAATTTTCATTACTTTAAAAGGTGATCTTTTTTGGCTGATTCTATAACCTTATTCTATGTGATCAATTTCTGGGTAATTCTGGAGTTCAGAACCCCCAGTTAACAAAGGGAAGGAAAGTTTGCCGGGTGCAGAAAGTGGTTTAAAGGAAAAGAGATTCTATAAAAGGGGAAGGAAGTTTTATCTGGAACGCCCATTACTGATTTTTTGTCGTATCGAGCGATTCTTTAGAAAATTTGTGAATAATACTTTCTATTTGAATTGAAAATACATACAAATGATTTTAATGAACTTTCAAATTCTGCTTGCCTTAAAGCCTTTATAAGCTCATCGAAATATTAAAATGATTATGTCTGCCCACAAAGTATCATTGGAATACTTTTAAAGCTTTTTCGATATATAAATGTTTTCATTTCTAGCTTTGCAAAACCAATCATAAGCTATTTGGTCAATAGCACATCCTTATTCAAAAATTTTTCTTAATTCTATTTTATTCTTGAGCATTCACTTGTGTTCTTCCAACACTAAACTCGTCCGCCAACATTCGCGCACTGGTACAGTTTTTTTCGCTCTCCTCGATAATTTCACATTTATCTATAAGAGACAAACGTTTACGTTTCAGAGACATAATTGCTGTTTTCAGGGGAACAAATTGAACTAAATAATTTTTTGCTCATAAATTGTAGGTCTCACTGAAGCATTATAAATTCGATTATTATTGCCGGAAATTCCTACTTATAAACAGACAGCCAGACCAGCCCCCATTGTTTATTTCTTACAACCATTACAAGAAACGAGAGTCGGTCGGTTAACCATCGACGTCAATAAGGTTTACGATCAATATTAAGGGTGGAAGATTTCGTCGGTGGTTGTTGAAAGTGAGCATGACCAATTTCAGAGGGTTTCGCTATTGAAAAGTTCCTTCTTATAGAAGTTGCCATAAGAATAATTTTAGAAATCTCAAAACTGACCGTAAAGAGGGGAGGCCGCTTTTAAGGTTTGACCGAAATGAGTAGTTTTACTGTAGAAAAAAAACTAATATATCATATAAATATAACTATAATTTATAAATACAATGTGCTTTATGAACATTTGACACAAAATTCGAATTATATTTAAATTCATGGGAAACAGGGCACACTAACACGTATGCTCATTATTTTCGTCTTTGCGTACGTTTCGGACTTACGACCATCATCAGAAGACGTATTATGTCTAAAACGGGATTTTCTTAAACTAATTGTATCAGCACAAAGCGTCCTTATCGCACCAGTTTCAATTAAAAATGAGTTCGTATATTATGAGAAAATTGCTAAGCAGTAGATTCTTGATACATATATAAATACTTAAAACATTAATGTGTTACAGTTTCGATTATTCGTGTTTCTGTTCGTTTCGGCGACGTCGGCATTTTCAATTGAAAGTGGTGCTGATGATTCAATTAGTCTTGAGAAATCTAGTTTTAGACATGATGCGTCTTCTGATGATGATCGTGAGGCCGATATCTACGTAAAGACGAAAATAATAAACATATGTGTTAGTGTGACCTATTTCCCGAGAATTTATATACAGGGTGTCCCAGGTTTTAGTAGCAGAACTTCAACAGTCGATAGAAAATTTGATTTTGAGAAAAAAGTTCCCATTAACATATATGCACAGACGCTTAGTTTTTGAGATACAGGGTGTTGAAATTGAAAAAAAAATTTGTTTTTTGCGAATATCTCCGGAACCGTTTATCGTCCAGAAAACAGCTTTTGTTAGCATTTTCTTCTCATAGTAAGCTATGTTCTGTGCGATAAAAAAATTTTTTTAGTCGTAATTGGTGAAGATTTTGAAGGGGTAGTCGGTGTTTTTCTCCCCAACTTCTACGCCACTGAAAAAAGTGAAAAAGTTTTGAGACAACCATTTGAACCGCCAATGTTTTCTACACTAAAAAGGTATTCTTGGTCATAAGCTCTAAAGTTGACCGTTTCCGAAAAAAATTAACTTTTATGTTGAAAAACATGGTCAATTCTTACTAATTGAACAAAATTTATTCAAACGTTAGAACAAGTAACAAAACCAAAAAATTGACCATGTTTTACAACATAAAAGTTGATTTTTCTCGAAAATGGTCAACTTTAGAGCTCATGACCAAGAGTACCTTTTTTGTGTAGAAAACATTGGCGGTTCAAACGGTTGTCTCAAAACCGTACTTTTCAGTGGTGTAGAAGTTGGGGAGAAAAACACCCACTACCCCTTCAAAATCTTCACCAATTATGACTAAAAAAAATTGTTGTATAGCACGGAACATAGCTTACTATGAGTAGAAAATACTCACAAAAGCTGTTTTCTGTACAATAAGCGGTTCCGGAAATATTCGCAAAAAACAAAAATTTTTTTCAATTTCAACCCTGTGTCTCGAAAACTAAGCGTCTGTGCATATATGTCAACAGGAACTTTTTTTCTCAAAATCAAATTTTCTATCGACTGTTGAAGTTCTGCTACTAAAACCTGGGACACTCTGTATAATTCATTCTAGGATCAAGAAAATGATTATTGATAATTTGAATTGAATTAACGAAATGCCAAAGAAATCGCACTAACAGAGTTGGTAAGAATGTTTATCTATTGAGTGGCGGATTTGACACATAATTTGGTCGGTGACTATCTTCATGTAACAAAGAATTGTGTCTTGCCTGACGAGATGGGATGTGAAAATTTACTCGGATGAGTAATGTATTAAATTATTGACATTTTCAACATGAGTCAAACCTGCTTTTATCCTTCGATCAGATAATTTATCTAACTTTAGATTCTGCGAAGGTGCCACCTGTTATAGTTGGCAAAACATCAGCGTATAATCGTGCTCCCGATGTGCAAGAAAGTAATTGTCTTTGATAGATGCGAACCAAATTTGTATAGGTTTTTGTAGCTGTAAATGGTCCATTACAGAAATCAAAATAGTTATGGATGAAATAGAGGGAATATCTGAATATTAAACGGATTAACAACTTCATTCATGTACGTTCCATGTAGATATGTTCTAAACAGAACATGTAAAATGGATAGTAACATATGGAATAATATCGGAGGGTAATTTACGTTTTGGAAAAAGCTTTTTCAATTAACACGTTTTCATGTGGCTGGCTGTTCCTATAACAGTCCATTACATTGAAACAATCCGGAAACGTTTTTAACGATTATAATTATTGGTCCAAATGTTAAGTGCTCTTACTCGTTTAGTAGTTATCTGCACTGTCCAAATTGTCATTTTTGGATAACAGTGTGTTACAACAGAACTGCGCGTTTTATGTCTTTACACAATTCGTACCAGTATGCTCCAAACCTTGCGCTCGTAACGTTCATGTCTTTTTCAGCGGTTCACGTAAAAGTTTCTTGAAATAGAACTGATATGTTATAATAAAATATGCCGAAGTATAACATTAATCTCCGTAATAAATTAGTTGATCAAATAATATAAATAATTTTAAGTTTTTGAGTGGTTAGTGTAATTTTTCAAACATCCATTATACCTTCGATCAATCATGATATACCATGAGAATATGACTAAGAGAAACCCATATATATCCTTCGATCGGCAGTAATGTATGTACGTTAAGAAAAAAAGTTGGTTAAATCCAAAATGTAAATAAACTCTTTTCACTCCCAGAAGGTACATAAATAGAATGGTATTGAACAGATAATATTTTATAGTGAGTACTTGAGGTTATGAATTATATCAATTATACGGGTTTCCCTAAGAATATTTGATATTTTTAAATTAAAAAAAAACTGCCTTATTAGAAAAAATTCTAGCCATGTCATTTTTGTCGAATTAGATCAAGTTATCAAGCAAACGTTGGAAGTAATGAAATAATAAGATTACGTAAATTAATATTAATATTGTAATGCTTATTCATCACAATCCATTTTTTTGTAGGTTTCGAGGTCAATTATTACACCTTATCCTCAGGTATATATAAAGAATGGATGTGATGAAGAAAACTGTATCAAAATTAATTAAAATATTTGTAAAAATCTTTTTATTTAATAATTTGATCAAAATAGTATTTTTTGATTAATAGTATTGCAAAAAGTTAATTTGTTGTAGAATTTTTTTTAAAAGATTTACTTACATTCATATGGCTTCATTTCCAGATAATTAAAGTTTATACGTAAAATTTTATTTTTGATTTATATAATTCATCTTGATGTAATTATGAAAACTATCTATTTTATGTTGTATTGGTTGGTGTGAATAATTAATTTTTTATTGTTCACACCACCCAGTACAACCTGAAATAGCTAGTTTTCATAGTTACATCAACAGATAATGTTTCAAAAAAAATAGTAGCAACTGTTTCATTGAAAATTTTGATAATAACATAACATAACACATAACATAGCATGTGAAATGTGAAACAATTATTACAGTACAGTATTTTGGTAAATTACAGTATTTTATAAAGTTGATTTAAAACTAGATAATTTACAAGCAATAAGGTTAGTAGAATTTGTGACTATTGATTGCTAAAACACTTTCCTAAGCAGAGCTTGTGTGAAAGCGCAATAACAAATTTATAAACTTAAAAAAGAAAAAAATAAATTTTTTAATTACAGTTTCTAGTAGTGCTGTAGAAACTTATTTTTAAATTACTACATTAATTGGTAATATTAATTTAATTAAGTAGTTCCATGAAATCAATAAATTATTAGTGTCACCAATCCATCTACCCTAGTAGTAGAAATTGTTCAACCCAAAACTTGATATAATGAAGGAGCAACTATGGATTTATGATTGTTTCACATTAGATAATTATATAACGGTTGTAAATCTTTCGAGTAGATTAGGAAATATGTTATTTTTTTTAGGAAAACTTTAATGTTTGATATACCTTTCAAGTGAGTTGGGAGATAATTAAAAAATCTCGGTCCAAGATAAGAGCTGGATCTTTGTCCAATTCTTTTGAACGCTTTATCGGTTGCTAATACATTATTGTTATGTATTATTGTAAAGATTGTTGGAAACACCATTAACAACAACAAAGTTTGGATTGGAATTGAAAATTATATGTCAAATAGCCGATATGATAATACGTAATCGTACATAAAATGTTACCTAGGAAACAAAATTCATTATACAGTATGTCTCACTAGGTTACAACGATATGGAAAACTTTTTGATTATTAATCTATAATACAATCATCAGATATTAAATTTTTTTCTGTCGTATGCGCGGTTTGTCAAAAAAATATGAATTTTACTCAAGAGTAAAGTACCTTTATATTTGACAATATCGGAAATTGTTATGTAGAAAATTGATCAGAACTAAAAACGTTCAAATATGCAATTACATTCATTTATCACATCCATTCTTTATATACATACACATACCTGAGGATGAGGTGTAATAATTGATTCCAAAGCTGGTAGTACGGATCTACAAAAAAATGGATTGTGAGAAATTAACATTACAATATTAATATCAATATGAACTCACATTCGGGTGATTCCAATATTTTTACGTAAATTTCTTTATTAGAACAAATGTTGAACCCCACTCATCCGTTAAATGATGCCCAATTCGATGTTCACTCCAGTTAACGCTAACATCTGGTCTATTTTTATACACTTTCCCTCAGATCAACAGGAGTTGAGTGACCATTCAAGAGGCCATCTCCTTGTTATGGGCCTCCATGCAAATGATATTTCACGTAAAGTTACTATTTTGTTAGACCAGTTATTTTCTGCGAGATTCTACAGATATTTCCATGTTCGGTGTTCATCAGAAATCTCGTCTGTTGTTCCACCTCGAGAGATTTCAGTTAGGCGGACTAGAGGAGCTCAAACTCGAAACCTACCGAACTTCCACCTACCAAACTTCATTTTCTTATCGAACAGAGAAGTTGTGGAACTCTTTACCTAGTGAGGTTTTTCCCTATGCCTATAACCTCTAAACCTTCAAGAAAATACGAATGCCTCTCCCTAAATTCCACTGCTGGCTCACAATATGTTCTTCGAACATTATAGGTTTCTTTCTCGTGTAGTCAAAGTATAGAAAAAAAAACAGAAATTATAAGTAAATGTCGGGTGTGAAATTACGCTCGTGTATGCTACTTGGTATCTGAAATGTTCACAGTACTGTAATAGTATTTTCAGTGGGTAATATTGATCGTTTCTTATTTATATTGTTATAGTGAATCCATAGTGTGAACTTTTCTATAGTTTATCAATGTCAATATATTGTTATTCAAGTTTGCGTTCGAGCTTTTTCACAATTTATTGAATGAAAAAAAAAATTCTTTGCTGTTACAATAACTTTGAAATGATACATTTTAATTCACCATTTTGCAAAACTACCAGACGTACAATCCTGGGACAAATGGCTTGTAATCTTGAAGTTACGAACTGCTTGAAAGATTGCTTCTAAAAGTATATAATTCGCAGAGAAATTTCAATGAAAACTTCCCAACGGAAACTAGTAATTTTATTCAGCAGCTGCAACATTTTGCATTCATTATGTACTTCATAACGGACTTTATTAATCTGTATTCATTATTCTGTTATCTTAGCATGATCCTGGAAGTTAGGTCAAATTTTCGTGGGTAGGTAGGTATTCTACTCGACTACCGTGCCCTAATAAAATAATTGTATTTTCTCAGGATTGAATTTCTGTCACAAACTGTAGCAATAATTGGAACAATACAAATTTTATATTTTATCATTACGTCTTTATTTCAAAATGGCAATAACAGTATAAACATTTCACATCAAATATTACAGCAGCACTGAAGTAACGATTCGCATATTCCAGTATAAAAAATTTATGAAACTGGATAAATTGAAATTCTGCCACTATTGGTAAGAAATAATCAGCCTTATCCACTAAAAATGCTATTAAAGTACTGAGGACCTTTTGGCTATCAAGTAGCCAACATCAGAGTATAATAAATTAAAAATCAAAATGTGCCTGTTCAAATACTATTTGAGGATAATTATGCGAACAAGGGGTTACCCTCAGTTGAAGATAAATCGCAATTTAATTGCTTATCCGTTAAAAACATTTCCATTCTTTCTAAATTGCCTAGATATTTGTCTGTACATTGTTATTGAGAAATGGTGCGACCTGTATTCAAAATATGTTCGGCTACCGCTGATTTTTCAACATTATTTTTATGGGCAAAATGTTCCTTATAACGAGTTAAAACTATGGAATGTATCAATTACTGAAGAATGATAAGTGAAACTTTTGAATTTTATTGAAGAATTTGCAGGCAATGGCTCTAATGTGGTTAGTTGGATACGTGCCAATTTCCTTTTTTGTTCAAAAATTGAATTATTGATCAAAGATTTGCTGTAACCATTATCCAACGCAGTTTGATGAAATTTCTCAACTTCGTTGTTACAATTTTGCTGCCTCAAAGGGACGTTCAATAATCTTTGAAGTAGACCATTAAACGGAGCTATTTTATATCCAAATGGTGTACCTGAATCCGCCACTCAAACAAACAGGTACATCTATAGGTTTTATAATATATCCACATGTGAACTCTTTATAATTTATTAATACTATATATTATAAACTAAACATTTCAATTAGAAGAAATTCTTCATTTTGTAACATGTAACAAATCGCCTAGACCCTAGATATATCGATCATAGTTAACTATGAACATTGTACAAATGACATTCAAAATCTATAGTGCTACAATTAACCTTGCTGAAAACATGACTATTTGTCATTTGTCATTTGTGCTAACTTAATAATTCATCGAGACAAACAATACAGAACATGAGACTAATGAATGATCATAATTAGTTGAATTCAAACAAAAACAGAACCAACAAAGATAATCATATTTCATTTATCCTACGAATTAATATGTCATATCTAATGAACTTCAATGTGGAAATTATCAATACATCACTGCCCAGCAATAATTATATCATGAATCTATTGCTTTATTTCCCCGAAGTCAATTAAATTAATATCAACGAACTATCTTTTTAACAAAGCATAGAATTTCCTGAATACTTCCGAAAAATCATCATTATACGCAATGAAACACGCAAAAACTATAATTCTGATGTCAGGAGAACAACTGCGAAAAAAATTATAGGTGAAGCGATTGGCAAAATTTTAGCCATACGACCAATAGGATATTTCGGCGAAACATTCTCTTGACCGATTACAACACTTACAGTGAGGGGATTGAAAATTATCACGTTCATATCGAACCACATAGCTAGTAATAATTGACAGCTCAGTCTGGTTTTTTTTCGTATAACCGCTCATTAGTTCAAAATCTACAATGAACAAAAATATTATTGGGTATCAATATTAATGCGTTCACTGAATATTCCGGAAAAATTGCAAGTAGGTGCTCGCCAACTTCTTTCCAACGGAAGCAGTGTCATAAAGCCAAGGAGATGAAAAGCCATACTTATATCTAATCTATTTTATTGAGAAAATCTCACGGAGGTTCCTCATATTATGATAGCATTCAATATTTCATAACTAAAACGTCGAACATGCATCCACACTTTCACAGTTTCCAATCCTTTTGTATATATTCCAACTTCATAAAATATTTCCTTTGTTTGCAAGTCTTAGTTCATGTGACAAGTTGGTGAAATACTTTTCCGGCAAACTTTTAAATACATTTTTGAGTTCGGCTTTATTAGTTTCGAACTTGGAATAGTACATTTTTCACGCTTTTCCTCGAAATCTGATAACAGATAGCTTGAGAATTGCTTTGAATTTGAATTGAACTGTTCATGGTTATCCCTTTGCAAGCTTTCGACTGAATCGATTCTGAGGGAAATATGTAATACTGAAGAGGATACAAAGCTACTCACAAAATAATCTAATATGATTCTAGCGACATTATTATTATTATATTTTGTCAATTCAAATTAACTTTCTATGTCATTATTTAGGGTATAATTTGAGGTATACAAAAAGATGAAAATGTTTTCAATTCAACTCCCCAACCAAGACTTAGATTCGAAATGTTTCATGTGATTTTCAAGAGCACGTTTCACCAAATTTTCTAGAAAACTGTGATAAACCTGTAGCGATATAATTGAGATGAATTAATAGCCGAGTTATACGTAATTTCATATTGAACAAAATGTTTCCACAGCTTTTATAGGAAAATCTCAGCTTGTATTTAATTAGCAAAAAAAAAATTTGTATTGCGGTAATGAAGATAAATCATTTAAAGGAAAGACGGAACATTTTCTTATTGCAGTTTTCGTATTGCAAAACGAATATTAATGAATTTTTTGCCATCATCATAGATTAACAACAACTTGTTTGGGTAATTTATGCAGTATTAGAAAATATTCTGTATGTATATACGCAATTCATGCACATATTACTTGTCACTCAAATTATTTAAAACGAACGGTTTTTAAGGCTTTGTTTTATCTTTTTATTGACGGGTCATTTGAATGACAAATTTGATTCAATTCATACTAATTAGTATTTAGCTCAGTTATTAGTTATTTTCACCAATAATGTTTAGTCTCAGTTCAATTAAAAACGATTAATTAATTAACAATTGACTGATTGATATGTTTTTGCATAATCAGACAAAAACAACTAGCTGTGCTGTGTAATAAAATAAATAATAAGATCAATGATTGAATTGATAATCACAATGTATGTGTCGGTTTGATGTTAATATTAATCCTCTGAAAATGTGTAAATTGTTGGTTCAAAATAATTATAATCAAAAATGATTTGTTTGTTCTATTTTCAATGCAATTAAGAGCGTATTATTCAATTATGCGCATATGAAATAAAGTGATTGTTGGATGCTTTTTAAATGTTAGCCCATGCCAACGTAAATTTAAACAAACTGTTGTTATTTGTTGAATTTTGAAATAGTGGAGAAATCATCGTTAGATGATGTAACATTAGGCACCCATTATGAAAAGTATCGTTCCACTGTTTTCTGAGAACTATCTGATTGTAAATAGTTCAAACTTTTCTATATCTACACTATAATATTTATGTTCTCGCGAGTAATGACTTATAATGTATTTTATTGGGTTGGGAATATTTGCACACTGCGACCTGATAGATTTATGGTCTCCTTCTGCTGCTGCCCAGTTCAGACTATCTCAATGGCTATAACAGTTCCTCCAACTCTGTAGTTTTAAGCAAGTTGTAGATGATGGATGGCTTCACGTTAGGTAAATCTAGTAGTGCATTCTGCGAGGATGTGGATAGAAGTTCCGCCCTTCTCTTCGCTGACGTGCATTTTTCTTCTTCCACTAATCCCAGCTTCTTAAGGTGTCCTTCCAACCGGCACTTGCCCTGGTAAGATTCATGTTGGTATTTCGAGTTTATTTTTTTTAAGTTGATGCAATCGTTAGATTTCTTCTGGCTATATGTATCCAGGTTCACCAGGTGGGCTCGTATGGTTCACAGATGGATCCAAGGTAGGTCAGGCTCTGGGGCGAGAGTGAATATAAAAAGACCAAAGATGCTTACTACACGGTTTTTTAGGCGGAGAACTACGCAATATTGACTTTTTCCACGAAAAACCTACAAAGAAACTATGTAAATACGCGCATATATATATGCAGCTCCCAAATCACCCAGAGTCGCAACAAGGCTTGTAAAAGAATGCAGAGATACACTAGCTGAACTAGCCAGGAGGAATAAAGTTAAACTCATCTGGGTCTCTGGACACAGTGGAGTTGAAGAAAATGAAATGACCGACTCCCTGGCCAGGCGAGGGTCGTCCGGTGTCCTTGTCGGGCCGGAGCCAAAGGTCGCTTCATAAAATTGCCTGGGATCATCACCACCCATGAAACAGGCCAAGCTCTTCATCAAAGAGTCTTTGTTTGGCTTTCAAAGAAACTTATTCCTCTGAACAGTAGGGACATCAGAGGGATGACTGGAATCCTAACCGGTCACTGTCGTCTCAGCAAACACCTTCATACTATCGGCATCGCAAATGACCCTTTATGTAGAAAATTCAGAGAGGCGGAAAAAACATCCTGTTAGATTGCCCAGCATTAGCATCCAACACCAACCGGCACTTCGGAGAATCAAAACTGCTACCAGAAGAACTTATGGAAGGCAGCGCTGGCAGTATTCTGGGTTTCTGGCGGGCCACAAACCTGCTAGGATAGAATAGGCTTCTGACCATGGGGCGCACAATGTGCCACACTAAGTGGCCTGAGTACAATTGGAGGCTTAATTTCCTCAACTCACATGATGATATAGGTTCCCAGAAATATCTATTTTTCCAGCCTCAGTCCTTGTATTCCTTATCCATTGATGATATCTTTTATTGTCTTCTTCTTTTTTGAGTTATTCCAGTATTGTGCTGGCGCTTATCCCGTGGAAGGACTAAGGCCTCTTTTTTTAGCGAGTTTGCCTGTTTTTTCGTGTGTTTCCCGGAATCCATAGAAGGGAAAGTGCATTGTTCTTGATTAGTTCGATTAGTTTCTCTAAGCATTCTCAGACCATCTTGGAGCTGCTTGACTGTCCGACATGATGACTAATTTCTTGTCTACGAAAGTCTTCCTATATTGAACTGGACACATTAAATAGCCTTTGGATGACGGTTTTGTTCCAGCCGCTTTTGCGAGTTGGTTTCAGGTTAGATTCTTTCACGAACCTATCCTTGACTTCATAGTCCACTCAATGACAAAACGATGGTTAATTTTCAAATTTCTAAATTTTGTGTTCCATTTTACACTCCAATTCGAATATAATGTTTCAGTGAAATGTATTGTTACGGTTAATTCATTTTGCAAGTATTCATTGCCTCAATTATGTTTTGACATATTTTCCGATTTCAAAACTACGTTCTGATTTCGGTTCATTGCGTATGTTGGCAATCGGTAAATACGTATTTGGGCAACTAAAATACCATCTTCAGTAGATCAAAAGAAAACGGATCATTTGCTACTGAAGATGGCAACTTAGTTGACAATATACCTATTTTTATTTCTAAATATTGATGTGACGTTTGAGTGCATTCCTACCCCTGATTATCGAATTTAGCACATTGCTGTGCGGAATTTCATCATTTTTCATGTTAACTCTCGCTCGAACAAATCCTCCGTAAAACGAACAAACTAAAACTTCAGAATCAAAGTTTATGACGGGTTAATTGGAAGTGCGAGTAGTTCAACCGATTCTGATGGGACAAACCGTAAAGTAAAAATGGTGAAATGCCAAGAGTTTTGGCTTGAGTGTTGTTTCTGATGAACAAGAGAGCAATATAAACAAATCCCTTCGGACTTAGTGAAGGCAAGGAGTGTGGACATTAGCGAACTTAGTTTCTATTCACAGTGGAAACTTATGTAGTCGTTTGTCATCATGCTGTGTTACGTAAGTAGACTGTTTTATTGTAACAAACTAAACTCGTGATGAGGAAATTAGTTTCAATGAAATAACTATTAAAAGTTTGATTTTCATAATTTAATACATAAATTTGAACAGTGTCGCTGAAACCGTAGCTTCTCCAAACATGTATTACAATGTCACATTTATGTATTAAGTTAGTGAAAATCAAACTTTTAATAGCTATTTTATTTAAGTTTGTAATGAATTTTCATCATGTAGTATGATTAGACGTTGCCCTTTATTAACAGGTTTGTTTTACATACCTTTCATGGTTATTATAATGATAATAATAATAATATAATATTTTCACGAGTTAATCCCATCAAGTAATACAATTGATAGTTGATAATAGCAATATACTGATAATTATCTTCTAGAAAATTCTTGACTTCCGGTAAGGATTCCGCGTCACAATAGCACTTGATGACTTGATGCCGACGTTTCGCCAATCAATACAGATGGCAACTTCAGGGCAGGCTTGAGGTTTGAAGTGAAACTTATTCTTCTGGTTTCTGTAGCGGTATTTATTGTGAAAAAAACCTTTACGCAACCCAGTTCACTGCTTTCATTCCGGTGGTTAACTCCGTTCTGGAACTTGACCCTGCCGTTGTGTGATCATGTGGGAAGTGGAATTTTCGAGGATGGGTTTCCAAATGTTGGGAAGGTAATATTCTAAGTCACGGTTTAGATTATTTGGAAGTTTCAGGATTCTTATCGCTTGTAGAATTTTGGAGCTCGGGCTAGGATTTTATTATTTCCGAAAAGGATTTAATGATTAGTGTAAAACTTCTTGTTCCACAAGTGCAGATCTAATGGTATCACGAAGCCTTGTACAGCGCTCATGTTCTTTCACACGTTTAGCTACAGTACGGCCTGTTTCACCAACGTATACGTTACCACAAGAACAGGGAGTGCTATAAACATTTTCTGAATGAAGAGGAGGAAGGGGATATTTAATAGGTTTTAATAAACTGAGATAGTTTGGGACGTGTGGAAAACCGAGTAGAAATAATATGTTGATTTGAAATTTTAGGAGGAGTGTATTTCTTTATGGCTCTTTGAATGTTCTAATGGGAGACATTATTTGATAATAAGACTGACGAAAGATGTTTTAATTCTGATTTTAAGGATTGGGGTTGGGATAGGTTGGTAGCTCTGTGGACCAAGGAGTTTATGACAAATTGCTTTCGGGCAGGGTGGTGGTGGGTCATTGAGGTATCTATCGGGGTGAGTGGGTTTTTGATACACAGAATGTCCTGAAGTACCGTCAGTCTATCGACTAACTAATACATCTAGAGTCGGAAGTGAACCTTTCGATTCAACTTCCATGGTGAAAAGGATATTGTGATCTAATGAATTTAGATGATTGAGGAAACGAGATTTTCGCGACCATGCTGCCAAATAACAAAAGTGTCGTCGACATATCTAAACCAACATTTCGGCTTGAGAACAGATGAGTCAATAGCGTCTTGCTCAAAAGTTTCAAAGAACATATTAACTATGACCGGAGATAGTGGGGCACCCATGGCAGCTCTCGATGACTGCTCATAAAACTGGCCATCGAACAGAAAATATGTGGAAGATACACAAAAAATAATTAACGGTAGTAGGTCCATTGAAATATTTTTGACAGGTAACAGTTGAGAAATTATGGAAAGGATGTCTGGATTGGGAACATTGGTAAAGAGTGATTCATCAAATCCTTTTCGAAAATACTAAAATCCTAGCCCGAGCCCCAAGCTTCCATCGGCGAAAAATCTTGAAGCGAAAGAAATCCTAAAACGTCCAAATAATCCAAACCGGATACTTTCCCAACATTTGGAAACCCATCCTCGAAAACTCCACTTCGCACATGATCACACAACGGCAGGGTCAGGTGCCAGAGCAGAGTTAACCACCGGAATAGAGGAAGTGAACTTTGTAGCGTGAAGGATTTTTCCTACAACAAATACCGCTACAGAAACCAGTAAAATCAGTTTTAATTTAATCCTGAAGATGCCACCTGGCGAAACGTCAGCATCAAGTTGTGCTATTGTGATGCAGAATCCATCCGGAAGCCAATAATTTAGCTGTCCGCGGAAGTCTACTATTCAAGATACTATACTCGCGTATTTACAGGTGAAAACACTCCAATCACACAAGGACACCTTTGAAACAGGTTCAACATGTAATTTTCCACAAGAAACAGACGTTAAATTCTAATATTAATCACCTGTCACACTCAGTATTGGCCATGCGCCATTAATACTAGACGCTACTGTCATAAGCTACGCCTCTGCTCCAAGTCTTATATGGATGACGTCACACTTACGTTTGTTCTCAGCACCCAGGCCTTATGTATGTAGAGGGTATTGATATGAGCCTTTGATGCTTCTAGCAGGATTGTGTTCCTCCAGGAAATCCAGGGATTCCAATATATTGTATTAGGCACTTTATCCCACTTCTCGACATTTCCTACATATAGATACCCATAATATGTAGGTGTCTATTAAGACGACAGTGACCGGTGAGGATACCCGTTATCTCCCTAAGATCCCTCCTATTAAGAGAATGGAATTTCCTGAGAAACTAGGCTCAGGCTCTTTAATAAAGAAGTTGACCAGCCTCATACCTGATGAATTCTGCCAAAAGTCAGACCACTGTTTGTTAAGCTGGCCTTGAAAGGAGATAATTCCAATGCAGTTTGATAATGCGACCATTGGCTCTGGCCGACAGGGGTTCCTGAAGGGTCTGTGGCGCCTGACCCAAATGAGTTAGACTTTGTTAGCCCTGGCCAATTCAGCCAGTACTTCACTGGTACTCTGACAAACTTTTATGTGACTCATGGGGACTTAAGAGCTCTCATAGCACCGAATGTGAATCAAGTTACTATATTCTTCTAATGCTTTCAGATGAATGTTGACAATCGCAGTTAGCACTTCAGTATTGACGAATAATAAATAACATGAAATATTCTTGGAAAATGTGTCTTCTATACTTACTATTGAAGTATTTATCTTGCGACTATCAGCCAGCACTGCATAATGAATGAAAAAGAAGATGGTATATAAAGTTGGTAATCGCAAGATTGCAGTTGAAGGAAAGTTCTTGAATACGATTCCACTGAAATGGAAAAATCTAAAATGAAGAAATTAATCACTGCTTATAAGAACTTGGATAAAATAAATTACTCTTTTGAAAAAGCATCTCCAAGATTGAATAAAGAACACCAGAACAATTAGTTCGGGTTGTCTGCTAATCTGTTCAATTCTTTCACAAACTTAGTATCAACGGGTACTAATGATTTTTAAACAATATAGAATGCCTCCAGAGCTGAATCGCTAGTTAAATTGCGAATATATCGTAAGAATTTCATCCCAGACGCCCAACGGAACATGTTATAATATGTCAAACGCTGCTTTGTAAGAAGAAGATGAGTCAAACGAACGTTTCGTCTTCATCCAGAATAAATAAAATTGGTTTGAAGGAAAATCTATATAGTAATATACCTACATAAGGGATATATAGTATGATGGAAGTGACTTGAGATATAAACTTCAAAGAATGCTTGCAACCTCTTTTTATATAAGGCTATAAGAAGTTTCAGAATATGAGAATATCATAATATTGTTCATGCGAGCTTTTTTACTCCGTTTCTATCTAAATCGGCCATTATTTCCTAGAATAAATTATAAATAAATTCTCGGGAAATAGGTCACACTAACACGTATGCTTATTATTTTCGTCTTTACGTACGTTTCGGCCTCACGACCATAATCAGAAGACATATCAATGTCTAAAATGGGATTTCTTAAAACTTATTGTATCAAGCATAAAGCGTCCTTATAGCACCAATTCTGATTAAAAATGCCCACGTCACCGAAACGAACAGAAAGCATTGGTAATAAAATTAAAAATTCTGAGGATAGTTAACAATGTCCAACTTGGACAATCCCAAAGAAGCCCCGTTAGAAATTGCGGTGAATGAAAAAATGTTCAGGAACAACTAGTTAATGCAGCGAGGTCTGAAGTTGTATACTTTTCTAACTTAAACAACTGTTAATATTTATTGTCATAATACTTAAAATAAACGTTTTCCTTTTTTGTTAAATTGTGTTTTAAATGATACTGATGTTTTCATGAAACGGATGTGAAACGGCAGCCCATCTATGCTGGGCGCCAGTGAAACGGACCCGCTTCGGGTCGGTTTTAATAGGCCCAACTAGCTCAATTTAAATTAATTAATCTCAGGGCTCGTAGTGAAACGTGCCTTGTGATTCAAGACTGGTGAATTACCCAAGCGCCAACTGCTTAAAAAAAAACTATAAAACTAAATGAATTCACAGTCAAGAATACAAGCACTACGAGATGGTTTAACAGTCGATGGAAATTCAGAAAAACAATACAAGTTCAACTTAACAATTCGTATATTCCAACAGAATTTGAATTATAAAGATATTTAAATTACAATTTTCAGAATACCAATTGGAAATATAAATAATATTGAATTCGTAGAAAAACAATTATTAAATTAAATCAAATTGTAACATAAATTGAGTTTTAAGAAAACAATTATAAAATTAAATCAATTATTAAATTGAAAAGAACGAAATATCCAATACTTACAGTAGACCTCGAATGATTCTATAAAAATTAGTGGAATACAACTTCGGATAAACAACAAAATCAGAGAATGAAATTATGGTCATTCAAACAATAAAATGTTACCCTCCTTGGAACTCGTAGGAACTGGAAGTCGGTCCTGTCAGGAAAGTCACTAAACCGCCTTGGAGTGAAGGGGTGAGGAACCTCAGACGTTCAAACCCTGTAATTTCAAAGAACGAACAGTACCTGACTTGAGATCAAAAGGACAAGCAACACCGTCGGTTGGAATAACCAGGTGATTCCACAACCGATAATGTTATCTTTCCCCAAATTGCGAAAACACTAATACAAAATGGATATCTTGACGAGATATCAATTTAGGCAAAAATTTAATTTAATCTTAAAGAAATAAACGATTACAATTGATTTTTAAAATTAGCAAAAAGTTAACATGTGACTTAAAGAATAATAATTAAAATTGTATCTGAAAGAATATCATTTGAAAGGTTGAAATTTGCTAGTTAGCATAAAATTCTGGTTTGCTTGAAATGAATTGTACACGTGGATTGATAATGTAAACTGTATTAACTCCCAAACGGCGTGACAGTGTCATAAATATATGTATACCTAATAAGCAGTAATTAGGTTATTTGTTTCGTATTCACCCTTATCAATCTTTACTGCACGTTGGTCTAATAAGACCATCCTATGTATCTTGTACTAGGATAACAAAATGGCGATCTACAGAATCGCGCAACTACCATGTGCACAAATTGCGGGGTCAAGTAAAAAGGTGGAAATTAAATATTGTCTGCATCAACTGCCCACGTCTCGTTAGAGTAATTTCATACAATGACTACAACAATCCCTGTAATGATGGAAATCTCTGGGATCATGCTAAATGCAAATCTGATAGTGTGTCTTAGGATAAGTCGAGTACACTTCCTCCGAAATATAATCACATTCAGGTACTGTACATCCAAACGTTTAATAACAAATCTAAATCAAATTATATGTAGTCTGATGTGCATCATATTTCGGAAGCAAAAATTAAGAAAATGTATGTAAAGAATATGAAATATAAATCTCGACTTACCCTATTAAAGGTTAACACCACAATGAGTTCTCTTCGACTTCCGTTATTCTACCTCCCGCTTCGCGATATAGCGACATCACACATCAGGAATGCTAGTTTCCATAGTCGATGTTTTATCGACCTGCAGATGTCTTTAACAAGTTTGCTAGCCGAAAAGAAATCTAATCTGTTCATTATCAAGTTCTATACAATCCCGTAACGCAACCCGTTACAAGTACTGGATGCTATGCTGTAATGGTTGCTATGAAGTAAAATGTCACATTACAGTATGATTTTGAGTTCGTTAATGCAGTGCATTACTGTACAAAATGCGAAAAGGATATTGTGTTGGTCGTAACATTATTGTGTTTAACGAAGACGTAATTTCTTAAATACGGTGTTATAGGAATGTAATCAGGAAAAGAGGTGGTCTGGCAATGCCTGTGAATGAAATTGCTACAGAAAAGAGAATGTGTGGATAATTGACGATTCATTGAAAGTGTAGAGGACGACTTTGGGAGTTAAGTAAGAACAAACAACAAGTTCAAATTTCACATAGTAGACGGTTCTTCCAAGTTGAATTAACACCACTAACATGAACTAACTAACTAACGGAACTATGCTTTTGTAGAGTTAACATGAAAAAGAAATAATGCATTTTGATATGAAGGAATTCTTTGGTTGAAGCATCGTAAATACAGAAAAATAATAAATCATTGTAGAATAAACGTTATAAGTGATTGTGATATCGAGCAATGTACCGTTTTCTGTTTGAATGTATCAGTTATGTTTGTATTGGTCATTTTGATAACTCTAACTTATACGTATTACAGCTTTCGCTTCACAATTGAAATAAACTTCTGCTACGAAATCGTAAGATACTCGTATATCACAGTTAATGCGAAGCCCTGCTATCGATATCTTGAAAAGTATATGGTATTGGTATCCATTAGTTTTTTATTGTCAAAATTAGTTTAGAAGATAGGGCGTTACATAATTTCATCTCTGCTAGAGCATATCAAAGGCCCTTCTTTCGAACATTTTCAAGTCTTTCGAACAAACAAGAAGCTCGGTTACTTCAGAAGATGTATTGTACACAGTATTTATCAAACTCAACTTCTGTAACATTATATCCCAAGGTTTGACGGGTGATTTCTGATCCTACGGTACGACTTTCAGAAAAATCAATCATGATGGTAGGTGTGCTACTATATTTTATGATGAAATTAATTTTTTTTTAATACCGTCTGAAGATGACATAAAACAGTGAAGCTCTAGTAACGGAAGTTATAAATAAAAGTGATATCAACATAGTAATGTTCAATTTTCCAATACAATAATGATTCTTGACCCAGGTATGAATTTTATATAAATTCTCGGGAAATAAGTCACACTAACACATATGCTTATTATTTTGGTCTTTACGTACGTTTTGGTCTCACGACCATCAGAAGACGTATCTTGTCTAATACGGGATTTGTTATTAAAACTACTTGTATCAGCCCAAAGCGCCAATTTCATTTAAAAATGCCCACGTCCCCGAAACGAACAGAAACACGAATAATCGAAATAGTAACACATTAATGTTTTAGGTACCTATATGAATATGTATCAAGAATCCACTGCTTAGCAATTTTCTTATAATATACGAACTCATGTCAACAAAGTCTGTATACGACTGAAACCAAAAAATATAACGCTCAAGTATCTTCAAACTAGAAACTGAAAATAATTCAAAAATCATATTTTTGGTGCTAAAATTAACAAAACAAAATAAGGAAATTTTTTTTAGACATCTATAGAAAACCTACTTATACAGATGTGACAATACCTGCAGACTCAACACACCCATTTACACATAAAATAGCAGCTTATGTATCTATGATACATAGAGCCTTTTCCATACCATTGGAAAAACCAGCGCTTTTGACTTTTGAGTTAGACACTATAAGAAATGTTTAAAATTAACTATTAGTCAGATTTATACCAACGGGCAACAAGATTTAAATTGTTACTATAGAAAATTATTTGTTCAAGTTGACCCTACAATTCGAAAACAAACTATAAAACAAAAAAATAAGCTCCCAGAATCAAAATCTTTCTGCCCGAGCACGTAATTAGTGCCTATTTGCGAGAGACACCTTTTGATTCAATCCACCCGGTTCCTTGCCTTGCTGGTTTACTGTTCCTTGACCTAGTTACGTGATTAAAATAACATACATTTTTTTTTATCCTAACCTGCGAGCTTCTAAGTCTAAATGTCTGGGCTTTAGCCAGATGATAAATTATGACCTATCGATGCTGTAAGCAGTTAATTCAAGCCACTATAATTGGAGCACCTAGTATAATTCTGAGAAAATATGTTAGCTTGACGTACTTTGGGCCAATATCTGATAAAATCTCGGATATCTTTGAGAAACAAAATTTAAATGTAACTTTCGAATCAAGTCAAAACTTTCAAACATATTTTTTAATGCAAAAACTTGTGATGAATGTAATACATTGGTCAAACAGGTAGGGCGTTCGAAGTTAGATATAAGGAACATTTTAACATTTCAATTAAATAAAAGTTATTCAAATTTTTCAAACCACCTTATAGAAACCCAACACCGTTTTCCTCAACTAGAAACCCTAAATATGTTACATACAGTAACGAACAGTAGAAAACTTAATCTATTAGAATCTATATTCAAACACAAGAATCCTTCAAACAATCTACTCAACGAGCAACTAGATTTACCGGGATATCAAAAATTATCTTGGTCAAGGGTGGTTGTGGAATCTAAAACGTGTGTCTTACTTTACGTTTGAAATAATTATGTCACTGTCACACTGACATCATCAATAACCTACAAATTTCATACCTATTTATTTCAGTTGTAAAACAATAATGAACTACAAATTATGAAATAACGGTTTTAGTAACAAGAAAAACTAAATTACAGTAATTGTTGGAAATGTCCCACGTTTTGTTCGATGCACAAGTTGTAGTTTACAACTGAAATAAATAGGTATGAAATTTGTAGGTTATTGATGATGTCAGTGTGACAGTGACATAATTATTTCAAACGTAAAGTAAGACACACGTTTTAGATTTCACAACCACCCTTGACCAAGATAATTTTTGATATCCCGGTACAATAATTGGAATGTAGGTAATTACCGACAGTTTAATTCCTTGTCGATTCAATTAACCTTAGTAGCTATGTGATGAGTAGCATTAATTCTTAGAATTGATTCACTTTCTTGTAAATTTCGTATAAATACTATGTTGTTTCAATGTTTTCTCATTGTATGTTTTGATAATGAACTGTAAAGTTCAAAATTGCAATCAACCTTCTTTTAAACAAAGTGATATTTAACAAAGTAAAATTCCTTGTTTTTATCAGACAAATGTGCGTTAATGAAGATGTTATAATATAAATTAACAATCCCTGTCTCTATTTAGGTTGGTTCGAACATTTCAGCTCTACCTGCAATTCCCTCATCATGAATAGTGAAATGTAAATATAAACCATAAAATCAGAGTGTTACGCGAACCCCTTTTTCCCCGAGTTAATCCCGAAATATAAAGTCGTAAATGATAATTTCGCTCTAGAATAAATACGGCACTTGAAAGCGAAACTAAAACCTAAAATTAGCATTAGTATAATTTGAAGTCTACCGGTTTGCAAGCTTTGTTAAACCTATCTTAATATTAGTCTGAAAACTGGAGTGTTTTATGTTTCAACGGATTTTTATGACGTCTCTCTTTATCTTGAATTGTACCTTACATCCTAATGTTTCAACGCCCTGCGGATATTCTTGTGAAGGATTTCATGTTTACAAACCTTGGCTGCTATTGTTTGATTTATTAAAATGAAATTTATTATTTAGAGCTCTGTATGTTCCTTCTCGTCAAAAGCAATCTTGATATCTTTGCTAAAATTGTCTCTGCGTTGTATTCGATCATACAATTACCATTTAGAAAACTAAAGTATGCGTAACAACGCTTTTGTTGACCTAATTCCAGAATATTCATATCAACAATCAATTTCCGAAATTGTAAATTGAAATAGATTACTTTTCATTTGTATGAGAAATTCTTCCCGTTGGGCTTAAATCGTTCTGTTTTGCTTACATGTAGGAGAAATGATGTCTTGGAATAAGCGTTAGAGAAAGCAGGACAAACCTAAGAATGATAATATTATTCACGACGGAGCACAGCACAGACATGCAAACTTGATGAAAATATGTGAAAAATTGGCCGATATACTTGGTCACTGACTGGGGATTCATCCTTTTACAGACGCAAATATTTCAAGTATACAAAACGACCGTGAAGGAAATTACACCGTTAAAGCGGGAGGCTCCTAATCTTTTTGAAGGACTTAGAGCTCAGCGGCCGACTTTGAAACAGTACCGAGAGGCGGATACAAAAGTCCTTTAATAATGCAGTAGGAACAACACACCTAAAAATAATAATCCAAAATAATCTTTTGAAATAAAAATATATATTTTTTTATCTATATGAGGACTCATGATAAAATATGTTATTTTGTATTTTCACAATTTTTGAATATCAGTGATTTTATTCTATTGAAGTATTGGAATAATTAAAACAGATTGGTAATATTATATACACATTAGTAATTAACCATTTAGTTTTAGTATTATATCCTAATATAATGAACTATAGAAGAGTTCACACTGTGGATACACTATAACACTTTAAATAAGAAACAATCAAACTTATCCACAGAAAATACTGTTAAAGTACAGCGGATCTTTCAGCAACCAGCTTCTTGGTAGCAGAAAGTCCTCAGTACTATAATAGTATTTTTATTGGACAAGGGTGATTGTTTCTTATTTATAGTATCCTAACTTAGCTACTCTATGGCTAATATCTTGTGGATATATACAAAAATATATACATACCAGAATGACTTCGAATCATAGGTATAGGGTTGTCCTAGAGTCCTGTCACCTGTGAACTTAGTAGCTTTGGTCACATTTTTTTGTAATTTGAGTTGTACTTATTGATATTTGTAACATTATCATACATTTATTAATATATTCATCGCTATACCATAATCGTCCAGCTAATAGGCAGGGACATTCATGTGTTTAAGAATAATATACATACAGGCATCAGTTCTAGTTAGTGCGATGGAGGTAATCGTATGACGATTCATAAATTATTCAGATTCGGTTCTTCAATTATTAGAGTCATGTCAGGTTTCGTGATCCCAGTGTATGAGGAGTGTTCCCTATTCTATCTTATTCAATTCACTAGTATGTAGTCATAGCTCATAGAACCGTTGCATCAATGATCATAATATTGATAGGAATAATGGAATTATCGATATGTCGCAGGCAAATCATAATTTCAATAAAATAGCATTTTCCTAGCCTAGCTTTAGTCCATATTGAATCTATTCTTTTACATAAATTGTCTGCTCGAACACTTACTTTACTGAGTAAATACTATTTGCCTGGCAGGCTCTTGAGCAATTAATGAACAAACACTAGTAACTGAGATGTCCAAAGTAATAAAGAAAGTTATCAACATCGAGCTAATACAATACCTAGAGAGCTGTAAAAACCACCGACATATGGCTTTCATCATCCGAGATCAACAGGACACCTATTCGACTAAGTAACATATATGTGGCAGACATCCATTAAGAATATGAGGAATCTCTATCCGAAGCATTGGATATCTCCAAAGCATTTGATAGTGCTGGCACCAACTCCTTCTTAGGCATTTCCCATCATATGGTTGGCCGCTTGTGCTAAGTTGTTTACTATCGAGTTTCCTCTGAACTAGATCATTGCATGGGGTGATTGGCGGAGTCCCCTCCGTACAATAATTATCAACGCTGGGGGTCCACAGGAATATGTCTTAGCACCAACTTTGTTTCTACTATATATCAACCATATATTATATAGGATAACAATTGATGAGTCGACAAGGTTCCGCCCGTGAGTGCATGCCATGAGTGTCAATGCCGGCTTGTAGGACAACCTTCGCCGAACTAGAGCATATATTATTATTAGAGGGACAAGGCTTCTCCTCTGAGGAATTAGTTGATAGTAAAGAAAGAAGTAACTTCAGCTAGTTCAGTTAATTCTTAGTCAGTCTAAGTTAGTATTAGAAAGTACCATGTAGTAAACATTACAACTTTACAACTATACATCACATTTCGTACCCAGTGTTGTGATTCCAACCATCTATCCCTATGTCTAAGTTCCAAACGAAACTTTTATCATAACCCAGCACCAACCCGTTAACTGATAAGACATGGCGTTCCTTGCAAGCCAAAGAAAGAAAACTTGTTCAGATATTATAAGGCCACACTTCCAGCTCTTTCATCAGTTATTATAATATGTACTAAGAATTATGTATTTACCTTGTAACTTTAATTCCCAACCACATATAAAGAAAGTTAATAATATCTTATCTCAAAAATGCCAAGCGGAGTGAAATGACAACTAATCTGTTGTTCGTTTATCATTTCCCTAAGAGAAATAGCATTTGCATAGTAAAATAGCATACGACTAAGCAAACAATGTAATATGAGCAAGGTTACCTTATTGTTGATACATCATTCATGTCTACATCGATATGAATGAATGTTATGGAATAACTATCAACATCAATATATAAGGATAGGGAAAGAGAAGTATTTATAGATTAGGATAGAGTTATCATGAGCTATTAGAACTAGAATTAATTATTAGAAGTTAAGATATCATAAATCATGAATTAGTTTCTAGTTATGAAGCGTTATCTAGGTATATGTGTAAGTGTTTTCAATAAGCCGATAAAACCTACGATGGTATAATTTGCATCTTTCCACACCGCCATCAATCACAACCTGTACAGAACCTGGCACCTGGCATTTACAGGATATTATATGGCGATTCCCTTGCCCTTCACTGATTATTATAATTTAATTAACATATATCATGTAGCTTAAGAAGATATTCTGAAAGAATAAGAAAACTGTTCCAAATTATCAGTTTTTTCAATATTAACCGATTCAGCTTTGATATTATCTGATGAATGACACTAGTAGGTATAATAATTGATAAGAAATAATCACCCTTCTCCACTAAGTACTGAGGACCAAACAGCCATCGTCAGAGTAAACTAAATTATAAATCAAAATATGCCGGTTGAATCGGAATTCAATAAATTACTTTTCCGTTTATACATTTCCATCCCTTCTAAATTACCTAGATATTTGTCTGTACTGTGTTTCAAAAATGATAAACTTTCTTGAGAAATTGTGTGATCTGTGTTCAAAATATGTTCGGCTACCGCTGATTTTTCACCATTGTTTTTCTTTATATGGCCAAAATGTTCCTTATAACGAGTTGAAATGTTCCTTCTAGTTTGACCCACATAGCATTTTGAACACGACTCACAATTGATTTTGTAAATCCCGGATTTGTCAAAATCGGAAACTTTATCAAGGGTGTTACCTAAACGGTGTTTTAGCTTGTTCTTACGTATATAAACTGATTGTATTGTAAATTTAGAGAACAAACTATGGAATTTATTAATTACTGAAGAATGATAAGTGAAACTTGAATTTTATTGAAGTATTTGAAGGTAATGCCTCTAATTAGGTTAGTTGGCTACGTTCCATTTTCCTTTTTGGTGGAGAAATTAAATTATTGATCGAAGATTTGTGGTAACCATTGTCCAACGCAATTTGCTGAAGTTTCTCAACTTCGTTGTAATAATTTTGCTGGCTCAAAGGGACGTTCAATAATTTATGAACTAGACTATTAAACTGAACTGAACTTATATCTAAATGGTGTATGCAAGTCATCATTGACTATAGATATAATTGGGCCTCCTTGATGATAAGTTCTCTTTCAAGAACTTCCCGAAATAAAATTTATATTATACATTTTGTGTGCTAATCAATAATAAATCAATTATAGTCTTCAATGAGATGTGAAGAAAGCATAGATAGAAGTCTGTGATAAACATTTAGTTGGTTGAATTGTGAAACATTTGATCCAATTCAGTTTGGAACAACATGCAATGACATTGAATTGGTAAACTCCTTACACACCTCTGCCATGCCAATATTACATTGACTTTCACCATAAAATGTCTCGCTCCAAACTAGTTTAATCAAAATGCCTACGTTCGTTTTATCTAAGTTTTAAATTTGACATCGTTTTTATCGGCGAGATTCAGGATATAGCGAAATTTAACATGAAAGTTGAAGCACTCTAGGGTAGAAAAATATGCGATGAATCTGAATAGAATGTCGAACAAAATATATAAAATATCCATTAACGTAGTTTATTACGAAAAGTTATATCAGTTTTGAACAAAGTAGCTTTTGAATTTCCTTTCTGAAGGTTTTATTAGCATAAATATCATCGTTTCAAAACAGGATATTTTCAAGTTCAATTGTTCCGGAACAAATTATTTATGGTTTTAAATTATTATTTATTTACGAAGTAAACTAGCAGCAAAATGATTCAAACCTAATTTCCAGCATTTCCTAATTGCCCAGAATTGAAATCAAGTAGAATTCATGCTTTTTTGTTCACAGTGAACTTTCAAAAATTACGTAAAACGAAACATTCACATAAATTCAGTTGTCACTCCATTCGTTTTTTACATGATCATAACAATAAAATGAATTGAAATACATCAGGGAATAGTTCTCAACGTTCCGCATCACAATGGAAATATGATATATGCGGTTCATGCAAATACCAATAAAACAAGCTCATTGTCAACATTAATGGATGCATCAAGAAAAGCGTTCAATAAATAAACAAGTGTGGGTGGCTTTTGTACATTCTGTAAACTATGACGTTACGATACTATTTTATTGATCTATTACCCCATTATATACTCTACTACTAATAACTTTTTTTATACATGCTGATTCTCCCATCGCGTCCTGTAGTACAACATTTTTTTTCCCGCACTTGCAATCAATTTGAAATAAATTTACCAATTTTCAACTCATTTTATTCAATATTAAAAAAGTGCAATAATGCATTTTAAATGCATTTTATTATGCAATCTATCATTTTTTCTAATAACTTTGACAACAGATTCGTAATCAGCGACTTTGTGAACCCCCATATAACAATTTTCAACTAATTTCAAGTAATATTTAAAAAAATTGCAACTGATGGTGCAACATAATTAGCAGAAGACAGGAATTAGTATCTACTAAGCCAAATAAGGCCATAGGTCAACGGACGCTTTCTTTTCTCTGTCCTAAAGCATATAATTTCCTCCCTGAAACAATAAAACAGATTAATAACATTAAGAAATATAAAAAAGAATGTAAATGGTACTCGTTGCAAAACAGAGATAAAATACATGAATTTTTCAAAACGATATTTTAATACTTACCACAGAAGCTTTACAATTCAGAGAATTACCTTTTGCTTTAAAAATTGTTACTTACATTTTATTATTTAAAATCTTGTTTAAAATTGTTTATATTTAGATTTAAGTATTTAACATTAGGTAGCTATCTAATTATTATATGAAGTGCATTAATTATATTTAATATGTATATACCACATTCAAGCATTGGATGCAATGCTTAAGTGGATCATTATATTTATTTGTTAAACAACATGTATTTATTCAATGTATTTATTAGCAAATAAATATTATTATTATTATTATTATTATTATTATTATTATGCGCTCTATTAATTTTCTAATAAGTTTGACTCCAGATTCGTAATTAGCGACCTCGAAAACCCCCGAGTACCAAATATTGAAGAAATTCAGAAAAAAGTGCATAATAAAATGCATTTTTAAATGCAACCTACATATTTTTCAATCAGGGATAATCTCAGAAACCTTGAAACCCCCTAACTACCCTAAGTTTCCAAGCAATTACGAGCAATATTCAGAGATTGCAGATACAAGGTACTAATGTATTGGTCTAGGCAAATACTATTTTACTAGCATGATCATTTACCTGCAACATAATATACAGGATGTTCCATCTCAGACGAGCCACCTCGTATATTTCTTATCCCATAGTGAGTGGAAAAATCTTCCGAAACACGTCGAATGATTTTCTTTGGGGGACATCTTTTGACGTATATTTGAGGCTTGAACGAGCAACCCCCTAATAGGGGCGCTTCAACCCCTCAAAATTGAATAGGGGAGAGGGGTTGAGTGATACGTCATTTGAAAGGTCTTGGAAGCCTCTTTACAACGATGTATGAAAAACGTAAATTTGATGAATCGTTTTCGCCAAAAATTAATTTTGTTGCTCGAATGCGCCACCTTGAATATTTTGGTTATTTCTAAAATGTACAAGCTCATTTTTATTAAGCCTTTTTTACAAACTTAAACAATCAAACAAATCACATTCGTAAAAAAATTGAATTGTGTTGTCATGTTTACAATGAAAAAATTTAAATCTGCGTGTTTAAATCAAATGTTCAAATTGTCCTCCATTGACTTCCATACAATAATACATTCTCTCAAACTAATAAATAAAAAAAACAGCAAATATTTCCTTATGTTGCCTTCATTTTTTGTTCTTAGAAGGTGTTTGGGCATAACTGTAGAATTTGGAGCGATTCAAATCCTAATGTATTTCGAGAAGCTCACACTCAACATCGGGAAAAGCTAAACGTTTGGGTAGGAATTTTGGGAGACCACTTAATTGGACCTTTGTTTATTCCTGGTAATTTAAATGGCGAAAGGAATGGATCTGAGGATCCAGAATCGATTTGCATTTGGGTTTGATTCACGATCGTGTTTATTTTTTTTTTTCCACAGGGTATACCAGACCACTTCATTGCACTATGCATATTTTTTACGTAAATACAGGGTCAGTAACTTACTCTGAGAACATCATTCTATATACGGACTTGACATCTCCTCGCTCCGACGTTTAGTCCCAACTTCATTTGGTCCATATTTATTTCTTTCAAATCCAAATTTTGGTTAGCCCCTTCTAATTAATGTATATGAATCTTTTATGATTTTGTTTAATATACGTTTCGAATAGATGAATGACATAATTTATTCTTACAGGCTCTTCTGCAAGCTCATGATGTTGTGGCTCACGAGATTTATGGAGAGGACGCCATGCGAGTTACTCCACCCCCACATCTGCCATACCTTAACGGGGGTGATGACTTGGATGGATCGAATGGAGAAGTGGAAATGGAAAATGTCACGCGAGTTAGGCTCGTCCAGTTCCAGAAAAATACCGATGAGCCAATGGTAGGAAAAACTCTATAGTTTATTCGCGAAGAATTGATTAGAAGAAATATCTTGAATAGCATGTTATAATAATATTTTATGGGCTAAGACATGGATTTATCTCCCACACTGATATTCATATAGTTTAGGGGATAAAGCGATACGGTGTTACTGAAAGTTAACTATGGATTATTGTGAGAGGACGGTTCAATGTTCAATTCATCTCAGAGACCAAATCTTCGCTCTCATGTATTTCTCGAGATACAGCCTCCGCAAATTTTTGATTTTTTGACTGCAAGTTAACCCTTTTCAAGTTGCGGTTACTTGAAAAGCATGACATTCTCATACAATTTCACCATGTGCTATCATTTTTTATCGTGTCCCTTTATCGGGCTGGCCAGTTGAAATGTTACCGAAAATGAACTGCGAGTTAACCCTCCCAAACCTGATGGAAAATGTTTATTGGTGTTACCAATTTTTAAAATACCGTATGCCATTTTGTGGCTGAAACTTACGGATTACAAGTTAACATGATGGCACCGTGTCAAAAACGTTTATTTGGAGTCAAATAATGATATAAAAAGAGTGCCATCAGTCCTTGCCCATTTCAACCAACACCCCCCCTCCCCCCAACCCAAAAAAAAATCTGTATATTTTTCCTTTTGTTCAATACTAGTGGCTTCAAATGCCCAAAGTTTCAAATATAGAAACACCTTGTTCAGTAAATCAAAAGTAGTCTTTTCCAGGAGAGTTTTTTGAACACATTATGATAAAAACGTTGATATTTGTGAACGGGTTAATATTAGATGCAGTCCTTAAAGGTACTTAAGGTTCATACTGTCTCTTCCCAAAAACTTTCAAATTTGAATAATCCGACAGCTTTGTGGAGATTACGATTTTTTCACATTCGGAGTGCTGTTACTTATTTAAAAAGTGTCTGAAAAATTCTGAAAACGTTGAGAATGTTGACAATATCCCCAAGCTTCTGGCATCAGCTCAACATTGTTCATTGAGACTACAATCAGATGGTGGCAGCAGCTTATTTCTGTATCCTGCGCAGTCTTTGCCGGGTAAACCGGTTATTTTGTTCAATACTAGTGACTTCAAATGCCCAAAATTTTGAATATAGAAGCACCTTGTTCAGTAAATCAAAAGTAGTCTTTTTCAGAAGAGTTTTTTGAGCACATTATGATAGAAACGTTCATATTTGTGAACGGGTTAATATTAGATGCAGTCCTTGATGGTACTTAAGGTTCATACTGTCTCTTTCCAAAAACGGAGACTTTCAAATTTGAATAATCCGACACCATTGTGAAGATTACGATTTTGTCACATTCGGAGTGCTGTTTAAATGGTGTCTGAAATAATTCTGAAGATCTTCCCAAGCTTCTGGCATCAATTCAACATTGCTCATCCAGACTACAATCAGATGGTGCCAGGAGCGTGTTTCTTGTCCTGCGCTTAAATATCTATAGCTATCGAAGCGGGAGCAGTGTCTGAAATAATTCTGAAGATATCCCCGAACTTCTGGCATCAGTTTAACATTGTTCATCCAGACTGCAATCAGATGGTGCCAGATCCGTGTTTCTGTGTCCTGGGCTTCAATAGTTATAGCTATCGAGGCAGGGAGCAGTCTTCGTCGGGTACTACGTGACTTCAGAAACCACGTAATCGCGCAACGCTTCTCCTCTACTGGCTATTTATATATGCGTATCGGTCGTATTGCGGATACACAAGACTATAACTTTTACTGTTGGAATGTATCTAATATAAACAATGGAATTTTTAAAATAGTTAGAATACAGTTAACGATGTTGACAGGACCTGATGGAACACCGAGAAATTTTAATTGCTTTCATCAAACCCCCTCCCCCCGGCGGTTGCAAAAGTTGCGAAATCTGTGAATTTTTTGACAATTTTTTGATTATTCTTGATTACTAGAATAAAACTCTATGTTGATATTTTTTGTTTGTATTACATCTTTTTGTAGTTTTTTGTTCCTATTCCATAAAATACGTAAATTAATTCACTACAGGGAGAAGAATTAATGATTTTGGAACGAGAGATTTGAATACTTTCTCAGCATTGTTGAGCACAATATTTAAATAGTACTGATAATTTGTTAACTGAGTGTAAAATGTTGTTGGGTTCAAATAATGACCTATCTGGAGTCACAAATGTTATTCTATCGTTGCTATAATTAATTTCTATAGTCACTTTGCGACATGAACCAGATATCCACGAACCTGTCTGGAGTAGTAACATTAACATATTAATACACCAGGGAAACTATTATTGCATGCTTATTATCGTCTATAATGAACTTGAGAGAATACGTACACAAATTCATATGTTAATTTCGTTTCAGGGCATTACGTTGAAAATGAACGAAGATGGAAAATGTATAGTAGCTAGGATAATGCACGGAGGAATGATTCATCGACAAGCCACGCTGCATGTTGGTGATGAAATAAGAGAAATCAATGGCATACCTGTTATGAACCAATCGGTTAATGCCCTTCAAAAAATCCTCGTAAGTTTACCTACATCCTATGTTCCTGTTTTATGAAAGAACCTCTGAATAACAGGCCACGTTCTATAATTAACTACGTCATAAATAAAACTGCATTAAATTGAAAACTGCAGCACGACTTTTATTGCGAAATCCCTATGTGACGGTATTTTTAATACTGGGAATATGATTCGCCCAGCGATTTATACCTTCATAACTATCCAGGCCTTTACAAAGAAAACGCTATTAACTGTTTTAATCGAAATGAATGTCGATTTTACACATAAACAAGATAAGCTGGAATCTGTTGCAAGACTTAGATAATTGAGTAATTCTATGAATAGTCCTGACTTTCTAAAGCTTAGTTTCTATACAAATCCGAACGGAGGAAAATTCATCTCAAAACTATTTAATTAACTTTTTCAATCCTTTCAGCGTCAGCCTCCAGTTAATGTAGCTTGCTTTCTTTTAAATTGCAAAGAAAATCATCGGTATGTTCCACTTCCGACTGATGCGAAAGCAGAGATAATTCATAATGATAAGTTAATAGCAGCAATTTTATTGGTTTTTATATGTATTTGGTAAATAGATTTATGAAAGAAAATTCTGACAGTAATTCAGGATAATGTGAAATATTTAAAAACCGGTTTTAGCAAAATGATTTAAGCTGGAGGAATAACAAGTCGGGATTGAAATGAAAACATTAAACAATATAATTTTTTTATTTCGTTATCAATGCTTTTGAGACCTAAGGGGAGAAATGCATAAACATAATTTGAATTGAATTATACAAGTACTGAGTATTAATTACATCACTATATTCGTATATATTACCTAATTCGTATTTTGATTTCACTTAGTATTAAATAGTGATTCATTGATCAACAAAACCACCAGGCAACGAACCGGAGAATAAAAAAAAATATAGTAAGCTGGAATTTCAAAAGTTTTTTTGCATTTTGTTCCTAATACCCCATAGATCATTCATGACTATCAAGACCGCGGGAGTCGACCTTTCTATCTCCCCAAAACGGAGTTTCAACCCCTCAGAGGGGCATTCTTATAAAAAAAAATCCAAAAGTTTAAAAAATCAATGAATTAATAGCCGAAAATGACCCCTAGTATGTTTTATGATGATCATAATAGAATTGTAGAAAATGAATTTGATAATGAATATGAACTGGAAATTTTATATTTTCAAAATTATGTAAATGAATGAAAAAATGTATGATGATAATAATAATTATAATAATAATGATGATGATGATAATGATAATAATAATAATAAATAATTTTCTTCATTTTATTTCCCGAAACTGCAAAGGAAACTACAATTTTCAGGATTTTTCACTCAGGAGAAGGTTTTCCGAGAAAACCAACAACGAAATCGTGATCAGCGACCCAAAAAACCTACTAGGGGTCATCATTTTTGTAACAAAATTATATTTTATTATTCCCAAACCCCAGAAAAATCCCAAATTTCTCATCTGGAGGGAGTTTCCTAGAAAACTAACAGCGGAATCGTGATCAGCGACCCAAAAAACATACTAGGGGTCATTTTTGTAATTATATTCATAACCGTCTCAGGAAAATCTCAAATTTGCCGAATTTTCCATCTGGAGAGAGTTTTTTGGGAAAAGTAACAGCGGAATCGTGATCAGCGACCGAAAAAACCTACTAGAGGTCATTTTTGCAACAAAATTATGTTTTATTATTAACAACCCCCAGGAAAATCCCGAATTTTCCAAATTTCTCATCTGGAGGGAGTTTTCCGAGAAAACTAACTGCGAAATCGTGATCAGCGACCCAAAAAACATACTGGTGGTCATTTTCGGCTCCTAATTCATTAATTTTGTAAACTTTTGGATATTTTTTACAAGAATGCCCCTCTGAGGGGTTGAAACCCCATTTTGAGGGGGTAGAAAGGTCGATCCCCGCGGTCTTGATAGTTATGAATGATCTATGGGGTATTAGGAACAAAATGCAAAAAAATTTTGAAATTCTAGCTTACTATTTTTTTTCCCCGGCTTATTGCCTGGACTAAAAGTACTAGCCTAGCAGAAAAGAGCTAATCTAATATATAACATTTATTAATGATAAGTTTGGGATAATTGATCTAGGGATTAAACGATAAACTCTTAGAAATTAGGTAGAATATCGTGTTGAACAAATACTTGATGACTCTTCCTTGTTAAATTTGTATAATTAGATGGGTCAAACCTCAATTAGATAAAATCCCACTAACCATTTATCCCAAGATGATCATTAATACATGTTATACATAGAGTAGCTCTTTTGTCGTAATCTAGTACTTTTGTAATATATTATATTTGAAGAAGCTACGGTGTTAGCGAAACTTAGTCACATTTATTTATTAAATTAGTGAAAATCAAACTTTCAATAGCTATTTTACTTGAGGGGTTCCAGTCCAAAACCCGCTTTGTTCACTTTACTCAATATTTCACAATTCGCAAAAATCTTTTACTACAGCTATGGAAGTATTAGTCAATCAGATATATATATTTTTTCTGTGTAGAGGGGGGAAATCTTGCATAGACGTCTCGAGGGCCCGTGCCCCCGGGTGTGCCGGATTCTTACCGACTAATACCACTCCCCCATAAGGTTGGTTCTCCTTCCTTCAGCCCCACTGCACTGGGGTCAATGGTATCGTATTGTGCCCTCACATATTCCAATCTCCTCATCACTTCGGTATATTCTATGAAATTGACTAGCCTGATGTATGGGATACTTTTGATTTCTTCGGGTGTAGTTTTATCGTCTCCAAGGTATGTCCGACGATCAACCGCGTATGCCGTGTACTGACTCAGCACATGCATGGATGTTTCTTCGTCCAGGCCGCAACCCCTGCATGTGGGCTGATCTACCAGACCCATCGTGCAGAGGTGTTTGTTGCATGGGGCGTGTCCGGTCAGGAATGCAACAAGATTCCGTATTTCTTGTCTGCTGAACGTCAGTAGATTTTTCACTCGTTGCTGCTGGAGGTCTCCCATCAGTCGCTTGGAGTGCGACATACGGGGCAGTTTCCACCAATAGGTACGGTGCCTAGCCTCGAGTCATTTTTGAATTGCAGATTTCGCTGGGGCATGAGAAATGCTACAAGTTGGCTCTGGTCCAATCAGAGCTTGTTCCACTCTCGCTTTAGCGACGGCAGTTTCACTCCCTTCGCGTCTGGTTTTCTCAGACACCCATATGAGTGTCACTCTATTGGAGTTCTTCACTAGTGCCGTTAAATGCTTTACACAATCTAGTACACATTTTGAGGTGATTGTGTCTGACTCCAGTCCCTTAAGCACTGCTTGGTTGCCACCTAGATTGTGATTTGTCTATTCTCATAGGCTCTCTCCCTCATGATTCGAGCACATGTTGTAATTGCTAATATTTTTGCTTGGAATTCTGCCGAAAGTGATCCTAGGCTTAAAGAAATCATTTCTCATTGGTCCTTTGTTTCGACTATTCCAGCACCTGTACTTGATTCAGCTTCGGTGCCTTCGTTAAACTATACGGAATCAACTGATATCATATGAGGATTGCTCCCAGTGTTCTCCTGCCCATTCAAGTTTTGTTTTGAATCGTGAACGGTACGGAAGTGCTGTGAACCTAGATCCTGTCGTATCTCATCTAATCAGATATACTCTAGTGGATGTACTCGTATTATAACAATGACAGTAGTAAAGTCAGCACTCATTTAGTCCTGTTTACTTCATTCCGAGGAAATTTACCGAAATGAAAATGAAAGTTTCTATTGGTTGCTGTGGGTGTTGTACGCATTGCTGACGTGATGTTGAGACTCGCAGTGCTTTGTAAGTCATTTAGTGGTTTTATTAAGGTCTTCTGTCTGGTTCCACATATTGTGTTCGATATCATAAAAGGATGTATTATTTATCAATCTTCTATGGACAAATTGAAACTCGCAGATAGAAATGATAAGTTTAGAAACACTTGAAGCAGTATTTTTGACCTTGACAACGCACCTTAGTCCAATTTTGAAACATAAAATGTATATTGAATACTGTGTAAGCATTCGAGAACATTCAAATTGTAGACTTTGATGTCAATATATGAAATTTTCTATTTTTATATTACGAAAACACATGGCTTAGCTTAACGTGACTCTTCGATCAACTCGAAACTTTTCCATATTTTCTTCTCAGTAGACAGTCTGAACAATTATTCCGAAATTACTCAAGTCCTAAACAGATTCCAACAAGATAATCAAATAAACATTTGCCGGGTCAACTCTTCCGAAACTCTATCCTTACAAGTGCGATACTAACGTAAACTGATGATACAAACAAGATGGGTTTCCAAACACAACTCAGCAGTTGAACGCCAGTGTCGTGTTGAATGTGGTCTTTTTTGGACCTCTGTGGAGAAACCCTGTGGATGTGTTGAAGACAATTATTAGAAGGGATGAAATCTCAGAATAGATTTTTGTCCACAAATAATGTAAATTACTAAATGAACAGTTGGTTCCTCATGTTTCGTGATAATGCTACAGATACTAATGATCCATTTTATCTTTTTTCAGAGGGAAGCTAGAGGTTCAGTTACTTTTAAGATAGTTCCATCTTATAGAAGTGCGCCTCCTCCTTGTGAGGTAAGTTTTATGCTAGCTTTATGTTTATGTAACGAGGTACAATAATTGATAATTAGTGACGAGATCAATTTTTTTGGACGGTCATTGCCTCGAAAGAACTGTTTTTTGGAGAAATTACCTGTACTAAAAGGGTTTGAAAACTTTTACTACCTGACTGCTCCAAATTCCGATTCCATCTTGCGTACGGAAAAAAACTTGCCCAGTATACACTGCCCGGCAAAACTTCAATCCGCGTAACAATTCGAAGTTCATCAATAAATATGTATGGATGTACGAGAGCAATGTGAAAAGTCCCTGAAAAATGAAACAAGAAATGATTTATTTGGTCAAAACAATTTTTTTTTTCTCAACATAATCTCCCAATACACTTCCCAAGGTTTTTCTAATTTTTCGATTCCTTCCAAATAATAAGATTTCGGCAATCCTTGAAAATAGGCATTTGTTTCAGTGATGACCTCATTGTTGGAGCCAAATCTCTTTCCACCGGGCCATTTCTTCAAGTTTGGAAAAAGAAAAAATCTCAGGGGGCCAAATCAGGATACTATGGTGGAATTTTGCCATTGCGACTGCGAACCTGTGTGTCGGTGCATTGTCTTGGTGGAAGAGCACTTTTTCTTTGGCCAAATTTGGACGCTTTCGCTCCAAATCGGCGTCGAATCGATTCAACAGCTGTGCATAATATACGCCGGTGATCGTTTTGCCCTATTCAAGGTGATCGATAACGACGATGCCGTGTACATCCCTAAAAAATGTAGCCATGACTTTATTGGCAGATAAACTCATTTTGGCCTTTTTCGGCTCCGATTCGCCAGGACAAGTCCACTGCTTCGAAAGTTCTTTGGTCTGTGGTGTGTTGTGATGGATTCATGTTTCGCCCATGGTTACGAAACGGCCCAAAAAGTCCTTCTTATCGCGCTTGAACATCGCCAAACACTCTTTTGAAGTTGTCATACAGAGAGCAAATGCGGCATCCATCTGGAAGATAGCTTTCTCATATCAAAAAATGTATGCAAATGTTCCGTACCCGTTCGGTTGAGATGCCTTCGCCTCAGCATTCTCGTGCACTTTAACTCGCCGATCGTCCAATATCATACCATGGATTTTATAGACGATTTCTGGCGTTGTAACCTAAATTGGACGACCAGAATGTTCGGCGTGCTTTGTGGTCATACTACCCCAACGAAACCACTTGTGAATCATTCCAATCGATTGTGAGGACTCCCCACACAGTTTGACAAGCGATGCTTTGGGTGGCATGGCGTAATGTTTTTTCCACTCAAGAAATAATGTTTAATCAAGACGCAAAATTCACTTGTTTCCTTGCTTACAAAAATCTTAAAAGTTGCTTTCGAAGGGTGTTAAAACAGAACTAAATGACATATCAGTCTGAAAATTGTAATGCGTTCTAGTTAAAGTTGTTACATCACATATGCCACATGGGATTTTCGATTGTGTAGGCATCTGATTTATTTTTCAGGGACTTCACCTTGCCCTCGAATAGACATACTGGAGAAGTTTTTTTTTTCTGTAAGCAAGTCGGAATCGAGGTCTAATGTGGTCAGGTAACAAAAATGTCTGGTGACAAAACGAGCGTACTGTGGGTTTAGTTCGTAGTTGTACGCAATCTGGGTTTAACGCAAATAGGGAAATACCGTTGCCACAGAGTTCTAACGAGCCCAGCTTCGATCAGATCTTTTTGTCATCCGAGTATGTTTCACAAATACTTTCAATATTTTTATCTTTCCTTCACGAATTATTCCGATTTTAGGACAGATTAGTTGAATATAAGTGAACTATATATTGTAACTTTTTGTTCTTATCATCAAAGAAACAATAAATTTTGAAAATATAATCTACCTACATCAATAGAAGGTAAAATGCACATTGATGTCATCTGTGTGTGAGTTGTACCTTTACGTTTTGCATTTTATTAGTTTATTTCCTCACAATATTCCCTATTTATTCATGAGACTTTAGTTTCTTCTCCATTTGGAACGTTTCTCGCCTTAATGTCATGTAAATATTCCCGGCACAACTCACGCGTTACGCGTTTTCTGTCTCACATCTTTTCTTCATATCATGATACAGTCCATTATTCCACTGTTCCGAAGACATTTAGGGGAGCATAATTGGATTGAAGTCATTAACGATATTTCTGTTTTTTCTCACCTCCACTTAACTTGATATATAAAAGTTCTTCTAACTGAACTTCTGTCTTTTGTAAAATTGATTATAAACATACATTAAATCCGCCTGACATGAAACATTAACCATACCTATGTAAGTATGTCGTGAACAAAAAATAAACGACGAAATTGACTTTTTGAGGGTGTATGTTTGTAATTATGAGATTCATTTACTACTTTTGTCAAAATTTATGTGCTTTCAGAGTAATTTACGAATGCGAAATTAAAAAATAATCAAACTAAACTACACTATATGGAATATTCCACTATAGAAACCAGTGTGTATATTTGCAAACCAATATCAAGGGAGTCAATGTAGTGTTTTATTGAAAATGCAACATAAAAATTGATAAACCCCTGATACCGCGCTAACGTGATGCTGACGCTTGAACATTAACACTATAAATAAGAAACAAGGTCACTTATCTACTAGAAATACTGTAAAAGTAGCGAGGACCTTTCAGTTACCAAGTAGTCATGATCAGAGTAAACTAAATTAGAAATCAAAATGTGTCTGTTTAAATACTATTTGGGAATAATAATGCAAACAAAGGGTTACCCTCAGCTGTAGATTAATCTGAATTGAATAAATCGCTTTTTCGTTTATACATTTTCATTCCTTCTAAATTACCTAGATATTTGTCTGTACTGTGTTTTAAAAGTGATAAACTATCTTGAGGAATGATGTGGTGCTGTATTTAAAATATGTTCAGCTAGCGCTGATTCTTCACCATTATTTTTTTTATATAGGCAAAACTAAACTCACAATCGATGTTGTAAATACCGGATTTGTCGAAGTCGGAAAATTGATCAAAGGTTTCGCTTAAACGGTTTTCAGCTCACTCTTACGTCTATAACCGGATTGAAGGATGATAAGTGAAACTTTTGAATTATATTGAACTATTTGAAGATAGTGGCTCTAATTTGGTCGATTGGTTGCGTTCCAATTTTGTTTCCTTTGGAAATTAAATTATTGATCAAAGATTTTGCGTATCCATTGTCCAACACGTTTCTCTACTCCGTTGTTATAATTTTTCTGCCTCAAAGGATCGTTTGAAAATCTATGAACAAGACTGTGGTGTTCAGGTCCTTAGTATGGTTTCGCAGAGATCACCATGTGGTGTTCAGGTTCTTAGGGTCCTTAGCTATGGGTAGTATAGGAATAACTCGGTGATTGGTTATGGCCTATTGTAACACTTATACACATACATAACTGCACTATTTACAATCATAGATTAACGTAAAATATTAATCAAGTATATGTAACATTATTTATACTCTTTATACTAACTTATCCTAACTACTTTTGTTCTCTATATACAAAGCGTCAAAGTCACCTAGGTCACGGAAACGATTCTTTTAAGAAAATAGAGCAATTTATTGAATTAAGTAAATTTATGGAATCTATTGGAATTATCTCTATTATTTCATTGCAAGACTTTTAAATGGAGCTATTTTATAATTAATTCGTGTAACTGAATCCGCAGGAGTATAACTATTTGTTTCAGAATTAAATCAGTTTCAAAAAGTTTGGCATAGATAGTTCAATGATATTTTCCCTATTATAAATAAAGATTTTGATTTACATACCTGTTTGAACACGCAACTTCCTTTCCTTGATATTAATATTATAAAAGATGGTAATTCCTTGGAATTAAACATATACGTAAAATCCACATAGACTTGCGAAGTCAGTTACACCAATTTATCATACAATAGCTCCCTTATAATAGTCTTATTCATGAATTATTAAATGTCCCTCTGAGCCAGCAAAAAAAGCCTAGAAACTTCAGCAAATAGCGTTGTACAATGGTTCCGACACATCTTTGATCAATAATTTAATTTCTAAACAAAAAAGGAAATTGGAACTGGGTTTCGTCAATTAACCAGATTGGAGCCGCTACCTTCAAATAGTTCAATAAAATTAGAAAGTTTCATTTATCATTCTTCAGTAATTAACAATTCTATAAGCTGTGCTCTAAATTTTCAATACAACCCGTTTATAGAAGTAAGAACAAGCAAAAAAACTATTTAGGCAACACCTTTGATAAAGTTTCCGACCGGAATTTACAAAATCGATTGTGTGTCGCTAGGACCAAACCAAAAGGAATATTCCAACTCGGTATACAGAACATTTTACCCATATAAAGAAAGGTAATGGTGAAAACTCAGCGTTAGCCGAACATTTTCTTAACACAGGTCATACCATTTCTCAAGAAAGCTTATCATTTTTAAATTTAGAAGGGATGGAAATGTATAAGCGAAAAAGCTGTTTAATAAACTCAGATTTATTTCCAGCCGAGGGTAAACCCTTGTTTGCATAATTAACCACAAATAATATTCAAACAGGCACATTTTGATTCCTAATTCAGTTTACTCTAATGATGGCTACTTGGTAGGTGAAAGGTACTCAGTAACAGTATTTTAGTGGATAATGATTGTTTCTTATTTATAGTGTTATTGTGTAATCACAGTCTGAACTCTTTTATAGTTTATTGCTTGAATATTAGTTGGGAAAGGGGAGAATACAAGAAAGAGACAACAACTTCAATAGAAGACCATAGTATCAGACCCTGGTCATTAGTTTTTTTTTAATATTTCGGCTACACGAGAGGAGAACATCTTGCGAGTCAGTGATGGAATGTTGGGATAGGAGATGGCATTGTAATTTTTCTTCCTCTTCTCTATTCTACATGAACACCATTTCGAGAAACTTTACCAAACACAACAATAAGGCATAAAATATTTATAGAATCTGTTCAAACTTTGGTTACAAATTCATCAATAAGATACAAATTACTCTCATATTTAAAAATATATACTCTAATTATTAGTTTATCAACAACAAGGGAATCGTACATGTCGCAAACTCTTGCAGTTGAGTCAAATCAAGCACAAAATATACGCTGAACAGAATAAACGAGAAAGTATCTATGTTGTTCCACCGTAAAATATAAATTTCATGTGAACCACCAGTATAGTTATAGCTGGCCTTGCAGGCGGTGTGGCCTTAAACATCGTGTCGGAAAGATCGTTTTGGCGGTCTTCCAAAATCCCAACTGTCAGCATTGACCCACTGTTTATGCCAATTTTATGCAAAGGATAGTAATGAAACTATGTTATTCAATAAATGAATAATTGATCATGTATGACACATGTACTATATTTTATATGCTAGGATATACTGGATTTCCATAATAATCAAGCAGATACAGAAACTATGCTACACAATATCAAATTCATATAACATACGAAGTTATTATTCATTAATTACATTTATAATTTTCAGTTGTTTTTCATTTATGCTAGTAACTGGTAAGAAACAATCACTCTTACCCACCCAAAATAGTGTTGATGTACTGAGGAGCTTTCAGCTACCAAGTTGCTAAAGGGTCTTCTTCTGATGATGGCTACTTGGACTCAGTACTATAACAGTGTTTTTTATTGGATGAGGGTGATTGTTTCTTGTTTATATTGTTATAGTGTACCACAGTGTGAACTCTATTATAGATTCAGAAAATCGTTACTTTGAATAATATATCACATTGATATAATAAAACACTTATTACACTATAAATAAGAAATATTCACCCTTATCCACTAAAAATACTCTTGATTACTGAGGTCCTCTGGGCTACCAAGTGGCCATCATCAGGGTAAACTAAATTTTAAATTAAAATGTGCCTGTTTAAACTAGGTTAGCCTCAGCTGGAGATAAATCGAAATTTAATAAATTGGTTTTCTCGTTTATACATTTCCATCCCTTCTAAATTACTTATATATTTGTCTGTACTGTGTTTTAAAAGTGATAAACTTTCTTGAGAAATGGTGTGACCTGTATTCAAAATATGTTCGGCTAACGCTGATTTTTCACCATTATTTTTGTTAATATGGGAAAATGTTCCTTATACCGAGTTAAAATATTTCTTATTTATTGACCCACATAGCATTTTGAACACGACTTACAATCGATTTTGTAAATCCCGGATTTGTCGTAGTCGGAAACTTACTGAAAGTGCTGCCTAAACGGTTTATTATTTTTTTCTTACATCTATAAACTATGCATAGTGAAAAATACGAACACATTTCATGTAAGAAAGTCAATAGACACAGTTTTTGGTTCACCAGGTTGAACAGTGACAACACGTCCTATAGTCTCACACAGCTGTTTCGCCCTTCTCATTGGGCTCGTCAGTGAGACGAGGCAGACGTGAAGTCACTGATCAACTAACTCCGAAAGTGATTTTAATAAATTACCTTCAAAGTGTTTAGCGAACTCTCTACTTTAGGAGTATTTTTAGTGGATAAGGGTGAATATTTCTTATGTATAGTATTATAGTGTATCCACAGTGTGAACTCTTTCATAGTTTATTAAACAGTTATTACTTAGTAGTTCATCACTTCTATTATAGAAACTCTAACTACTTTCGACATTTAGCGATCTTAAGATACTTAAATTCAAAATAAGATAGAAGTAACAAGTAGGGTTTCGGTTTGAATATGGGGAACTACATTGCTGGGATTGCATATTTGATTTATGATAATAGGGTAGAGTTGATGAGTAGGAAATTAGGAAATTTTAATGCGGAGACGTATTAGGAAGGTACAAGTAAGTGGATTACATGGAATTTTATGTTATCAAGACATCCATAAGAATGCGGTTGTACAAGACTAATTGATCGTTTAAAATTTTACTGTTCTTATTTTTCATACCTTTGAAAATTTCTACTAATTTTAGTTTAATTTTAAACCTCTTTTCTGAATATGCAAAATGTATGCTTCATCTAAATTTGGATAAGGGTGTCCTGTTTCTAAGATATGATTAGAGAAAGATTAATCTATTTTATTGAGTCTGAAAGATCGAAAATATTCCTTGTATCTAATTTTTATATTACGACTTAATCTAGCAATGTAAAAGCTATCACACATTGAACAGGTTAATTTATACACTTCACGTTTATTAAACTTATCCGTAGCATTGAACAAAATATTAGGAAATCTATTTTAAAGTTTGAAGCTAACTTTAGATCAGTACTGTAATATGAGTGATAAGAAACAATAATAAGTTTTTTATTATATATTCTCTAATTTCATATAAAAAGGTTGTTTCTAAAATGTTGATTATATTGATGAACACTGTGAATGAGAGGGTCGCAGTGATGTAGCTAGAGGGTGCAGAGGTGGTGGTTCCCCCGGATGAGACTATACTAGGGGTTACACTCCTAGATTAGTTTATTTTTCGGTGCTTTTCAATAATAATCAACTATATCGATCGAAAGCTCAAGTCGGAGTTATATTGTTATGAACTAAGAATATGCTGCCAATGTGACATGTAATAATTCATTTCTATTTTGTTTTCGGTGGCTCTAGTTATTCAGGATTAAACCTCTGCCAGTACTAGTAAGTAAATTTCACCTACTATTAACGGGTTATGGTGTTATGTGCTTTTGGGTTAGTTTCTAGATAAGTATCAGTATCTAGTTTTGGCTAGAGTAGTTTGCAAACATATATCACAGCATGTTAACCGCAATATCAACCAATTCATAACAATCATTTTTTTTTCACTTGTCCAAGTAGCAGTTATAATAATCGATAGCTTAGTTCAGGTACTATTCACTGTTTGTAATCATTATTCATTCGCCATAGTTTCCACGATAGATAATATGAATGATACTCTTTCGGAATTTGATGAATTAAAATCTAATTTACACGAAACTTAACATATAATTTAGAATTAATGCTGGCAAAATAATTCACCACACTACGACATTGTCAAAGCTTAGATTTATCAACTAAAGTTAAATCTACAATCATATTCTTAGATATTAGAAATCAATCTGACTGTGTGTAAATTGAGGGATAGGAGTAGATAATGATTTGTGTGGGAGTTTATTTACAAAATAGTTAACAAGTGGTGAATTATAGGTATCCATTTGATCATTCAATATTGTCACTTTTCCGTTTTTATCAAATTCAATTATTACCAATCTATATTTCTATTTGATAATTTTTAATCCCTTTATAATCTTTCAGATATTTTATTTCAATGTATTATCAATGTATAACTTACTTTAAACCATTCCCTGTCAGTCGGTGTTAATTTCATTCTTAGATACTTTTATATTACAAATAATAAGTAATGCTGTCGTGTCGGCATTAGGATTCATTTCATTCTACCGGACAAGTTCATTTACCGTGTGACTCCTAAATTGCAAGATTTCATCAATAAAGTCTATATGAGCGACCGGCAGAGAAAAATGGGAATATTCGCACTTTCTTCTCGCTTGTGTACGCATCGATCTAAATAATGAATTAATTGAACTGACTTCATCATGTCTTTTAATTAACTGAACTAATTTTGAAATGATTCATCATTGTGCCTTATTAATCGATTTATATATCACCAAATTTGCCGTACTCACTTTTAATAGTTTCATTCACAACCACCAATCCGAATCGAACTAATTTTCATATTATTTGTTATCATGTTTTGTTTTATTTGTTAATTTGTTTTAATGAATTGTATTGAGTTAGTTTTACCATGTTGTTTCATTCAAATTACAATTACAATTGATTCATTTGAAGCATTTGTGGTAAGCATGAATAATCTTCTAAGGATCCATTGTAAACTTGAATAAAATCAATATTAAAAGTGCGATTTTCATTAGTTTAATAAATAAATGTAACTAAAGTCTCGCTAACATCGTAGCTTCTTCAAACAAATGTTACAAAGTACTTTGTAATATTTATTTGTAGAAGCTACGGTGTTAGTTACATTCATTCATTAAACTGGTGAAAATCAAACTTTAGTTTAGTTTATTTATGTTGTCCACTAAAAATACTATTAGAGTACTGAGGACCTTTCATATACCAAGTGGCCGTCAGTGTAAACTAAATTAGAAAACAGAATGTACCTGTTTTACACAAACAAGGGGTTCCCCTTAGGTGGAGATAAATTTGAATTTAAAATATGTTCTGCTGTAGTAAGAGTTAATGACATATCAATTCAAATTTGAATATCATGTAAATACAAGTAAATACATGTAAGCACAGGAATTGTAAGAGTTCTGTTTCATATTTTAATTTGAAAAATGGTAAAATAATTTCTAAAATAAACATAAATTAGTTTACACCCGCTCCAAAAAGGCTGATACGATACCATATCAGGCCAGGGTGAAGAGGGTTTCGAATATTTTTTCAAATGTTTCAGTTTCAGAGAAAAATTAGATTTAAAGGAAATAATAAAGCTGTCAAACGACTATGAACGAAACAAGACCAGAAACGAATCGGCTAGCTTTTCTAATTTGCTTAAATGTTAACCATCTGGAGATGATTATGTAGCGGGTTGTTCGAAAACCGTTGTTGATCATAATATGGAAGTTTTTTTCTCTTTTCTTTCGTACGTTACATAATTAATCTAAGTGTATCACACGTAAATCTTAATAAAGAAGGAATCAGTTAGTAATATTTAGAAAAGGATAGATAGGTTTAGAAATCCCGACCGAAAACATTCTGAATTAGAGGCCTCAATAGAGGGAAATAATTAATAACTATCTTACTGCTTATTGGTTTCATCATTCTTCCAAATTTACTAGAAATATCATTGGTACAAAATTAAAAGTAGGATCACTATAAGTAAAATGATTGGTTGAACAATTCGGGGTTCCTTCCCCCTAATTGTAGATTGGTTTTTGAGGGAAAGGACGCATTATAAATAACATCCGCCAAGCCGAAAACCGTCAGTTGTATTTTCTAACTTGAATTATTCTCTTAAGAAATCACGTGGCACTTTGTCAATTTCAATTAATTTAACTTAATAGTTGCTTGAGAGTATTTTTGGTGAGAAGGGTGGATTTTGCTAAGTCAGAGTTGTTTTAGATTTTCAATTGAAGCTGGTTGTTCTCAGTTTGTTTGTATTCAAGTTCAAGTTCAATAATGCATTCAAACCAGTTCATTCAGTTTAGATCCCCTAGGTTCATCCTGGCTGGAGTCTTTTAGTTAATTTTGATTATCTAGGTTTGTTTTATTTGAGCTTAGGTTTTGATCTTACTTTTTTATTCTTATCAGTAATAAAGTTAATTATGATGTTCTTTCATTATCTATTGTCATAATCATTGTTTTATTATTATTATTATTAATATTAGCGTTTACTCTTCCACTTACTCTCCAGTGTCTTATAAAATAAAAGGGTAATTGTGAATGATATTTTTCACGTTTGTTCTGGCTAATCAATGATTGGGATCAAACTCCAACGTGTCATGGTTCTCTAAATTAAATGGCCACACTGTCAATAAATAAACACAATTTGTAAAGAAAGTTTATTACTTTCAAAACACACTACCGACAAATATCTAGGTAATTCAGAAGGTATGAAAATGTATAAGCAGAAAAGCAATTTATTAAATTCAGATTTATCTCCAGCAGACGGGAATCCCTTGTTTGAATTACTAAAACGAAATAGTATTCAAACAGGTACATTTTATTTTCTATTTACTCTGCTTGATAGCTGAAAGATCCTTAGTACTTAATTATATTTTGGTGGATAAGGGTGATTGTTTCGTACTTATTATTGACACTGGATTATGCATATTTTATGAAAATATGGAGATAGTTCACGACATATTACAAACTAGACTATTCCCAACTGGAGATCTTATACGAAATCCATACAGTTTCGGTTACATGAAACATCACGACTTGGGTTCCAGCCAAATTGTTAAACCTACCTAATTCGGAGTCGTCTGTGACTCCTTTGATTTTCAAATATTCACCTAATTTCAAAACGCCATATTATAAACATTGCTTTCCAACTAACGGATTTCCCGAAGCTGTCATCTCTTTTTGTGCTCGAACGAATCAGAAACTTATATACGTATAAACTATGAAAGAGTTCACACTGAGAATACACTATAACACTATAAATAGTGTTATTTATAGTTATGTATGTTTGAGTTAACTTTCACATGTAGTTATTCCGTTGCTGGAGGAACTGACCATTCATATTATCCATGTGTCCATTCAAATTCTGTAAACCAGTTGTTTGTTAGATACACTACGTAGGCTTAAAACTTCATGCCGGCCGACCACGACCGCGAAATCTCGGTTCCATGAAGTAAATGTCGACCCAGGAACTGCATATAGTATTGTTATATCATATTTTTATGCCAGTATCACTGCAGCGAAATAATTCATCATAATTGTAACAGTCATTCTCGCTTATATTTTTTTTAAGTGAATATATGTGGCAAGCATTATCCATCCCCTAGCGCCTAGTCTGTATAAGGTCAAAATAGCAGAAATTAGCCGACGTTGAATAACAAGAAGTAAGCAAGGTGCTTCAAATCATCGGGGCATGATGAGACCAACTTTGCCGGATACAGAGGAAAACCACATATAATACAAACGTCCAATTTTCCAATGTAAGAGAAGTAGAAACAAATGAATATAAGAATATACTCATATATCTCATGTTGGCTTTTGTCAGAAAACAATGGTGAGGTCTTTCTATTCCAAATGGATCAGTTACGTCACAAACTTATAGTTCCAGATAGCTGTTACGCTCTTTTAATAGAGGTTATCAGTGGAACGAGCAAGTTTGCAACATTACAGAACGATCTCTGTCGAAGTTAGTCATAACCGACCAACAACATGGTAAAAAAACCAAAAGTATCTCACGCCATCTATGAATAGATGTCCCACTAAGAAATCATACAATATCCTACATTTTTCGAACTTTACAAAAATTCGAAATATCTGTCAAGTTGGTACTATTCAATCGCTTGGTTGCCGACAGCTACAGTGAAGACGGGTCGTGGGATGAGTGCCAGAGTATTTCAACCAACCAATAAATTGTTCCTAACTAGGGATTTCAAACAGTCAAATTTTCCCAATTTTAATTAACCTAAAAATATAAAGTAATAAAAAACTCATACCAAGTGTGATTGAAATTTACTTGAAGTTAAAATCGGTTTAGATGCGAATATTACAGGTTATTAGTAAAGACGACCACCATTGGTGGCAAGCAAGAAAAGATAACGCAGCGGATTCGGCTGGATTAATACCGACGCCCGAACTTCAAGAATGGAGAGCTTCCAAAAGTCAATCTTCTAACATACTCATATTGCTCTTTATCCATATAGTTTAAGTTCGAGTGTCCAATCTTTAATTTTTTTTCCAGATATTTGTTCGAGCTCAATTTGATTACGATCCATTAGAAGATGAACTCATACCATGTGCTCAAGCTGGGATTGCTTTCAAAATAGGAGATATTTTACAAGTTAGTATAGCAATATAATATAATATAATAAGATTCTTGACCCAGTATGAATTATATAAAAAATTCTCGGTAATTAGGTCACATTAACACTCTGTTATAAATGTTCGTCTTTACGTACGTTTCGGTCTCACGACCATCATCAGAAGACTTATTTTGTTAAAAAGGGGTTAACTAAAACTAATTAGCACAAGCGTCCATATCGCACAATCTTCAATCAAAAAGCTCACGCCGTCGAACCGAACAGAACCACGAATAATCGAAAATTGTATCGTTAATATTAAAGTATAGATTTTTTTGTAACAAGAAACCACTGTTAAGTAATATTCTCATAATGTACAAACGCATATTGCTATGGTCTCAAAGCAACTGAAGTTCGAAGCTATTTGTTTGTAATAACTCGACCCAGATGTAGATTTATGACGTACTTGAAAAGGTTTTAGACCTGCATTGGAATTTAGTTTACTTTAAGCGTTCTTCCTAAAATATACTTTTAACATTATAAAAACGTATGTAGGAATTTGCAAGAGTTTTAATTAATCAAGTTAGTATAAATCTGACTCAATCCTTGAATATCATTCCTATGATTTACAGAGTTTGAATCCCTTTTTATGTGAATCAACTCCAGGATAGATCTTTTATAATAATTGGTTTCTTTAGTTAAAATATTAACATTTTTGTAATCAAATTGATGGTTATAATCAAAACAGTGCTTAGCTTAACTTAGAAATAATAACTTAGAAAATTCCACCGCCCTTGCTAAGCACTGTTTTGATTATAACCATCAATTTGATTACAAAAATGTTAATATCTTAACTAAAGAAACCAATTATTATAAAAGATCTATCCTGGAGATGATTCACATAAAAAGGGATTCAAATTCTGTAAATCCTAGGAATGATATTCAAGGATTGAGTCAGATTTATACTAACTTGATTAATTAAAACTCTTGCAAATTCCTACATACGTCTTTATAATGTTAAAAGTATATTTTAGGAAGAACGCTTAAAGTAAACTAAATTCCAATGCAGGTCTGAAACCTTTTCAAGTACGTCATAAATCTACATCTGGGTCGAGTTATTACAAACAAATAGCTTCGAACTTCAGTTGCTTTGAGACCATAGCAATATGCGTTTGTACATTATGAGAATATTACTTAACAGTGGTTTCTTGTTGCAAAAAAATCTATACTTTAATATTAACGATACAATTTTCGATTATTCGTGGTTCTGTTCGGTTCGACGGCGTGAGCTTTTTGATTGAAGATTGTGCGATATGGACGCTTGTGCTAATTAGTTTTAGTTAACCCCTTTTTAACAAAATAAGTCTTCTGATGATGGTCGTGAGACTGAAACGTACGTAAAGTACGTATAACAGAGTGTTAATGTGACCTAATTCCCGAGAATTTTTTATATAAGCAATATAATATATAGAGTGTATACAAATAATAGATTCCAGAAAAGTGTGATATAGTGATACTGAATGTACGATCATCAATAATAAGGCACTGTCACTGGTAACACTAATAACTTTAATCTTTCATAACACTGTTTTATAATATAAGATCAACAATTTCTTTTTTATAACAAATTGTTCAACCTTCTCAAGGGCATATATGTTGTCAATGTTATACTATACCACAACATAGCATCTAAGATCCACTAGTAAAATTTGGAATGGTACCTAGGGCGGGGCATCCTGGTAGGATTTGAAAAGGTCTCCTCATTGTTGAGAAATTCTAACTGTATGAAATTATAATTTTCCCTGGGGACGTAACGACTCGGTTCAGAAGGCAACGTCAAATCAGGGTGGATGTTTAAGTGGAGATTTCAGTTTTGTTGGATTTGGAAATCGATATGCTATGGCCTGGTTAAATCGGTATCAGATTGGGGTAAATCATCTTGAGTATAACGAGCTACTCTAAATTGGGTAAATTCCACATAGATGCTCGGTGGTATGGTAGCCAAAGACTCAGCAGGAGCATTCCAAAATAAGCTTGCGTGGCTGCCACAGGAGCTATGAGAACAACCCCAAACAGCCTCTTCAAAAGTCTTGCTGAACATACACCGCCACTTCACATTTACATTCAAAGCGAAGCCAGGTCAGTCTCTAGTAGACTGGTCAGTGGGCCAGCGCACTTAAGCTAGTTACACGGTAGGATGTACAACGAGCTCTACAATGAGTTGTGAAGCGACCTCATAATGGGGATGCCATCGGATGAGATGCTTCCCAAGTATAGCTTCGAAAAAAATTAAAAATTGTCATAACAGGCAGAGAGGAATCAATGGGAAGACCTCCAACAAATGCAGAAAGTGCCATTTACTCAGACGGCTCAAAAACCGAGGAATATATATAGCCAAGTCAAAGACAAGAATCTCACTGGATTTGGGCAAACACGTAACGATATTCCAGGCAGAAGTTGCTGTGCCGAAGAGCTATTAAGGCAAGAGTTTCAGGGAAAAACCATCGCCATATCCTCTTACCACCAAGCGGCTATAAAAGCATTCAGTTCCTTACAGGTCAATTTCAAACTTGTCTGGGACTGCTTAGAAACCCTACAAGAGTTGGGCAGTCAAAACAGACTGTATTCAGCCTGGGTACCAGGCCACACAGGCTACAAAGGCAATGAAGATCTGATTCACTGGCCCGAGAAAGCTCTGCCCAAATCATATAACAGTACTTGATTGAAAAATCAATCTCGAGAACAAGGCGCCGGGAAAAAGCACAACCCTTGGAGGACCTTAGGTCTGGCCTATGGAGTCTAGTAATAAAGACGAATCTAGACAGAGAACTTCAACATAACAAGAGGGTATACGCAATAGATCTGCAAAGGTCGCGGTGGTGAGGCTCCTAGCTCATAAGCCCCATACAAATCTGATCTAGTCTGGGTGCATGCTTAACTTCAACCCTTTATTAGTATAGAATATAACCTGATTCAATGTAATTCGAATATTACAGATTATTAGTAAAGACGACCATCATTGGTGGCAAGCAAGGAAAGATAACGCAGCGGGTTCGGCTGGATTAATACCGTCGCCCGAACTTCAAGAATGGAGAGCTGCATGTGCGGCAATGGAGAAAACGAAACAGGAACAAGGTACAGTATGAATAGGTTAACTTCTCGAGCTCGCATTGTTTCATTCGTCAATTGTCATATCAGAATAATATAATCAGTGAATATTGCAATATCCAAGGTATTCTAGGAGTACTAAACTTTGACCCAGAGGGTCATTTCATCAGGCTTGAATTGGAGCTTTATGTAAATATGATATCTTCCTAGAAGTTTAATTCACTCATTTCAGGATTGAACCACTAACTAAATACTGGTGGGGTGATTTTTTCACACAACCTTATTTTTACACAAAGAGTAAATGAAGGGGAAGAAAATTAGGACGAAATGAGTCCTATTGACTGCTTACACGAAAACGTGTTCGTTATTTATCCAATACATTGCTTCGGTACCGCCACCACGCGACAGTATGACCAACACTATCACCGTCGTTTCTTTGAAATACGTTGCATTGTGAATAATTCTTCTGGCAGATTGCGTTCGTATCACTTGAAGCTCAAGCATTTCCAAATGGGAATTTTGTATACCTCAGGTGAAGATGGTCGAATAATGACTTCATCGTCCAATTCGTTTCACTGATGGTCTTATGATAAAAGCGAAACAGATGTCTGGGAGTGATAAACGTGTTATCACTGTTGGACATAGGGCGCTAGGGGAGGTACAATCACCACTGTTGTGGATCCTGTTAGTGGGTGATCTCTTAGAAACATTAACCCTCAAAGAAATTCTCTGCCAAGGATATGCAGATGATTATACACTCAATCGCTAGAGAAAATTTTAGTGCACTCTATGCCATTTCATCCGGGAAGGTCATTATTAATGTAGGGGGAAACCGGTGAGGTCCTTCTGTCTTCGCCGAGGTTCTTTGCATACCCTATCACCTAGTGGAGCGGTTTTCACTCAGTGTTCATCACCAATATTCCGAGGTTGACGGGCGGGGTTCACTACCTAATGCGGAAAAGTTGAACGGAGCTATTTAAAGTATTTGTTTTTGTTGGCTATAATTTATTGATATACAACATGCAACAGCTTTTGCTACCATTTTCATTTCAATTCACCGATTTATGTTAAAATATCTTTATTCATAACCAGCAGTTCATAAAATCTCTATTAGATATCTGTTGCACTTTTATGTTGCATGCTTCTTTTAAATAAACCTTATCTCAAGATGACTGATAATTGGATCCTAAAATACGAACATAAAATGAAATCTAACAGGAATAGCATGCTTGTTAATTGTTAATTGACGTTTAAACAAAGATCCTAATAAATAAATGATAATACAATGTATTTTGCGTGTGATGTGTGATATTTCTGTTGAATGCCAGACGTGGAAAAAGGATGTGCATCTCATACAAACGGTTGTGATGGTTCCACAGGTATATGTTAGCTGTTCTTCTTTGCATTCAACTGTTAGCATTGAAGGCATATTTGTATAATCTATATGAGCCACTGGTCTAATACGTCTAATAAGGCTGCAATATTCAATGACTCAATAGTAGATTGAAAAAGAAATTCAAATATACTATTTTGATTTAATAAGTTCTATACAAGCCGCTCAGTAAACTAATTGTGCTCGATATAATAGGTTTATTCAAGCTTTTTTTTCCATTACCGACGTGTTATTTGGTTTTTTAAACATTCGAGAAATTATAAACGTCATTCTAAGGTATTGTAGCTGTAATTTGAGTTTTCATAATAGTTTATCTACTCACACTATGGTAACTAGGCAATTGTTACATTGCTTTTACTACTGCCCCCTTAGAAATTGATGTTTACGACCCCTGAACTAGGGTGGAAAACAGCACTTTTCCTCCCTCAGGGAGTAAAATCTCTAAAACTTTAAACGGTTTTGGTGCTCACTTGTTGAAAATTCATGTCTGTAGTTATAATAAAAATAAACTTTTAATAAATTTCCCTAAACTTCATTTTTATTAAACGAAACGTGTCACGGTGGGTTTATCAGACAATGGTTTTACAAACTATGGTTTATTCCTTAAATAATTAAGATTAAGAAGGAGGGGATGAGTGAGGTACGTGTACAGTAGGATAAGAGTTAGTTACACTTTCTGATCATTTAAAAGGTTTCCTGCATTTTTAAAATTATTAATTTCAATTTTCACTAAGTTGTTTAATACTTTACTTTTAACTGACTTATGGAGAATCTCAAAATCATCTTTGAAATGATGATCAGTTTCTTTAATATAGCTTATAATTTTTCTTCCTTTGTTCAAATTAAAATGTTCTTTAATTCTAGTTTTGAAAGATCTTCCTGTGTGGACTATATAGAAGTTATCACAATCGTCACACTCTAACTTGTATACTCCATGATTCTTGATCTGTTTTATTCTTATCTTCGTTTTTCTTAATATACTTGCCTAACTTATTAGTTGTTGTAAAAGATGTGGTAACATTGTTTTTTTTTAAGTAAATTGCATACATTATCAGAAAGTTTACCAACATAATTATTGATCTATAATTATTCTTATCTGTACTAGGGTACAATGAAGCAATAAAGTTAGTGTACCCTAGTACAGTTAAGACTCAATGAAGTTCACGCTATGGATCTATTTGTAATGAACCAATAACTCAATTGATTTATGAATGCTAACCGAATTGGTGCTGTAAGTAACTGGCTCATCCACCGTATTTCACAATTTATGCAGCTAGATTTCAAAGCACGATATCCAAGTTGCTTCGGTAATTGACCGGCGCCTCCACCATATATCAAACTACAGTGTATCGTCCAGATTGAAGTACACTCTCCACTTTGGTTCTGTGAATGCCTGGCACATCCGCCCTATCTCACGGACATGTGTATTGCAAGATATCAAACACAATATTAAAATACTTATGAAAGATTGAAAATTTTCATATAGTAAAGTAAAATATGTGTTACAAATTTTCTGTTATTGAAATTTTAGTAAATGTTTAGTTACTAACTGTTGGGCTATATAATACAAATTAAATTCATATATGCAAAACAATCAATAGATAAAGATAAAATATAAAAATATAAAAGACAAATAGAGAGGTGAAAGTGATCTGTGAACACCACAAATACAGGATCATCTGTGTATAACCTCAAATGATCGTTCATAAAGACATTGAAATGGTTTTTATTTCAGTCAGTTAAATACAAATTAATGTAAAAGTTGATAAATTGTCTGGAATGGAACGTTTCTAATGTTTTCAAATTCAAGTTAAACTAAAATGTTTTCTTGTGATCAATACTGGTATTGGTTTTATTAGAGGAGTTATAAAATTTATGAATATCGTCTTTAGAAGTTCTTTTGTTTTTCAATTGATATAGTTCTTAGTTTAGGAGAACTTAGTTTGATAGCTCTATCTATCGGATTTATAATAACATTCTTCTAATATTTCTTAGGTATATCGGAATTAAAAAAAGGTACATCTTCCTAACCAAGTAGGTTTGGTGTACCATTCAGTTAGAATTTTGTTTGGTTTTCGTACTAAAGTTAAATCTAAAAAATTTATTTCATTATTATTTTCAGTTTCAATTGTGAATTGTAATTTATAGTGGAAAGGATTGAAAGCACTCAAAAATTCATCAAACTATCAAACTAAGTTCTCCTGAACTAAGAACTATATCAATTGAAAAAACAAAAGAAACTTTGATAAAGAATGGTTATCTCATTAATTTAGTCAATTCAAGAACTAATTAATTCATAAATTTTATAATTTCTCTAATAAAACCAATACCAGTAATGAGAGATCAAAACAAAACATTACGTATCAGTAACTTATATTAACGAGCTTTCTGAAGAATTAAGCAATGTAGAAAACCTTATGATCTACATATATGTCATAAATGTTATTTAAAGCAGAAAATTTTTTTACTAAACCAAAAAGCGCTGTACCTTTCGAAAAGGTACACATTCTGTATATTCCATCCCTTGTAAAGATTGTGGGAAAGTATACATCGGCCAATCTTCCCAATACCTTGATAAAAGAGTGAATGGGCATAAATATAACGAAACATTCATCCACTGCACTTTGAAAAAATATATAAAAGACACAAACCGTTCATTTGACTATAGCAATACAAAAATTGTGAAGGTTGAGAAAAATTATGACAAGCGTTCAATATTAGTATCCAAATTAAAAGAAACAATCATGTTAATAATAAAATTGATTTTAATCTTTCGAAACTTTATAATAATCTGATTCAAACTTAACCAAATTCAGATATTTTGAATTACCACTTTACGTTTATTTAATTCAATCTAAAAAGATTATGTATTATCTGACATTGTTTCATTTATGACATTGACAGTTTTGAAACAAAAATTCTATAGAGCTATCTTAAAATTAATTAGTTATTATAGTAATAGAAATAAAATGTAAATCATAGAATAACTAATTCATAAAATAATCATGGTTATATTTAGATTTGTAAATCCTAGAATAGTATCTTAGGTATTTAATTAGTTAGATTCAATACGATTCAAGTAAGTTAATTTGATAATTAGCCATATATTACTCTTTCACACACAACCGATCCAATGTTTTCTACAGTTTTAATTGGATTTTTTAAAATACAAGTCAGCTGCAGACGCATTTTAATAATCAGAGTCATCTATTCTTCAATAAATTACATGGAAACACTTATTAACATAACAATTTTTGATAAAGATATAAATAAATTATCGAAACGTCTAAAATAAATAGTTTATTTTATTTCTGGAAGTAAAGAACAAACATATGAAGAAAACACACATTTACAAATGGTTCAAAAATAGAAAAACAAGAATAAAAACATAGTAATAAGTGTTTTTCTTGTATGAAAAATTTTATAAGTGAATGGAAGAATGATATATTTTCTCAACCTGATATCCATTAGATATTCAAGATACCTTCGAATTTGGATCTGATCCACCGCTGCAAGGTATTGACGAAGCTTTTTCATGTTTTCAACATCAAAGCGAGAATACAATTATTGCATATTATATAACAGGGAAGAGAATTTTATTGCTGCTAATGCAAAGAGAAATAAACGTATCTGAATGATTTTCCGTTGCGTGCACGGATCAAACCCACAATAATTCTGCAAATTTAATTAAGGACCAAACGAACGAATATTCGAATATTGTTTATTCTTTCGTATGAAATTTTCTAGTTGAATAACGGAAGTCGAGAGCCTTTAAATTGCTCCTTTTGTAAAATAACTATGTCGGCGCGTATCACGTTTGTAAAGATTTATTCCAACTTCAAATTCGTTCATGGAAATTCTTGCTTGAATATGGTAGTCATGTAATGAAATTCTCACGACCTTCCGTCTTTTCTTACTTATTTCTTCCTATAGTGAAATGAAATCTAGTATTATCGGAAGACCCGAAGATTCCGGGATGATTGCTAAAGATTAAGTTGAGTATGTCAACTTCATCCAAAGATATCACTAACTAAACTAGTTAGTACCAATAGAACAGAGCTTTTTACGAAAATATGCCATTGAGGTTGATAGTTGAATGTATCCAAAGTAGATTAAATGTATATGCATGATTATATAAGATGATTTAGAGTCGTAAACATTCTTCAACACTTTTTCCTGGTTCGCATTTTAATAAATTTCTACTCCTATTCGTGTTTATACGACACATCTTTACTCTAATGAGCAGAAAGATGTATATTGATTTCATCTAGATGTCACCAACAACAGGGTAACTTTTGGTACCAAGGTACATTTATGATAACTCCCACTCATCGGATGTATTTTGATAAAGTTAATGTTGACCACTGTATAAATACCACCTGCACTCTTAGTAAGTAATGTTCCCACAACTGTTTTTCTGAGTTCCCCTTCTCTCAAGGAATGTTTTGTGATCTGCTGGAAAACAAAATTAACAATACAGAAATTATATGCATGTGATGCTTATTATATATAAGGATGATAAAACAATATGTCTAATACAGACAAGATTAATTCTCACACATCCAACATATTCCTGTAATTCAATAAAGAAATAAGCATGGATGATTAAGTCCCAACTTTCCAGGAGCATTCGTTATTTAGGTTTAATCAAAACTATTTAAAAATAACTTTCTACATTTTATCAGTAGTAATGCACGTTCAGAATTTCAGTTATATTGTCCCCCTACTAGGAAACTGTTGGGCTAGTTTTGATTTCTTCCTTTCTTCGTGTTTTTTGGGGAACTGAACTCGAGGTTTTCAACAAACATTGAAAAACATGCAAAAAAGGTTGTAAAATCTCGTTTTTATTTTGGTTTTTGAGTTATAGCTCGAAAAGTATCAAGTTTTCGTAAAACCTTTCAGAAAGGTTTTCTTCTACGACGAACGGTTTAAACGCAGCGTTCAGTTCATTCCCCTCTGAAAGAGATACCGACACCTGACGTTCTTGGGAATTTTGAAGGTGTTCAACTAATCCATTTTTATAGGGCTGTTCACAGTATATAATAGAAGTATACTCCATTCTAGTTGAAAATAATCATTATTCCAAGAAATTAGCTGCTGTCATTGACTTAATTACTGAAATCCACATACAGGAAGGTTGGAACGTTATAACATGTGACTTCCTTCAATAAATGAACCTCTACCATGATCGTGATCAGATTGTTTTATCATCTGTCCTTTTGCAAATAATATTTTACGTATTTAGTTGAATAATTAATTTTCATTTCAGTCAATTGCTCAATATTTGGTCGTAAGAAGAAACAATATAAAGACAAATATTTAGCAAAACATAATGCTGTGTTTGACCAATTAGATTTAGTAACTTATGAAGAGGTTGTTAAGTTGCCTAGTAAGTACTACATAATACGAACTTGACTATCTGACTAACGTAATCTATGTTTTTAGTGACTGACCCCGCCTTCCAAAGAAAAACCTTAGTTTTATTAGGAGCCCATGGTGTTGGAAGGAGACATATTAAAAATACTCTAATTGCAAAGCATCCCGATCAATATGCTTATCCAATACCACGTAAGTGAAACTAATTTTATGGAAGGAGGTAATTAGGTTTCTCCAGATCGACTAGAGTCACTTTGCAGCTAATAGGTCTGTGCTACTCTTTCCCCCGAGTAAACTGCAGTGCTACCAGTAAATTACTCCATTTACAACAATTCTATATCTAACGCCATCTGCCCGAGACCAGATTGTAATAACTTCATGATCGCCGTGTGAAGAATTGTTGTTCCTCAGGTAGTCTTGTATATTTGACTCAAGGAGGTTGAATTTTACTTGTTTCACATGTCATAACTGTCTCCACTAAATTCTCTTAAAAATTCATCAATTTTTATACGAAACATGCACATTAAGAATGTACATTCTAGAAATGGTTAATATACCATACTTTTTGAAGTAAGCACGACACCAATCTTGATATTTGAGGCCAAATATACTTCTAAGACATTTTTCTGGAGAATCTTGTTACGTTCAACATCTACCGGATCTACCCAAAAAATGATTCCACATTTGATGTTACCGTTGACATAAAAATTATAAGCCATAATAGCAATTTCAATACCCACCTTGTTTCTTAAGATCTTTAACTGAAGAAACTCAATATTTTCGCCAACGTATTAGACTCCAGTGTGTGATTTTCAGTATCACTCCCCGCAAATTTCCTCTAATTAATTAATTTACTTATTCTGAACCGTAAGCAAGAGACGAAAAGACCGTATATAATTAGAGCTTACAAGAAATGCTCATTTCTAGTGTAATATGCTGTCATACCGCATCCATGATATCAATCTAATTTTTTCGCCTATATTTTCAGACACCACAAGACAACCCCGTACTGACGAAGAGAACGGGAGGAACTACTTTTTCGTTTCACATGATGAAATGATGGCCGATATTGCTGCTAATGAATATCTGGAATATGGTTAGTTTAGAATTTGAAATGAAAATATTATTCTACGAGAATTGTTGCAACTCATCCCTTTTCGCGAAAATTATATCAATTCTGATAATTATATATAAATTCTCGGGAAATAGGTCACACTTACACATATGCTTCTTATTTTCGTACTCACGAACATCATCAGAAGACAATGTCTAAAACGGGATTTCTTAAAACTAATTGTATTAGCACAAAGCGTTCTTTTCGCACAAATTTCACGTCGCCGAAACGAACAGAAACACTAGTAATCGAAATTGTAACATATTAGTGTTTTAATTATATGAATATGTATGAACAATTCACTGCTTAGCAATTTTGTTATAAAATTCGAAATCATTTCAAGCAATAATCTGGAGATATACATTCAAATTGCTATTTCGCTTATACATTTCCATCCTTTCTAAAATACCTAGATATTTGTTAGTACTGTGTTTCAAAATTGATGAACTTTCTTCAGAAATATAAAATATCTTCTACTGATACTGATTCTTCACTATAATTTTTCTTTATATGGGCAAAATGTTCTTTATGCCGAGTTAAAATGTTCCTTTTAGTTTAACCCACATTGCATTTTGAACATGACTCACAATCAATTTTTTAAATTCCGTATCTGTCGGAAACATTATAAAAGCTGTTGCCTAACCCGTTTTTTATCTTGCATTTAGAAAACAAATTATGGAATTTATTAATTATTGAAACTTTTGAATTTCATTGAATTATTTGAAAGTAATAGCTCTAATTTTGTTAACTATTTAATTTTATCAAGTTAGGTGATAACTCGCTCTGTTAATGCCACTCTACGACGAAAAACTTGTCAGCAAGTAAACTTTGCAGTTCGTGTAAATTTAAATTTGTTTTATTTTACTATCGCACATATTTTTTAACTGATAGGACTTATTTGAGATTATTTTTGCATTATTTCTAATGTAACTGAAAGTGAAGATGTGTAGGCTCGTGCAAATTGATTAGCTATTAATTGGAAAGAACTAACTGTTTTTATTTTTGTTTAGGTACTCATGAAGAAGCGATGTATGGCACAAAACTAGATACAATTCGAAAAATACATCAAGAAGGTAAAATGGCCATTCTAGATGTAGAACCTCAAGCACTCAAAGTGCTTCGTACTGCTGAGTTCTCACCATATGTTGTGTTCATTGCTGCACCTGCCTTGCAAAACATTGCAGATGTAAGTATCTACCTCAAAAAAACGTGACAGTAGCGCTAGAAACATTTTTAATGTTTTTACTCCCTTCACTGTACATGGTATAATATAGTGCAAGTTTCTCCCCTTCTCTCCCTTTCTATACTTCATATAGGTAATAGTAATTGGCCCAAAATAAAATACTTTCGCGCCGTTCCTGTTGGTCGTATGGATTTGAGATTTTGCAGATCCCTTTAAAATGGTGATATCCTATCCAAATCATGATGAAATTTTCCACGTAACATGTTTGTCTTGCAAATTTTTCACGAAAAAGATTCCTTATTACCCTATGTAGTTTAATTTTAACAGGATTTCATGGTGAAAGAATGAAAAATCTGTTTTATTTGGCAATGATAATTCTTGAATGATTTGGTCAATTAATGTTAATCAGTGAGTATAAAATAGAATCATTGAGATTATACAAACGTTATTGCCCTGAATAGATGAGATGTAAGTCCACAGCAGTGATTGCAAAATAAAGATAACACAATGCCAATAAATATGGAATATTAGATGAAATCAATTAACAAAATCTTATCATTTAATTTTATTTGCTCTCGAATAATGCGTTTTAAACTATTCACGAATGGCTTTAATTGAATATATTGAATCCACAAATTCTGAAATATGGTATATAATTTACACAATATACCTAATTAGTGAACCAGTTACTGCTAAATAATACTGTAATATATTGATAATCGAAATTGAAATTTATACTTTTTGTTTCGAATTGTTTTTGTTAATTATTTGTTTTTATAATGACACCTGCTTGTTTGGTTTCAGTATGATGGAAGTTTAGAACGATTAGCCAAAGAATCTGACATGTTAAGACAGGCATATGGGCATTATTTCGACCTTATTATAGTTAACAATGATATAGATGATACTATAGGAGGCTTGGAAAGTGCCATAGAAAGAGTTCAAACTACGCCTCAATGGATTCCGGTTTCTTGGGTCTACTGACAGCAACCATCAATGGAATTTGGCTCTCTCCAAAACTTTTGAGCTGTTACCATAAACTGCATTCTAATAAACTTAACCTCTACAGTTTTATTTTATGCACTCAATATAAATGATTATTATTCACTCAGGGTAAAATAAATTTAATCCAATGAAATATTTTATATAAAAATTGTTAATCGTATTCTTAGTTTACAGCAGGACGTTGGGAATATAAATTACAGTTAAGGGGACAATTTTTTAATAGTGCATAGTCAATGTAATTCAAATGAAGTACATCAAAACTGACGTTTTACGATTCTATGAATAAAATTTATTGTAGGTTATGTTTGCTTTCTTGAAGTACTTACTCAACATCTAAATTGGAATCGAAACGCCATTCTAATTCGAATAGTAGATCCAAAAATATTGAATTGCGTTTAAAAATCGTTAAGATTGCATTAAATGCAATAATAATTATAATTTTGATATATAGTTAATCCCGTTTCTTTGGTTTGTTCATTCAAACGGTAAATTAATTTTATGTGAACTGAAGAATAAGCACTTATTATTGCATTTGGAGATGCCTTTTTAGGGTGTTGCATGCTACATCATTATGATCTTAAAGAGTATATTCAGCTCCTAGTCAAATTCAATGTCTGAATGGAAAACGTGGCTATGGAAATAAACAATTATCATAGAATGTCAAACAGAATTATATACAATTCGAATTGAAACGATAAATTTATTATAAATAATGAATAAAAACATAAATAAACAGTTGAACAGTAAATTGAAAATAATTCCAATTTCCAATCTGAAGTGGAATCATCAAAACGGAGGTGAATGAATACAACAATGATGTACATATCATAATGGTACATTAATGTAATTGGGTATGTGATAGGTTGGTCAGAGCCAACTTCATTACAAAGTGGTCTAACGATTTCTTTTATTAAACGCTTGGCCCAGATGGCCTACAATGAGTTCTGCAATGTAAATTTACTAAATTGTTTTATGCAGGGCATTAGATAGGTGGAAAGGATGATGAACATACTTAAAAGTTTGGGTAAAATATACAGGCTGCCCCATTTTTTAGTTGTGTGTATTGGGATCTTGGTAACTGTAAGAGTTAGAAGGTAGGTTGAATGGAGAAAGTTTTGCGGAATCGGATGAGTTACTTAGGTCTGGAGGCACTTTTTCGCCTTTAAAAACATTCTTTGAAAAAAATCGTATTCTTATACTTCAAATACGGACCTGCAGTTTTTCTTATCGACTTTGATAGAAGTAGCTATCCTGTTAACAACTATTTGCTTCACTTGATTATTTTACAACGTTTTGAACAAAAAATAAATCATCGTCAAGTTCGTATTTTCTGAAAGCGATGTCCGCAAAAGTTCAAAAGAAAATTTTACATTTTACACCATGGCATCTAAAATTTACCACAATTCATAAAATAAGTTATAAAAAGAATTAATCAAAACCCTAGCTGACTGCTTAATTTTGCGCTTTATATTAATAATAATAGAGTAAACAATAAGTACGAAATTCTAGAATTAAGTCGCATAACAATAAAATCTAGGTTTTGACAGAAGTGACAGAACTACTTTTTATTTTATGTTAATCTACTGCTTATTTGACTGCTGTCAAAGTCACTAGATAACTTAATTGGTATCCCAATTGCTTAGATTTTTATTAAAATTAAATTCACATTTCTGCGCCTCCAGAAAATACTAGCATTGTAGAGGAATGAGTAAGAAATTGAATTAGGGCCATAAATCGAAATAGATCAAGACAATACTGTTAGTTTTGAAGAGATCATGGAAAAATAATGGGCGAAATATTGAACATTGCTAAATTTTTTCACAAACTCTTTTACTTCCCTCGCTATGGGTCTCAAAAAAATTTTCGGATTTCCGCGGATTTTTCCGGTTTGACCATTTCTGAATCGATCTAGAATATTTTCAGATGATGTCTGTGTGTGCGTATGTGTTTTCAAATTTAGTTTTGATTGAATATAACATTTTGACAGGTTTAGATTGTTATTTTATCCATGTAAACTGAATATCAACTTCATTGACTATTACTATATTTCTAGTATGCTATGATTTGACTTCAGTTTGATAAACACCATTCCTCTATTATATCAGAATGAGTTCTGAAATTTGAAGGTTCTTTATGCAGATAATTCCCTATGTTAAAGGTTAGGTTGGTTTTAACGATTTGAAATTAATCCATGAGAATTACTTGACTATGCGCCAAACCAAAATACTTCGAAACTCAAACTGCAATGGTACATAATAATAATTATAATATTGTTACATGTGAAATGTAACACAGTGATATACTCTGCCATCAGAAAATGTTATTTATCGACTAGTCTAATGAAATAAATACACACATAACTGAGGTTAAGTTTATTACAATCAGATTGTTTGGTTATATCTATAATTTAGTTCAATATATTTGATTGTACAATTACATATCTATTATAATTGTGGCGCAATATGGATCAACACAATTGACAAGATGATCTCGTTTTCATAACCGCTCTGCCCAGATATTTTGCATAATATAGTTTTCATTCAATCCTTATCAGAAATACATACATCAACATCAAATAGTGTGTTGTGTTAGAAACTTATTATTGGCGCAAAATAATAGTTGGTTACTTTAAATTCAGTAATGTCCATGAATTATACTTCTTTATACTCATTCAATTGTGAAATTAAAATTGGAAATATTTCAAATGATTATTGATACGCAGATATCAAAATTAACTTATTTGATATCACCGCGTTTATTAAAGTATTTATTTCACACTTGAATGATGTAGAAATGAGCCAGGACGTGTAAAGAAAAATAGTTTTTTGCTACATCCTCATTGCCTTAATTTAATTCTGTAGCCTTCAGATCACGGAACGATTCTCGCATACGAGCATTTTTTAAATAATAAATAGATACATTTATATAAAAAATAATAAATAGTGACTCGTATGACAAAATGAACATTTGTAAACTATTAAATAATTGATCGAGAATACATTAGATAGGCCAACTAGGTATGTGATTGTATGATTTTTTTTGATCGGATAACACTGTAAATATTCCAATTACATAATTGCAAAGCCAGCATTCATATATACATGGCAGTCTGAATTATTTTGTTAGTTAAATTTTTGTTGATATTTAAAAATATAATATTCACATCTTAAGAAACATTATAGCAAATAATGACGTTCCAATGAATTAATACTATTAGTTCTCCCACATAAAAAAGAATTATTAGAAAGCATATACGATCACGGTATTGAAAAAACACGTTTTTGTTTCTAGTGTTAGTTAGTAGGAATACTGTATCCTGTTAATTCAGGTAACAGAACATCAATTGCGACTTTTTAGCGGATAACGCTTCTTTCGACAATTTTGACTCATTCCGAATTATGTAGTTGCACACCATTATTTGATTCTGTAGAATACATCACTCATAACTGGACGAGCTGAATTCATGAACTGAGTTTATATCTGGAATTTTTCACTAATACCTAGTAAACTAGTGAACACCCTTTTCCACTATAGGTTTTTTAAATCTTATTATCACAGGGTTATGTTAGCTTAAGTAAGAGGAATGTTTCTGCTAAGTTCAAAGAGCATTTTCATCGTGTTCGTACTATGGTACATTGATAAAGTCCGTCCTAGCAAACCATGTCTTACAAATGTCTCTTACAATCACAAAATCGGGACTTTCTCTCTGAAAATACACCGACGAACCTTACGACCATTGGAAACTATGAAAATAAACATAGAGATTATTTATTGAATTTTGATTAATCTCCTATTGAAAACAATCTATTATTACAAGTACTTCAATAACCCTCAGGTCAATCCCACGAACACGTATTTATAAGTAATTATTTGTTAACTAATTTGGATCAATGACTACCTGGAATATAGCTTTATGTTCTTTTCTGGCCGGCGTCTATATCGATGTGTAACATATGTGTTACAATTTCAATTTTTCATGTTTCGTTCGTTGTTGCAACATAGAACATTTCAATTTGAATTAATGCTATATACTTAGACGCTCATGCTTAGTGCAATTAGTTTAAGGGATCCTATGCTTTAGGGGGAATAGTGTTCAAACGTCTGCTGATTATGGTCGTGAGACCGAAACGTACGTAGACGAAAAACTATAGTAAACATGTGTTAAATGTGACCTACTTCCCCAGAATTTACATAGTTAATAGGAGATGTATATATATTACCTAATGCTTGTTCTTCATCACAATGAGCAATATTCAAATCATTGACACCTTCATTCGAACACTATATTCATATTACCTGTCATGAATCTAAGCCCATATAATTGCTATAATGTTTTTCAAAATGTGAATAAATATTGTTATAGCTTAGAATAATATAGAAAAATGTAGATACGTTGATTCCATAAGTGATACCATCACGTTCAAATAAATCCAAAGAGTTATTTTATTAACCTATGTTAATGTAGAAAGTTTATGTAGGTATTAAAAACACATTCCATTATTATTTAATTCAAGCCACAAAATTAAATTCGTAGATTCTGTTAGTGAATGAAGAATTAAAAATACAACGTAAATTGTTTGCTTCAATATAAAAATATAGCAATATATCTGGAAGTATTCATTGTAATTATTATATAATGTGATGATTGTATAAAGTTGAAGTGCTCAGAAATATAAATAGAATAATTTTAATACAATTAGATGTTTTAAATTAAATCAGTTTTACATTTTTATTATATTCTTGAAAGTTTAAGAGTCAGTTAAATAACATTTCGTTATAGTTAATATGATTTTCATATGAATCGATATAGTAGTTAATGAATAAAATCATCATCCATCTCCTACTATAATTTTGATACCAATCCCATTTTAAACATATTGTAAAATATTCCTTAATCTTGTTATGATAATGTACATTGCATATGTAGCTGACAAATCAAATTGACTTGAATTCTATATTTTTAATAAAAACATTAGGTTTATTCAAAAGCTGCATATGCAATAATTCTCAAACTGCGTACTTTTAATTGAATAAATGATTTAATTACACTGTTATCAATAAAATATTCAAGATTCATAATCTTAACTATTTTATTAATTGTTCTCAAATAAACAATCTGGTGTTGAAAATACAACACATATCTTTAATGATGGTTAAAGAAAGTTAAAATAAGATACTTCCCACTTGATTGTTTGATTTGGTATATGTATTGTCAGCCAATATCTTAAGTACCTACAATCTTAGATATTTTCAGAAAAGTATTATTTCATTGCATAGCATGATTCAACTAATTATTTCTCTGCAAACTCATGTTATTGATTCCATCTAAAGATACCAAAGATACAAAGATAAATTTAGTAACACCGCAGCGTTTCGACAGAATGGAACAACTAATTTTACAGTTCATGTCGGTTGAATGCCTCATCCTTATCTATTCTATTGTCAGGTTCTCTGAGGCAACTAGAGGTAAATCCGGTCGAAAAGTTATAATTTTGGTTTCTTTTGATCAACCATTTGCAGCTAAGTCCTGGTATATTTAATCAAACATCAAGACGAATTGTATCTTTTAAATATTCAATTATAGAAATAATAATATTCACATAGAAATGTAGAAATAAATAATGCAAATGATAGCATACAAAATTCAAACACTGATATGCCAGGAGAATAAAGCTACAATCAGGAGCACTAAAGTTTTCAGAAGAATGAATTAAAGTTTTTTTCAATATGATGTACCTATAGATTATTCTAATCAACTTAACAGAAGGACTATAGACATTGTCATAAAATTATATGACGGCACTTTTAATTAATTTACAATACTGAATGATATCATATAGTTTATAGGAATTGTTGAGGGATGTTGGCTGGCAGCGCTTCTATATAATACGACGAGATTATTTGAGTAAATGTGAAAATTAAAGATAGATTGATAAATATTTATAAATAAAATAATGATTCAAAACTGTTATGGTTCCAAATGAGATTATTTTTAAACAAATTAAGTACATATTTATGTTTGTTAAAAAAAATAATTGATCTGCTTTGAATGTAACACCTTCTGTTTTTTTTATATACCTTATAACGTATGTTCAAGTACTGTTAATCTATGGTTTTAACATACTGGTTAGTAAATAATGAAATGAAATTATAAACTCAAGTTTTAAAAATTGCTTCATCAAGTAAGTGTACCTTCCTATTTTAAAAATGAACTAAAGGGTATTTCTAAATTAATTTGATAAAGAGGTAGTGTAGAATTCAAAAATTTGCATTTAAGTGAAGAATAGGATATATTGTAGGTTCAATATTTCGGAAGTAAAATGTAACATTACCAGTGCTCGTTTTATTTCCCGATGACAAATTTCGATTCTTCTATAGATGTTTCCAAAGCGTTTCTAACTGGAATATCACAATAGCCCACATTGATACTATGGTGACTTAACCTGTATAGTATTCAAAAGTACACTGATTTTGATTGTAAGTGGAAAACACCAAACTCTTCAGAAAAAATGATTCATTTAATAGAGGGAATCAAGCAAATATCATAGGAAGCCGAGACAGACATCTTCAATATCTTTTCAAACGATGAAGAAGACGGAGTAAGTGGGGAATGTCGTTGATTTACTAGCTTCATAATAATATGATGAAAATAAATCATTAGAAGTTTCGAAATCTAAAATATGTTTGCACCATATCTTTTATTAAACTCACCAGCTAATATATGCAGTGGCCAATCCAATATTTCGTCATTAATTGAGTATTCAGTCATTCTGGTGCTCGTATTACAATGAATTGAATAACAGCGCGCCAAGCGCTGTCGTCGGGTAGAGGGCGCATGTGTATTTGTGCATCAATAAAATTTTTTGAAAATTATCGGATCCGTATATGCGGCACTGAATATATGATATCTTCACAAATACATATAGAAAACATAAAACTGAGGTTGAATTCAATTACGATACAATTATTATCATAAATCTATTATTAAAGTTAGAATATTCCTTTTAAATTGGCCCACATAGCATTCTAAAACTAAAAGGAATTTCCTAACTTGGTATAAAGAACATTTTGTTCATAGAAAGTTAAATAATGGTGCATTAGCAGAACATTACCATTTCTCACGAAAGTTTATAACTTTTGAAGCTCAGGATTAACAAATATCTAGGTAATTTATTAGAAGGGATGGATATGTATAAGCGAAAAAGCAATTTAATGAATTCAGGTTAACGTTATTCCTAATTACAGTTTCGATTATTCGTGTTTCTGTACGTTTTGGCGACGTGGTCATTTCTAATTGAAATTGGTGGGATAGAGACGTTTTTACTGATACAATTAGTTTTATGAAATCCCGTTTTAGACATAAGACAAATACGTCTTCTAGTGAAGGTCGTGTGACCGGAAAGTACGTAAAGACGAAATTAATAAGCATAATGTGTTAGTCCTGGTTCCCGAGGTCCTGGGTCAAGAATCATTATTAATAATAATTACATATTTAGTAATTCTGCTATATTTATAATGTTTTAGAAGTTTTGCAATGCGAAATTGTGAATACGACTTGTATACTCTCCATCAAGGAGTTTAAGCAAATATCATTTTCAATGAATTTTAAAATGTGTAATTTTGAAATTGTTTTAATTAAATTCTATAATTATAGTGTGGATGTAAGTTTCGTTCACTTATAAATGGTAATCTATAAATGACTAAATAGATAGATAGATAGATAGATATTTAATAGCGAAAATCATTATAACTTACATTATAATTATTTACATAGTCAAAGAAATGTTCAAAAATATCAAGAACAATTAAAAATCAATGGTTGTGACAATTAAGCAAATAAAAATAGAGTCAATACTGTCTCCACAGCACATTTAAGGACCCATTAAAAAACATAGAGTGATCACAGCTTTTTGTCCAATCTAAACTGAGTTTAGCAAAATATTCACTAATGGAGTATGGGTCAATATTAATCAATAGTTTTTTCAATTCCTTTTTCAATGCATTTAGGTCTTTTATACGCGACAGATGTTCTGGCAGTGCGTTGTAGAATTTGATGGCACTATATTCTGGACCCTTTTCGGTTATTGTGAGGCGGTGTTTAGGCAGGGCGTACATGTGGTTGTGTCGGGTAGCGTATGTGCAGGGATTTTTGCTGAATAAACCTTGATGTTTTCTCAAAAACATTATGCACTCCATAATGTAGATTCCATAGGTGGTAAGAAAGACGTATTTCTTGAAGATTCCTCTGCAGGACTGACGCCTCTTTAGGTCATATATAATACGCAATACAGATTTCTGTAACCGAAATACTCTCGTTACGTTCGGGCTATGACCCCAAATAATGATTCCATATTTTATAATTGAACATATATATCCATGGTATACTGTTTTTATGGGCTCCATGTTTAAGTATTTTGCAACTACTCGTATTGCATAGCAAGCCTGACTTAGTTTTTTACATATTTTATTTATTTGCGATGCAAAAGATAGGTGTTCGTTGAAGTTAATGCCAAGTAAGGAACTTTCTTCTTTAAACTGAACCGAGTCTCCATCTAGGATTATTTGCTTCGGGCATATGCAGTTATTATTATGTGTTTTAAAGAGAATACAACAGGTTTTTTTTTATTCAGTATTAGTTTGTTAGGTATAAGGTAATTGTTTACGTTTTTCAGAAATGTCAATGCTATATTTTCTGGAGATCGATCTTTTAGTACAGGTACCACGCATTTGCGTCATCGGCATAGCTAACAAGTTGTTCACTAGTGTTCTGTATACTTTGAGGTAGGTCGTTTATGAAGATAATGAATAATATGGGACCCAGAATGCTGTCTTGTGGAATGCCGTTATTAATTTGGATTTTGTTGGATAAGCTGAGAGCTTGGTTGTTAGATATCTTGACTTTTTGTATCCGGTTAAATAGATATGATTTGATTAGGGCGAGTGCAATTCCACGAACACCATAACGCTCAAGTTTTCCATACAAAATTTCGTGGTTTAGGCAGTCAAAAGCCTCAGTTAAGTCCATAAAGATTCCACAGGCTGCACCGTCACTCTCTATGGCATTTAATACTTTTTAAACTGCATAGTCATGGGATCTAAATGAATAAAGCCTACAAAACCCATTGAAAATATAAATATGCAATACTCTTCATGAAGTAATTCTAGTAGCTTATAGCAAAAATATTGTATTCAATGAAGTTAAAAGAATGTAATTTTGAAAATATTTGTATAATGATACAAAATTGATAATCTTGAAAAATCTTGTCTTCCGGATGGATTCCGCGTCACAATAGCTCGACTTGATGCCGACGTTTCGCCAACCATTACAGGTGGCATCTTCAGGGCAGGCTTGAGGCTTGAACTGAAACTGGTTCTACTGGTTTCTGTAGCCGTATTTATTGTAGGAAAAATCCTTCACGCTACATAGTTCACTGCCTTTGTTCCGGTGGTTAACTTCGTTCCGGCACCTGACCCTGCCGTTGTGCGATCATGTGCGAAGTGGAATTTTCGAGGATGGGTTTCCAAATGTTGGGAAGGTAATATCCTGAGTCACGGTTCAGATTGTTCGGATGTTTTTGGATTTCTATAGCTTCAAGAATTTTTCGCTGATAGAAGTTTGGGGCTCGGACTAGGATTTTAGTATCTTCAAAAAGGATTTGATGATTTGTGTTAAACTTGTATTCCGCAAGTGCAGATCTACTAGTGTCACGAAGTCTTGTACATCGCTCATGTTCTTTCACACGAGTAGCTACTGTACGACCTGTTTCACCAATGTAGACCTTACCGCAAGAACAGGGAATACTATAAACACCTTCTGAGTGGAGAGGAGGAAGGGGATCTTTAATAGGTTTGTAAAACTGAGATAATTTTGGAAGTGTGGAAAAACGGGTAGAAATATTATGTTTTTTGAGGATTTTGGAAATTCGATCTGTTATATTTTGAATATATGGAAGATAGGCCGTGGATAAAGCAGGTGGGAGGGTTTCTGGCTCAGGTCGATTTGGAATTTTAGGTGAAGTGTATTTCTTTATGGATATTGAATGTTGTAATGGGAGAAATTATTTGATAATAAGGCAGATGATAGAAGTTTCAATTCTGATTTTAAAGATTGAGGCTGAAATAGGTTGACAGCTCTGTGGACCAGGGAGTTTATGACAGACTGCTTTTGGGCAGGGCAACGGACTTGCTACCGTTAATTGATTTTTGTCTATCCTCCACATATTTTCTATACGATGGCAAGTTCTACGAGCAGTCCTCGGGAGCTGCCATGGGTTCCCCACTTTCCCCGATCATAGCTAATATCTTCATGGAAGCTTTTGAACAAGATGCCATTGACTCATCTGTTCTCAAGCCGAAATGTTGGTTTAGATATGTAGACGATACTTTCGTTATTTGGCAACATGGTCGCGAAAAGCTTGTTCCCTTCCTCAATCATTTAAATTCATTACATCCCAATATCCGTTTCACCATGGAAGTCGAATCGCAAGGTTCACTCCCGTTCCTGGATGTATTGGTTAGTCGACAGACTGACGGTACTTTAGGACATTCTGTGTATCGGAAACCCACCCATACCGATAGATACCTCAATGGTCTTTCCCACCACCACCCTGCCCAAAAGCAGTCTGTCATAAACTCCCTGGTCCACAGAGCTGTCAACCTATCTCAGCCTCAATCTTTAAAATCAGAATTGAAACATCTATCATCTGCCTTATTATCAAATAATTTCTCCCATTACAACATTCAAAAAGCCATAAAGAAATACACTTCACCTAAAATTCCAAATCGATCTGAGCCAGAAACCCTCCCACCTGCTTTATCCACGGCCTATCTTCCATATATTCAAAACATAACAGATCGAATTTCCAAAATCCTCAAAAAACATAATATTTCTACCCGTTTTTCCACACTTCCAAAATTATCTCAGTTTTACAAACCTATTAAAGATCCCCTTCCTCCTCTCCACTCAGAAGGTGTTTATAGTATTCCCTGTTCTTGCGGTAAGGTCTACATTGGTGAAACAGGTCGTACAGTAGCTACTCGTGTGAAAGAACATGAGCGATGTACAAGACTTCGTGACACTAGTAGATCTGCACTTGCGGAACACAAGTTTAACACAAATCATCAAATCCTTTTTGAAGATACTAAAATCCTAGTCCGAGCCCCAAACTTCTATCAGCGAAAAATTCTTGAAGCTATAGAAATCCAAAAACATCCGAACAATCTGAACCGTGACTCAGGATATTACCTTCCCAACATTTGGAAACCCATCCTCGAAAATTCCACTTCGCACATGATCGCACAACGGCAGGGTCAGGTGCCGGAACGAAGTTAACCACCGGAACAAAGGCAGTGAACTATGTAGCGTGAAGGATTTTTCCTACAATAAATACGGCTACAGAAACCAGTAGAACCAGTTTCAGTTCAAGCCTCAAGCCTGCCCTGAAGATGCCACCTGTAATGGTTGGCGAAACGTCGGCATCAAGTCGAGCTATTGTGACGTGGAATCCATCCGGAAGACAAGATTTTTCAAGATTAGCTGTCCGCGGAAGTCTACTATCCAAGAAAATTGATAATTTTAATGAAGATACAAGTTTTATTTACTTATTAATGCTAATTGATAAATAAATAAACTGAAATATAAATACTTATGTAGAATTTGTCATAGTAGCATATGTCCAATATTTTAACAAAACAATATATATCAAATGAAAAATAGCATTTTTGCATTCACATAAGGTAAAAGTTAGTAAGTACATAAAATCATCCAGAATGTGAGATATTCTAAAGCTTTGGTAATCTTTTCATGAATATGACCAAATACACATCATCTCCAGAAACACCGTAAGACAGCAAAGTGCAATCACTTACCTTTAATCAGTCCCAATCTGCATTAAGTATACCTATACACAGGCGCTATTTCAAGTAGATCTGAGATAAAAGTATATTAAATTAGTTTAACCCTCCTATTACGATACACATAAACGGCAGTTGTTCACCTCTATATGAATTCACAGATTTGATAATAGATGTCGCTTACTTTGGAATTTTCTTGGATGCCTTGGTTTTACACCATTATGCAGTCTATATATACAGATAGAGACATGGTCTTGAATGCAATTGAAATTCTTTAAAAAAATGGATTGATGTAATGCATCTATTGACGCTATAAAGGAATTTTGGTCATAAGTAAATTCTTATGTCCTGCAAAAGAGAATAACCTTTTCTTTTGTAGAAACACGAATTAAATTTTTCTTCTAGGTCCCACCCCCAAATGTTGTAATTCCAGATTTATCCCAATGGTGATAATGAATTCTCAAGATATCTCTATTTTCTACTTCCTCAATTTAGTGCTCTGGGAATTCACACACACAGTTGCATATCTAGTAGAAATGAAGGTTATGGTTCAGGTTCAGATCCCCATTAAGATCTTAATAAAAAATTGCAGCAATATTATGAATGACTTTTTGATAACTAAGTTAGTCGAAAGTATGTTATGATAATCCTAAAAATGATTATATATATGACGCCCTAGCTGCTCAATCGCTCCTAAATAAAGAATCTTGCGATAGCTGTTGACATAAATGAAAAAAAGTTCACTCTACTCAAATTTTCGAAATATGCTCAGCTGCAAAATCAAATTATAGATTCTTAGATTTTTGATTATCAATGTGGTGCCAATACTGCCAATACAAATAAAAACTATTATTAGCTAAATGTTATCACTTTTTTGCTTCTTGAATCACTTCAATACAAGGGACTTTGAAAATAGATGCAATCATATTCAAGTAATTATAGCCGATAGTGTTTTTGAGGCAAACTGTTTAGATGACACCAAATCATGGAATATTTGTTTATTCATTTCACCTCCAAGATATTGGTTTAAACAACCAAACAGGTTTTAATTAATATACTTTCAATTCATTTTGGAAGAAAACACTTGAGCCCTCGTTTATTCATACAAGAGAGAAAAAGATTGGAAATTAAATTCCACCTCAACATAATGTAAGTATAAATTTTACCTAATTCTGATTCAAACCATTCACTAATGTCTGTTTGAATTAAAATTTAATTTAAGTGATAATATGCTCAAATATTAAACAAAATATAAAATGGTTGTTATGAAATACTTGACTTTCTACCATTCTAGCTTTGCAATACTCTCCTCTAGTTCCTTTGTTAGAATGTATTAGTAGAATCTAAGTAAATTAACTTAGATATATGAAGATAAATATAAATTCTACTTAGTAAAAGATGATATTGTTAGGTTACAGTCAAACTTTGATCACAAATTTATTGAAAGAACTGCCTGATTTAAGACATGTTTTTGGGAGGTTCCTAATCTTATTGTTTATGAAATGGAACATTCTCCAATCCAGATTCTGTAAGATGTACCTGTTGATGTAAGGAATAGAATGTTTGAAGGATATGAAGTCAACATTACGTATTAAATTTTAATCGTGAAAAAAATGAATGAGGTCCATATCATGTGAATTCATCTAGTCAAGTTAATTTAAAAAGAAGAATGCTGTAACGTTTTAATAACACACAACATGGTTTGCGTACGTTCTATATCTATCTTAAATACTGGTTAAAAGTTAATGTTTCTTGCTTCGACGTTTAGATTTTTTAGGACCTTTAACAAAACACCAGTCAACTCCAACACTTTGTCCAAGTAACAGGGATCCATTAAGAGCTTCTCTGGCAGAAGCCGCTTCTTTGTAATCAGCATATTCAATTAGAGCATAACCCTTGAGAAATCCAGTTCGTCTATCCAAATTAATACTTATGTTTTTGATAAGTCCAAATTCGGAAAATTTTTCGTTAAGATCGTCTTCTGTGGCTTCTTCATGCACGGAAGTAACAAATAATATCCATCCTTCAACTGATTTTTGAGGGCCAGGTTCATCACCATCACCAGATTCTATAGTTTCATAACCTTTAACTTTTTCATAATCTCGAGATTCGCCAATACCAAATCCACGACCTTTTCGTTTAATAACTTTGTCTTTCAATCGAAGAACACTTTGGTCGCCTTCATCTTCAACATCTATATCAACAGCAGTATTTATATCCAAAACATCCACCATCGTAGATACACGACAAAAACGCTGAAATTCTCGATTACAAGTGTGCTTATAATATTTTTACGAGCACGATGTTAGTATAAAATACTCATATAACTTGTACGTCTGCTTTAATAGCAATAACCTCAAGTTGCAATTACTTCTTGTTGAAAATTTACGGTTAGTGAACCATCGAAGGCTGGGAACGAACATATAAAAAACTTTACAGACAAGAGAGCATAGAGTCATAGACCAATGATGTTACTAGAATGTTATTAGGCAATCCAGCGATCTGTCAAAACGTAGGCAATATGGCGGCTGAGGGCAAACGTGTTTTGTCATAAGCGACCATTGTGATAAAAGTGCCTAGTTTTGTTATTTTCAGTGTGAATTTGACTAGTTTTTTTAATTTTGGATTATTATTAGTGCTTCGGATGAAAAAAATGCCTGTTACTTGCATTGTGGTTGGCTGTGGCTCTCGCCACGATAGGAATAAAGTCGGGTTTTACTCGGTCCCTACCGTTGTAAATCACAAAGTTTTGAAATGAATTATCGAGGAAGAGACGAGATTTATGGTTCGCTGCAATTAAGCGAGAGGATGACACGGATTCGAAAATTAAATATCAGGGTCTGCAGCAGGTATTTTATAACAAGTGAGTCGTTGCAAACTTGAGTGTCCACTGAAAAATATTTTGCGTGTAGTGAAAATTTATTTATTTGTATGCAATTATTTTCAGGAAAACCTGCTCCTTTAGACAACGAAAACAATCCTGACTGGGTTTCCTCTCAGAACATGGGACATTCTTCACAAAATGTTGATGCAGTAGAAAGAAAAGCGAGGTTGGACAATTGAAAAATCAAACCAACTGAACTAGAGTAAGTAGTATCGCTTTGGCAATACCCTATCACAAAAGTTATAAAATGATTTTGGCGTGCGTGGTGTGGGTGTGCTTCTGACAAACAAATCATGTATTCGCATTTATTTTCCTTGCGTTTTTGTGTCATTTTTAGTTTTCGAATTCATTAACGAATTCATGATTATTAACACTATCAATTAAAATCGATGATAACATTAACTAAATAAACCAAACCACAAACTATAAAATCACTTATAACAAATAACTTTCAAACAATATTTAACTAATAACAGTTATCAGTTTATAATAAATTAGTAAGCCATTCACAAACAATAAATTATCGAACTTAAAATAGCACTTTTATGAAAATTCGGAAGCAAATGTAAAATGGAAATAAGTAATTGATTCTTTACACAATTATTAGATTTTCACTTTAAAATTACTTTAATTGTCTTGCGGCAGACGGACACTTGGAACGAAGCATCATCTACCGTTAGGCGGCGATTTTATAAGTACTTATAGTATTGCGAACTACTCAAATTCCAAATAGAAGATTTCTGTAAATTTTCTCAATTGCAAGTAGCGCTCCAAGTGGGCTTCCCTATAATGAAATGAGGGCTCCCTATCTAACGTTATCGTAGGCCCATAAACGGTAACAATCTTATGTATGTTAATCAATGGTATAGCTATACTGTAGTAAGGCACAGTCACAGAATAGTGTTCTAATCTGTGCTACCATCGAATATGGAATTGTTTTATTTAATTTTTACTTCCCTCACTTACGTAGTATGCCGGGTGTTTCAAATTCGATCCATTAGGATCTCGGAAACTGTAAGAGATACGAAGATGGTTAAATTGGGGCAAAGTTGCGCATTTACCTGACTAACAATATGTATATCCGGAGATATCCGGAAAAAACCGAAATATTGGAAAATGGTTTTTATTTTTTGTTGGCTTTATTTTTCTAAGAATTTGAAAATAAATTGCACTTTAACATTGTCACTTTTACCCTGCTGCATAACGGTGTTTTCAGATTTGCTATCCGACGTTTCGTCTTCCGGCCACCATCATCAACTTTATTTTTTCTTATGGGCGCTACATTGGATTCTTTCTGTTTTGATTAGAACCCGATATTACCTTTTCAATGACAAATGTTTAATTTATGAATATGTTCTTGGTTCCTGGGTAAACGCTTTGGGAATCTGTAAACTTAACATACGTGAATGGTTCCTCCAGAATATCTTGGAGAACTTCATCTTTACTTTCGAACTTCATTATTACAAACTTTTGAGAGTTTAATATAAAGAAAAAAACAACCTTAATACTTTAATAACAGTATTTATATTATGGCATCTTGACATATTTACACAGGAAAGTGATAATGGAATTGATGTAAAACGTAGTAAAAGGTCGTTAAAAAAATCATATGTATTACTCTGTAGCAAAGTGCTATTTCCTCACTTTTCTTGTATCTACTACGAAGGGAAGTAAAAAGACAATCATTTTCCATTCTAATTTATCGATCTCGTCATTCAGAATACTTATTTCTGTTGAAAAAGTACCATCTAAATTATCTAATTTAGTCTAATCAGTCAAACACTGAAATTTCATTTTCCAGACTAAATTTCATTTCAAACGGACATGCAGATAATATGTAGCTAAATGTAAAAGTGTAAACTAGTAAAACTTCATGCCGTGCGAATATAGAATCGATCATAACGTGCAGAATTATTTTTTGGGCTCTAGGACAATAATTATGAGTGACAATACTATTTATCATCCAATAAAAATGTTTATTATGTAATATATACCTAGTAAAACGACAATCTGACAAGTAAGCACAAGACGTCATTTATTCATTTAATTTGTAATATGAATCATTTTCTGAATCCTATATTTTCTTTACTTACTGCATGTTAGTAAACAACATGCAACGAAAATAATGCAGTAAGCCCCTGCTTATAGCAGCATTATCGCGTTATCCCCTCTCCAATATCCTTTGCAATTGTTTTCCTAATAAGGAACTGTTTTAGTTACGTGAAGACGTACGAGGTGAGAAGGGAATGCAATTGTGCAATGTGTTTGGTTGTTTGAGAATAATAATGTTTGGAATAATAAGTAGAAGAAGTCTTATTAAGATGATAACATGAGAAGTGAATTCCTTTGACGTATGGAGGGAGCTAAGAAAATGTAAGTACGTTGGTTTATTTCTGCATGAATGTATGTAGCAACATTGCGTAATATGGAAATTTCGTACCTACACCTCCTATCTTTTATTAACCTATAAATCAGATTATGCCAATAACTCTCCTATCTTAATTTGTGAAAATTTTTTTTCACACAAATTGCATAGAACAACTGTTTTATTTAAGGAATGTAAATCCCTAATCATTAATATTGTAAATCATGTGCTTCAAAATCATTAATAAATCTTTCAAACGTTTGGTTTTCCTCCTGTAAACTTCTTGTTCTTTCATATCAGGAGGTATTGGTGATAGTAAACAGTAAACAGTTCATATTTAGTTTAAGAGAATCTGGAACATTGGATATTTGAATAGATTTTCAGATTTCAAACTCTATGCTTCTTTAAGTAATAAAGAATCGAATCATGATTCATTATAGTATCTGAATTTTCAAACCTAAAGTCGGAAAAAAAAGTACGACCAATCCATAAAATAACTGTACTTATTAGATTCACTATGTTATTATTTACTGTATCTCAGATTTACAAATATTCCGTTTTAAATATACATATACAGTTCATTTCCATAGCTGACGTTTTGATTGGAAGCTAGTTTTATCGATACAAATGGGTTCTAATAGATATCTAGTTATATAGTTCAACTATATATTTGAAGTTCTCTGCAGTTTGGCCTTTTTCAAAAAATATAAAACCTGAGAAGAATAGGTTTTTATATTATTTGAGTATGTCGCCCCTGTTTCGTTCGGTTTTATGATACTTCAGTATACAGTCTTATTGTCATCACTTTAGACCGATTTCCAAAATTTCAAATCCATACGACCAACAGGAACGGAATCGCCTCCACAGCTTTCACGCACACAAAATATGTAGTACCTTTCCTCCCTAGACAGAGGAGTACATCGTCGTCTTTTATTTATAGGTTTCACTATTTTAGTAGGTTTTTACTTTTATTGAAAAAGCTACATGTATTAAATCAATTAAAAACAAATTTAATTGCTTCCTCCAGAATATTTTGAGAAACTCCATCTTTACTTTCGAACTTCAAGACTACAAACTTTTAGTCGGGTCAAATTAGACGTAAAAAATGTAAAAGTTCGGAATTTGTTCCAAACAGACCAATCAACTTTTTTTTGCAAATCGTTTCTGGACGGATACTGAACGATAATGAACTTTAAGATGTAGACGCTCGACCATTTTTCACCTGTTAAACCGGAAATTGGCCAATTTTCATGGGAAAATTTGGAAAATTGGTAAGTATTGCCAAAATTGGCTGGAAAACTCCACTCGGGGGTTTTCGGGGTCGCTGATTACGATTCTGAAGTTAGATTTACCATATTCGACCGCAGTATCTAGAAATTGGTCAACCATATGTCTGAAAAATATCCAAATTTAATAATTTCGTAATTTTTGTTGAAAATAACTAAAACATTTCACTCGAGGGTTTTCGAGGTCGCTGATCGACCTCGAAAACCCCCCGAGTGAAATGTTTTAGGCAATTTCCACAAAAACTGCGAAATTATTAAATTTGCCCATTTTTGGGACATAAAGTTGGCCAATTTCTAGCTACCGGTGTCGAAAATGGTAAATCTAACTTCGGAATCGTGGTTAGCGACCCCGAAAACCCCAGGTGGACTTTTCCAGCTAATTTTGACAATACTTACCAATTTTGCAAATTTTCCCATGAAAATGGGCCAATTTCCGGTTTAACGGGTGAAAAATGGTCGAGCGACTAGATCTTAAAGTTCAATATCGTTCAGTATCCGTCCAGGAACGATTTGCAAAAAAAATTAAGTTGATTGATCTGTTTGGAAAAAATTCCGAGCTTTTTCACTAAATTGACTCGACTATTTTGGGAGTTTGTTTAATATAAAGAAAAACCTTAGTAACGCCCCCTCTACTTTAATAACAATGTTTATATTATGGCGTCTTGACATATTTACATTGGAAAATAATAATAGAATAGATGTCAGATGTAAGGTTGTAGAAAAAATCAAATGTATTACTCTGTAGCAAAGTGCTAGCATAAAACTATCCGCGGGAGGAAATGCTCTTTGCTCTTTTGTTATACAAATAGATATTGCCCCGAACACAATATTTTTCTTTTATCTCATATGCAAGGAAGTGAAAAGACATTCATTTTCCATTCTAATTTATCGATCTCATCATTCAGAATATATATTTTTGTTGAAAAAGTACCATCTAAATTATCTAATTTACTTTGAAACATTACAATTCAATTTTCCAGACTACATTTCATTTCAAACGAACATGTAGATAATATGTAGCTAAATGTAAAAGTGTAAACTAATAAAACTTCATGTCGTGCAAATATAGAGTCGATCATAAAGTGCAGAATTATTTTCTGGGCTCTAGGACATTAATTATGAGTGACAATACTATTTATTATGTGCATTATGTTATATATACCTCGTAAAACGACAATCTGACACGGAAGCACAAGACGTCATTAATTCATTTAATTTGTAATATGAATCATTTTCTGAATGTTATATTTTCTTTACTTACTGTTCGTAAAAAACACGTAACGATAATAATGCAGTAAGCCACTGCTTGTAGCGATGTTATCGCGTTATCCCCTCACCTATATTCTTAGCAATTGTTTTCCTAATAAGGAACTGTTTTAGTTAAGTGACGACGCGGAAGCGAGTGCAGTTGTGCATTGTGTTTGGTTGTTTGAGAATAATAATGTTTCAAATAATAAGTCGAAGCAGTGTTATTAATATGATAATATGAGAAGTGAATTCCCTTGACGTATGGAAGTTAATAAAATGTAAGTACGTCAGTTTATTTCTACATGAATGTATATAGCAACTTTACGTAATATGGAAATTTCGTACCTACATCTCCTGTCTTTTATTAACGTATAAAAATGGCTTCCCATCTATGATTTAATTATTCCAACTACTCTCCTATCTTAAATAATTATGTAAAATTTTAGTTTTTCACACAAATTGCATATAACAACTGTTTTATTTAAAGAATATAAATCTCTAATCGTTAATGTTGTAATAATCATCTGCTTCAAAATCATTAATAATACTTTCAAACGTTTGTTGTTCCTCTTGTACAATTCTAGTTTTCGTATAACAGGAAGAATTGGTAGAAAACAGTAAACAGTTCATATTTAGTTTAATAGAATCTGGAACAAGTTTTTGGTGGAGGGTGGAGTACAAAGTACAAGCAAGTCATCATTCATTTTATTACGCTACGTCGCGAATATTAATAAGATGAGCATAGACTAAATAATATACATAGATCCACTTTGCCTGATATTTGATTTTCAATACAGAGACTATCGTTTATTATTATTAATAACATTTATAAATGGAAACTAAACCTGAATAATTTCGGAATTTACATGCACGTGTATGCAATCTGCATAATAAATATATAAACACAGAAATTTACACAGTTATAAGTCATAACCAAAGGGCAATGAATTTGGTTGAAAGTATCAGCAGAGTTAAGCTACTCTCTGGAACACTAATAAGTACGATATAATCACCCTTTTCCACTAAAAATACTATCAAATACTTTCAGCTAACAAGTAGCCATCATCAGAGTAAACAGTTTAAGGGTGAATATTTCGTTCTTGTTAGTATATAGTGTATCCATAGTTTTGAACTCTTTTTGTGTATTAACTCTCTGGAAGATGTGACTTGGTCAGGTACCGCTGATTGTTCTTTATTATTTTCGGTATGCCCAACTTTTTATTCTATTTCGTTACATTATTATATCTTCGAATATTTCGAGCACCATTTACCACACGGTTTTATCTGACTTCTCTAAATAGGTAGGTAATGTTTATGTTGAATTCCGTAGCACTATTTTGAAATTCAGTTCTGTAGTGATTTCGGACATATAAGAACGTCATCAGGAATTATTTTCATCAAGAATAATTCCCTTTCTCCGCCCGTTTTTTAGGTTGAAGCGTGGTCTGGGCGGATGCAAATTTAAAGCAACGTAGTTTGGGAACTTGCAATATTTATCATTAAAAGAATAAGCTTTGTTCCCTTTATTTCCTGATTCCGTTTTTTCTCGTCATTGAAAAGATATAAGACATCCCAAATCAGGTCAAATGATTTAGATTTAAGAGAAATCTTTATCATCCCCAACTCGATATCGAGATAAGATTGAACTGTTTTCATGTATTTTAACTACAGTTTTGTAAAGTGATTTCGGATATGGAAGAACGTCATCAGGAATTATTTTCATCAGAACAATAACTCCCCTTCTCCGCCCGTTTTTTAGGTAGAAGAGTGGTCTGTGCGGATGCCTATTTAAGGCAACGTAGAGACTTTGAGGACTTGCTATATTTATCATTAAAAAAACAAGCTTTGTTCGCTTTATTTCCTGATTCCGTTTTTTCCGATCATTGAAAAGATATAAAAAATCCCAAATCAGGTCATTAATTTAGATTTAAGCGAAATCTTTATCATCCCCAAGTCAATATCGAGATAAGATTGAACTGTTTTCATGTATTTTAACTACAGTTTTGTAAAGTGATTTCGGATATGGAAGAACATCATCAGGAATTATTTTCATCAGAACAATAACTCCCCTTCTCCGCCCGTTTTTTAGGTAGAAGAGTGGTCTGTGCGGTTGCCTATTTAAGGCAACGTAGAGACTTTGGGGACTTGCTATATATATCATTGAAAAAATAAGCTTTGTTCGCTTTATTTCCTGATTTCGTTTTTTCCGATCATTGAAAAGATATAAAAAATCACAAATCAGGTCATTAATTTAGATTTAAGCGAAATCTTTATCATCCCCAGGTCAATATCAAAATAAGATTGAACAGTTTTCATGTATTTTGGATACTTCATTTTTCGAAATGATTCCGGATATGAAAGAACGTCATCAGGAATTATTTTCATCAACAATAACTCCCCTTCTCCGCCCGTTTTTTAGGTAGAAGAGTGGTCTGTGCGGTTGCCTATTTAAGGCAACGTAGAGACTTTGGGGACTTGCTATATATATCATTGAAAAAATAAGCTTTGTTCGCTGTATTTCCTGATTCCGTTTTTTCCGATCATTGAAAAGATATAAAAAATCACAAATCAGGTCATTAATTTAGATTTAAGCGAAATCTTTATCATCCCCAGGTCAATATCAAAATAAGATTGAACAGTTTTCATGTATTTTGGATACTTCATTTTTCGAAATGATTCCGGATATGAAAGAACGTCATCAGGAATTATTTTCATCAACAATAACTCCCCTTCTCCGCCCGTTTTTTAGGTAGAAGAGTGGTCTGTGCGGTTGCCTATTTAAGGCAACGTAGAGACTTTGGGGACTTGCTATATATATCATTGAAAAAATAAGCTTTGTTCGCTGTATTTCCTGATTCCGTTTTTTCCGATCATTGAAAAGATATAAAAAATCCCAAATCAGGTCATTAATTTAGATTTAAGCGAAATCTTTATCATCCCCAGGTCAATATCAAAATAAGATTGAACAGTTTTCATGTATTTTGGATACTTCATTTTTCGAAATGATTCCGGATATGAAAGAACGTCATCAGGAATTATTTTCATCAACAATAACTCCCCTTCTCCGCCCGTTTTTTAGGTAGAAGAGTGGTCTGTGCGGTTGCCTATTTAAGGCAACGTAGAGACTTTGGGGACTTGCTATATATATCATTGAAAAAATAAGCTTTGTTCGCTTTATTTCCTGATTTCGTTTTTTCCGATCATTGAAAAGATATAAAAAATCACAAATCAGGTCATTAATTTAGATTTAAGCGAAATCTTTATCATCCCCAGGTCAATATCAAAATAAGATTGAACAGTTTTCATGTATTTTGGATACTTCATTTTTCGAAATGATTCCGGATATGAAAGAACGTCATCAGGAATTATTTTCATCAACAATAACTCCCCTTCTCCGCCCGTTTTTTAGGTAGAAGAGTGGTCTGTGCGGTTGCCTATTTAAGGCAACGTAGAGACTTTGGGGACTTGCTATATATATCATTGAAAAAATAAGCTTTGTTCGCTGTATTTCCTGATTCCGTTTTTTCCGATCATTGAAAAGATATAAAAAATCACAAATCAGGTCATTAATTTAGATTTAAGCGAAATCTTTATCATCCCCAGGTCAATATCAAAATAAGATTGAACAGTTTTCATGTATTTTGGATACTTCATTTTTCGAAATGATTCCGGATATGAAAGAACGTCATCAGGAATTATTTTCATCAACAATAACTCCCCTTCTCCGCCCGTTTTTTAGGTAGAAGAGTGGTCTGTGCGGTTGCCTATTTAAGGCAACGTAGAGACTTTGGGGACTTGCTATATATATCATTGAAAAAATAAGCTTTGTTCGCTGTATTTCCTGATTCCGTTTTTTCCGATCATTGAAAAGATATAAAAAATCCCAAATCAGGTCATTAATTTAGATTTAAGCGAAATCTTTATCATCCCCAGGTCAATATCAAAATAAGATTGAACAGTTTTCATGTATTTTGGATACTTCATTTTTCGAAATGATTCCGGATATGAAAGAACGTCATCAGGAATTATTTTCATCAACAATAACTCCCCTTCTCCGCCCGTTTTTTAGGTAGAAGAGTGGTCTGTGCGGTTGCCTATTTAAGGCAACGTAGAGACTTTGGGGACTTGCTATATATATCATTGAAAAAATAAGCTTTGTTCGCTTTATTTCCTGATTCCGTTTTTTCCGATCATTGAAAAGATATAAAAAATCACAAATCAGGTCATTAATTTAGATTTAAGCGAAATCTTTATCATCCCCAGGTCAATATCAAAATAAGATTGAACTGTTTTCATGTATTTTGGATACTTCATTTTGCGAAATGATTTCGGATATGAAAGAACGTCATCAGGAATTATTTTCATCAACAATAACTCCCCTTCTCCGCCCGTTTTTTAGGTAGAAGAGTGGTCTGTGCGGTTGCCTATTTAAGGCAACGTAGAGACTTTGGGGACTTGCTATATATATCATTAAAAAAATAAGCTTTGTTCGCTTTATTTCCTGATTCCGTTTTTTCCGATCATTGAAAAGATATAAAAGATCCCAAATCAGGTCATTAATTTAGATTTAAGCGAAATCTTTATCATCCCCAGGTCAATATCAAAATAAGATTGAACAGTTTTCATGTATTTTGGATACTTCATTTTTCGAAATGATTCCGGATATGAAAGAACGTCATCAGGAATTATTTTCATCAACAATAACTCCCCTTCTCCGCCCGTTTTTTAGGTAGAAGAGTGGTCTGTGCGGTTGCCTATTTAAGGCAACGTAGAGACTTTGGGGACTTGCTATATATATCATTAAAAAAATAAGCTTTGTTCGCTTTATTTCCTGATTCCGTTTTTTCCGATCATTGAAAAGATATAAAAAATCCCAAATCAGGTCATTAATTTAGATTTAAGCGAAATCTTTATCATCCCCAGGTCAATATCAAAATAAGATTGAACAGTTTTCATGTATTTTGGATACTTCATTTTTCGAAATGATTCCGGATATGAAAGAACGTCATCAGGAATTATTTTCATCAACAATAACTCCCCTTCTCCGCCCGTTTTTTAGGTAGAAGAGTGGTCTGTGCGGTTGCCTATTTAAGGCAACGTAGAGACTTTGGGGACTTGCTATATATATCATTAAAAAAATAAGCTTTGTTCGCTTTATTTCCTGATTCCGTTTTTTCCGATCATTGAAAAGATATAAAAAATCCCAAATCAGGTCATTAATTTAGATTTAAGCGAAATCTTTATCATCCCCAGGTCAATATCAAAATAAGATTGAACAGTTTTCATGTATTTTGGATACTTCATTTTTCGAAATGATTCCGGATATGAAAGAACGTCATCAGGAATTATTTTCATCAACAATAACTCCCCTTCTCCGCCCGTTTTTTAGGTAGAAGAGTGGTCTGTGCGGTTGCCTATTTAAGGCAACGTAGAGACTTTGGGGACTTGCTATATATATCATTGAAAAAATAAGCTTTGTTCGCTGTATTTCCTGATTCCGTTTTTTCCGATCATTGAAAAGATATAAAAAATCACAAATCAGGTCATTAATTTAGATTTAAGCGAAATCTTTATCATCCCCAGGTCAATATCAAAATAAGATTGAACAGTTTTCATGTATTTTGGATACTTCATTTTTCGAAATGATTCCGGATATGAAAGAACGTCATCAGGAATTATTTTCATCAACAATAACTCCCCTTCTCCGCCCGTTTTTTAGGTAGAAGAGTGGTCTGTGCGGTTGCCTATTTAAGGCAACGTAGAGACTTTGGGGACTTGCTATATATATCATTGAAAAAATAAGCTTTGTTCGCTTTATTTCCTGATTCCGTTTTTTCCGATCATTGAAAAGATATAAAAAATCACAAATCAGGTCATTAATTTAGATTTAAGCGAAATCTTTATCATCCCCAGGTCAATATCAAAATAAGATTGAACAGTTTTCATGTATTTTGGATACTTCATTTTTCGAAATGATTCCGGATATGAAAGAACGTCATCAGGAATTATTTTCATCAACAATAACTCCCCTTCTCCGCCCGTTTTTTAGGTAGAAGAGTGGTCTGTGCGGATGCCTATTTAAGGCAACGTAGAGACTTTGGGGACTTGCTATATATATCATTGAAAAAATAAGCTTTGTTCGCTTTATTTCCTGATTCCGTTTTTTCCGATCATTGAAAAGATATAAAAAATCCCAAATCAGGTCATTAATTTAGATTTAAGCGAAATCTTTATCATCCCCAGGTCAATATCAAAATAAGATTGAACTGTTTTCATGTATTTTGGATACTTCATTTTGCGAAATGATTTCGGATATGAAAGAACGTCATCAGGAATTATTTTCATCAACAATAACTCCCCTTCTCCGCCCGTTTTTTAGGTAGAAGAGTGGTCTGTGCGGATGCCTTTTTAAGGCAACGTAGAGACTTTGGGGACTTGCTATATTTATCATTAAAAAAATAAGCTTTGTTCGCTGTATTTCCTGATTCCGTTTTTTCCGATCATTGAAAAGATATAAAAAATCACAAATCAGGTCATTAATTTAGATTTAAGCGAAATCTTTATCATCCCCAGGCCAATATCAAAATAAGATTGAACAGTTTTCATGTATTTTGGATACTTCATTTTTCGAAATGATTCCGGATATGAAAGAACGTCATCAGGAATTATTTTCATCAACAATAACTCCCCTTCTCCGCCCGTTTTTTAGGTAGAAGAGTGGTCTGTGCGGATGCCTATTTAAGGCAACATAGAGACTTTGGGGACTTGCTATATTTATCATTAAAAAAATAAGCTTTGTTCGCTGTATTTCCTGATTCCGTTTTTTCGATCATTGAAAAGATATAAACAATCCCAAATCAGGTCATTAATTTAGATTCAAGCGAAATCTTTATCATCCCCAGGTCAATATCAAAATAAGATTGAACAGTTTTCATGTATTTTGGATACTTCATTTTTCGAAATGATTCCGGATATGAAAGAACGTCATCAGGAATTATTTTCATCAACAATAACTCCCCTTCTCCGCCCGTTTTTTAGGTAGAAGAGTGGTCTGTGCTGTTACCTGTTTGAAGCAACGTAGAGACTTTGGGGACTTGCTATATTTATCATTAAAAAAATAAGCTTTGTTCGCTTTATTTCCTGATAATTTTAAATATTTCCCCCCTTTTTCCTCCGGGTTTCAGGTAGAAGAGTATGAGTATTCCTGAATTAATCGCAACGTAAAATCTTCGGGAGCTAGTTATGTTTTTGATGAAATATACATTAATTCCATGCTCCCATTTCCAGAATCCTTCCTTCCGGAGTAAATTATCAAATTTGAATTCTTGCTACGTTTTTTAAACCAATCTGTTCCAATAATGTAGCTGATGTTGATGAACTAAAATGGTTGAGAAATGGTTGTATTAGGCAATAAATTATAACTTATCGTTGCTAATATTCTCAAATTTCTGAATTCCAGTACCTTTGACAATGCATTATCATCAAGGATCTATCTTTATATATATATATAATTCTACTGTACGTGTGTATGTAATTGAACTCCTCCTAAACAGCTGGACCGATTTGAATGAATTTGTTTGTATGCGTTTGGGTGGTGCCCTGGATGGTTTAGATTTACAAATCAGCCCGGCAGGTGGCGCTGCAGTCGGTATCTAGGGTATTTATCTATATAGCTGGACCGATTTGAATGAATTTTTTTGTATGCGTTCCGGTGGCGCCCTGGATGGTTTAGATTCACAGATCAGTCCGGCAGATGGCGCTGCAGTCGGTATCTAGGTTATCTATCTATATAGCTGGACCGGTTTGAATGAATTTTTTTGTATGCGTTTGGGTGGCCCCTTGGATGGTTTAGATTCACAAATCAGCCCAGCAGATGCCGCTGGAGTCGGTATCTAGACTATTTATCTATATAGCTGGACCGATTTGAATGAATTTTTTTTAAATGCGTTTGAGTGGCGCCCTGGATGGTTTAGATTCACAAATCAGCCCTGCAGATGGCGCTGCAGTCGTTATCTAGGCTATTTATCTATACTGCAACTAAACGGCTGGATCGACATTAATGAATTTTTGTGTATGCATTCATTCATTCATTTCATTCATTTTGTGTATGTATTCATTCAATGCATTTAATTTTTTTGTACGCTGTGTTTTGATATTATACGTATCGCATTGACGTAAATATTGAGAGTATTATATTCAGATATAAGTTACGTGCATAGGATTATGTTTATTTTTCGACATTTTAATTTGAGTGTATTTCGTTATTTTGACATTCTAATTTTTTTGTATGGTTTCTTTTGATATTTCAGGTGTCGCATTTCACTGAATATCAAGTGTATTATATTCACATATAAGTTACGTACATGAAACAATGCCACGTTTTCGTGGAAGAGGAGGAAATATTGGTCGACATAACTCGGAATTCACAATTAGTCCAGAACTGTCGTGCAGGACAACGTCTGTCGGGTCCGCTAGTTATGTATATAAGTATTGGTGTAGTCAATTTAAATTCTGAAATATAACGAATACTCCTCCGAATTTTATGGGATGAAGAGAACTCTGGTCTAGTCTCCTGCTGTCATTGTAGAATAGGTAGCTCCTAGGATCATGTTGTTTAGGGTCATAGAGGGGTTCCCGTTCGATAATCTACGAAGGTATGAATGTGTAAGCTCTTGATTTGTAGCTTTTTGATAATTTGGCAATTTCTCAGTTATTTGTTTATTTTGGTTTGATATAGACATGAAGTTGTTTATTTTGGTTTGATGTTGATATCCATAACAATGATGTTGCAATAGATAACATCAGAATTGGGGGTAATTCTGGCGAATTTTTAATCCACTCAACTCTGGTCTAGTCTCCTGCTGTCATTGTGGATTAGGTAGCTTCTAGGATCGTGTTATTTAGAGTCCTAGAGGGGTTCCGGTCCGATACTCTACGAAGGTATGAATGTGTAGGCTCTTGAATTGTAGATTTTTGGTAATCTGGCAATTTCTCAGTTATTTGTTTATTTTAGTTTGATATAGACATGAAGTTGTTTATTTTGGTTTGATGTTGATATCCATAACAATGATGTTGCAATAGATAAAATCAGAATTGGGTGTAATTCTGGCGAATTTTTATTCCACTCAACTCTGGTTTGGTCTCCTGCTGTCATTGTAGATTAGGTAGCTTCTAGGATCGTGTTATTTAGGGTCATAGAGGGGTTGCGGTTTGATACTCAACGAAGGTATGAATGTGTAGGCTCTTGAATTGTAGCTTTTTGATAATTTGGCAATTTCTCAGTTATTTGTTCATTTTGGTTTGATATAGACATAAAGATGTTTATTTTGGTATGATGCTGATATCCATAATAATGATTTTGCAATAGATAACATCAGAATTGGTTGTAATTCTGGCGAATTTTTAATCCACTCAACTCTGGTCTAGTCTCCTGCTGTCATTGTGGATTAGGTAGCTTCTAGGATCGTGTTATTTAGAGTCCTAGAGGGGTTCCGGTCCGATACTCTACGAAGGTATGAATGTGTAGGCTCTTGAATTGTAGATTTTTGGTAATCTGGCAATTTCTCAGTTATTTGTTTATTTTAGTTTGATATAGACATGAAGTTGTTTATTTTGGTTTGATGTTGATATCCATAACAATGATGTTGCAATAGATGAAATCAGAATTGGGTGTAATTCTGGCGAATTTTTATTCCACTCAACTCTGGTTTGGTCTCCTGCTGTCATTGTAGATTAGGTAGCTTCTAGGATCGTGTTATTTAGGGTCATAGAGGGGTTGCGGTTTGATACTCAACGAAGGTATGAATGTGTAGGCTCTTGAATTGTAGCTTTTTGATAATTTGGCAATTTCTCAGTTATTTGTTCATTTTGGTTTGATATAGACATAAAGATGTTTATTTTGGTATGATGCTGATATCCATAATAATGATTTTGCAATAGATAACATCAGAATTGGTTGTAATTCTGGCGAATTTTTAATCCACTCAACTCTGGTCTAGTCTCCTGCTGTCATTGTAGATTAGGTAGCTTCTAGGATCGTGTTGTTTAGGCTCATAGAGGGGTTCCGGTTCGATACTCTACGAAGGTATGAATGTGTAGGCTCTTGAATTGTAGCTTTTTGATGATTTGGCAATTTTTCAGTTATTTGTTTATTTTAGTTTGATATAGACATAAAGATGTTTATTTTGGTTTGATGTTGATATCCATAACAATGATGTTGCAATAGATAACATCAGAATTGGGGGTAATTCTGGCGAATTTTTAATCCACTCAACTCTGGTCTAGTCTCCTGCTGTCATTGTGGATTAGGTAGCTTCTAGGATCGTGTTATTTAGAGTCCTAGAGGGGTTCCGGTCCGATACTCTACGAAGGTATGAATGTGTAGGCTCTTGAATTGTAGATTTTTGGTAATCTGGCAATTTCTCAGTTATTTGTTTATTTTAGTTTGATATAGACATGAAGTTGTTTATTTTGGTTTGATGTTGATATCCATAACAATGATGTTGCAATAGATAAAATCAGAATTGGGTGTAATTCTGGCGAATTTTTATTCCACTCAACTCTGGTTTGGTCTCCTGCTGTCATTGTAGATTAGGTAGCTTCTAGGATCGTGTTATTTAGGGTCATAGAGGGGTTGCGGTTTGATACTCAACGAAGGTATGAATGTGTAGGCTCTTGAATTGTAGCTTTTTGATAATTTGGCAATTTCTCAGTTATTTGTTCATTTTGGTTTGATATAGACATAAAGATGTTTATTTTGGTATGATGCTGATATCCATAATAATGATTTTGCAATAGATAACATCAGAATTGGTTGTAATTCTGGCGAATTTTTAATCCACTCAACTCTGGTCTAGTCTCCTGCTGTCATTGTAGATTAGGTAGCTTCTAGGATCGTGTTGTTTAGGCTCATAGAGGGGTTCCGGTTCGATACTCTACGAAGGTATGAATGTGTAGGCTCTTGAATTGTAGCTTTTTGATGATTTGGCAATTTCTCAGTTATTTGTTTATTTTAGTTTGATATAGACATAAAGATGTTTATTTTGGTTTGATGTTGATATCCATAACAATGATGTTGCAATAGATAACATCAGAATTGGGTGTAATTCTGGCGAATTTTTAATCCACTCAACTCTGGTCTAGTCTCCTGCTGTCATTGTAGATTAGGTAGCTTCTAGGATCGTGTTGTTTAGGATCATAGAGGGGTTCCGGTTCGATACTCTACGAAGGTATGAATGTGTAGGCTTTTGAATTGTAGCTTTTTGATGATTTGGCAATTTCTCAGTTATTTGTTTATTTTAGTTTGATATAGACATAAAGATGTTTATTTTGGTTTGATGTTGATATCCATAACAATGATGTTGCAATAGATAACATCAGAATTGGGTGTAATTCTGGCGAATTTTTAATCGACTCAACTCTGGTCTAGTCTCCTGCTGTCATTGTAGATTAGGTAGCTTCTAGGATCGTGTTGTTTAGGATCATAGAGGGGTTCCGGTTCGATACTCTACGAAGGTATGAATGTGTAGGCTCTTGAATTGTAGCTTTTTGATGATTTGGCAATTTCTCAGTTATTTGTTTATTTTAGTTTGATATAGACATAAAGATGTTTATTTTGGTTTGATGTTGATATCCATAACAATGATGTTGCAATAGATAACATCAGAATTGGGTGTAATTCTGGCGAATTTTTAATCCACTCAACTCTGGTCTAGTCTCCTGCTGTCATTGTAGATTAGGTAGCTTCTAGGATCGTGTTATTTAGGGTCATAGAGGGGTTCCGGTTCGATACTCTACGGAGGTATGAATGTGTAGGCTCTTGAATTGTAGCTTTTTGATGATTTGGCAATTTCTCAGTTATTTGTTTATTTTAGTTTGATATAGACATAAAGATGTTTATTTTGGTTTGATGTTGATATCCATAACAATGATGTTGCAATAGATAACATCAGAATTGGGTGTAATTCTGGCGAATTTTTAATCCACTCAACTCTGGTCTAGTCTCCTGCTGTCATTGTAGATTAGGTAGCTTCTAGGATCGTGTTGTTTAGGATCATAGAGGGGTTCCGGTTCGATACTCTACGAAGGTATGAATGTGTAGGCTTTTGAATTGTAGCTTTTTGATGATTTGGCAATTTCTCAGTTATTTGTTTATTTTAGTTTGATATAGACATAAAGATGTTTATTTTGGTTTGATGTTGATATCCATAACAATGATGTTGCAATAGATAACATCAGAATTGGGTGTAATTCTGGCGAATTTTTAATCGACTCAACTCTGGTCTAGTCTCCTGCTGTCATTGTAGATTAGGTAGCTTCTAGGATCGTGTTGTTTAGGATCATAGAGGGGTTCCGGTTCGATACTCTACGAAGGTATGAATGTGTAGGCTCTTGAATTGTAGCTTCTTGATGATTTGGGAATTTCTCAGTTATTTGTTCATTTTGGTTTGATACAGACATAAATATGTTTATTTTGGTTTGATGTTGATATCCATAACAATGATATTGCAATAGATAGCTTCTGGAGAATTTTTAATCCACTCAACTCTGGTCTAGTCTCCTGCTGTCATTGTAGATTAGGAAGCTTCTAGGATCGTGTTGTTTAAGGTCATAGAGGGGTTCCGGTTCGATACTCTACGAAGGTATGAATGTGTAGGCTCTTGAATTGTAGCTTTTTGATAATTTGGCCATTTCTCAGTTACTTGTTTATTTTAGTTTGATATAGACATAAAGATGTTTATTTTGGTTTGATGTTGATATCCATAACAATGATGTTGCAATAGATAACATCAGAATTGGGTGTAATTCTGGCGAATTTTTAATCCACTCAACTCTGGTCTAGTCTCCTGCTGTCATTGTAGATTAGGTAGCTTCTAGGATCGTGTTGTTTAGGATCATAGAGGGGTTCCGGTTCGATACTCTACGAAGGTATGAATGTGTAGGCTCTTGAATTGTAGCTTTTTGATGATTTGGCAATTTCTCAGTTATTCGTTCATTTTGGTTTGATACAGACATACATATGTTTATTCTGGTTTGATGTTGATATCCATAACAATGATATTGCAATAGATAACATCAGAATTGGGTGTAACTCTGGCGAAATTTTAATCCACCCAACTCTGGTCTAGTCTCCTGCTGTCATTGTAGATTAGGAAGCTTCTAGGATCGTGTTATTTAAGGTCAAAGAGGGGTTCCGGTTCGATACTCTACGAAGGTATGAATGTGTAGGCTCTTGAATTGTAGCTTTTTGATAATTTGGCCATTTCTCAGTTACTTGTTTATTTTAGTTTGATATAGACATAAAGATGTTTATTTTGGTTTGATGTTGATATCCATAACAATGATGTTGCAATAGATAACATCAGAATTGGGTGTAATTCTGGCGAATTTTTAATCCACTCAACTCTGGTCTAGTCTCCTGCTGTCATTGTAGATTAGGTAGCTTCTAGGATCGTGTTGTTTAGGATCATAGAGGGGTTCCGGTTCGATACTCTACGAAGGTATGAATGTGTAGGCTCTTGAATTGTAGCTTTTTGATGATTTGGCAATTTCTCAGTTATTCGTTCATTTTGGTTTGATACAGACATACATATGTTTATTCTGGTTTGATGTTGATATCCATAACAATGATATTGCAATAGATAACATCAGAATTGGGTGTAACTCTGGCGAATTTTTAATCCACCCAACTCTGGTCTAGTCTCCTGCTGTCATTGTAGATTAGGAAGCTTCTAGGATCGTGTTATTTAAGGTCAAAGAGGGGTTCCGGTTCGATACTCTACGAAGGTATGAATGTGTAGGCTCTTGAATTGTAGCTTTTTGATGATTTGGAAATTTCTCAGTTATTCGTTCATTTTGGTTTGATACAGACATAAATATGTTTATTCTGGTTTGATGTTGATATCCATAACAATGATATTGCAATAGATAACATCAGAATTGGGTGTAATTCTGGCGAATTTTTAATCCACCCAACTCTGGTCTAGTCTGCTGCTGTCATTGTAGATTAGGAAGCTCCTAGGATCGTGTTATTTAAGGTCAAAGAGGGGTTCCGGTTCGATACTCTACGAAGGTATGAATGTGTAGGCTCTTGAATTGTAGCTTTTTGATGATTTGGAAATTTCTCAGTTATTCGTTCATTTTGGTTTGATACAGACATAAATATGTTTATTCTGGTTTGATGTTGATATCCATAACAATGATATTGCAATAGATAACATCAGAATTGGGTGTAATTCTGGCGAATTTTTAATCCACCCAACTCTGGTCTAGTCTCCTGCTGTCATTTTAGATTAGGAAGCTTCTAGGATCGTGTTATTTAAGGTCAAAGAGGGGTTCCGGTTCGATACTCTACGAAGGTATGAATGTGTAGGCTCTTGAATTGTAGCTTTTTGATGATTTGGCAATTTCTCAGTTATTTGTTTATTTTAGTTTGATATAGACATAAAGATGTTTATTTTGGTTTGATGTTGATATCCATAACAATGATGTTGCAATAGATAACATCAGAATTGGGTGTAATTCTGGCGAATTTTTAATCCACCCAACTCTGGTCTAGTCTCCTGCTGTCATTGTAGATTAGGAAGCTTCTAGGATCGTGTTGTTTAAGGTCATAGAGGGGTTCCGGTTCGATACTCTACGAAGGTATGAATGTGTAGGCTCTTGAATTGTAGCTTTTTGATAATTTGGCAATTTCTCAGTTATTTGTTCATTTTGGTTTGATATAGACATAAAGATGTTTATTTTGGTATGATGCTGATATTCATAATAATGATTTTGCAATAGATAACATCAGAATTGAGTGTAATTCTGGCGAATTTTCAATCCACTCAACTCTGGTCTAGTCTCCTGCTGTCATTGTAGATTAGGTAGCTTCTAGAATCGTGTTATTTAGGGTCATAGAGGGGTTCCGGTTCGATACTCTACGGAGGTATGAATGTGTAGGCTCTTGAATTGTAGCTTTTTGATGATTTGGCCATTTCTCAGTTACTTGTTTATTTTGGTATGATGTTGATATCCATAACAATGATTTTGCAATAGATAACATCAGAATTGGGTGTAATTCTGGCGAATTTTTAATCCACTCAACTCTGGTCTAGTCTCCTGCTGTCATTGTAGATTAGGTAGCTTCTAGAATCGTGTTATTTAGGGTCATGGAGGGGTTCCGGTTCGATACTCTACGGAGGTATGAATGTGTAGGCTCTTGAATTGTAGCTTTTTGATAATTTGGCAATTTCTCAGTTATTTGTTCATTTTGGTTTGATATAGACATGAAGATGTTTATTTTGGTTTGATGTTGATATCCATAACAATGATTTTGCAATAGATAACATCAGAATTGAGTGTAATTCTGCGAATTTTCAATCCACTCAACTCTGGTCTAGTCTCCTGCTGTCATTGTAGATTAGGTAGCTTCTAGAATCGTGTTATTTAGGGTCATAGAGGGGTTCCGGTTCGATACTCTACGAAGGTATGAATGTGTAGGCTCTTGAATTGTAGCTTTTTGATGATTTGGCAATTTCTCAGTTATTTGCTTATTTTGGTTTGATATAGACATAAAGATGTTTATTTTGGTTTGATGGCGATATCCATAACAATGATGTTGCAATAGATAACATCAGAATTTGGTGTAATTCTGGCGAATTTTTAATCCACTCAACTCTGGTCTAGTCTCCTGCTGTCATTGTAGATTAGGTAGCTTCTAGAATCGTGTTATTTAGGGTCATAGAGGGGTTCCGGTTCGATACTCTACGGAGGTATGAATGTGTAGGCTCTTGAATTGTAGCTTTTTGATGATTTGGCAATTTCTCAGTTATTTGCTTATTTTGGTTTGATATAGACATAAAGATGTTTATTTTGGTTTGATGTTGATATCCATAACAATGATTTTGCAATAGATAACATCAGAATTGTGTATTATTCTGGCGAATTTTTAATTCACTCAACTCTGGTCTAGTCACTTGCGGTCATTGTAGATGGTTCTAGGATCGTGTTATTTATGGTCATAGAGGGGTTCCGGTTCGATACTCTACGAAGGTATGAATGTGTAGGCTCTTGAATTGTAGCTTTTTGATAATTTGGCAATTTCTCAGTTATTTGTTCATTTTGGTTTGATATAGACATGAAGATGTTTATTTTGGTTTGATGTTGATATCCATAACAATGATTTTGCAATAGATAACATCAGAATTGAGTGTAATTCTGCGAATTTTCAATCCACTCAACTCTGGTCTAGTCTCCTGCTGTCATTGTAGATTAGGTAGCTTCTAGAATCGTGTTATTTAGGGTCATAGAGGGGTTCCGGTTCGATACTCTACGAAGGTATGAATGTGTAGGCTCTTGAATTGTAGCTTTTTGATAATTTGGCAATTTCTCAGTTATTTGTTCATTTTGGTTTGATATAGACATGAAGATGTTTATTTTGGTTTGATGTTGATATCCATAACAATGATTTTGCAATAGATAACATCAGAATTGAGTGTAATTCTGCGAATTTTCTATCCACTCAACTCTGGTCTAGTCTCCTGCTGTCATTGTAGATTAGGTAGCTTCTAGAATCGTGTTATTTAGGGTCATAGAGGGGTTCCGGTTCGATACTCTACGGAGGTATGAATGTGTAGGCTCTTGAATTGTAGCTTTTTGATAATTTGGCAATTTCTCAGTTATTTGTTCATTTTGGTTTGATATAGACATGAAGATGTTTATTTTGGTTTGATGTTGATATCCATAACAATGATTTTGCAATAGATAACATCAGAATTGAGTGTAATTCTGCGAATTTTCAATCCACTCAACTCTGGTCTAGTCTCCTGCTGTCATTGTAGATTAGGTAGCTTCTAGAATCGTGTTATTTAGGGTCATAGAGGGGTTCCGGTTCGATACTCTACGAAGGTATGAATGTGTAGGCTCTTGAATTGTAGCTTTTTGATGATTTGGCAATTTCTCAGTTATTTGCTTATTTTGGTTTGATATAGACATAAAGATGTTTATTTTGGTTTGATGGCGATATCCATAACAATGATGTTGCAATAGATAACATCAGAATTGGGTGTAATTCTGGCGAATTTTTAATCCACTCAACTCTGGTCTAGTCTCCTGCTGTCATTGTAGATTAGGTAGCTTCTAGAATCGTGTTATTTAGGGTCATAGAGGGGTTCCGGTTCGATACTCTACGGAGGTATGAATGTGTAGGCTCTTGAATTGTAGCTTTTTGATGATTTGGCAATTTCTCAGTTATTTGCTTATTTTGGTTTGATATAGACATAAAGATGTTTATTTTGGTTTGATGTTGATATCCATAACAATGATTTTGCAATAGATAACATCAGAATTGTGTATTATTCTGGCGAATTTTTAATTCACTCAACTCTGGTCTAGTCACTTGCGGTCATTGTAGATGGTTCTAGGATCGTGTTATTTATGGTCATAGAGGGGTTCCGGTTCGATACTCTACGAAGGTATGAATGTGTAGGCTCTTGAATTGTAGCTTCTTGATGATTTGGGAATTTCTCAGTTATTTGTTCATTTTGGTTTGATACAGACATAAATATGTTTATTCTGGTTTGATGTTGATATCCATAACAATGATGTTGCAATAGATAACATCAGAATTGGGTGTAATTCTGGCGAATTTTTAATCCACCCAACTCTGGTCTAGTCTCCTGCTGTCATTGTAGATTAGGAAGCTTCTAGGATCGTGTTGTTTAGGATCATAGAGGGGTTCCGGTTCGATACTCTACGAAGGTATGAATGTGTAGGCTCTTGAATTGTAGCTTTTTGATGATTTGGCAATTTCTCAGTTATTTGTTTATTTTAGTTTGATATAGACATAAAGATGTTTATTTTGGTTTGATGTTGATATCCATAACAATGATGTTGCAATAGATAACATCAGAATTGGGTGTAATTCTGGCGAATTTTTAATCCACCCAACTCTGGTCTAGTCTCCTGCTGTCATTGTAGATTAGGAAGCTTCTAGGATCGTGTTGTTTAGGATCATAGAGGGGTTCCGGTTCGATACTCTGCGAAGGTATGAATGTGTAGGCTCTTGAATTGTAGCTCTTTGATGATTTGGCAATTTCTCAGTTATTTGTTTATTTTAGCTTGATATAGACATAAAGATGTTTATTTTGGTTTGATGTTGATATCCATAACAATGATGTTGCAATAGATAACATCAGAATTGGGTGTAATTCTGGCGAATTTTTAATCCACCCAACTCTGGTCTAGTCTCCTGCTGTGATTGTAGATTAGGAAGCTTCTAGGATCGTGTTGTTTAGGATCATAGAGGGGTTCCGGTTCGATACTCTACGAAGGTATGAATGTGTAGGCTCTTGAATTGTAGCTTTTTGATGATTTGGCAATTTCTCAGTTATTTGTTTATTTTAGTTTGATATAGACATAAAGATGTTTATTTTGGTTTGATGTTGATATCCATAACAATTATGTTGCAATAGATAACATCAGAATTGGGTGTAATTCTGGCGAATTTTTAATCCACCCAACTCTGGTCTAGTCTCCTGCTGTCATTGTAGATTAGGAAGCTTCTAGGATCGTGTTGTTTAAGGTCATAGAGGGGTTCCGGTTCGATACTCTACGAAGGTATGAATGTGTAGGCTCTTGAATTGTAGCTTTTTGATAATTTGGCAATTTCTCAGTTATTTGTTCATTTTGGTTTGATATAGACATAAAGATGTTTATTTTGGTATGATGCTGATATCCATAATAATGATTTTGCAATAGATAACATCAGAATTGGTTGTAATTCTGGCGAATTTTTAATCCACTCAACTCTGGTCTAGTCTCCTGCTGTCATTGTAGATTAGGAAGCTTCTAGGATCGTGTTGTTTAAGGTCATAGAGGGGTTCCGGTTCGATACTCTACGAAGGTATGAATGTGTAGGCTCTTGAATTGTAGCTTTTTGATAATTTGGCAATTTCTCAGTTATTTGTTCATTTTGGTTTGATATAGACATAAAGATGTTTATTTTGGTATGATGCTGATATCCATAATGATGATTTTGCAATAGATAACATCAGAATTGGTTGTAATTCTGGCGAATTTTTAATCCTCTAAACTCTGGTCTAGTCTCCTGCTGTCATTGTAGATTAGGTAGCTTCTAGGATCGTGTTGTTTAGGATCATAGAGGGGTTCCGGTTCGAGACTCTACGAAGGTATGAATGTGTAGGCTCTTGAATTGTAGCCTTTTGATGATTTGGCAATTTCTCAGTTATTTGTTTATTTTAGTTTGATTTAGACATAAAGATGTTTATTTTGGTTTGATGTTGATATCCATAACAATGATGTTGCAATAGATAACATCAGAATTGGGTGTAATTCTGGCGAATTTTTAATCCACTCAACTCTGGTCTAGTCTCCTGCTGTCATTGTAGATTAGGTAGCTTCTAGGATCGTGTTGTTTAGGATCATAGAGGGGTTCCGGTTCGATACTCTACGAAGGTATGAATGTGTAGGCTCTTGAATTGTAGCTTTTTGATGATTTGGCAATTTCTCAGTTATTTGTTTATTTTAGTTTGATATAGACATAAAGATGTTTATTTTGGTTTGATGTTGATATCCATAACAATGATGTTGCAATAGATAACATCAGAATTGGGTGTAATTCTGGCGAATTTTTAATCCACTCAACTCTGGTCTAGTCTCCTGCTGTCATTGTAGATTAGGTAGCTTCTAGGATCGTGTTGTTTAGGATCATAGAGGGGTTCCGGTTCGATACTCTACGAAGGTATGAATGTGTAGGCTCTTGAATTATAGCTTTTTGATGATTTGGCAATTTCTCAGTTATTTGTTTATTTTAGTTTGATATAGACATAAAGATGTTTATTTTGGTTTGATGTTGATATCCATAACTATGATGTTGCAATAGATAACATCAGAATTGGGTGTAATTCTGGCGAATTTTTAATCCACTCAACTCTGGTCTAGTCTCCTGCTGTCATTGTAGATTAGGTAGCTTCTAGGATCGTGTTGTTTAGGATCATAGAGGGGTTCCGGTTCGATACTCTACGAAGGTATGAATGTGTAGGCTCTTGAATTGTAGCTTCTTGATGATTTGGAAATTTCTCAGTTATTCGTTCATTTTGGTTTGATACAGACATAAAGATGTTTATTTTGGTTTGATGTTGATATCCATAACAATGATTTTGCAATAGATAACATCAGAATTGAGTGTAATTCTGGCGAATTTTCAATCCACTCAACTCTGGTCTAGTCTCCTGCTGTCATTGTAGATTAGGTAGCTTCTAGAATCGTGTTATTTAGGGTCATAGAGAGGTTCCGGTTCGATACTCTACGGAGGTATGAATGTGTAGGCTCTTGAATTGTAGCTTTTTGATGATTTGGCCATTTCTCAGTTACTTGTTTATTTTGGTATGATGTTGATATCCATAACAATGATTTTGCAATAGATAACATCAGAATTGGGTGTAATTCTGGCGAATTTTTAATCCACTCAACTCTGGTCTAGTCTCCTGCTGTCATTGTAGATTAGGTAGCTTCTAGAATCGTGTTATTTAGGGTCATAGAGGGGTTCCGGTTCGATACTCTACGGAGGTATGGATGTGTAGGCTCTTGAATTGTAGCTTTTTGATAATTTGGCAATTTCTCAGTTATTTGTTCATTTTGGTTTGATGTAGACATGAAGATGTTTATTTTGGTTTGATGTTGATATCCATAACAATGATTTTGCAATAGATAACATCAGAATTGAGTGTAATTCTGGCGAATTTTCAATCCACTCAACTCTGGTCTAGTCTCCTGCTGTCATTGTAGATTAGGTAGCTTCTAGAATCGTGTTATTTAGGGTCATAGAGGGGTTCCGGTTCGATACTCTACGGAGGTATGAATGTGTAGGCTCTTGAATTGTAGCTTTTTGATGATTTGGCAATTTCTCAGTTATTTGTTCATTTTGGTTTGATGTAGACATGAAGATGTTTATTTTGGTTTGATGTTGATATCCATAACAATGATTTTGCAATAGATAACATCAGAATTGGGTGTAATTCTGGCGAATTTTTAATCCACTCAACTCTGGTCTAGTCTCCTGCTGTCATTGTAGATTAGGTAGCTTCTAGAATCGTGTTATTTAGGGTCATAGAGGGGTTCCGGTTCGATACTCTACGGAGGTATGAATGTGTAGGCTCTTGAATTGTAGCTTTTTGATAATTTGGCAATTTCTCAGTTATTTGTTCATTTTGGTTTGATGTAGACATGAAGATGTTTATTTTGGTTTGATGTTGATATCCATAACAATGATTTTGCAATAGATAACATCAGAATTGAGTGTAATTCTGGCGAATTTTCAATCCACTCAACTCTGGTCTAGTCTCCTGCTGTCATTGTAGATTAGGTAGCTTCTAGAATCGTGTTATTTAGGGTCATAGAGGGGTTCCGGTTCGATACTCTACGAAGGTATGAATGTGTAGGCTCTTGAATTGCAGCTTTTTGATGATTTGGCAATTTCTCAGTTATTTGCTTATTTTGGTTTGATATAGACATAAAGATGTTTATTTTGGTTTGATGGTGATATCCATAACAATGATGTTGCAATAGATAACATCAGAATTGGGTGTAATTCTGGCGAATTTTCAATCCACTCAACTCTGGTCTAGTCTCCTGCTGTCATTGTAGATTAGGTAGCTTCTAGAATCGTGTTATTTAGGGTCATAGAGGGGTTCCGGTTCGATACTCTACGGAGGTATGAATGTGTAGGCTCTTGAATTGTAGCTTTTTGATAATTTGGCAATTTCTCAGTTATTCGTTCATTTTGGTTTGATGTAGACATGAAGATGTTTATTTTGGTTTGATGTTGATATCCATAACAATGATTTTGCAATAGATAACATCAGAATTGGGTGTAATTCTGGCGAATTTTTAATCCACTCAACTCTGGTCTAGTCTCCTGCTGTCATTGTAGATTAGGTAGCTTCTAGAATCGTGTTATTTAGGGTCATAGAGGGGTTCCGGTTCGATACTCTACGGAGGTATGAATGTGTAGGCTCTTGAATTGTAGCTTTTTGATAATTTGGCAATTTCTCAGTTATTTGTTCATTTTGGTTTGATGTAGACATGAAGATGTTTATTTTGGTTTGATGTTGATATCCATAACAATGATTTTGCAATAGATAACATCAGAATTGGGTGTAATTCTGGCGAATTTTTAATCCACTCAACTCTGGTCTAGTCTCCTGCTGTCATTGTAGATTAGGTAGCTTCTAGAATCGTGTTATTTAGGGTCATAGAGGGGTTCCGGTTCGATACTCTACGGAGGTATGAATGTGTAGGCTCTTGAATTGTAGCTTTCTGATGATTTGGCAATTTCTCAGTTATTTGCTTATTTTGGTTTGATATAGACATAAAGATGTTTATTTTGGTTTGATGGTGATATCCATAACAATGATGTTGCAATAGATAACATCAGAATTGGTTGTAATTCTGGCGAATTTTTAATCCTCTAAACTCTGGTCTAGTCTCCTGCTGTCATTGTAGATTAGGTAGCTTCTAGGATCGTGTTGTTTAGGATCATAGAGGGGTTCCGGTTCGAGACTCTACGAAGGTATGAATGTGTAGGCTCTTGAATTGTAGCCTTTTGATGATTTGGCAATTTCTCAGTTATTTGTTTATTTTAGTTTGATTTAGACATAAAGATGTTTATTTTGGTTTGATGTTGATATCCATAACAATGATGTTGCAATAGATAACATCAGAATTGGGTGTAATTCTGGCGAATTTTTAATCCACTCAACTCTGGTCTAGTCTCCTGCTGTCATTGTAGATTAGGTAGCTTCTAGGATCGTGTTGTTTAGGATCATAGAGGGGTTCCGGTTCGATACTCTACGAAGGTATGAATGTGTAGGCTCTTGAATTGTAGCTTTTTGATGATTTGGTAATTCTGGCGAATTTTTAATCCACTCAACTCTGGTCTAGTCTCCTGCTGTCATTGTAGATTAGGTAGCTTCTAGAATCGTGTTATTTAGGGTCATAGAGGGGTTCCGGTTCGATACTCTACGGAGGTATGAATGTGTAGGCTCTTGAATTGTAGCTTTTTGATAATTTGGCAATTTCTCAGTTATTTGTTCATTTTGGTTTGATGTAGACATGAAGATGTTTATTTTGGTTTGATGTTGATATCCATAACAATGATTTTGCAATAGATAACATCAGAATTGAGTGTAATTCTGGCGAATTTTCAATCCACTCAACTCTGGTCTAGTCTCCTGCTGTCATTGTAGATTAGGTAGCTTCTAGAATCGTGTTATTTAGGGTCATAGAGGGGTTCCGGTTCGATACTCTACGAAGGTATGAATGTGTAGGCTCTTGAATTGTAGCTTTTTGATGATTTGGCAATTTCTCAGTTATTTGCTTATTTTGGTTTGATATAGACATAAAGATGTTTATTTTGGTTTGATGGTGATATCCATAACAATGATGTTGCAATAGATAACATCAGAATTGGGTGTAATTCTGGCGAATTTTTAATCCACTCAACTCTGGTCTAGTCTCCTGCTGTCATTGTAGATTAGGTAGCTTCTAGAATCGTGTTATTTAGGGTCATAGAGGGGTTCCGGTTCGATACTCTACGGAGGTATGAATGTGTAGGCTCTTGAATTGTAGCTTTCTGATGATTTGGCAATTTCTCAGTTATTTGCTTATTTTGGTTTGATATAGACATAAAGATGTTTATTTTGGTTTGATGGTGATATCCATAACAATGATGTTGCAATAGATAACATCAGAATTGGGTGTAATTCTGGCGAATTTTTAATCCACTCAACTCTGGTCTAGTCTCCTGCTGTCATTGTAGATTAGGTAGCTTCTAGAATCGTGTTATTTAGGGTCATAGAGGGGTTCCGGTTCGATACTCTACGAAGGTATGAATGTGTAGGCTCTTGAATTGTAGCTTTTTGATGATTTGGCAATTTCTCAGTTATTTGCTTATTTTGGTTTGATATAGACATAAAGATGTTTATTTTGGTTTGATGGTGATATCCATAACAACGATTTTGCAATAGATAACATCAGAATTGGGTGTAATTCTGGCGAATTTTCAATCCACTCAACTCTGGTCAAGTCTCCTGCTGTCATTGTAGATTAATTAGCTTCTAGAATCGTGTTATTTAGGGTCATAGAGGGGTTCCGGTTCGATACTCTACGAAGGTATGAATGTGTAGGCTCTTGAATTGTAGCTTTTTGATGATTTGGCAATTTCTCAGTTATTTGCTTATTTTGGTTTGATATAGACATAAAGATGTTTATTTTGGTTTGATGGTGATATCCATAACAATGATGTTGCAATAGATAACATCAGAATTGGGTGTAATTCTGGCGAATTTTTAATCCACTCAACTCTGGTCTAGTCTCCTGCTGTCATTGTAGATTAGGTAGCTTCTAGAATCGTGTTATTTAGGGTCATAGAGGGGTTCCGGTTCGATACTCTACGGAGGTATGAATGTGTAGGCTCTTGAATTGTAGCTTTTTGATGATTTGGCAATTTCTCAGTTATTTGCTTATTTTGGTTTGATATAGACATAAAGATGTTTATTTTGGTTTGATGGTGATATCCATAACAATGATGTTGCAATAGATAACATCAGAATTGGGTGTAATTCTGGCGAATTTTTAATCCACTCAACTCTGGTCTAGTCTCCTGCTGTCATTGTAGATTAGGTAGCTTCTAGAATCGTGTTATTTAGGGTCATAGAGGGGTTCCGGTTCGATACTCTACGAAGGTATGAATGTGTAGGCTCTTGAATTGTAGCTTTTTGATGATTTGGCAATTTCTCAGTTATTTGTTTATTTTGGTTTGATGTTGATATCCATAACAATGATGTTGCAATAGATCAGAATTGGGTGTAATTCTGGCGAATATTTAATCCACTCAACTCTGGTCTAGTCTCTTGCTGTCATTGTGGATTAGGTAGCTTCTAGGATCGTGTTATTTAAGGTCATAAAGGGGTTCCAGTTCGATAGTCTACGAAGGTATAAATGTGTAGACTCTTGCATTGTAGCTTTTTGATAATTTGGCAATTTCTCAGTTACTTGTTTATTTTGGTTTGATATAGACATAAAGATGTTTATTTTGGTTTGATGTTGATATCCATAACAATGATGTTGCAATAGATCAGAATTGGGTGTAATTCTGGCGAATATTTAATCCACTCAACTCTGGTCTAGTCTCTTGCTGTCATTGTGGATTAGGTAGCTTCTAGGATCATGTTATTTAAGGTCATAAAGGGGTTCCAGTTCGATACTCTACGAAGGTATGAATGTGTAGGCTCTTGAATTGTAGCTTTTTGATGATTTGGCAATTTCTCAGTTATTTGTTTATTTTGGTTTGATATAGACATAAAGATGTTTATTTTGGTTTGATGTTGATATCCATAACAATGATGTTGCAATAGATCAGAATTGGGTGTAATTCTGGCGAATATTTAATCCACTCAACTCTGGTCTAGTCTCTTGCTGTCATTGTGGATTAGGTAGCTTCTAGGATCGTGTTATTTAAGGTCATAAAGGGGTTCCAGTTCGATAGTCTACGAAGGTATAAATGTGTAGACTCTTGCATTGTAGCTTTTTGATAATTTGGCAATTTCTCAGTTACTTGTTTATTTTGGTTTGATATAGACATAAAGATGTTTATTTTGGTTTGATGTTGATATCCATAACAATGATGTTGCAATAGATCAGAATTGGGTGTAATTCTGGCGAATATTTAATCCACTCAACTCTGGTCTAGTCTCTTGCTGTCATTGTGGATTAGGTAGCTTCTAGGATCGTGTTATTTAAGGTCATAAAGGGGTTCCAGTTCGATAGTCTACGAAGGTATAAATGTGTAGACTCTTGAATTGTAGCTTTTTGATAATTTGGCAATTTCTCAGTTATTTGTTTATTTTGGTTTGATATAGACATAAAGATGTTCATTTTGGTTTGATGTTGATATCCATAACAATGATGTTGCAATAGATCAGAATTGGGTGTAATTCTGGCGAATATTTAATCCACTCAACTCTGGTCTAGTCTCTTGCTGTCATTGTGGATTAGGTAGCTTCTAGGATCGTGTTATTTAAGGTCATAAAGGGGTTCCAGTTCGATAGTCTACGAAGGTATAAATGTGTAGACTCTTGAATTGTAGCTTTTTGATAATTTGGCAATTTCTCAGTTATTTGTTCATTTTGGTTTGATGTAGACATGAAGATGTTTATTTTGGTTTGATGTTGATATCCATAACAATGATTTTGCAATAGATAACATCAGAATTGAGTGTAATTCTGGCGAATTTTCAATCCACTCAACTCTGGTCTAGTCTCCTGCTGTCATTGTAGATTAGGTAGCTTCTAGAATCGTGTTATTTAGGGTCATAGAGGGGTTCCGGTTCGATACTCTACGGAGGTATGAATGTGTAGGCTCTTGAATTGTAGCTTTTTGATAATTTGGCAATTTCTCAGTTATTTGTTCATTTTGGTTTGATGTAGACATGAAGATGTTTATTTTGGTTTGATGTTGATATCCATAACAATGATTTTGCAATAGATAACATCAGAATTGAGTGTAATTCTGGCGAATTTTCAATCCACTCAACTCTGGTCTAGTCTCCTGCTGTCATTGTAGATTAGGTAGCTTCTAGAATCGTGTTATTTAGGGTCATAGAGGGGTTCCGGTTCGATACTCTACGAAGGTATGAATGTGTAGGCTCTTGAATTGTAGCTTTTCGATGATTTGGCAATTTCTCAGTTATTTGCTTATTTTGGTTTGATATAGACATAAAGATGTTTATTTTGGTTTGATGGTGATATCCATAACAATGATGTTGCAATAGATAACATCAGAATTGGGTGTAATTCTGGCGAATTTTTAATCCACTCAACTCTGGTCTAGTCTCCTGCTGTCATTGTAGATTAGGTAGCTTCTAGAATCGTGTTATTTAGGGTCATAGAGGGGTTCCGGTTCGATACTCTACGGAGGTATGAATGTGTAGGCTCTTGAATTGTAGCTTTTTGATAATTTGGCAATTTCTCAGTTATTTGTTCATTTTGGTTTGATATAGACATGAAGATGTTTATTTTGGTTCGATGTTGATATCCATAACAACGATTTTGCAATAGATAACATCAGAATTGGGTGTAATTCTGGCGAATTTTCAATCCACTCAACTCTGGTCAAGTCTCCTGCTGTCATTGTAGATTAATTAGCTTCTAGAATCGTGTTATTTAGGGTCATAGAGGGGTTCCGGTTCGATACTCTACGAAGGTATGAATGTGTAGGCTCTTGAATTGTAGCTTTTTGATGATTTGGCAATTTCTCAGTTATTTGTTTATTTTGGTTTGATATGGACATAAAGATGTTTATTTTGGTTTGATGTTGATATCCATAACAATGATGTTGCAATAGATCAGAATTGGGTGTAATTCTGGCGAATATTTAATCAACTCAACTCTGGTCTAGTCTCTTGCTGTCATTGTGGATTAGGTAGCTTCTAGAATCGTGTTATTTAGGGTCATAGAGGGGTTCCGGTTCGATACTCTACGGAAGTATGAATGTGTAGGCTCTTGAATTGTAGCTTTTTGATGATTTGGCAATTTCTCAGTTATTTGTTTATTTTGGTTTGATATAGACATAAAGATGTTTATTTTGGTTTGATGTTGATATCCATAACAATGATGTTGCAATAGATCAGAATTGGGTGTAATTCTGGCGAATATTTAATCCACTCAACTCGGGTCTAGTCTCTTGCTGTCATTGTGGATTAGGTAGCTTCTAGGATCGTGTTATTTAAGGTCATAAAGGGGTTCCAGTTCGATAGTCTACGAAGGTATAAATGTTTAGACTCTTGCATTGTAGCTTTTTGATAATTTGGCAATTTCTCAGTTACTTGTTTATTTTGGTTTGATATAGACATAAAGATGTTTATTTTGGTTTGATGTTGATATCCATAACAATGATGTTGCAATAGATCAGAATTGGGTGTAATTCTGGCGAATATTTAATCCACTCAACTCTGGTCTAGTCTCTTGCTGTCATTGTGGATTAGGTAGCTTCTAGGATCGTGTTATTTAAGGTCATAAAGGGGTTCCAGTTCGATACTCTACGAAGGTATGAATGTGTAGGCTCTTGAATTGTAGCTTTTTGATGATTTGGCAATTTCTCAGTTATTTGTTTATTTTGGTTTGATATAGACATAAAGATGTTTATTTTGGTTTGATGTTGATATCCATAACAATGATGTTGCAATAGATCAGAATTGGGTGTAATTCTGGCGAATATTTAATCCACTCAACTTTGGTCTAGTCTCTTGCTGTCATTGTGGATTAGGTAGCTTCTAGGATCGTGTTATTTAAGGTCATAAAGGGGTTCCAGTTCGATAGTCTACGAAGGTATAAATGTGTAGACTCTTGCATTGTAGCTTTTTGATAATTTGGCAATTTCTCAGTTACTTGTTTATTTTGGTTTGATATAGACATAAAGATGTTTATTTTGGTTTGATGTTGATATCCATAACAATGATGTTGCAATAGATCAGAATTGGGTGTAATTCTGGCGAATATTTAATCCACTCAACTCTGGTCTAGTCTCTTGCTGTCATTGTGGATTAGGTAGCTTCTAGGATCCTGTTATTTAAGGTCATAAAGGGGTTCCAGTTCGATAGTCTACGAAGGTATAAATGTGTAGACTCTTGAATTGTAGCTTTTTGATAATTTGGCAATTTCTCAGTTATTTGTTTATTTTGGTTTGATATAGACATAAAGATGTTTATTTTGGTTTGATGTTGATATCCATAACAATGATGTTGCAATAGATCAGAATTGGGTGTAATTCTGGCGAATATTTAATCCACTCAACTCTGGTCTAGTCTCTTGCTGTCATTGTGGATTAGGTAGCTTCTAGGATCGTGTTATTTAAGGTCATAAAGGGGTTCCAGTTCGATAGTCTACGAAGGTATAAATGTGTAGACTCTTGCATTGTAGCTTTTTGATAATTTGGCAATTTCTCAGTTACTTGTTTATTTTGGTTTGATATAGACATAAAGATGTTTATTTTGGTTTGATGTTGATATCCATAACAATGATGTTGCAATAGATCAGAATTGGGTGTAATTCTGGCGAATATTTAATCCACTCAACTCTGGTCTAGTCTCTTGCTGTCATTGTGGATTAGGTAGCTTCTAGGATCGTGTTATTTAAGGTCATAAAGGGGTTCCAGTTCGATAGTCTACGAAGGTATAAATGTGTAGACTCTTGAATTGTAGCTTTTTGATAATTTGGCAATTTCTCAGTTATTTGTTCATTTTGGTTTGATGTAGACATGAAGATGTTTATTTTGGTTTGATGTTGATATCCATAACAATGATTTTGCAATAGATAACATCAGAATTGAGTGTAATTCTGGCGAATTTTCAATCCACTCAACTCTGGTCTAGTCTCCTGCTGTCATTGTAGATTAGGTAGCTTCTAGAATCGTGTTATTTAGAGTCATAGAGGGGTTCCGGTTCGATACTCTACGAAGGTATGAATGTGTAGGCTCTTGAATTGTAGCTTTTTGATGATTTGGCAATTTCTCAGTTATTTGCTTATTTTGGTTTGATATAGACATAAAGATGTTTATTTTGGTTTGATGGTGATATCCATAACAATGATGTTGCAATAGATAACATCAGAATTGGGTGTAATTCTGGCGAATTTTTAATCCACTCAACACTGGTCTAGTCTCTTGCTGTCATTGTGGATTAGGTAGCTTCTAGGATCGTGTTATTCAGGGTCATAGAGGGGTTCCGGTTCGATACTCTACGAAGGTATGAATGTGTAGGCTCTTGAATTGTAGCTTTTTGGTAATCTGGCAATTTCTCAGTTATTTGTTTATTTTGGTTTGATATAGACATAAATATGTTTATTCTGGTTTGATGTTGATATCCATAACAATGATGTTGCAATAGATAACATCAGAATTGGGTGTAATTCTGGCGAATTTTTAATCCACTCAACTCTGGTCTAGTCTCCTGCTGTCATTGTAGATTAGGTAGCTTCTAGGATCGTGTTGTTTGGGATCATAGAGGGGTTCCGGTTCGATACTCTACGAAGGTATGAATGTGTAGGCTCTTGAATTGTAGATTTTTGATGATTTGGCAATTTCTCAGTTATTTGTTTATTTTAGTTTGATATAGACATAAAGATGTTTATTTTGGTTTGATGTTGATATCCATAACAATGATTTTGCAATAGATAACATCAGAATTGGGTGTAATTCTGGCGAATTTTTAATCCACTCAACTCTGGTCTAGTCTCCTGCTGTCATTGTAGATTAGGTAGCTTCTAGAATCGTGTTATTTAGGGTCATAGAGGGGTTCCGGTTCGATACTCTACGGAGGTATGAATGTGTAGGCTCTTGAATTGTAGCTTTTTGATAATTTGGCCATTTCTCAGTTACTTGTTTATTTTGGTTTGATATAGACATAAAGATGTTTATTTTGGTTTGATGTTGATATCCATAACAATGATTTTGCAATAGATAACATCAGAATTGTGTATTATTCTGGCGAATTTTTAATTCACTCAACTCTGGTCTAGTCACTTGCGGTCATTGTAGATGGTTCTAGGATCGTGTTATTTATGGTCATAGAGGGGTTCCGGTTCGATGTTCGATACTCTACGAAGGTATGAATGTGTAGGCTCTTGAATTGTAGCTTCTTGATGATTTGGGAATTTCTCAGTTATTTGTTCATTTTGGTTTGATACAGACATAAATATGTTTATTCTGGTTTGATGTTGATATCCATAACAATGATGTTGCAATAGATAACATCAGAATTGGGTGTAATTCTGGCGAATTTTTAATCCACTCAACACTGGTCTAGTCTCTTGCTGTCATTGTGGATTAGGTAGCTTCTAGGATCGTGTTATTCAGGGTCATAGAGGGGTTCCGGTTCGATACTCTACGAAGGTATGAATGTGTAGGCTCTTGAATTGTAGCTTTTTGGTAATCTGGCAATTTCTCAGTTATTTGTTTATTTTGGTTTGATATAGACATAAATATGTTTATTCTGGTTTGATGTTGATATCCATAACAATGATGTTGCAATAGATAACATCAGAATTGGGTGTAATTCTGGCGAATTTTTAATCCACTCAACTCTGGTCTAGTCTCCTGCTGTCATTGTAGATTAGGTAGCTTCTAGGATCGTGTTGTTTGGGATCATAGAGGGGTTCCGGTTCGATACTCTACGAAGGTATGAATGTGTAGGCTCTTGAATTGTAGATTTTTGATGATTTGGCAATTTCTCAGTTATTTGTTTATTTTAGTTTGATATAGACATAAAGATGTTTATTTTGGTTTGATGTTGATATCCATAACAACGATTTTGCAATAGATAACATCAGAATTGGGTGTAATTCTGGCGAATTTTTAATCCACTCAACTCTGGTCTAGTCTCCTGCTGTCATTGTAGATTAGGTAGCTTCTAGAATCGTGTTATTTAGGGTCATAGAGGGGTTCCGGTTCGATACTCTACGGAGGTATGAATGTGTAGGCTCTTGAATTGTAGCTTTTTGATAATTTGGCAATTTCTCAGTTATTTGTTCATTTTGGTTTGATATAGACATGAAGATGTTTATTTTGGTTTGATGTTGATATCCATAACAATGATTTTGCAATAGATAACATCAGAATTGAGTGTAATTCTGGCGAATTTTCAATTCACTCAACTCTGGTCTAGTCTCCTGCTGTCATTGTAGATTAGGTAGCTTCTAGAATCGTGTTATTTAGGGTCATAGAGGGGTTCCGGTTCGATACTCTACGAAGGTATGAATGTGTAGGCTCTTGAATTGTAGCTTTTTGATGATTTGGCAATTTCTCAGTTATTTGCTTATTTTGGTTTGATATAGACATAAAGATGTTTATTTTGGTTTGATGGCGATATCCATAACAATGATGTTGCAATAGATAACATCAGAATTGGGTGTAATTCTGGCGAATTTTTAATCCACTCAACTCTGGTCTAGTCTCCTGCTGTCATTGTAGATTAGGTAGCTTCTAGAATCGTGTTATTTAGGGTCATAGAGGGGTTCCGGTTCGATACTCTACGGAGGTATGAATGTGTAGGCTCTTGAATTGTAGCTTTTTGATAATTTGGCAATTTCTCAGTTATTTGTTCATTTTGGTTTGATATAGACATGAAGATGTTTATTTTGGTTTGATGTTGATATCCATAACAATGATTTTGCAATAGATAACATCAGAATTGAGTGTAATTCTGGCGAATTTTCAATCCACTCAACTCTGGTCTAGTCTCCTGCTGTCATTGTAGATTAGGTAGCTTCTAGAATCGTGTTATTTAGGGTCATAGAGGGGTTCCGGTTCGATACTCTACGAAGGTATGAATGTGTAGGCTCTTGAATTGTAGCTTTTTGGTAATCTGGCAATTTCTCTGGTCTAGTCTCTTGCTGTCATTGTGGATTAGGTAGCTTCTAGGATCGTGTTATTTAAAGTCATAAAGGGGTTCCAGTTCGATAGTCTACGAAGGTATAAATGTGTAGACTCTTGCATTGTAGCTTTTTGATAATTTGGCAATTTCTCAGTTACTTGTTTATTTTGGTTTGATGTTGTGATATCCATAACAATGATTTTGCAATAGATAACATCAGAATTGGGTGTAATTCTGGCGAATTTTTAATCCACTCAACCCTGGTCTAGTCTCCTGCTGTCATTGTAAATTAGGTAGCTTCTAGGATCGTGTTATTCAGGGTCATAGAGGGGTTCCGGTTCGATACTCTTCGAAGGTATGAATGTGTAGGCTCTTGAATTGTAGCTTTTTGGTAATCTGGCAATTTCTCAGTTATTTGTTTATTTTGGTTTGATATAGACATAAAGATGTTTATTTTGGTTTGATGTTGATATCCATAACAATGATTTTGCAATAGATAACATCAGAATTGTGTATTATTCTGGCGAATTTTTAATTCACTCAACTCTGGTCTAGTCACTTGCGGTCATTGTAGATGGTTCTAGGATCGTGTTATTTATGGTCATAGAGGGGTTCCGGTTCGATGTTCGATACTCTACGAAGGTATGAATGTGTAGGCTCTTGAATTGTAGCTTCTTGATGATTTGGGAATTTCTCAGTTATTTGTTCATTTTGGTTTGATACAGACATAAATATGTTTATTCTGGTTTGATGTTGATATCCATAACAATGATGTTGCAATAGATAACATCAGAATTGGGTGTAATTCTGGCGAATTTTTAATCCACTCAACTCTGGTCTAGTCTCCTGCTGTCATTGTAGATTAGGTAGCTTCTAGGATCGTGTTGTTTAGGATCATAGAGGGGTTCCGGTTCGATACTCTACGAAGGTATGAATGTGTAGGCTCTTGAATTGTAGCTTTTTGATGATTTGGCAATTTCTCAGTTATTTGTTTATTTTAGTTTGATATAGACATAAAGATGTTTATTTTGGTTTGATGTTGATATCCATAACAATGATGTTGCAATAGATAACATCAGAATTGGGTGTAATTCTGGCGAATTTTTAATCCACCCAACTCTGGTCTAGTCTCCTGCTGTCATTGTAGATTAGGAAGCTTCTAGGATCGTGTTGTTTAGGATCATAGAGGGGTTCCGGTTCGATACTCTGCGAAGGTATGAATGTGTAGGCTCTTGAATTGTAGCTTTTTGATGATTTGGCAATTTCTCAGTTATTTGTTTATTTTAGTTTGATATAGACATAAAGATGTTTATTTTGGTTTGATGTTGATATCCATAACAATGATGTTGCAATAGATAACATCAGAATTGGGTGTAATTCTGGCGAATTTTTAATCCACCCAACTCTGGTCTAGTCTCCTGCTGTCATTGTAGATTAGGAAGCTCCTAGGATCGTGTTGTTTAGGATCATAGAGGGGTTCCGGTTCGATACTCTACGAAGGTATGAATGTGTAGGCTCTTGAATTGTAGCTTTTTGATGATTTGGCAATTTCTCAGTTATTTGTTTATTTTAGTTTGATATAGACATAAAGATGTTTATTTTGGTTTGATGTTGATATCCATAACAATGATGTTGCAATAGATAACATCAGAATTGGGTGTAATTCTGGCGAATTTTTAATCCACCCAACTCTGGTCTAATCTCCTGCTGTCATTGTAGATTAGGAAGCTTCTAGGATCGTGTTGTTTAAGATCATAGAGGGGTTCCGGTTCGATACTCTGCGAAGGTATGAATGTGTAGGCTCTTGAATTGTAGCTTCTTGATGATTTGGGAATTTCTCAGTTATTTGTTCATTTTGGTTTGATACAGACATAAATATGTTTATTCTGGTTTGATGTTGATATCCATAACAATGATATTGCAATAGATAACATCAGAATTGGGTGTAATTCTGGCGAATTTTTAATCCACTCAACTCTGGTCTAGTCTCCTGCTGTCATTTAAGATTAGGTAGCTTCTAGGATCGTGTTGTTTAGGATCATAGAGGGGTTCCGGTTCGATACTCTACGAAGGTATGAATGTGTAGGCTCTTGAATTGTAGCTTTTTGATAATTTGGCCATTTCTCAGTTACTTGTTTATTTTAGTTTGATATAGACATAAAGATGTTTATTTTGGTTTGATGTTGATATCCATAACAATGATGTTGCAATAGATAACATCAGAATTGGGTGTAATTCTGGCGAATTTTTAATCCACTCAACTCTGGTCTAGTCTCCTGCTGTCATTGTAGATTAGGAAGCTTCTAGGATCGTGTTGTTTAAGGTCATAGAGGGGTTCCGGTTCGATACTCTACGAAGGTATGAATGTGTAGGCTCTTGAATTGTAGCTTTTTGATAATTTGGCCATTTCTCAGTTACTTGTTTATTTTAGTTTGATATAGACATAAAGATGTTTATTTTGGTTTGATGTTGATATCCATAACAATGATGTTGCAATAGATAACATCAGAATTGGGTGTAATTCTGGCGAATTTTTAATCCACTCAACTCTGGTCTAGTCTCCTGCTGTCATTGTAGATTAGGTAGCTTCTAGAATCGTGTTATTTAGGGTCATAGAGGGGTTCCGGTTCGATACTCTACGGAGGTATGAATGTGTAGGCTCTTGAATTGTAGCTTTTTGATAATTTGGCCATTTCTCAGTTACTTGTTTATTTTGGTATGATGTTGATATCCATAACAATGATTTTGCAATAGATAACATCAGAATTGGGTGTAATTCTGGCGAATTTTTAATCCACTCAACTTTGGTCTAGTCTCCTGCTGTCATTGTAGATTAGGTAGCTTCTAGAATCGTGTTATTTAGGGTCATAGAGGGGTTCCGGTTCGATACTCTACGGAGGTATGAATGTGTAGGCTCTTGAATTGTAGCTTTTTGATAATTTGGCAATTTCTCAGTTATTTGTTCATTTTGGTTTGATATAGACATGAAGATGTTTATTTTGGTTTGATGTTGATATCCATAACAATGATTTTGCAATAGATAACATCAGAATTGAGTGTAATTCTGGCGAATTTTCAATTCACTCAACTCTGGTCTAGTCTCCTGCTGTCATTGTAGATTAGGTAGCTTCTAGAATCGTGTTATTTAGGGTCATAGAGGGGTTCCGGTTCGATACTCTACGAAGGTATGAATGTGTAGGCTCTTGAATTGTAGATTTTTGATGATTTGGCAATTTCTCAGTTATTTGCTTATTTTGGTTTGATATAGACATAAAGATGTTTATTTTGATTTGATGGCGATATCCATAACAATGATGTTGCAATAGATAACATCAGAATTGGGTGTAATTCTGGCGAATTTTTAATCCACCCAACTCTGGTCTAATCTCCTGCTGTCATTGTAGATTAGGAAGCTTCTAGGATCGTGTTGTTTAGGATCATAGAGGGGTTCCGGTTCGATACTCTGCGAAGGTATGAATGTGTAGGCTCTTGAATTGTAGCTTCTTGATGATTTGGGAATTTCTCAGTTATTTGTTCATTTTGGTTTGATATAGACATAAAGATGTTTATTTTGGTTTGATGTTGATATCCATAACAATGATGTTGCAATAGATAACATCAGAATTGGGTGTAATTCTGGCGAATTTTTAATCCACCCAACTCTGGTCTAATCTCCTGCTGTCATTGTAGATTAGGAAGCTTCTAGGATCGTGTTGTTTAGGATCATAGAGGGGTTCCGGTTCGATACTCTGCGAAGGTATGAATGTGTAGGCTCTTGAATTGTAGCTTCTTGATGATTTGGGAATTTCTCAGTTATTTGTTCATTTTGGTTTGATACAGACATAAATATGTTTATTCTGGTTTGATGTTGATATCCATAACAATGATATTGCAATAGATAACATCAGAATTGGGTGTAATTCTGGCGAATTTTTAATCCACTCAACTCTGGTCTAGTCTCCTGCTGTCATTGTAGATTAGGTAGCTTCTAGGATCGTGTTGTTTAGGATCATAGAGGGGTTCCGGTTCGATACTCTACTAAGGTATGAATGTGTAGGCTCTTGAATTGTAGCTTTTTGATAATTTGGCCATTTCTCAGTTACTTGTTTATTTTAGTTTGATATAGACATAAAGATGTTTATTTTGGTTTGATGTTGATATCCATAACAATGATGTTGCAATAGATAACATCAGAATTGGGTGTAATTCTGGCGAATTTTTAATCCACTCAACTCTGGTCTAGTCTCCTGCTGTCATTGTAGATTAGGAAGCTTCTAGGATCGTGTTGTTTAAGGTCATAGAGGGGTTCCGGTTCGATACTCTACGAAGGTATGAATGTGTGTGCTCTTGAATTGTAGCTTTTTGATAATTTGGCCATTTCTCAGTTACTTGTTTATTTTAGTTTGATATAGACATAAAGATGTTTATTTTGGTTTGATGTTGATATCCATAACAATGATGTTGCAATAGATAACATCAGAATTGGGTGTAATTCTGGCGAATTTTTAATCCACTCAACTCTGGTCTAGACTCCTGCTGTCATTGTAGATTAGGTAGCTTCTAGAATCGTGTTATTTAGGGTCATAGAGGGGTTCCGGTTCGATACTCTACGGAGGTATGAATGTGTAGGCTCTTGAATTGTAGCTTTTTGATAATTTGGCCATTTCTCAGTTACTTGTTTATTTTGGTATGATGTTGATATCCATAACAATGATTTTGCAATAGATAACATCAGAATTGGGTGTAATTCTGGCGAATTTTTAATCCACCCAACTCTGGTCTAATCTCCTGCTGTCATTGTAGATTAGGAAGCTTCTAGGATCGTGTTGTTTAGGATCATAGAGGTGTTCCGGTTCGATACTCTACGGAGGTATGAATGTGTAGGCTCTTGAATTGTAGATTTTTGATGATTTGGCAATTTCTCAGTTATTTGCTTATTTTGGTTTGATATAGACATAAAGATGTTTATTTTGATTTGATGGCGATATCCATAACAATGATGTTGCAATAGATAACATCAGAATTGGGTGTAATTCTGGCGAATTTTTAATCCACCCAACTCTGGTCTAATCTCCTGCTGTCATTGTAGATTAGGAAGCTTCTAGGATCGTGTTGTTTAGGATCATAGAGGGGTTCCGGTTCGATACTCTGCGAAGGTATGAATGTGTAGGCTCTTGAATTGTAGCTTCTTGATGATTTGGGAATTTCTCAGTTATTTGTTCATTTTGGTTTGATATAGACATAAAGATGTTTATTTTGGTTTGATGTTGATATCCATAACAATGATGTTGCAATAGATAACATCAGAATTGGGTGTAATTCTGGCGAATTTTTAATCCACCCAACTCTGGTCTAATCTCCTGCTGTCATTGTAGATTAGGAAGCTTCTAGGATCGTGTTGTTTAGGATCATAGAGGGGTTCCGGTTCGATACTCTACGGAGGTATGAATGTGTAGGCTCTTGAATTGTAGATTTTTGATGATTTGGCAATTTCTCAGTTATTTGCTTATTTTGGTTTGATATAGACATAAAGATGTTTATTTTGATTTGATGGCGATATCCATAACAATGATGTTGCAATAGATAACATCAGAATTGGGTGTAATTCTGGCGAATTTTTAATCCACCCAACTCTGGTCTAATCTCCTGCTGTCATTGTAGATTAGGAAGCTTCTAGGATCGTGTTGTTTAGGATCATAGAGGGGTTCCGGTTCGATACTCTGCGAAGGTATGAATGTGTAGGCTCTTGAATTGTAGCTTCTTGATGATTTGGGAATTTCTCAGTTATTTGTTCATTTTGGTTTGATATAGACATAAAGATGTTTATTTTGGTTTGATGTTGATATCCATAACAATGATGTTGCAATAGATAACATCAGAATTGGGTGTAATTCTGGCGAATTTTTAATCCACTCAACTCTGGTCTAGTCTCCTGCTGTCATTGTAGATTAGGAAGCTTCTAGGATCGTGTTGTTTAAGGTCATAGAGGGGTTCCGGTTCGATACTCTACGAAGGTATGAATGTGTAGGCTCTTGAATTGTAGCTTTTTGATAATTTGGCCATTTCTCAGTTACTTGTTTATTTTAGTTTGATATAGACATAAAGATGTTTATTTTGGTTTGATGTTGATATCCATAACAATGATGTTGCAATAGATAACATCAGAATTGGGTGTAATTCTGGCGAATTTTTAATCCACTCAACTCTGGTCTAGTCTCCTGCTGTCATTGTAGATTAGGTAGCTTCTAGAATCGTGTTATTTAGGGTCATAGAGGGGTTCCGGTTCGATACTCTACGGAGGTATGAATGTGTAGGCTCTTGAATTGTAGCTTTTTGATAATTTGGCCATTTCTCAGTTACTTGTTTATTTTGGTATGATGTTGATATCCATAACAATGATTTTGCAATAGATAACATCAGAATTGGGTGTAATTCTGGCGAATTTTTAATCCACCCAACTCTGGTCTAATCTCCTGCTGTCATTGTAGATTAGGAAGCTTCTAGGATCGTGTTGTTTAGGATCATAGAGGGGTTCCGGTTCGATACTCTACGGAGGTATGAATGTGTAGGCTCTTGAATTGTAGATTTTTGATGATTTGGCAATTTCTCAGTTATTTGCTTATTTTGGTTTGATTTAGACATAAAGATGTTTATTTTGATTTGATGGCGATATCCATAACAATGATGTTGCAATAGATAACATCAGAATTGGGTGTAATTCTGGCGAATTTTTAATCCACCCAACTCTGGTCTAATCTCTTGCTGTCATTGTAGATTAGGAAGCTTCTAGGATCGTGTTGTTTAGGATCATAGAGGGGTTCCGGTTCGATACTCTGCGAAGGTATGAATGTGTAGGCTCTTGAATTGTAGCTTTTTGATAATTTGGCAATTTCTCAGTTATTTGTTCATTTTGGTTTGATATAGACATGAAGATGTTTATTTTGGTTTGATGTTGATATCCATAACAATGATTTTGCAATAGATAACATCAGAATTGGGTGTAATTCTGGCGAATTTTCAATTCACTCAACTCTGGTCTAGTCTCCTGCTGTCATTGTAGATTAGGTAGCTTCTAGAATCGTGTTATTTAGGGTCATAGAGGGGTTCCGGTTCGATACTCTACGAAGGTATGAATGTGTAGGCTCTTGAATTGTAGATTTTTGATGATTTGGCAATTTCTCAGTTATTTGCTTATTTTGGTTTGATATAGACATAAAGATGTTTATTTTGATTTGATGGCGATATCCATAACAATGATGTTGCAATAGATAACATCAGAATTGGGTGTAATTCTGGCGAATTTTTAATCCACTCAACTCTGGTCTAGTCTCCTGCTGTCATTGTAGATTAGGTAGCTTCTAGAATCGTGTTATTTAGGGTCATAGAGGGGTTCCGGTTCGATACTCTACGGAGGTATGAATGTGTAGGCTCTTGAATTGTAGCTTTTTGATAATTTGGCAATTTCTCAGTTATTTGTTCATTTTGGTTTGATATAGACATGAAGATGTTTATTTTGGTTTGATGTTGATATCCATAACAATGATTTTGCAATAGATAACATCAGAATTGAGTGTAATTCTGGCGAATTTTCAATCCACTCAACTCTGGTCTAGTCTCCTGCTGTCATTGTAGATTAGGTAGCTTCTAGAATCGTGTTATTTAGGGTCATAGAGGGGTTCCGGTTCGATACTCTACGGAGGTATGAATGTGTAGGCTCTTGAATTGTAGCTTTTTGATAATTTGGCAATTTCTCAGTTATTTGTTCATTTTGGTTTGATATAGACATGAAGATGTTTATTTTGGTTTGATGTTGATATCCATAACAATGATTTTGCAATAGATAACATCAGAATTGAGTGTAATTCTGGCGAATTTTCAATCCACTCAACTCTGGTCTAGTCTCCTGCTGTCATTGTAGATTAGGTAGCTTCTAGAATCGTGTTATTTAGGGTCATAGAGGGGTTCCGGTTCGATACTCTACGGAGGTATGAATGTGTAGGCTCTTGAATTGTAGCTTTTTGATAATTTGGCAATTTCTCAGTTATTTGTTCATTTTGGTTTGATATAGACATGAAGATGTTTATTTTGGTTTGATGTTGATATCCATAACAATGATTTTGCAATAGATAACATCAGAATTGAGTGTAATTCTGGCGAATTTTTAATCCACTCAACTCTGGTCTAGTCTCCTGCTGTCATTGTAGATTAGGTAGCTTCTAGAATCGTGTTATTTAGGGTCATAGAGGGGTTCCGGTTCGATACTCTACGGAGGTATGAATGTGTAGGCTCTTGAATTGTAGCTTTTTGATAATTTGGCAATTTCTCAGTTATTTGTTCATTTTGGTTTGATATAGACATGAAGATGTTTATTTTGGTTTGATGTTGATATCCATAACAATGATTTTGCAATAGATAACATCAGAATTGAGTGTAATTCTGGCGAATTTTCAATCCACTCAACTCTGGTCTAGTCTCCTGCTGTCATTGTAGATTAGGTAGCTTCTAGAATCGTGTTATTTAGGGTCATAGAGGGGTTCCGGTTCGATACTCTACGGAGGTATGAATGTGTAGGCTCTTGAATTGTAGCTTTTTGATAATTTGGCAATTTCTCAGTTATTTGTTCATTTTGGTTTGATATAGACATGAAGATGTTTATTTTGGTTTGATGTTGATATCCATAACAATGATTTTGCAATAGATAACATCAGAATTGAGTGTAATTCTGGCGAATTTTCAATTCACTCAACTCTGGTCTAGTCTCCTGCTGTCATTGTAGATTAGGTAGCTTCTAGAATCGTGTTATTTAGGGTCATAGAGGGGTTCCGGTTCGATACTCTACGAAGGTATGAATGTGTAGGCTCTTGAATTGTAGATTTTTGATGATTTGGCAATTTCTCAGTTATTTGCTTATTTTGGTTTGATATAGACATAAAGATGTTTATTTTGATTTGATGGCGATATCCATAACAATGATGTTGCAATAGATAACATCAGAATTGGGTGTAATTCTGGCGAATTTTTAATCCACCCAACTCTGGTCTAATCTCCTGCTGTCATTGTAGATTAGGAAGCTTCTAGGATCGTGTTGTTTAGGATCATAGAGGGGTTCCGGTTCGATACTCTGCGAAGGTATGAATGTGTAGGCTCTTGAATTGTAGCTTCTTGATGATTTGGGAATTTCTCAGTTATTTGTTCATTTTGGTTTGATATAGACATAAAGATGTTTATTTTGGTTTGATGTTGATATCCATAACAATGATGTTGCAATAGATAACATCAGAATTGGGTGTAATTCTGGCGAATTTTTAATCCACCCAACTCTGGTCTAATCTCCTGCTGTCATTGTAGATTAGGAAGCTTCTAGGATCGTGTTGTTTAGGATCATAGAGGGGTTCCGGTTCGATACTCTGCGAAGGTATGAATGTGTAGGCTCTTGAATTGTAGCTTCTTGATGATTTGGGAATTTCTCAGTTATTTGTTCATTTTGGTTTGATACAGACATAAATATGTTTATTCTGGTTTGATGTTGATATCCATAACAATGATATTGCAATAGATAACATCAGAATTGGGTGTAATTCTGGCGAATTTTTAATCCACTCAACTCTGGTCTAGTCTCCTGCTGTCATTGTAGATTAGGTAGCTTCTAGGATCGTGTTGTTTAGGATCATAGAGGGGTTCCGGTTCGATACTCTACTAAGGTATGAATGTGTAGGCTCTTGAATTGTAGCTTTTTGATAATTTGGCCATTTCTCAGTTACTTGTTTATTTTAGTTTGATATAGACATAAAGATGTTTATTTTGGTTTGATGTTGATATCCATAACAATGATGTTGCAATAGATAACATCAGAATTGGGTGTAATTCTGGCGAATTTTTAATCCACTCAACTCTGGTCTAGTCTCCTGCTGTCATTGTAGATTAGGAAGCTTCTAGGATCGTGTTGTTTAAGGTCATAGAGGGGTTCCGGTTCGATACTCTACGAAGGTATGAATGTGTAGGCTCTTGAATTGTAGCTTTTTGATAATTTGGCCATTTCTCAGTTACTTGTTCATTTTAGTTTGATATAGACATAAAGATGTTTATTTTGGTTTGATGTTGATATCCATAACAATGATGTTGCAATAGATAACATCAGAATTGGGTGTAATTCTGGCGAATTTTTTATCCACTCAACTCTGGTCTAGACTCCTGCTGTCATTGTAGATTAGGTAGCTTCTAGAATCGTGTTATTTAGGGTCATAGAGGGGTTCCGGTTCGATACTCTACGGAGGTATGAATGTGTAGGCTCTTGAATTGTAGCTTTTTGATAATTTGGCCATTTCTCAGTTACTTGTTTATTTTGGTATGATGTTGATATCCATAACAATGATTTTGCAATAGATAACATCAGAATTGGGTGTAATTCTGGCGAATTTTTAATCCACCCAACTCTGGTCTAATCTCCTGCTGTCATTGTAGATTAGGAAGCTTCTAGGATCGTGTTGTTTAGGATCATAGAGGTGTTCCGGTTCGATACTCTACGGAGGTATGAATGTGTAGGCTCTTGAATTGTAGATTTTTGATGATTTGGCAATTTCTCAGTTATTTGCTTATTTTGGTTTGATATAGACATAAAGATGTTTATTTTGATTTGATGGCGATATCCATAACAATGATGTTGCAATAGATAACATCAGAATTGGGTGTAATTCTGGCGAATTTTTAATCCACCCAACTCTGGTCTAATCTCCTGCTGTCATTGTAGATTAGGAAGCTTCTAGGATCGTGTTGTTTAGGATCATAGAGGGGTTCCGGTTCGATACTCTGCGAAGGTATGAATGTGTAGGCTCTTGAATTGTAGCTTCTTGATGATTTGGGAATTTCTCAGTTATTTGTTCATTTTGGTTTGATATAGACATAAAGATGTTTATTTTGGTTTGATGTTGATATCCATAACAATGATGTTGCAATAGATAACATCAGAATTGGGTGTAATTCTGGCGAATTTTTAATCCACCCAACTCTGGTCTAATCTCCTGCTGTCATTGTAGATTAGGAAGCTTCTAGGATCGTGTTGTTTAGGATCATAGAGGGGTTCCGGTTCGATACTCTACGGAGGTATGAATGTGTAGGCTCTTGAATTGTAGATTTTTGATGATTTGGCAATTTCTCAGTTATTTGCTTATTTTGGTTTGATATAGACATAAAGATGTTTATTTTGATTTGATGGCGATATCCATAACAATGATGTTGCAATAGATAACATCAGAATTGGGTGTAATTCTGGCGAATTTTTAATCCACCCAACTCTGGTCTAATCTCCTGCTGTCATTGTAGATTAGGAAGCTTCTAGGATCGTGTTGTTTAGGATCATAGAGGGGTTCCGGTTCGATACTCTGCGAAGGTATGAATGTGTAGGCTCTTGAATTGTAGCTTCTTGATGATTTGGGAATTTCTCAGTTATTTGTTCATTTTGGTTTGATATAGACATAAAGATGTTTATTTTGGTTTGATGTTGATATCCATAACAATGATGTTGCAATAGATAACATCAGAATTGGGTGTAATTCTGGCGAATTTTTAATCCACTCAACTCTGGTCTAGTCTCCTGCTGTCATTCTAGATTAGGAAGCTTCTAGGATCGTGTTGTTTAAGGTCATAGAGGGGTTCCGGTTCGATACTCTACGAAGGTATGAATGTGTAGGCTCTTGAATTGTAGCTTTTTGATAATTTGGCCATTTCTCAGTTACTTGTTTATTTTAGTTTGATATAGACATAAAGATGTTTATTTTGGTTTGATGTTGATATCCATAACAATGATGTTGCAATAGATAACATCAGAATTGGGTGTAATTCTGGCGAATTTTTAATCCACTCAACTCTGGTCTAGTCTCCTGCTGTCATTGTAGATTAGGTAGCTTCTAGAATCGTGTTATTTAGGGTCATAGAGGGGTTCCGGTTCGATACTCTACGGAGGTATGAATGTGTAGGCTCTTGAATTGTAGCTTTTTGATAATTTGGCCATTTCTCAGTTACTTGTTTATTTTGGTATGATGTTGATATCCATAACAATGATTTTGCAATAGATAACATCAGAATTGGGTGTAATTCTGGCGAATTTTTAATCCACCCAACTCTGGTCTAATCTCCTGCTGTCATTGTAGATTAGGAAGCTTCTAGGATCGTGTTGTTTAGGATCATAGAGGGGTTCCGGTTCGATACTCTACGGAGGTATGAATGTGTAGGCTCTTGAATTGTAGATTTTTGATGATTTGGCAATTTCTCAGTTATTTGCTTATTTTGGTTTGATATAGACATAAAGATGTTTATTTTGATTTGATGGCGATATCCATAACAATGATGTTGCAATAGATAACATCAGAATTGGGTGTAATTCTGGCGAATTTTTAATCCACCCAACTCTGGTCTAATCTCCTGCTGTCATTGTAGATTAGGAAGCTTCTAGGATCGTGTTGTTTAGGATCATAGAGGGGTTCCGGTTCGATACTCTGCGAAGGTATGAATGTGTAGGCTCTTGAATTGTAGCTTTTTGATAATTTGGCAATTTCTCAGTTATTTGTTCATTTTGGTTTGATATAGACATGAAGATGTTTATTTTGGTTTGATGTTGATATCCATAACAATGATTTTGCAATAGATAACATCAGAATTGGGTGTAATTCTGGCGAATTTTCAATTCACTCAACTCTGGTCTAGTCTCCTGCTGTCATTGTAGATTAGGTAGCTTCTAGAATCGTGTTATTTAGGGTCATAGAGGGGTTCCGGTTCGATACTCTACGAAGGTATGAATGTGTAGGCTCTTGAATTGTAGATTTTTGATGATTTGGCAATTTCTCAGTTATTTGCTTATTTTGGTTTGATATAGACATAAAGATGTTTATTTTGATTTGATGGCGATATCCATAACAATGATGTTGCAATAGATAACATCAGAATTGGGTGTAATTCTGGCGAATTTTTAATCCACTCAACTCTGGTCTAGTCTCCTGCTGTCATTGTAGATTAGGTAGCTTCTAGAATCGTGTTATTTAGGGTCATAGAGGGGTTCCGGTTCGATACTCTACGGAGGTATGAATGTGTAGGCTCTTGAATTGTAGCTTTTTGATAATTTGGCAATTTCTCAGTTATTTGTTCATTTTGGTTTGATATAGACATGAAGATGTTTATTTTGGTTTGATGTTGATATCCATAACAATGATTTTGCAATAGATAACATCAGAATTGAGTGTAATTCTGGCGAATTTTCAATCCACTCAACTCTGGTCTAGTCTCCTGCTGTCATTGTAGATTAGGTAGCTTCTAGAATCGTGTTATTTAGGGTCATAGAGGGGTTCCGGTTCGATACTCTATGGAGGTATGAATGTGTAGGCTCTTGAATTGTAGCTTTTTGATAATTTGGCAATTTCTCAGTTATTTGTTCATTTTGGTTTGATATAGACATGAAGATGTTTATTTTGGTTTGATGTTGATATCCATAACAATGATTTTGCAATAGATAACATCAGAATTGAGTGTAATTCTGGCGAATTTTCAATCCACTCAACTCTGGTCTAGTCTCCTGCTGTCATTGTAGATTAGGTAGCTTCTAGAATCGTGTTATTTAGGGTCATAGAGGGGTTCCGGTTCGATACTCTACGGAGGTATGAATGTGTAGGCTCTTGAATTGTAGCTTTTTGATAATTTGGCAATTTCTCAGTTATTTGTTCATTTTGGTTTGATATAGACATGAAGATGTTTATTTTGGTTTGATGTTGATATCCATAACAATGATTTTGCAATAGATAACATCAGAATTGAGTGTAATTCTGGCGAATTTTCAATCCACTCAACTCTGGTCTAGTCTCCTGCTGTCATTGTAGATTAGGTAGCTTCTAGAATCGTGTTATTTAGGGTCATAGAGGGGTTCCGGTTCGATACTCTACGGAGGTATGAATGTGTAGGCTCTTGAATTGTAGCTTTTTGATAATTTGGCAATTTCTCAGTTATTTGTTCATTTTGGTTTGATATAGACATGAAGATGTTTATTTTGGTTTGATGTTGATATCCATAACAATGATTTTGCAATAGATAACATCAGAATTGAGTGTAATTCTGGCGAATTTTCAATCCACTCAACTCTGGTCTAGTCTCCTGCTGTCATTGTAGATTAGGTAGCTTCTAGAATCGTGTTATTTAGGGTCATAGAGGGGTTCCGGTTCGATACTCTACGGAGGTATGAATGTGTAGGCTCTTGAATTGTAGCTTTTTGATAATTTGGCAATTTCTCAGTTATTTGTTCATTTTGGTTTGATATAGACATGAAGATGTTTATTTTGGTTTGATGTTGATATCCATAACAATGATTTTGCAATAGATAACATCAGAATTGAGTGTAATTCTGTCGAATTTTCAATCCACTCAACTCTGGTCTAGTCTCCTGCTGTCATTGTAGATTAGGTAGCTTCTAGAATCGTGTTATTCAGGGTCATAGAGGGGTTCCGGTTCGATACTCTTCGAAGGTATGAATGTGTAGGCTCTTGAATTGTAGCTTTTTGGTAATCTGGCAATTTCTCTGGTCTAGTCTCTTGCTGTCATTGTGGATTAGGTAGCTTCTAGGATCGTGTTATTTAAGGTCATAAAGGGGTTCAGTAGTAAGAGAGGACACATGGTACACATTGTTGTATAAAGTGTATTCATCTAATCTATGGAATAATTTTAATCGCCCCCATTTATGTCGTCGAATCGCAAATAAGGTGGCATCGATAATAATGAAAACACAACGTTTTTTATATTTATTTATTTTTCACTAAATTAAAAATACATTTCATCTTTAAATTATTATATATGTATAATACAAATTCCAATTCAGCAATCTATAGTTCTTCTTTAATGGTGTTGTTTAATATGTCGTATGAGAAAGCCGTGTTCGAAACCATTACAACGTAACACAGTGTACCCTCGTTGTTGGCGGTTGGTGGATCTATATTTTTATTAAAGTCGACATGGAGTACAACGTTACTCTTCCCGTTGGTCCATGGTTGGCGTGTTAGATCTATAACATAAACAGGCCTAACAATTTTGAATTCATCGGGGTTTGCGTAAACGAAAGGTACTTCATAATTTGTTCTATAAAATATACGTTTGAAATCCATCGACATATCGTAAGCTATTGCAAAATTGCCTTTATCCCAATCCAAATCGAGTGGTTCTTCAGGATACCTCTTCCCATTAATTTCAAACCAGATGTTTTTCACATCTGCGTGATCGAAGATAGAAGGATCTTTTTCTTGATTTCCAGATCTATCGGTTTGGAATGTGACCATCCCAAATAGAGGACTGTTTATATTACGATAAATGTTCGTTATATCAAAATTCAAAGTTCTCCCTAAAATGTTTTTCTGACAAATGCACTGCCAAGTCTTAAATCTGAGCACATACTCGTTTTTGGAACTGAGTGTTTGAAGTTCATTTATCAATTGAATTTTAGCAGTGTCTTCATAATCAATAATGGGAACTCTAATATAGAAATCGCTTATGATTATTTTACCTGCAACCGGTAGAGTTGTATCATCAAATGTACCGTCATCCTTCTTGTTTTTCCATCTGAACAAAGCATCGTCGTTAGTGTTACGTATGAAGGTAATTTCAAATCCTCCTTTGTAAATTGGTAGTGAAACATCTTTAAAGAATCCCAGCCCTAAATTTGACAAGTTTCCAACAGTATTGAATGATCCACCTCCCCGGAATGTTGATTGAAAACCTGAATTCATAGTTGGGCCGTCAAAACCTAAGGAGTAACTCACTGTTCCTTTAACAGTGCTACACAAACCAGGATATTCAACTTCTTGAAGAAGTTTGTTATGCTTTCGAACTTCGATGTGTGTGAATAAATGTGGAACGAAGTTATCAATTAATTTTATATTTGCATTGGCGGCATAATCTTGACCGTTATCGTTTCGTACGAATTGTCCCGAAATGTAGTATTGAAAGTTTTTAGTCGCGAAGTTGTCATTGTAGTCTATACGAAATGTGGTTTTTTTGTTGACACTGTTCAAATTCAATTTTGAATCTGGCAAAACATTACGGTATTCTGCGCGTATGATATTATCTCTGTATTTATTGAATGTCTCCATCGAATAATTATACAAAAATATAATTGCTCTCTTATTATGGAGAATTTCATATTCTTCCTGGTGCAGAGGCTGCATCTATATTTCTTAAAATATTCTCGTATTCTTCTTTATTCGATAATCGCTTGAGTACTTGTAAACACAAATGGCCGCATACTGGAGGATCACCTATATTTTGAATTCTGTCGCTATTGTAGAATAAATTACTTTTTCCGAGATATGTCACTAACTCAGCAGGAGGATTTGAGTCACCGTACGAATCGAAATAATATTTGAGATTTCCTTTCTTGAACCAAGCCGTCCAATGGCTACCTTTCTGATCAGAGTTCTGTAGATTGATAATACCACATTCATTTTCATTTGGACTTGCTGGTAATACATCTTTCATGAAAACACCACGAAAATTTGGAATGCTCTGTTTATCGACTATATTCAAAATATCAAAATTAGTCAAAGGATTTACTTTTTTTTAATTTTTCTTCGTTTCTTCTGTTTAATGCCTTTACCCTCTAATGCTTGATGATGCCTTTTCAACTCGGCAAGTTCTCTATCTCTACTCTTCTTATTCAGTACAGTGTTTGCAATTGCTGAAGCACCACCTGTTAACGCTCCTAAAGCGCCGAGGCCTGCAAATAACAATGGTAGAAAGCCACCTTCTTTAATATTTTTAATATTGTTGAATGTCAAAGTTAAGCGTAGACCTTTCTTTGCCTTTAAGGCTTTTTCTACTCTGCCGATATCATCAGGACATAAGACAATTTCGTGTGAACCGTTTCTGAGATTTTCATATGCCAGTTGTAAAACAACATTACATTTATTTTTGTAAGCCGCTGCAACTTTTTGCAATTGATTTGTAGTCAAGTTTAGTTTATATTTATGCATTCTTTTCACAGGGTCAGAACTCATGTTTTAAAACTTGATTTCTATCTTATAATATGTTAAAATTTCAAATTGATACCAATTCCAAGATGTCGCTTCAAATTCATAGCATTCGCAGTAGCCCAAGCAGCTGCCTTTTCTCCCAAATTGGCATCGTGAGCCATTACTCTAGCCCAGGCTTTCTTTTCTAAAATTTCATCTGCTTGGTGCCTATCCCTCGTATCTTTACGATCTTTGTGAAATGCGTCGTGCTCTAAAGCTGCTTCGTCCAATTTGTTTATTGGTTCATCGCCTCGGGCTAAGCGTTCATCTAACTTGGTCCCAGGTCCTAAAAAATTATATTTGGGAACGTGTAATTCGAAGGGTAATTTGTTCAAGAGATCATTGAATAATCCAGAACTAGAAACTATGGGTTTTGGTAAACGTGATACGAACGATATCAAATATTCAATGTTTTTAGGAGTATCAATAAGCTTTTCCAATTCTGCTGTAAAAAAACGAACAACCCCTTCTTTTTCATCATAGAAATTATTATTACATGCTTGTTCTTGCGCAGCAATGTAATATAATCTGTTCAACAACTCATTCAAGTTCCTGATATATTTATATTCTATTTCATTGTCAGAATATTTTTTAAATCCTGATTCATCCACTGCGTCCCGGAAATCTTCTGACGCCCCTCTGTCTTTCCTGAACATTTTATCCCACAAAGGTTTTATTATAATATTGTATTTACTGCCCTTACTAGATTTAACTTTCTTTGTAGTTTTATCGTTCCTATGATAAATCGACTCTGTGTCTATTAACATTTTTGCATAATTATGAAAGTCTGACCTTGAATATAGATTTTTGTCGGGTGCATTAGCGTACGTTAACAATCTCCATAAGCCTATAGTTCCTTCGTATTTTCTATCCCCGATCAAAATATCATTTTTATCTATAGCAATTTCGGCCTTTCCCAGTTTGTAACTTTTATTTTGTTCATCATACCATATGCCGAACGTTTTATCTTGTGCTCGAGGTAAATATTCCTTGGCAATGACACCGATATGAATCGTAGGAGGAATCGCCTTCAACATTCTTTCACCAACAGGCGTTAGACCTTCAGGATTATTAGGGAGAATTGCTAATAGATTTTTAATTCCCTCATCGGTTTTATGAACACCATGAGTAACTTTGTCTACGGCTGATTCAACTTTTTCTAATGCTGAAGTTATAGGCTTATACATTTTCTCTCTGGCCTCCTCACTTTCGACTTCTGCCACTCTTTTTTCTCTAAATATGTTTCGATTCATCGTTTCAATGTCAGCAAGATGTGCTGCTGCATCAACAGTAATAAGTGGCTTATAATGTTCTACCGATATTTTTTCATCCTCAGATTCTAAATTATTCAATTTTTCTTTACTTTTAATTCGGTATTTGAGAGTTCCTTGCTTTTCCCAATTTTTTTGTAAGATTGGTTTTAATTCGCTTTAATTCATTTGCATCAATATTCATTCTATCCATCGTTTTTATGTTTCGCTCTTATTATATGTAGGTTCCTTACAAAGCCAAGATCTGATTAGTCTCCAACTTGTGGATATCGTTAGCAATTTGCCTCAAATGTAAATAGACTGTAAAATCTGTGAAACCCATTAATTTATTTTGAGAGTTATCTAACATGGTAATTCTTATGTCTTGAATACGTTTAATATTCTTCTGCAATGGTACGTACAATATTTCTGGAGGTTTCTCAAATTCACCAGACGTATCATATTTAAAAACATATAACAATTCTTCTTCACTGTGAATATGTTGGTTCGACTCATGAGAAGTTATGCTAGGTTCGATAATATTGCAATGCAATTCTGCAACAGCAGTATTTTTTCTGTTTTGATATTGATTGACAGGATAATCTCCAACAATTTCAGTTTTACCAACTGTTATTATATCATTGCGTGAAGGCAAGTCTTCTAAAAATTCTTCCCGAAATTTGAACCCCAAATATTTACACAATGTTTTATCCATAAAAAAGTTTATGTCACTGATAATTATAATTTTACCACCCATCCCTATATTTAAATAGAATATATATTCCAATTTTGCAACATATTCAGCGATTTTCTGATTCAATTCGTTGATTGAATAGATACCACTTTTTAATTCTAGCTTATTCATTTTTTTCTCAAAACTGATTGTGCAGTCCATTTTAATATCGATAGAATTACCAGTACTGTTATCCGAATACGAATAGGCTAAAGCAAATAAACCTATTTCATAAGTTTTATCTTCATTTAAACGTATCGGGTTTTCTAATCGTATTTTACCAATACTTTGATTTCCGTTTATTTTTATCAACGGCATCTCTTATATAAGAATGAAAATATGTATAAAATTACACCAATACCTGTGTATGAAAAAGATGCAAAATCGAATATCAGGTTTCCGATACCATTAAGATGTCTCATTGTCGGTTCTAGTGGCTGTGGCAAAACAACTTTAGTTTGGAATATAATTACAAAACGATGGATTCCTTATCAAAATATTTATATATTCAGTAAATCTTTAGAACAGCCTACATATAAAATATTGCAAAGAATGTTTGAAGATATTTCAATTGAACTTGGACAACAAATCGCATTCTTTTATGATAATTGTGAAAGTGTTATATCAGTTGACGATTGTAATTCTAATAGTTTAGTAGTTTTTGATGACTGTATTCTCGAAAATCAAAAAAAGATAAAAGAATATTTTGTAAGAGGTAGGCACAAAAATATATCATGCCTATATTTAACACAATGCTATACTCTTGTAGATATCAAAGTTGTTAGGAATAATCTAAATTTTATTTGCGTTTTCAAACAAAATAATCATTACATTAAAAAAATGTATGAAGATATTATCGGTTCTGATATGACATATGTTAAGTTTTATTCAATGTGTCGCAATTGTTGGAAAAAAGATTATGGATTTCTTTCAATAGATTTGACCAAAAAATCAAATAATGATAAATATAAAGAGAAAATTGATGAAATTATATTATAATACGAACGTATTTTAGTTAACGGAAACAGAACGTACGATGATCGTACGTTGAGTTCAACGCAACGCGAACACAATCTACGTTAACGTGAACATGAATTGAACGTTCCCCTGAAGACGCCATAAAAGTACGATGATCATACTGTACGTTAGATTCAACGAAACGCGAACACAATCTACGTTAACGTGAACATGAGTTGAACGTTACCCTGAATACGTAGTAGCTAGAGAGGTCACATATCGAAACGCACGTATTCTCGTTAAGCAGCGTAAACAAGGTCGTTGAGAGGGCGTTGTCGCGCGAGCTGTAGGTGAGAGTAGGTATCCCCTCACTTTGGCCCGCCTGATAGAGAGCCTTATCAGATGTCGGTCACGTAGTAGGTATCCCCTCACTTTGGCCCGCCTGATAGAGAGCCTTATCAGATGTCGGTCACTGCACTATCGTCTACGTTACGATGAGATCTCTTTACAGACACTATCAATACGATATACACACAGGTGTCAACGCGGGCGCTTACACCGGTGTCCACGCTGGCGCTTACACCGGTGTCTTTGCAGGCACATCACTGGACATCTTTATACCTCTAGATGCACCCGCGAAACAAGCGATTGTGAGGATATTTACCATTTTCGCGGGTGCACTATAGGGTAATTGTACCCCATGATGTACCCTCGAAACAATGACACCAACGTGCTCTGAATCGAGCCGACTTTGTCATTGTTTCGCGGGTGCATCGACACGTTCGTTCGTTAATTAAACATCGCCAACAAAATGAATACTGTTAGTGGCTAACAATTTGTCGGTGTTACTTTATTTACATTCACGTATGTCAAAAACTGTTCATTGCAAGCGGATGATGAAACTGAAAAAAATACTTTCTGTCGCGATCTGAACGGAGGACTGACGAGTGACAACCCAATGCCCGTAACTTTGAGCCACGGAAACCTCTCATAAACTTGCTTTTAAGCCGCTATTAGAATAATATATTAATATAGGTATACACGAATGAATCACATTTTCCAAATTTATTGGGATTGAACTTGTTATAATAACACGCTAATAATAAGACGTTCACAAGATGCATGATTTGATTTATTGTACGAAATGTAGAATGAAAACACCAAACATTGCGTTTAACATTGTGAATGCAGAAAGAAATAAACGACGAATATCATGCAATTGTAAAATTTGTGGGCGTGAAAAGAGCCAATTTCAAAAAAATTCTGAATTTATTCAATATAAAAATGTATCATACCGAAAATGAAGAAAAATCTTCTATTGTAGAAAGATTTAATAGAACTATGAATAACAAGATGAAAATTCAGTTTGAGATGTACAAAAATTTCAGATGGGTTGATATGTTAAAAACTGTATTGAAGGAATACAATTATTTGAATGTCCATAGCACTATTAAAATGACACCTGCCCAAGTGAATAAATCTAACGAGCAGCATCTTTTAGATACAGTTTATGTGTACGTAGTTGGGAATGATGAGCCTAGATTCGCTGTGGGTGATCGTGTCAGAATAACTCGTAAAAAAGAAGAATTTCAAAACAAATATCAAAGTACGTGGAGGCGAGAAATTTTTGTGATCGATAAAATTGCATATACTAATCCAATCACATACAACATTAAAGATTTAGATGGAAATCAAATAAGTGGCAGTTTTTACGAAAACGAATTACAGAAAACTGTAATGTAGTGTTCAAAAACCCCAAGGTAATGAGTCAATTATACCATCTCGCTCAATAATTCTCCGTTTGTCATAGTCCATTCTGAAGGCTTTCCTAACATTATCTTTTGTAACTAGATTCTTCGTTTTAGTATCTCTTGTAATCATTTTATAATTTAATTCAATTTTCTCCAGTTGTTTGTGTACTATGTTTTCCAATCCTGTTCTATTCAATTTTTGAGCATTTTCAAAGTTCAATGTGAATCCTTTTATTTTTGTAATTTCTTTCCCTTTATTGGTTTTGTAGTAATAGCTTTTTGGCCCTGTAGATATCCATGACTCAATATACTCGTTCCTTGCAAGTTCGTCTGTCCATTCACCTAATATGCAACCTGTTGTTACAGTGTTTTTCCCATTATCAATATACACTATACTATCTGTGTCATATAAACCACGTGATCTCCAAGACGCTCCAACATGTCATATAATCGTAATCTAGCATTCGAAGTTGTGAAAGCAGCTATAAACACGTTAGTTGATGTACAATCTTCTACGTACATTTCTCTATATTTGTAAGTTACTTGAATAATATTCTCATTTACAAATATGCAATTGGAAATTTCTAATTTGTCATTTAAAAGAATTGTGTACCATCTTCTCACATCAGTTACGTATTCTGTTTGTGTCATGTTCTGTCTTTGTCCGAACTTTCCCCACAGGGAATTGAGGCATATTTTGGCTACTGCTCTTTTGCCTGGATTGGGTAAAATTTTATCTAGTTCCAAATCAATATCCATTCGTTCTTTGATAACTTTGACATATTCTTCTTTGGAATTGTAATCATGTGGGCTTGCTTCAAGTTTTATTTTCATAAAATCGCGAACGTAACCTTTGAACAAATCATTTGATTTTTCTGCAAAATGCCATACTTCATATATATCGACAATTTTGTAACCTTTTATAATCGCCTTGTTAACTTCATCGGTAGTCCAAGTCCCTACAAAAGCTCTTTCCTTTTCCGTGTGGTAGCATTCGCTCAATTTAATCGCAAAACATTTTTTACATAATATGAATGTTAATTTTCCTTCTCTAACTGGTAAAACAGGATGATACAAATTCTTTGGAGCTAATACTTTACAACTGATCAATCCATACCATGATGAATCGAATGAAGATGGTTTAATAATTTTTGTTGGGAAACCCACAGGATAAAAGTCATAATATTGAACTGTTGGGTAAAGACTGCATACATCAATATATCTCATCTTTTTATTTTCAATTCTCAATTTGGCAGCGTTAGTTCTTCCTCCATAGAATGCATCTCTCGGATTAAGAGGCTGAACGATATCATGGGATGTTTTACTCATTGATCTATATTCTATCGATCTAATCCATTCACAATGCCAAATTTCGATAAGGTTATACCCAGCATCTTTAATCTGTTTACTTCTTAGCACTGTTTTTTCGTACAAGTCGTCCATTGTTTCATGATTCATATTGTTGATCGTAGATGGAGAAAAACATTTTTTACAACCATGCCAGAAACAACCCATGTATTGATAGACAGTTTTTTCAATTTTGTTGTACCCATCGACTTTAAACCCACAAATTGTAGCTTCTCCTCCGTTAAGTGCATGTTGGACATTTTCAAAAGTATTCAACCACATGATTGATTCCTTGCTGTACATTTCTTTTTTATCATTTTTGATTATAGCCAATTCATTGTTTGGTAAGTATTTTGAACGATAGATTGACATACACACACCTGCGATCGTCAAGTATTGAAAAGGGTCAATGTTTGCAATTTCTAGAAATTGTTTTCTAAGTTCTAAGCATCCTTGTCTCAATATATCAACATCTGATTCGCAGTACTCAAGAATTTCTTTCCTAAAATCGAATATGTAATTCTCATTTACTTTTTCGGAATGCCACTTCAAGAATTGTTCCCTCTGTTGTGGTTGCATGGAATTTGCACCGTAATATTTCACTGCAGGGATAGCACCGATATAGTTTTGGTTTTGTGGTGTATTGAAATAATGAGGGAAATATCCTTTTTTGAGTTCCTTCAATCCAAAAGTTTTTGGGAAAGTCGACAACGGTGATTGAACAAAATTCGAACTATCGATAATTTTCAACGATATTTGTGGAATTTCTAAAAGCATCAATTTTGAACCTGTATAGATTGTAAATGGTTTGATCGTATTACTCATGCAATATTTCAGTATAAAATACGAGTCGTAGCCCTTAGCGAAATGTGCGATTGCCGTATAATTTTTATGTTCTTTGGAGATCAACCAGCTACAGAATTGTTCGTTTGTTTGGAAAGAATATTTTTTGCCTTCAAAGTCATGTGCTACCACGAGATTAGCTATATGAATTCCAGTGTCTTGTTGAGCTTCGTAATCAAACCATATGTATTTAGTAACATGTCCACAGGATTTTTGTTGTTTATTGGATTTACCATTACAAATACAGTCTTCTTCACAGAAGCCGCCTTTGGCTTTCTTTCTCATCATGTAACATTTATGAGTGTCCGGTTTAACAAATTCCTTGCAGTTAATGCATTTTCGGAAACCACACATGTGCTCCGAATCTCGTTTACACAATCTATTACATTTAGTGCATTTATATATATAACCGCAAATCTCTCCATGGTTACTTAAACATTTCTCGTTGAAACAAAACCTATTGCAATCAGCACATAAAATTTTGGATTTGCTTGCTTCATTATGCTCCAGCTGTTTACATAAAGTGCATATTTTTCTTTGACTTGTACATTTATGTTTATTTTTTTGTTCGTAAGGTTTATCGCATTTTTCACAATAATATGATCGTCCTAGAAATGCTGACATACTACTGATAACATCAAAATGGTTCTGATTTTTATAAAGGTATACTTTGATTTCTTTCTCTTCTCCTGAATATATAATACTGTTTAGATTCTTGGCACATATAATTTTAATCTGAATGTTCAAAAATTCCTCCGATTTTTTAAAATCTTCCAATGTAAATCCTTCTTCGTTATAATCGTCAAAACATTCACATAATTGTACTGCTAAATCTTTTTTTATCTTTCTACCTATACGTATATGTTTTATTTCGTTCTGCGTTAGGTCCCTACCTAGTATTTTATTCGTTTGATATGATAATGCTACTATGAGTGCTCGAGGTCCACAAAGATTATCCTCATTTCTGATTTCCGTTATACATCTTTTAGTTCTTCTGTCATTTCTCAAGTTTATTATTTTTCTTCCTTTACCACCTCTTGGAATATTAAATATCTGTGTACTTGGAATACTGTTTGAAGAATATCTACATTTTGATCGGAAGTTAATATTTCGGCAATTCTTTTCAATAATTTAGAAGCATCTATGTTAGTCGAAGTTGCTGTCGATATCGGATTATTGAAACCTGGATTTGTTGCTATTATTCTGATTCTATCGCCCTTTTGGAAACGAGTTTTTTTTTTTAAATTGAATAATACAGCATTAAGAACTTTTGTTAACTGGTTTTCTAGTTTGGTGAAATCAAAATCTTGCATGAAATTTTTATAAGCTGGAACAACTTTAAACTGTGATAATGTACTATTGAACTTTTTAATATGAACAGGCTTTCCTAATTCTGCAACACTGAAAGGAGGTTTACGATCTCTAGTATTATTAGCGAAAACAGAATCTTCAAATGGAAATATTTCAACTAATTTTAATGGTGGCTGCACTTCTTGTTTAATTTTGGTAATATGTTTCTTCGATTTAATATGACACACCCAATTTCGATATTTCAGTTGTTGTTTACATGTTTCACAATATTTATTCCCGTGCACATCTAATGGTGAGCTGCTTTCTTTCACAGGTTCATTTGTTTCAACCTTTTCAGACTGCACTTCTTACTTAATTTTGTTGATATGTTTCTTCGATTTGATATGGCGCGCCCAATTTCGATATTTCAGTTGTTGTTTACATGTTTCACAATATTTATTTCCGTGCACATCTAATGGCGAGCTGCTTTCCTTCACTGGTTCATTTGTTTCAACAACCTTTTCAGAATCCACTTTACGATAAGGAAGATCGAAATGCACCGTCCCCGAATTCACAAATTTTTTTGATTCATTGGAATAGTCAAAAATAGGTTTGTCAGTAGAGAATGGAGGCGGTCCTAAAATTCTTCTAATTCGATCGGAGTCCGATGTATAATTTTCTTTATTCACAGTACGCGAAGAGATTCCTATATAATCAAAGTCTGGGTCGAAATAGCTATCGTAATGAACGTTTTCTTCAAGAGGTGGTATGCATGACTCCATGGGACGAGTAGATTCATTTATTAAAACTTGCGACGTGTCGTCAAGCAGTACATCTGGTTGTGGTACAGGTTTAGGCATTGCCGTTTGAAGATGATACGGCTTTTGAACTGAATCTATCCATTTTTGAATATTTCCATCTATCTTACGACTTTGTCTTGATTCGGGTATTGATGATTTCTCAATTGTGTTTGACTGTTGATGGAGAATCGGTAAATAATTCTGTTCTCTATATGGAGCGGGGGGCACTGTTATAAATGAATCTTCTTCATCTTCGAAAATAGGCATATGGAATGGCTCAAATTTAGGCATAGATCCACATTGAGTTTCAATTTGAACTTTAGAATTTGATCGTTGAGTTGGTATTTTCTGAGCCGGTGCGAATGGTTTTGATGGACGAGTAGGTTTTCTCATTAAAAATTGTGTCAGTTCATCTACAGGAGGAACAGCCTTTGGTGAAGGTTTAGTAGTTGTCATTTGAGCACGATATGGTTTTTGAACGGAATCTATCCATTTTTTTACATTTTCATCAATTTTAGGACTTGCTTTGCATTGAGGTATTGCTATTGTCTCTTGTGAATTTGGCTTTTCACGAAGAATCGGCAAATGATTCCATTCATCGTTTTCTGAAGGCACTGTTATAAATTCACCACTGCCCATTCCCCAAACATTAAATTTCCTATTATGAGTTCTCCAATAATAGGCGCCTAAAGGGATAGCACCTGATACATTAATATTACGACTAAACTTCTGTATATGTTTTTCAGATTTGACATGTCTGGCCCAGTTACCCATTTTAACATCATTATTACATTCAACACAACGTTTAACAGAAACATTATCGTCAGTTTTTTCCGTATTATGTTTTTTAGTTTTGATATGCCGGTTCCAGTTGGAAGATCTGATATCGACTCTACAAGTATTACAGAATACTTTTCCAGTTGAAGTTTGTTGAGTATTAGCACTAACAAGTGCTGTTCTCTCGTTTGCGCGAATTTGAGTCAGATCGATGCGGCCTGTCATCGTACTCTCTTACTATATAGATCTCACGGAGGAAGAGCATTTTGGATGAGTGCAGATTTCACGCATGCGCAGTTTTGATTAACAACAAATGTAATGTAAGGGGCCACCGACCGAGACCAGTTGGACTGAATTGAAGGTGGCTACAAAACTGAGGGGGCGATGAAGGGATCGATGATGCCACCTTATTTGCGATTCGACGACATAAATGGGGGCGATTAAAATTATTCCATAGATTAGATGAATACACTTTATACAACAATGTGTACCATGTGTCCTCTCTTACTACTGGGTTCCAGTTCGATAGTCTACGAAGGTATAAATGTGTAGACTCTTGCATTGTAGCTTTTTGATAATTTGGCAATTTCTCAGTTACTTGTTTATTTTGGTTTGATGTTGTGATATCCATAACAATGATTTTGCAATAGATAACATCAGAATTGGGTGTAATTCTGGCGAATTTTTAATCCACTCAACCCTGGTCTAGTCTCCTGCTGTCATTGTAAATTAGGTAGCTTCTAGGATCGTGTTATTCAGGGTCATAGAGGGGTTCCGGTTCGATACTCTTCGAAGGTATGAATGTGTAGGCTCTTGAATTGTAGCTTTTTGGTAATCTGGCAATTTCTCAGTTATTTGTTTATTTTGGTTTGATATAGACATAAAGATGTTTATTTTGGTTTGATGTTGATATCCATAACAATGATTTTGCAATAGATAACATCAGAATTGTGTATTATTCTGGCGAATTTTTAATTCACTCAACTCTGGTCTAGTCACTTGCGGTCATTGTAGATGGTTCTAGGATCGTGTTATTTATGGTCATAGAGGGGTTCCGGTTCGATGTTCGATACTCTACGAAGGTATGAATGTGTAGGCTCTTGAATTGTAGCTTCTTGATGATTTGGGAATTTCTCAGTTATTTGTTCATTTTGGTTTGATACAGACATAAATATGTTTATTCTGGTTTGATGTTGATATCCATAACAATGATGTTGCAATAGATAACATCAGAATTGGTTGTAATTCTGGCGAATTTTTAATCCACTCAACTCTGGTCTAGTCTCCTGCTGTCATTGTAGATTAGGTAGCTTCTAGGATCGTGTTGTTTAGGATCATAGAGGGGTTCCGGTTCGATACTCTACGAAGGTATGAATGTGTAGGCTCTTGAATTGTAGCTTTTTGATGATTTGGCAATTTCTCAGTTATTTGTTTATTTTAGTTTGATATAGACATAAAGATGTTTATTTTGGTTTGATGTTGATATCCATAACAATGATGTTGCAATAGATAACATCAGAATTGGGTGTAATTCTGGCGAATTTTTAATCCACCCAACTCTGGTCTAGTCTCCTGCTGTCATTGTAGATTAGGAAGCTTCTAGGATCGTGTTGTTTAGGATCATAGAGGGGTTCCGGTTCGATACTCTGCGAAGGTATGAATGTGTAGGCTCTTGAATTGTAGCTTTTTGATGATTTGGCAATTTCTCAGTTATTTGTTTATTTTAGTTTGATATAGACATAAAGATGTTTATTTTGGTTTGATGTTGATATCCATAACAATGATGTTGCAATAGATAACATCAGAATTGGGTGTAATTCTGGCGAATTTTTAATCCACCCAACTCTGGTCTAGTCTCCTGCTGTCATTGTAGATTAGGAAGCTTCTAGGATCGTGTTGTTTAGGATCATAGAGGGGTTCCGGTTCGATACTCTACGAAGGTATGAATGTGTAGGCTCTTGAATTGTAGCTTTTTGATGATTTGGCAATTTCTCAGTTATTTGTTTATTTTAGTTTGATATAGACATAAAGATGTTTATTTTGGTTTGATGTTGATATCCATAACAATGATGTTGCAATAGATAACATCAGAATTGGGTGTAATTCTGGCGAATTTTTAATCCACCCAACTCTGGTCTAGTCTCCTGCTGTCATTGTAGATTAGGAAGCTTCTAGGATCGTGTTGATTAGGATCATAGAGGGGTTCCGGTTCGATACTCTACGAAGGTATGAATGTGTAGGCTCTTGAATTGTAGCTTTTTGATGATTTGGCAATTTCTCAGTTATTTGTTTATTTTAGTTTGCTATAGACATAAAGATGTTTATTTTGGTTTGATGTTGATATCCATAACAATGATGTTGCAATAGATAACATCAGAATTGGGTGTAATTCTGGCGAATTTTTAATCCACCCAACTCTGGCCTGGTCTCCTGCTGTCATTGTAGATTAGGAAGCTTCTAGGATCGTGTTGTTTAGGATCATAGAGGGGTTCCGGTTCGATACTCTACGAAGGTATGGATGTGTAGGCTCTTGAATTGTAGCTTTTTGATGATTTGGCAATTTCTCAGTTATTTGTTTATTTTAGTTTGATATAGACATAAAGATGTTTATTTTGGTTTGATGTTGATATCCATAACAATGATGTTGCAATAGATAACATCAGAATTGGGTGTAATTCTGGCGAATTTTTAATCCACTCAACTCTGGTCTAGTCTCCTGCTGTCATTGTAGATTAGGTAGCTTCTAGGATCGTGTTGTTTAGGATCATAGAGGGGTTCCGGTTCGATACTCTACGAAGGTATGAATGTGTAGGCTCTTGAATTGTAGCTTTTTGATGATTTGGCAATTTCTCAGTTATTTGTTTATTTTAGTTTGATATAGACATAAAGATGTTTATTTTGGTTTGATGTTGATATCCATAACAATGATGTTGCAATAGATAACATCAGAATTGGGTGTAATTCTGGCGAATTTTTAATCCACTCAACTCTGGTCTAGTCTCCTGCTGTCATTGTAGATTAGGTAGCTTCTAGGATCGTGTTGTTTAGGATCATAGAGGGGTTCCGGTTCGATACTCTACGAAGGTATGAATGTGTAGGCTCTTGAATTGTAGCTTCTTGATGATTTGGGAATTTCTCAGTTATTTGTTCATTTTGGTTTGATACAGACATAAATATGTTTATTCTGGTTTGATGTTGATATCCATAACAATGATATTGCAATAGATAACATCAGAATTGGGTGTAATTCTGGCGAATTTTTAATCCACTCAACTCTGGTCTAGTCTCCTGCTGTCATTGTAGATTAGGTAGCTTCTAGGATCGTGTTGTTTAGGATCATAGAGGGGTTCCGGTTCGATACTCTACGAAGGTATGAATGTGTAGGCTCTTGAATTGTAGCTTTTTGATGATTTGGCAATTTCTCAGTTATTTGTTTATTTTAGTTTGATATAGACATAAAGATGTTTATTTTGGTTTGATGTTGATATCCATAACAATGATGTTGCAATAGATAACATCAGAATTGGGTGTAATTCTGGCGAATTTTTAATCCACTCAACTCTGGTCTAGTCTCCTGCTGTCATTGTAGATTAGGTAGCTTCTAGGATCGTGTTGTTTAGGATCATAGAGGGGTTCCGGTTCGATACTCTACGAAGGTATGAATGTGTAGGCTCTTGAATTGTAGCTTCTTGATGATTTGGGAATTTCTCAGTTATTTGTTCATTTTGGTTTGATACAGACATAAATATGTTTATTCTGGTTTGATGTTGATATCCATAACAATGATATTGCAATAGATAACATCAGAATTGGGTGTAATTCTGGCGAATTTTTAATCCACTCAACTCTGGTCTAGTCTCCTGCTGTCATTGTAGATTAGGTAGCTTCTAGGATCGTGTTGTTTAGAGGATCATAGAGGGGTTCCGGTTCGATACTCTACGAAGGTATGAATGTGTAGGCTCTTGAATTGTAGCTTTTTGATAATTTGGCCATTTCTCAGTTACTTGTTTATTTTAGTTTGATATAGACATAAAGATGTTTATTTTGGTTTGATGTTGATATCCATAACAATGATGTTGCAATAGATAACATCAGAATTGGGTGTAATTCTGGCGAATTTTTAATCCACTCAACTCTGGTCTAGTCTCCTGCTGTCATTGTAGATTAGGTAGCTTCTAGGATCGTGTTGTTTAGGATCATAGAGGGGTTCCGGTTCGATACTCTACGAAGGTATGAATGTGTAGGCTCTTGAATTGTAGCTTTTTGATGATTTGGCAATTTCTCAGTTATTTGTTTATTTTAGTTTGATATAGACATAAAGATGTTTATTTTGGTTTGATGTTGATATCCATAACAATGATGTTGCAATAGATAACATCAGAATTGGGTGTAATTCTGGCGAATTTTTAATCCACCCAACTCTGGTCTAGTCTCCTGCTGTCATTGTAGATAGGAAGCTTCTAGGATCGTGTTGTTTAGGATCATAGAGGGGTTCCGGTTCGATACTCTGCGAAGGTATGAATGTGTAGGCTCTTGAATTGTAGCTTCTTGATGATTTGGGAATTTCTCAGTTATTTGTTCATTTTGGTTTGATACAGACATAAATATGTTTATTCTGGTTTGATGTTGATATCCATAACAATGATATTGCAATAGATAACATCAGAATTGGGTGTAATTCTGGCGAATTTTTAATCCACTCAACTCTGGTCTAGTCTCCTGCTGTCATTGTAGATTAGGTAGCTTCTAGGATCGTGTTGTTTAGAGGATCATAGAGGGGTTCCGGTTCGATACTCTACGAAGGTATGAATGTGTAGGCTCTTGAATTGTAGCTTTTTGATAATTTGGCCATTTCTCAGTTACTTGTTTATTTTAGTTTGATATAGACATAAAGATGTTTATTTTGGTTTGATGTTGATATCCATAACAATGATTTTGCAATAGATAACATCAGAATTGTGTATTATTCTGGCGAATTTTTAATTCACTCAACTCTGGTCTAGTCACTTGCGGTCATTGTAGATGGTTCTAGGATCGTGTTATTTATGGTCATAGAGGGGTTCCGGTTCAATAGTCTATGAAGGAATGAATGTAGGTTCTTGAATTGTAACTTTTCAGCAATTTGGCCAATTGAATTGTGTGTAATTCACGCCACCTTGACCTGGTGACCTGCTGTCATATTTGATCATTCTGGAATGGTGAAAAAAAGATCGTGTTCGATAGGCCACGAATGTGGGGTTTCTTGAATGGCAACTTTCATTAGTTCATTATTTTAAAACATAAAAGGCGTTCTGTATGATCGAGTCGCCTGATGTTGTAATAGATCCTTATAAAACAGTAATATTTGGAGAGACGCAGCAGATAATAATTTTGTTTCATGAATCGGTGCTTGTACGAAATCTTTCCCCCCTCCTCTTATTTTCTTATATCTCAATCGCTTCCACTCTTGCTGTAAAGCATTCTTCAAACACATTGCATATTAATAATCCTGTTTTCATCGAAGATTTTAATCGAGCTCACCAACTGTCTTGGAAGTTGGCACCGAATTGCGGAGGGTGGCGAGTCCAACTTTGATGATGTATTATATTATAGTATATTACTATATAACTGTTCGATGCATCTTTTAATACCAGCCTTCTATTTACTTGTACTTTATTGGAATAGACACTCTGTTCTTGTTAATTAATGTCATTGCTGATCGTTTTGGCATTTCAAGTTCATTTTAGCATGGCGTCAAGTTCAAACCATCCGGCTCTGGTATTTTACTTTCTTTGTAGATCTTTCTGGAGCTGTTATTTGGAGAAGAAGGGACTATAATATATGTTACTTGTTGGTTTCGACAGAATTTGTAGAATTTATTGAATTATTTATTTATTGCAATAAACTTATATTTTCCTTTCTTTTTTTTGTACACGCTCATATGGATACTGCGAGCTGATGGCATTCGGCATATTATAGTGGACAGGATGGACAGGACCAAACACCAGGCAATTGAAAGGTAAGAATCGAATCTGTTCTTATAGTCCAGACAATGAAGCATTTTTACTATAAATTTTTCTCCAGTAAATGGATTTTCATAAAATTAGGTTCCAGGATAGTAGGTGTTGTAAATTAGAACGTACCAACACTTTAATTTTAGGAGCTATAAAAAAGTACAAATAAAATAATAAATAAATAAAAGTCAAATAGGAATAAAAATGGTATACATGGATCTGTGGGTTCATAATGCAACTTTTCGTCCTTGCAATTTTATTGAAAAAATGCATACCCTCCGAGTTGCAGCCCTTTCAAAAATCAGGGTGGGGGTGGAACCTTAACTATAGAACCGTAAAAATTATTAGAAATGACTGGAGGTTGTTAGTTGTTGAAAAATTAATACTTTTGGCTTACCTATACTATTTTTTAAAACAATTATTTTACAAGAAATATTAAGGAAAATCAATTTAAATTGATTTATAAATATACAATAACTCGATGGTCATGTATTTTTTTCGAAAAAATTACAAGAATTTGACATAGTTTGGGGGTAGTCGAATTTTCTAATTTTAACGAGCGGCCATGTTAGATGAATTTATGAAATGTTTTAATTTTGCTGACGAATTTTCAATAAGCAACTCCAAAAACCCCTTTGTTGTGAATTTCATCAAAATCGAACCAATATATTTCGACTTGGAAGATGCCAACCTTCATTCCCGATTTACCGTACCTCAGGCAACGCGATCAAGGCTCAATAACTCGGAAAATATGCGTTTTCTTTTTCAAATTTCTAACGAAACATGTTTATTTGGCATTAAGCTAGATGCTCCAGGCATTTTCAAAGTTCCAGGATTCACCTTTTTTTTTGAGGGACAGCTGAAAAATATTCATTTTAAGAAAACTTATAGAAACAAAAATGTGTATTTTTCGACAACAAATGATTTATTTTATTTTAAAATATGATTTTTGCAAATTTGTGTTTTTATATGGTTTGTTAACCACTCTTTTAGCTCTAAAAGGGCTTCTTGAATGCTCCTTTCAAGAATTTTGTGGTTTTTCCTTTGAGATAGAAGTGTCCAGTCGTTAGTGAAATGCGAGTTATAAAATATGTCTCCTTGTGGTGTATAACGTGATGCTCGCAAGTCAATATCTGTGGGTTCCCCCTTTTGTTTTCCAGGCCGTACAGACTTATAGAAGGCCAAGGTATCGAATGATTTGAAAAAGGCGTGGTCTAGATAATTGACGTCATAGGGCCCTGACTATTTTCAAGCTGATCGATAAACTTCAGCATATTCACCTGGTATGTTTATGATGCGATATTTGTTTGCTTGCTATTTTGGCATGTATTTTCTTTCCATTTGTGAATGGCCGACCTCAAGGAATTTTTGCTCAATGTTGATTTCGTCTGAGATTGTTTGATTCACTAGCGCATTTGTCATTGTGACTTTTCTGTTCTTGCATGTACATCCATCAGTGTATATAACTCTGGAGGCAGACATAATGACCGTTGTAATGGTGAGTTCGTCCGTTCACCGACATAGTCAATCACGGCAAGGCGAAGTGGGCCATATCAGAGTTCGCACCGTACAAATCACCAGGCGAAGATGGAATCGTCGCGATTCTCCTACAAGAGAGTCCGGAAATCATCAAGCTATTGGTGAAAATCTTCCGATTTTGCATAGCCACTAATTTTATTCCAAAGCTATGGCAGGCAGTGAAAGTCGTGTTCATTCCAAAGGCGGGTAAAACTGATTATACCCAAGCTAAGACATGCCGCCCTATTTGTCTAACCTCATTCCTATCAAAGGCAATGGAGAGACTGACATACATTTGAGAGATGGCCCACACTGTCGTCAACACGCCTACCAGGCTGACCTCTCGACTGAAACGGCCTTGCATCATCTAGTCACACGAATAGATGGTACTATGGCCCGAGAGGAACATGAATTATGATCTGCCGTTTGGAACTTTACTTTTTAAAAAATTTATTAAGTAAAATACAGCAGGAATTATAGCTACTACACAAGGCAAAGTAACAACTAATAATTAAAGTCTCTTTAAGTCGAGCAAGAATATATAACATTATGAACGTGCTGTTTATTAATAACAAAGCACGTTGGCAATAGTATGATAAATTCCTAGTAAGTTAATAAAGTTCATTTGACCATATATAGTCATATAGTACATCTTAACACCTCCCTGCCGAAGTTGAAAAATTACGGGATTATTAATTTTTCATATTGATGGCTTCTAACGGCACTTCGATGATTGTTGGATTTTCTTTCACTTTCCGTTTGCAAATGTTTCTCTTCTTGTAGATTACGGTTATAATGGTTACACATAGTATGATATATAATATGATTGTCCATACACTTGTTGACGTGTGAAATTGCGGAATTTCAATAGTTTTTAATTCATTTCTGGTATGTTCTAACTGATGCATCAAAGGGCGAAGTTCATCTAAATTTGTTGAATCCAATTGAATGGGTGGTATTTCTTCATAATTGTGATGGGATATCGTTGTTGGTATCGTGATTTCTGGAAGTTGGATGTTTTCAATTGTTTTGATAGAATTCCGATAAGTCTTGAGGATTTTTCCTTTTATTTGAATTTGGCAACTTTCGGGCATTTTCAGTATATAATTTCCAGTTAATGCTGTAATATCTTTTTGTTCGTTGCATTGACTATTAATAATAGTTTCTTCCGGGAATATTACGAGCCATTGGTCGGTGTCCACCTTTTGGATTTTTTCTTGGTGCATCTGGATTTTCACTGATTTGCAAGATTGATATTTCTTCGTGAATCTGGCTAATTGGATTTCACAAGGACTTTCTTCATTGATTATATTGGTATCTTGAGCTTGACATAGGAATTCGGATGGAGTGACTTCTTTGCATTGTTTATCGGATAAACTGTAGTATTTCTCATTAAGGGATAGGAATTTATTGTGAGGAATAATTGCTTGGTATTCGGATGAATGATTTTGGGTTGGAAGTGCATATAAGTGATAATAATTATAAGGAGCGGACTCTACAATCGGAATCTCTATAATGAACACTAATTGTCCCTCTTTATAATAACATTTGATTATTGCAACATTTTCATATAATTGAACAGTTTTTGAATTGATTTCAAAAGGCAATTGAACCTTTGGTTTTATTTGTGAAATTTGATATAGTTCTTGAAGTAAATCTTCCGATTCTAATATGGAAGGATGTAAAGTCTCTAGTTTTGCAAAAGTAATTGCAGTTACTAATGTTTCTAATATATTTTTATTAGTATTTGCTGTCGTTATCATTTGAATAAGTAGCATTTGAAATACTAGTGCATCTTCAAGCTTATTTTGTTCTAGTTGAGTTTGTTCCAGTTTTTCTGCTATGAATGTAAATTGTTTATCTAATTTTAATTGATTGTTTATCAACCTATTCGTGGTCTCATTGAATTTTATCACTGCTGATTCTGTCAATGTTATTTGTTCATCGAGTAAAGTTTTCATGTTATTTTGTGAATTTGTTAATTGAGTTAAAGCTAAGTCGTATCTCTCTGCGTCACTTTGATCAAGATTTCCGGTAATGGCTTTGAATACTGAAACTATTCCATTAATTAATCCTCTTTTCCTCCGTTGCATTGGTGGTATGATTTGTTTTAATATTTTTTCAGTTTCGCTTAATTCATGATCTAAAAGATTCTGATAATTTACTAATTCTGAACGATATGTATCGCCATTTTCTGTTTGATTGAGATAACTTTCAATTTTGATTGATTGTTCATAAAGATAGTTATAATTGTCTTCTAGAGGTTTTAATTCGAAAGTACGTATAAGATTCCAATAATCGATTGTATTTTGCATATTTCCTATTTTGAGGGTCAGGAGGCCAGGATTGTTTATTATTTTTGTAATTTTGATTTCTGGGTTTGCGATCGAGTTGTCGGTCGTGATGATGAACAATCTGCAACAATAACAGGGCGTCTTAACTGTCGTAAATGTGATTGTTTTGCAGTTTTATCTTTTTTTATTTTTGCGATATTCTTTTCTTTATCTACATTAATTACTTCGAAAGGACCATCGAATTTAGGTGCTGTTTTAGTGCGACTATCCACCTTGGTATATACTTGTTTTACATTTTCAAATAGGATATTAGATGTATCTTTATTTCGCTTTTCAAATGTTTGTAATTTATGTTTTTCAATTTTCTCTTTAACCTTATCATAAGTGATTGCTAACTTTCTTTTGTGATTATTTAGATATTCTTGTAATATCTTCTTCTGGTCATCTACGTCAAAAATATCTCTATTTTGTGCATGTCCTAAAGTTAATTCAAAAGGCGTGAAATTTGTATTGGAATGTATACTGTTATTATATGCTATGATTGCATACTTTATTAAGGATTGGATGGTAGTTTGTGTGAATTCTTGTTTCATAAGTCTTATGTGTTCAAGTAGTGTAGAATGGAAACGTTCTACAATACCATTCGATGCCGGATTTCTCGGTGTTGTAAAATGTGGTTTAATTTTATGTAATTGCAATAATTGTTTGACAGTTTCATTATTGAATTCATTATCAGTTGTAATGGTTTCGGGGGTTCCGTAAAATTGGAAATAAGTTATCAAAGCGTCAGTCATATCAATTGAGCATTTTGATGTCATTGGTATTGCTTGTCCTAATTTACTGAAGGCGTCTACAATAGTCAAATATATCTGATTTTCTACAGAGAATATATCTATGTGAATTACTTGAAAAGGCTTACTGGGTGTTTCAGTCAAAGCAATAGAAATTTTAGGTGGGTCTCTGTCGTACTTTGCGCGTCTACACTTTTCGCATTCGTTTATATAATTAGTTACATGTTCTTTTATGTTAGGCATAAAATATTCATTTGATAGTTGTTTTATAGTTTCGTTAATTCCTCTATGATTAGTTTTTCCTTCATGATATTTTTGAATTATTTCATGTATATCTTCTGGATGAATTATAGGTATTCTATGTTGATTGCAACTAATTATTTTTGGACCTTTATTGTTAAATAATTTAGTGTATACAAAACAAAAGTCTTTGTACATTTGCTCTTTGTCGAAATTGAAATAGTATGTTTGTTCAGGTGTCGTATATTCTTTCAAAAAATTTGTTATTTCATGTTCATTGTCATGTGCTGAAATTTGTACAACATATTTACGTTGTTTGTCATAATTGATTTTCTTTACTGGTCTTGGATAGTTTGCGACTGTCATTATGTAGTATTGGTTAGGTTTTGATTCAATAACATCTTCCGATATAGGAATAACAGTTTTTGTTTCGGTATTTACATTAGAATGAATGCTGTCTATTAAATCGTCCAAAACAGTAGTGAAGTCAGGATTTTGTAAAATTTGGTCGAGATCTTGTGTTATGTCGTTTAAATTTTCTTGGGTATCGTTTACATTAGGTATCATTGATTCATTTTCTAGCGGTTCTGTTAATGTATTTATCTGAACTCTTGACAAGGCGTCTGCATTTGTATTATACTTTCCTTTTTTATAAATTATCTCGTAATCAAATTCTTCTAATTTGAGGCGCCATCGAACAAGTTTTGAATTTGGTTCTTTTAATTTCATGAGCCAGACTAAAGGTCTGTGATCGGTATAAATGAAAAATTTACGTCCGAAAAGATATGGTCTGAAATATTTCACTGCCCAGATTATTGCTAACAGTTCCTTTTCTATTGTTGAATATTTTTGCTCACTTTCGTTAAGTGTTCGTGAAGCGAAACTAATTGGCTTATCTCTTCCGAGAGTACCTTGTGATAAAATGCCCCCTATGGCTACGTTTGAAGCGTCTGTGGTTAGTATGAAAGGTTTTTCAAAGTCTGGGTATTGGAGTATTGGGTCGTTCGTGAGTATATGTTTACATTTTTCGAATGTGTTTATGAATTCTGTCGTGTGTTCTATCTTTGCGTCCTTTTTTAAGCATTTAGTCATGGGCTTTGTTATTTTCGCAAAGTCCTTTATAAATTTGCGATAATAACCTATGAGTCCTAGGAAACTTTTGATTTCCTTCCTGGTTTTGGGTATTGGGTATTTCAAGATAGCATTGATTTTTTCAGGATTCGGCTTCACTCCGTTTGCTGTAATAATATGTCCAAGATAGGTGACTTCTTTTCTAAGAAATTCACTCTTATCTAATTGTATTTTGAAGTTAGCCTGCCTTAGACGTTCGAATACGGACTTTAAACGTTCTAGATGTTCTTGTAGTGAGGTGGAGAATATTATAATGTCGTCCAAATAGACAAAACATTTTTCATTCTGTACCCCTCTCAATATGTTATCCATGATCCGTTGAAATGTAGCCGGTGCGCTTTTAAGACCGAAAGGCATTCTTTTATATTCGTAATGCCCTCCATCAGTGTTGAAAGCTGTTTTTTCAATATCATCCGGAGACATTTCTACCTGGTGATAACCTGATGCTAAGTCCAGTGTTGTAAAATATTGGCTTTTGCCCAATTTATCCAAAATATCTGAAATGTTAGGTAACGGATATTTATCTTCGATTGTATGGTCGTTTAGACGTCTGTAGTCAATTACCATACGCCATTTTCGTTTTCCACTTGCATCCATTTTCTTTGGTACTATTAGTACAGGACTACTCCAAGGTGATGCTGATGGCTGTATAATGTCTTGGTCAAGTAATTGATTAATTTGTTTCTTAACTTCTTGTTGATGTATATGTGGTAGTCTGTATGATTTAGTAAAAATAGGAATTTCATCTGAAAGTCTTATTTTATGTTTCACTTGGTTGGTAAAAGTCAAAGGTAAACCTTCACAAAAAAATATATCTTTGTATTCCTTGCATAGTTTGCGAATGGCGTGTTTTCTTCTTCATTCATATGATCTAATCTTATGTTCGATAAATTGTTATTTAATGTGGAATTAAGGTCTGAATTTGTTTCAATTTGATTATTATTAATTTCTAATTGATTACAAGAAGCATTGTATTTATCTATTTCGAAGTCGTCAATGTCCAAAGGTTTATTAATAGTTATTTTAACGGGGTTTGTTCTTGAATTAATAACTGTAGTAGTGGCTATACCATCAGTTATTTTTACTAATGCAACTGGTGATTCTACTCCTTCAAAGAAAGTTGTTTTGTTTAATATTCCGTAACTTTGATTTGAATTCACGGGTAATTTTATTATCTGTTCCATGCGAGGTTGAATAATTAGTTTATAATTCATAAATGTTTTTACGCGTTTATTGTTAGGCAAATAGATTGGAATTTTAGCTTTTTCAGTAACTAAGAGATTATTCTCGAAATCAATTTTGGCTTTCAATGTTCTTAATAAATCTAGGCCAATCAATCCTTGGTATTGTGAATTTACATCGAAAACATAGAATTTGTTGTTATCATTATTAACATTGAATATTTTTGGTAATGGTATTCTAACAATTTCATCGTGGTAACTAACATGATGTACAGATTGAATTTTGAAAGGTTCATGTTCTACAAATTGTTTGTAATATTTATCAACTGTATCCTTACTAATTAATGATTTCATAGAGCCAGTATCGATCATTAATTTTATGTCAAGTTCGGGAATTATAATATACGGTAGTTTAGGATTATTATCATTATTTAATTGAACTATGGTGGATTGTTGAAGGTTTGGTCCAACTGAAAATTTTCATCTTCGCTTTGTTCTTCAAAATAATAATTATTATCATGAGAATAAGGCTCTGAATATTCGATTTCCGAATGTTCAGGCTCTATTTCCTGTTCTGTTTCGTCTGTTTCTATCTCTTGGTGAAATAGTTCTTCGGCAGCCCAATTTACGGATGCAGGTCTTTGATATTGTGGACGTACGTTTTGGGTATTCTTCGACATGTTAACCGTGGAAGTTTCCATCGGAGTTCATTTATAATTATTATTTGCATAGCGTTTGAATGTATTATGTGCATTTACTGTTTGTTGTGGTTGTTTGTATGAATTAAATTGTTGTTGGGGTGGTTTGTAGTAATTCGTTGATTGTTGTGGATGTCTGAATGTATTAAATGATTGTTGTGGCTTAAAATTATTCTGAGAATGATTATTACTATTTCTGAATTGTGTATTATGTGCTCTATTAAAGTGTGGAACTTGAGGTGCGTGACTTGAAGTGAATTTAGGAATAAACATATTAGATGACGGTGATGATACCGTATAATTATGAGTACTACTCATTCTAGCTGGAATTTTATTATAGCTTTGCATATGTTTATTATTTGGATTATAATGTCTATCTGCGTACATGAAGTTTTCTTCATCTACAACTAAACTCATCGCATGTTCTAAATGAGGCGGTTTCTGTATACGAATAGCTAAACCTAATTGTGACGGTAAACCATGCAAAAATGTTTGTAACGCTAAATTGTCGTATATGTTCGTTTTAACTGTACGTATGTTATCATCATTAATAGTTAATCTTAATTTTGTTTGCAATAAACTTCTTACATCTTGAATTCTCATACCGAATTGATATGAAGATTCTCTAGGCTCGGGTTTCAATGACATGAGATCCCTGACTAAACAATCCTCGTTTCTCTGATCTGAGAAATATTGTAATAATAATTCTTTGATTCTTGGCCAATTTGTGGCATCTTCACGAGTGCCAATCAATATTCTAGCCCTACCTTCTAGTTTTGAAATTATTGATCTAAGTAACCATTCATTTTTTGGATTATTAGAATTTACTCTATCAGCAAATGTATTAATTAAATTTTCACAAGCAGTAATAAAAATAGCAAGAGTTGCTTTGTCTCCATCATATGTGGGGATTGCGTTTAAATGATATTGTTGCAATTGTAATTCTGCCATATCTGTATTAATATGTTCTTTATTTGAATATAACTTATTACGTGAGATTGGACTTCTACTTCTATTATTATTAATAGGAGAATAAAATTCTTGATCAGAATCGCTCATCAAAATTATAAATCACTTGAAAAATTGGATAATGGAATAAGGAATTGAGAATGCTTACAGTACTGTTACGTATGCTGTCTTCATATCTTTGATTCTTCCTTCTTTCTTAAGTATAGGAGCTTCGGCGATGCTGTCCTCTGCTTCCTGCGGCTTGAAGAGGTTGTTCAGGCCCTGGTGACAATATTCACTTGTCGTTGGTTCTTGTAGTTGAATCACGGTCCAGCGAACGATGTTTGGTACCCTTTGCGTGTCAACCACTGAATTTACTTCCAAATAAATTATTGAAATAAACCAAAATTTGCGATAAACTTTGTTTTGGAATCCTACCAACTGCGCCAATTATGATCTGCCGTTTGGAACTTTACTTTTTAAAAAATTTATTAAGTAAAATACAGCAGGAATTATAGCTACTACACAAGGCAAAGTAACAACTAATAATTAAAGTCTCTTTAAGTCGAGCAAGAATATATAACATTATGAACGTGCTGTTTATTAATAACAAAGCACGTTGGCAATAGTATGATAAATTCCTAGTAAGTTAATAAAGTTCATTTGACCATATATAGTCATATAGTACATCTTAACACATGCCCTGGGGTTATTTATGGACATCGAAGGGGCATTTGATAACACGTCCGTCGAATCTATGTGCTCAGCCGCTGAGAAGCATGGAATCGGTCCAACTAGTCAACATAACGGATGCGTTGTACAAACCACCGCTACAAAAGACTGTCCACAGGGAGGTGTCCTATATCCGCTTCTGCGGTGTCTTGTAGTTGATGGACTCTTGGAGGATCTGGAAGAGGCTGGGTTTTAGGCCCAAGCCTATGCCGATGACCTGGTTGACGTCCCCTTCGGGCGGGACTTGGGCACGCTGTGCAAACTGCAACTGACTATTTGGAAATGCTAAAGCACCAAGCGAAACAGCTGTCTGGGAATGATATACGTGTTGAGCAACCTGCTCTGTTTATAGATACTTGTTACAAATTCAAAATTTAGTGGATTCATAATATCGGTACGTCGAAGATAGTGGACAAGGAACTGTGGAAAAATAGATATAAATAAGTGTCGATTTACAATGTTAGAGGGACGGATGATATGAAAAACTATTTCGTATTCTGAAATACGTACTTTTTAGTAGTAGATTTTTTCGGAAAATGATTTTTTCTACAAACGCTTAACAAAGTAGCCTTTGACGCTTTCAGATTTCAACGCAAAGTTGACGTTTTCCGTGAAATGTCATTTTGTGACAGCATTTGCGCTCTAAAGCGGAAATATTTCGAAAACGCTCGCTTCTCCAACGTATTTCTGCATGATGATTGATGATAGTGACAGTGAATTATCAAACACTCCTCCTGATGTAGCAGAAAGTGCAAAAATTGTTACTTTGAATCTCCTACCAGAGAAATCAAGGAAGAAATATGAATTACAATACGGTGGTGCCAGTCGAAGAAGGTGAATAAGTATTCAGAAAACGTATTACTGGCTTATTTTGGAGAAAAATCATTGATTTGTAAGTCATCAACTCTTTGGTCTACGTATTCGATGATACGGACATGCTTGAATGTTAAAAATAACATCGAAATCAATAAGTATCCTAAACTTATCGCATTTCTGAAGAAACAGTCTGTTGGATATAAAGCGAAAAAATCCAAAACATTCACCACTGAAGATATTCACAAATTTTTACAAGAAGCGCCCGATGAAGAATATCTACTAAAAAAGGTAAATTTTAATATTTCATGCTCTTAGTAGTTTGAGAGGCGGTTAGTATTTTTTTGAATTTAGTGCAATTTGGTTAGCATAGACATTTGGAATAGCTATTAATTGCAGTTTTTTTTTATAGGTTATTCTAATTATGGGTATTGCTGGTGCCTGCAGACGCGATGAGTTGGTCAAAATGGAGATTGGTGACATAGAAGATAAGGATTCTATTTTAATAGTCCGAATTCCCGATTCAAAAACGAGAATAAGCTGTGTTTTTACGATTGTTGGTCATAATGAAGAGAATTCAGTTGATTATCTTTCAATTTGTAAAAAATATATTGCACTCAGAAAACATTGTCTGAATAACAATACTGTCCAACGTCTATTTTTACGTTATGAAAAAGGTAGATGTATGAAACAAGTTGTGGGTATGAATACAATCGGCAAGACTCCCAGTGACATTGCTGAATATTTGAAATTGCCCGAGCATAATTTATATACTGGACACTGTCTCCGACGAACCTCTGCTACTTTATTGGTGAATGGTGGATGGAAAAGTAACAATGTAGCAGAAGGCTACATAGATGATTCAATCAACAATAAGATTGAAACTACCAAGAGAATATTCTCAAGACCATCTACATCTCGTTCTGTAGATTTCCAATATTCGAGGGAATTAATGTTAGATAAATCTACTGATCGTCCATCAGGTTCAGGAATAATAATTAAAGAGTGTCACAATTGTACATTCAATTTTAGTAAAGTCAATGATAAATTAAATCAACATTAATCAGGAATTGATAAACTGTACTTGATGTACTTTTGTTGAATAAAGCATCTGGTGTTTTTTCTTTTTTTTTTCTGAAAACTGCGTTTGTAGAAAAAATCTTGTGTGTATTTCGAGCACAAAGTGTCATTGTCGCTCTCCAAAGATTACCGCGCTCCGCTTTGCGTCGCGCGGTAACTCTCTTTGTCGAGCGACAATATATCACTTTGCGCTCTTAATACACAAGTAGCTATTGTACATGTTTCTTTTTCGAAAGGAATCTGGGTTGGTCGCGATGTTGTGTGTATACGTTGGTATACAGGTTCTCCCACCACAAACTGCACCGATCGATTTGGCAGCTGATCAAAGTCAATTCGTCGAAACTATTTTCAAGATGCGATGACAACATCGTTATTTAAAATTGAACACTACTGAAAATTCTAGGTACATCATTAATCATGTCCTACACCTAAATTCAACCGTTTTTGAGATATTTGCAATTTTAGAGAAAAAATTACAGATGCAAACCAGTACTTGACTATTCGACAGTTTCTTCATAACTGCTAAATATTTCGTTGAGCGCTTTTGGCATTTTGTAGTCAAAGACTTAGCGCAGAGAAATAGCATAAAGAAAGTTTCCGATATTGTACAAGGTGCTCACATAAATTATTGAAATATTAATTCAAAAAATGCAAAACCTCTAAATTTTCAAATGGAGAACACCATTTGTTTTATAGTAGCCGTATTCAGCACAAAAATTAGGAGAAAACTTTGTGTTTGGTTCCCTATACTTAAATATTATCGTTTTGGATATACTGGGTGTCCCAAAAGTCTGGAAACGGTTGAATATCTCGTAAACAAATCATCGGATCGCAAAGACAAAAAACGCGCCTCTTTTTATTTTTAAAGATCTATTTAATGATGCTACTAAAAAACCACCCCCACCCCCGTAGGGGGTGATGAGAGGGGTAGTTTTAAAATTTTAGATGGAAACACCTACTTTTTATTGCATTGTTGCATTCTTCATGAAAAACTGTGTTAGGATGTGCAATCAACCCTTTTTTCAACCCTACTTAAGGGGTGAAAAAAAGGGCAGTTTTGTATTTTTTGCGAAAAAAATTTGTTTTCATACGGTGTTGCATTCACTATGAAAAATGTGTTTTCATGTGCAATCAACCCTTTTTTCAACCCCAATAAGGGGGTGCAAAAAGGGTAGTTTTAGTAATTTTGTAAAAAAAAAACTTTTCGTACGCTGGTCATTTTCCATAAAGAAAACCATGTTTTGATGTGCAATCAACCCCTTTTTCAATCCCACGTAGGGGTTGAAAAAAAGGGTTGATTGCACATCCTAACACGGTTTTTCATGAAGAATGCAACAATGCAATAAAAAGTAGGTGTTTCCATTTAAAATTTTAAAACTACCCCTCTCATCATCCCCTACATGGGTGGGGGTGGTTTTTCAGTAGCATCATTGATCTTTAAAAATAAAAAGAGGCTTGTTTTTTGTCTTTGCGATCCGATGATTTGTTTACGAGATATTCAACCGTTTCCAGACTTTTGGGGCACCCAGTATATTTACAAAATTCCAGTTTTGCACCTTTGTCAAGCGGGCGTTTTTAAGTTTGATGAATCTAGTTGGCCATGGCTGATTATACGACTGTCAGAAAATGAAGAAATGTCATTTAGTTTGAAATTATTGTAAACAATGCCAACACGATTTATTTTATTTATTTATTAGTTATGGGGAATGCAAGAGTTATAACAAGAACGTTTGCTGCTCGATATCCCGAAAAGCAGAAGCCATCAGCAAACACTGTTAAGTGAATAATACCTACTATGTATTGTTAAAAACAGAAAATTTCTCGAATAAATAAATTACTTCAATAAATGTTCAAAATTTCTTCCCTGAATTTGATATCGAGCAGCAAAAACAGTTGAATTTAGGTATAAGACATGATAAATGAAATGTACATAGAATTTTTCGTTGAATCCTCAAATGTAATAAATTATGGGGTGTTCCATTTAAAATAACGAAGTTGTCATCGACTTCCGGTATGACCGGAAATGGTTTATCTTGAGAAAATATTTTAGATGAATTGTACTCATCGATGCAATTCGTGGTGAGACTGTATGTTCACTTATCTGTTACATTTGCATATGTTCATATCTTCTTATAATGAAATGCAAATATTCTGCATATAAATTGAAAATGATAACTCAACTTTAAAGAAATTCTGTAATGAAATAAATATAAACACGTTGATTTCCTTCAACTAAACATAAAGGTTTTAGAACTGGCAGTTGAAATATTGAGGCGTCTACAACGCCTTGCGGTCACGGTATATTTCCCGCCTCTTCCCAGAGATACTCTGATTGGTTAACAAATTATTGTTATATTCTCCAATCAAATGTCACAGGAAATACCCCCCTCTTCTCGACATGCTTTAAATATGTCCTGCATACATACAGCATGGTGCCTAGCGAAAAACCGATTAGCAGATCCTATTTTTTTACATAAATCGTAATTTAAAAGAAAAAGATTCATGTCCCTTTTGTCCCAATGAACGTGGAACTGGATGGCATACAATTATGACCTGTAAACACACAAACAACATACGGAGCTTAGTAGCCAAATTCATAAAAATTTTGAAAAACAATAATCGCAAGTTTTAGTTAAATACCTATTATCTACTGGTTATGAGAAGAAGTCCAGGGAAACAAACATTGCCAATTACTTAATAAGCTTGGCAAAATATGTCATTTACAGCTCCATAACAAACCATCTAAAAAATAATGTAGAGTGGGAACCAATTTCTGTAACATTTATTAAAAAATTGAAATCACGCATCTCAACTGAATTTGACTATTTTTCGGGAAAAGATGTCATCCAAAGTTTTCAAGACATGGTCTACAGAAAATGTACTATGTGAAATAGATGAACAATGTCTCGTTTTCAAAAATTTTTCACTAAACATTTGAATCAAAAACGAATATTCAGAGTATAAAAAAAATTTACATATTCTTTTATTGTTAATTTTAACTAAGAATGAATTGATTAAATTGTGAATATTTTGAACTCTAATCTTATGTAAAATAGGTGATAAATATGAAAACCGTTATTGTATAAACTTATTAATTCAATAAATAATAATAATAACACATATATAGATTCAGAAATGCTCAAAACGGGTATATCCTCGAACATCCGGAAAAAATGTTGTGCCTATTACAATACTTCCCTTACACTATCTACTGCGTATAGTGAGGGAAGGAAAAATGTTATAGATAAACTTAAAAGGAAAAATCTCAACATTATTCGTGATACTTACGTTTGAATGTCTTTCCGTTTCATTCCCAGATATCTCCAAAATCTCTAATAAAGGTACTAAATAGAGGCACTTTTAAACTTTTTGATCGGTTGTTGTCGTTGATCCTTTCTATGAATTATAATTCTTATTCTTCCTGCAGATATTCTCTTGGATGGATTTTACTGTCTAATCGAATAGGAGATAATACAAGAATCAACCGCTGATGATGGAAATTTATGAAGCAGGAAATAATCATTGCAAAATTATTCGTTGACATTCATTTCGAAAATAGGCTGGTCTATGTCTCATTGTAAAATTTCAAACCATGAGAAGTATTAAGAGCTGTAACGTTGCTCCTTCAGTTTTAAGAAGTTTTTCTTGGTTGTCAAGCACCAACTTTAACAAGGTAGGAGGTTTCCTTCTAAACTATTTTATAATTGACGAAACAGTATACATAGGTACCAAATAGAGGCCCTTTTAAACTTTTTGATCGGTTGTTCACAATGAAAATTAGAAGAAACCACTACGATTTTTAGAATAATAATTTTCTTAACCTATTATATATATAGGATATAAAGTGAGCAAGAGAAATGGCTGGAAAGTATTTTGAAGTTCGTAATTCAACCGCTAGGAGACGTAACTGCTATAAGGAAACATAAAATTCACGCTATCTCGGAAAGTTAGAAGATGAGCTATAACTTTGAAAACATCATTTGCTAGAATTGGTAATACCGTATCATTTTGCTCCGCAACATTTTTTCGTATCTGTCATACTAAGGGAGGGGAGGCCAATGCATTTTTCAATATTTACATCGCGATATCTCCATCCGTCCTCGATTTACAGGAGGTAATATTAAAAATTCGAGTACCTTTATCGGATCAAGTTACCTTTGCGAGAAAAACAAATCACATAGCCATGATGGTAATTGCTAAATTGAAGAGATTACAGATTTGACAACTGTCACAAATATTCAAATCGGTTGAATGGTTCAGGAGATATTCAAATGTAAATATTGAAAAATGCATTGGCCTCCCCCTCCCTTAGTATGATAGATATGAAAAAATGTTGCGGAGCAAAATGATACGGTATTACCAAATCTATCAAATGATGTTTTCAAAGTTATAACACATCGTCTAACTTTCGGAGATAGCGTCAATTTTATGTTTCTTCATAGCAGTTGAATTACGAACTTCAAAATAATTTCCAGCCATTTCTCTTGCCCACTTTACCTATAAGCATTTTTTTCCCAAACCTGTAGACCTTACCGTTGTCGAGATACAGCCGCTCCGTACCCTTATTCGGACAACCTGTATATCTCAATTAGAACGTTGATCGTTTTACCGAATTGTAATTCTTATTCTTACTGTAGATATTCTCTTGGATGGATTTTACTGTCCAAACAAATAGGAGATAATACAAGAATCAACCGCTGATGATGGCAATTTATGTTGCAGCAGGAGATAACCACTGCAACATTATTCGCTGTTATTCATTTCGAGAATAGGCTGGTTTATGTCTCATTGTAAAATTTCAAACCATTAAGAAGTGTTTCTTGGTTGTCTGGACAAGCACCAACTTTAACAAGGTAGGTGGTTTCCTTCTAAACTATTTTATAATTGACCAAAAAGTATATATAGTGTTAACTATATTCTTACTGTTTTATTTTGCCCCACGTTGTGGTGACAATTATTAACTAAATTCTTATGAGTTTATTTTGTTTTATTTGTTATTAATAATTATATTTTGATTCTACCGGCTAGCTTTTTTTTTTTTTTTAATTTGATTATATTTGAACTTTGAATTAATGTTTATGAAGTTTTGAAGTTTATCTATAGAATAATTTTATATGGAATTAAACACAATGCTCTTTGATTTCACAATATTTAATTTCTATGACTCTTATTATCTCGGGTAATTCAATTTTATGTTTACAAAATCTATGACATAACCTTAAAATCACTTTTACAACTAATATTTGTTTATACTGTTATAATCAACAATCTTCTTTTTACTTTACAGATAACACGGATAATATGATGTAGAAATTATAAACAAACTTACGTTTAGATAATATCCAAAAGTGTGTTTAACAATGTTGGCAATTTTCAATGTACTTCTTTTATAATTTCGTTGATTCACTTTTTACACAATACTATGCTATTTCACGATAATCACAGGTTTTGGTTACTTCTTCTTGAGAATCAGGAACTGTTGATAATACTTTGTTTTATTCTTTTAGATACGACATAAAACTTTTCGATGCTTTATTGAAATTATATATTGAAGAATGGCAATCGTTGGATACTTCTTATAAATTGGAGGTTATTACAACCTTTTACTTGATTTAGATACTTGGAACACTCGTTGACTTTTAATAAATTTTATTAACTTCGATTATTTGGAACTTATCGAAGTTTGGAATACTTGCGTTCACTGATGTTTATTTTTATAAACTTAGGTTAGAAAATTTTTGGTGAGTTGCAAGAGAAGAACAGTCTCTACTTGGATATTAATGCAAACTGAACTTGGCTTTACTTTCAGACCCTTTTATAGTCCTCCAAAACCGACGCCAAGCATTTTCAAAATTAACCAATTAGGTGTTTACTTTTCATATCAAGAATGCCAAGTTAATTGTTGTTAAACTGACACAAGTACTCATTGTTACCAGACTGACACTAGAAATTCCTCTCGACCAATCAGAATTTAGTATTCTTTAATTTTTGAATTATTGGAGATTTTCAACTTATTTTAATTGATAGTGATTCCTTCTTTTTAAATTGATATTGCCTACATTTTTCCCCACACTTTGGTATAATATAACCTATGATTGGGTTATTATTAATATGATTATTCCCATATTTATGGTTTTCTTGACAGTTACTTATTCTTAAATCTAATACATACCATATTATATCAATAACATTCTTTTAACATTACATAACTCAAATTTACTAATCCTAACTTATATCTATAACATTATTCAATGTTTTGCACTATCTCATGATAGTTTTGTAATCACTTTAATTATGATTTCTGCCTTCGTTACACAGTACGTTTATTCACTTTCACTGAAGTTCTTGTTTATCACTTCTTATTCTATTACATTGTTGTTTATTATGTTTTACATTGTTAATTTTAATATCCTAACTATTATTTAGCTTTTACTATTGTTTTTAATTCCATATAAATATCTTTTAGGTATTTGATCTTTTCTGATTTTCAAAGTTCGGTAAGTTATTATTTTTTAAATTTTTATTGTTTATGAAATGAAATCATAACAATAGATACAAACTCGAGGTTCAATAACGAGTTGTTTGCCAATATACATGGAGAGAACATACATAGTGATTAGTGATAAAACAAAAGGTTTACATCCTGCACAGTTATATATTTTACAGATTAATGAAATATTAAATAAAATAACTATTAAAATTGGATTTTCACTAGTTTAATGAATGAATCTAACTATGGTTTCACCGTCGCTTCTTCAAACAAATCGTACTTTTAACAGTTATTTTACAATCGATTTTAATCACTTAATGACTGATTTTATTCAAATATTATTAATAAACGATGTATCAATTTATTACATCCAAATATCGATGATAGAAGCCTTTACACTATGGTAATTTATCATTATGATTAAATGAAAGCCTCTCAACGCCCTCAGCACCAACCTTCAAGACCAACCCCTCTTGTAAATACTGTGGTTAATTTATCTTCACATACCCTTACTGAAGCAGAACAATCAGTTCTATCTAAAGGTCCTAATTTCGTTATCTCCTGCAAAAATATTCCTACGACATCCATTATTTCTGCTGTAGAAGCATCCCTACATGAAGTTGCCCATCTCGCAGCCAATGAAATTTGTTTCGAAACTGCTAAAATTCTTCGTCATTTCAAGATTCCTAAATCAAATTGCCCTAAGCCTTCAATTCAAGCTCTCAATTTACTCAAATCAAATCCTGATTTAGCTATTTCGAAAGCTGATAAAAGAAACTCCACTGTTATCATGAATCGTTCGGATTATGATAACAAAATCCTGCAACATCTGCAAACTAATTCCTATAAGCTCCTACCAAAAGATCCCACCCCCTCTATAGAACGTTCAATTTCACAAATTATCCGTCTTTCTTCCCTTCCTGATTCAGATAAGAAATTTCTTACCCCCCATTGTTCAAAATGTCCCCGGCTGTATGGTTTGCCTAAAATTCATAAGCCCTCAGTTCCTCTGAGACCAATTGTCAGCACTATCTGATCTCGTACTCATAAACTTTCTCGATATCTGTCATCTATTCTCAAACCGTTTGTAGCTAATTCCAATAGTTTTATCCTAAATTTCTTTCATTTCGTTGAAAACTTCAAACGCTAAAAGTTGACCCAGGCGATTTGCTCGTCAGCTTCGACGTCGAATCACTCTTTACCAATGTTCCAATTCCAGACACCCTTTCCATAATTTCTCAATTGTTACCTGCCAAAAACATTTCGACGGACTTGCTACCGTTAATTCATTTTTGTCTAACCTCCACATATTTTCTATACGATGGCAAGTAGGTAAATTCGGAACATTACTCTAAACTCTGTTCACATTGAGTAAAAATGACGTCATATTTGGTTACTTTTACAACCAATTCATTTTACCAATTTCCCTAAGTGCCGCGCTTTCTTCGTCTAACCAGGTATATTACATGTTTACGGTTGGCAACACCTCACAGAGTTGCCGATACAAACTGTAAATTTATTAAATTGACTTGACAGTTGATAATTTGTTGTGAATCTGAATATTGATTTGAATTTAACTTCAAAAATATAAACATAATTGTTCCCAGTACTGCAATTCTACGTACATTTGCGTCTTAAGCTGTGTAAGTTGCGAAACTTGTACATTCTTTACATCAGTATATTAATTAAACTGAAAAATAAAGTTGTAAATAGATTTTTGAAAAATCTTGGCTTCCGGATTGATGCCGACGTTTCGCCAACCATTACAGGTGGCATCTTCAGGGCAGGCTTGAGGCTTGCACTGAAACTTGTTCTGCTGGTTTCTGTAGCCGTATTTATTGTAGGAAAAATCCTTCACGCTACACAGTTCACTGCCTTTATTCCGGTGATCAACTCCGTTCCGAGACCTGACCCTGTCGTTGTGTGATCAAGTGCGAAGTGGGTTTCCAAATGTTGAGAAGGTAATATCCTGAGTCACGGTTCGGAATAATTGGATGTTTTAAGATTTCTAGAGCTCGGGCTAGAATTTTAGTATTTTCGAAAAGGATTTGATGATTAGTGTCACACTTGTGTTCCGTAAGTGCAGATCTACTGGTGTCACGAAGGCTTGTACAGCGCTCTTTCCCACGAGTAGCTACTGTACAACCTGTTTCACCAATGTAGAGTTTACCGCAAGAACAGGGAATGCTATAAACACCTTCTAAGCGGAGAGGAGGAAGGGGATCTTTGATAGGTTTGTAAAACTGAGATAATTTTGGAAGTGTGGAAAACCGGGTAGAAATATTATGTTTTTTTGGAATTTTGGAAAATCGATCTGTTACATTTTCAATATATGGAAGATAAGCAGTGGTTAATGCAGACGGGGGGAGGGGGAGGGGGCTTGTGGCTCAGGTCGATTAGAAATTTTAGGCGAAGTCTACTATTCAAGATACAGTTGTAAATAGGTACGTCTATTTGTTTATCTCGACGCGATATGTATCTTCGAAGATGATACTGTCGGTCACTCCTGATAAGATTCTAGCACTAAAACTGTGATAACGATGAAAATTTGTGGTGCAGTGTGAAGTGCATATTGAAGACTACTGCAGGGATCATGCAGGCACATATGGTAGTTCGACGGAAAAAAAAGTGGATATGTGGAAACAGGGTAGGAAAACCAACACCAGAAATATGGGGGGAAGATTATTTTTTTATATTCTTTGACTGTAAGAGAGGGAAATAATGTTCGAAGAACATCGTGTGAGCCAGCGGTGGAATGTTGGGAGAAGAAATAGGCATTCCAATTTTTCTTGAAGGTTTGGAGGTTATAGGTATAGGGAAAGACCCCACCAGCTAAAGAGTTCCACAACTTCACTTTTCGACATCTGTCCTACAAGCTCCTAAAAGGTACCCTTCGTAGGCTCTCTGGAGAGTTTGGCGATGTCATCCGCATAACCTACCGCCTTAATATTATCACGGTTTAACCATAATAGTAGCTCATCCCGAAGAAGGGAGAGTACCCGTCCTTGTGGACACACTTGTGTCCACAAACCTTGCCACGTAGTGTCATATCTGTCCAACGCTTGTTCAATACAGGTCCTAGAGATTTTGTTAAAGGCCCCCTCTATGTCCAAGAAGGCATCAATGCAGACTCCTTCCACTCTAGCTGTTGCCCTATAAAGCTTACAGCCAAGTGGAGACGTGCCCATCCGATAAGCGTGCTGTTCCTCGTGATGGAGGCAATGCTTCACAGGTCCTGCCTTAGGATACCAACCTTCAAGCCTCTAACGTCTTCAACAAAAACGACATAAGACTTATAGGCCGGTAATCTTGGACGATGATGTTTGATAGATGAGTTCTCTTCCACTCCTTGGACCTGTATCCTACCACGATACAACCCCTTAACACCCCAGTAAGCGGAACCGGGATTGAGTCCAGACCCTTTTGCAGAAGTACTGGAAACAATTCATCAGGGCCCGCTGACAGAGACCAGAGTGGGCGTCGTTCCCACTCTCCCGAAGGCTAATATCCGGGAAAGTGGCCTTCATCAACAGCTTAAGTGTCTCCTGGGATTTAGTGTAACCCCCACTTTCTTTCTTCAAGAACAGCAGACTACCTCCCCGGTTGCCTGCCAGTATCTTGGCTAGTTTTGCCGTGTTTGGGATGGTCTCAGTTTCAGTGCAGATATTTTCCCAAGAAGTTCTTTGGGACTTTCTCAATAGGTCCCCTGATCCCGACTTTCCTAGCTCTATTGAAGAGCCGCCTCGTTTCCCTCTTGCACTCTTCAGGGTCATTGAGTGAATCTGAAAGTAAATTTTCTATCTTTATCTAAATCTTCCACCTGTTTGATGTATCTTCATCTAAATCTGTCAGGTGTAAGATCAGTTTTATTTCAATAATCGATCAAGTAAACATTAAAATCATTTTGTAACAGGGCTGAACCTTCTGGAAAATACTTCCTTTTGCATTCACTTTCTTTCGGTCATGTAATACCAAAATATATTTTATGGAACTTTTGAATTTGGATTCGATGCAAGAAGAACCAGTTTGCAGGTACTCTATTTTTCTTCACAGTTAGTGTATTAAATTTAAAATTACAAATAGTTTGTAGTATACGATATAATAAGTGAAGAACTCCTAAATTTGTTTGTAACACACTTTACTGATTCAAATGGTTATATTCAAAAACTTTGACAACCTGCTCAACCTGACATCAAAGGCCTGACCTGGATCCATGACGTCATTTTTATATAAGTGAACAGAGTTTATTTGTATAATGGTTCACATGTTATATCAACAATTTATATAATGAGGTTGACATAATATACGAATTAGTAAACCATTATGTGCGATACTCCCTTCCCCTGTCCTGGGTGATTTTGGATCACTTGCTTGGGCTAGGATGGTGGTTTTTCCTTTTCTCTACCAACTTCTTAGCTTCAGCTACTGATTTGCCCCCAGCTATCATTTCACCAGGGCCCCACTGAACCCTTTCTTGAAGGGGTCAACTAGCCTACCAGGGTTCTCACGCTTAGACGGGGGAGGATGTGAGGCTTTCTCTTATTTAGCGAATGTAGAGCTTCTTGGCTGATTACTTTCTGATTATTGCCATAGGAGGTTGTCACCGGGTACCGCATACATTTTCACCTCTAAAACCACGACCCCCTGCCTTCTTATCCCAGGGATGCTGGTCGGAACGGATTCACGAACGTGGTAGACACATGCGGAAGGCCAAATTCGAACGAGGCCGGCGATGGTTCGTAAACATAGCTTAGGCTAACACGAGCAGGCGAGTGGGGCTATTCCTCATGAGTCAGGGGGAATAGGTAGCAAGTACCGTGCCTGTTGCACCATAGGTAACGCAGGTTCTCGCTTAAAGTAACCTCGGCCTGCCTGAGCAGGGGCGAAAAAAGGTACCGCTGCGAAACGTCAGGTAAACGTGCACCACATGTCGTTTCCCCATAAAAACCACGGCGCAGTGCCTTCTTATCCCAGATGGCTGGTCGGAACGGATTCACGGTCGTGGTGGCATATGCGGTAGGCTATTTGAACGAAAGCCGAACGTTTACTCGTAGCGTTCCTGGTGAAACAGGTAATTACGAAGAGGTGGAATTGACCATAGCCCAGAAGGGGCAGTATATGAGTCTAGCAAGCAAGCTCCATCTTGGGTATGCACGGGACAGGGTCCTAGGTATGCCTGAAATGGGACCGCCTAAAGTAGTCCCGCCGGGGGCGAAAAAAGCTGCCTTTGCGTGGGTATTATGCTGCACCACATGGCTATACTCCTAAAGTCCGGTGTCTGAGCTTCTTTTCCCAGATTTCTGGACAATTGATTCGCGGCCAGGGCAACAAATGTGGAAGACCGATGATAAGAGGTCGACGGCGACTCGTCAAACGGGAGCTGTTATAAATTATAACACTAACACGAGTAGACAGGGAGAGAGGGGCCCAGACGGTTCAAAAGACCGTCTCCTCTCCAATTAAGGCGTTGGTCTCTGTCGGGCAGTGGCGTGCTGTTTATGTTAGGGGAGGGCAAGTCACTAACAGGTCTAGAGTCCACTGGACGAGCAGGCCGGGAGGGACCGAGGTCCTACTCCACAGTTATCAACGTGCAGGGAGGATGGTCACCCTGTAATTTCTTGACTGCAACTAGCCTCCCACGAATCAGCTAGGAAAGTGGTGGCTCGTCGGTAGATTCCCGCATAACGGAATAGGGCTCTCCGGGGACGCCTGGTATCAGAGAGGCTTTGCTGAAGATGCAATAATCCCTATGCCATCCATCCATCGGCATGGGTCGCATTACACCTTTGATTGGGGCCTGAGTGATCGGCGGGAGGTTTTCCTCCTACCTGTAGTTCATAAAGGCGTTACTATATCCTCCAGCTGGGGACGTGACCTGGGTGGATCACGCTCCACGCAGAGGCCATTAGAATGAGTCCTCTATTGATAATGAAAATTAGAAGTATGTAGGTTTCTTTTGGGTGGCCCGAACATCGATCCCTCTATCGCGACCATATGATTGATTGTGGCTAAATTAGAAGTAACGACTAACCATTACTATTTGTGCAAGGCTAATTTTCTTTGCCGATACATCTGAATTAGAACGTTGATCTTTTCTCTTAATTATAATTCTTATTCTTCCTGCAGATATTCTCTTGGGTGGATTTTACTGTACAATCAAATAGGAGATAATACAGGAATCAACTGCTGATGATGGAAATTTATGAATCGGGAAATAACCATTGCAAAATTATGAGGTAATAAGAGCTGTAACGTTGCGCCTTCCGTTTTAAGAAGTTTTTCTTGGTTGTCTGGACCCAACTTCAACAAGGTAGGTGGTTTTCTTCTAAATTATTTTATAATTGACGGAAAATTATAAATTCTCGGGAAATAGGTCACATTAACACTTATGCTTTATATTTTCGTCTTTACGTACTTTTCGGTCTCTCGACCAGCATCAGACTTATTATGTCCAAAACGGGATTTCTTAAAACTAATTGTATTAGCACAAAGCGTTCTTATCGCACCAATTTCAATCAAAAATGCGTACGTCGCCGAAACGAACAAAACCACGAATAATCGAAATTGTACCACATCAATGTTTCAAGTATAAAATATATCAAGAACCCAATATTCAGTAATATTCTTATAATATACAAACGCATGTTAGTGTAGTCTATTTACGACTGAAAACCAAAACTATTACGTTAAGTATCTACTTTCGAACCAGATGTTATAGTCTAGTCATATTATCAAAAAAGCTGAGAAAATTTTCGGGCAACTACGATCGACTCCGGGTTTTTTGCAAAATTTTCCTGAACGGATTTACAACATTCCCGAAAAAAAAAACTAGTATGTGCTTTTCCATTTTTCAATTGTTACAGAGGAAAATGGCCAATTTTCATGGCCAAAAAATTTGAAAATTTCTAAAATTTCGAAATCATGCCAACAATGGCTGGAAATACCCACTCGTAATATTGTCCAAACGTACATTGAAATCTATGAAAAGAAAAATTGAGAAAACAATTTTTTTTCAAAATATCTGTGTTGATATGGAACAATATAAAAGATTTGACTATTTTGAAGAAAAGGAACCGCGAAAAATTAGAAAAATGTTTAGGTCTGAAAGTTCAAATCAGGAAACTAAATTCATAGTTAGATAGCTGAAACATTTACGCAGATTTTGGTACCAAGCACGATCTTCTAGATTGGGTCAATCCCGAGAAAACTCTTTCTAAGCTTTTTGAGTCCTCCGTTATAAACTTTGATTCAGACTATAGATGCCTCTTGTGGCTATCTCAATATACTATTTTCCCCGCTTCAGCGTTTGACAGAGACACAGAAAAAAATGAAGTAAAAATTCCAATTCTTAATTATCAAAGATGTGGTACACTGTCGGTAACCCGGGTTCGATCCCACCCGGGAGACTTTTTTTACCTTTTTTGATAATTATGATACAAAATCATACTAATTTTAATCATAATAATAATAATAATAATAAACCATTCCGATAGATCACGAAACTGTTTGTGAGTATCCTTACGCTGCTATCAGTGTGGATCGTTCCTCTACAACTCCATATCAAAACAGTGGCTGCGGGTACGGCGTATCGGTTGGCTGGTCTGGGCCAGTGGGTCGGTGCGTCTATGCCTCGCTGTCATGGCAAAATCTGGGATTGGGCAGCCGAGAACTGCTCGATCCTCCGACAGACGCAGGATGCGATAGCGCCTGCTGTCAGGTTTCAAACACCAGACATTCTCATAATCCAGAGGACGGACTGGGAGAACAAGGACTCTGGGCCGCTTCCGCCAGGGGAACTCGTGTGGTTCACGGACAGGTCTAAGACTGGCGAGTCTAGCGGAGCCGGAGTCTACTCGCATACACCCAGAAGGTAGAGTTCAGTTTCCTTAGGTGGCCACGAAACCGTTTTCCAGGCTGAGGTCTGTGCAATACGGACACGTGCCCTGGAAAACCTTAGATTAAACTACCGAGGTAGGCGGATTTACATCTGCACTGACAGCCGAGCGGCCCTGGGCGCACTTCGCGCCAACAGAATGACTTCTAGGCTTGTCTTGTAGTGCAGGGATACTCTGGTTGAACTAGCCAGAAGGAACAAACTCCAGATAGTGTGGGTACCTGCCCATTCTGGTGTGAAGGGAAACGAAGTGGCCAAACGGGTCTCCTTGAGCGCCCCTGGCCCCGATTCCACGATCGGAATTTCATCGACCACCCGGCTCCACGCGCCCTCAAGGAGCTACTGGACAGGCAGTGACTCTCGATCTGGCGTGGTTCCCCAGGCATGAGGCAGGCGAAGCTCCACATCAGGGAATTCTCGCCTAAACTCGCTAAAACCCTACTCTCTATGAGCAGGAGAGGCCTAAAACTGGCGACAGGACTCCTCACAGGACACTGTCATCTGAATAAACATCTACACACAATGGGCATTGTCGAAGACCCAATTTGTAGTAGATGTGGGGAGTCGGATGAAACTGCTTCTCATATCCTAGCAGAATGTCCAGCACTGGCTTCTCTCAGGCTACAACACCTCGGCAGTACACATACGCCGCTTGAAGCAATAAGAGATATCAGTCCATGCAAAATCTTAGCTTTTGGCACGGCCTTAGGCTTGCTGGACTGATTCTTGTATCAAGGGGCGCACAATGGACCCAATCAAGCGGTCTAAGTGCTCCGGACTGATTCACCCCCGTTTTGATTGATTGATTGATGTATTATATATGTGTGTGTGCAGGAACAGCCTCCACTTTTTTCTATAAAGAAACATCTGCTTCCTCTTCTCTGATATAATATGCAATACAGAATTTCTAGCAAGTCGCAGATGAAGACCACGTTTATTTTTGAAATAAAATTTTATTATTATATGCATTTGAAACCTTCCTCGAAACCTATCATTATTATTATTATGATTTTGATTTTTATTAAAATTATCAAAAAAAGTGAAAAAGTCAAAAAAAAATCTCCCGAGTGGGCTCGAACCCCCGGGTTAACGCTAGTCTAAATCATCTTTGATAATTAAGAATTGAAAAGTTGTTGGTACAACGGAATTGAAATGAAGTTAACGTTGGTACCAAACTTCTTAAGTAAACCAGGAAGTTTTTTTTTTCCATCTGCATCATGCCTAATGTTCATATCTAAGAAATTTATCTTTTGTTTACTCCTATTTCATAAATAAATTGAAGTTTACAGTGGTAATTGTTAAATCTATTAATCACATACTGAATTTTATCGTTGGGAACACACATGAGGCAATCATCTACATACCGTTTAAAGAATACGGGTTGAAAATCTAATGAATTTATAACATCTAGGCATTCCATTACAAGGTTAGCAATATAAGCTGAAATTGGAGATCCCAATGCTGTGCCGAAAATTTCTCCAAAATATTGCTCAACGTATTGAAAATAAGTGCATTTTGAACAAAACTTCATTGCATGTATAAATTCAGATTGATCTAAAGGTGTGTCGTTTTTTGATGCTACTCAATGCCAAAACGACTGGTATATTTGTAAATAAAGAAATAACGTCCAAGGAAATTAGTTGATGATCTACGGGTACGGATTGATTTTTTATAAATTCATTAAAATGCCATGAGTCTTTCACATAAAATTAATTTTTTCCTATTATATTGATATAGTCTTGAAGGTATATCACTTTTATGTAGTTTCGGAAGCCCATAGATATAAGGTGCTAGCCCATTATGACAAATTTATTTATGCTTATACAATTAGTTTTAAGAAATTCCGTTATGGGACATGATAAGTCTTCTGATGATGGTCATGTGACCGAAACGTACGTAAAGACGAAAATATAAAGCAAAAATGTTAATGTGACCTATTTCCCGAGAATTTGTATATAATTCATACCTGGGTCAAGAATTTTTTGTATATTTTATATATTTTACACATTATTGAAATATCATGAATGATGATGTTTAATTGGCTATCTAAATTATTAAAAATTGCGATTCTTTTATTTGGACACTTTTTCAGACAAATATTATTATGAAACTAAAATAAAATAACTATTAAAAGTTTGATTTTCACTAGTTTAATCAATAAATCTAACTAGTTTCGCTAACACCGTAGCTTCTTCAAACAAATATTACAAAGTAAGGTGAGGAAGGCCTCTGCGTTATTTTGGGCATGCAGAAGAGCTTTTAGCAGCACATGGGGATTACAGCCAAAAATTCTTTATTGAATCTATACTGCTGTGATTAGGCCTATGGTTACCTACGCCACGGTAGTGTGGTGGTCAGGGACAAGGACTGGTATTTCCCAGCGCCCCCTTGACCGTCTGCAGCGACTTGCATGCGTAGGCATACTGAGCGGCATGAGGTCGACTCCGACGAGAGCCCTTGAAGCGCTCGCTGGATTACCACCTCTACACTTATACATTAAAACTGAAGCCATGAGAACGGCGTACAGGTTAAAGCAAAAGATCTGCTGGAGCCTCCCTTCTATTCTTTTTAAAATTTGAGTGCAAGCTGATAGGCCGTTTATTTCGTTTATTTAATGTTATTGACGACGACATAATATGATGTTGTTACGTGCTGGCGACGAGCCGATGAGAGCAAGGCTGTGATTGGAGGAGATAGGAGATGTCACCTGGCGCGAGAAACGATGGTAGGGAGGCTCCAGCAGACCTTTATACTTTGACTATGGGTTAAAGAACCTAGACCACTGGACCAAAACGCACCACTCTCGTGGTGAATGCCCCATACTAGAAATGAAGCAAGATAGCATGATTCCTGCTATATGTCTCACTTCTCCCAAAATCCTCATACCGGATAGAGGAGATTGGAACAACGATCCCTCACCCTACTGTCACCAGACGGGCTCGTATGGTTCACAGATGGGTCCAAGGTAGGTCAGGCTTCTGAGACGGGAGTGTACCTAAAAAGGCCAAGGATCACTATCTCAGTGACTGTAGGCGCTTACTGCACGGTTTTTCAGGTGGAGGTCCACGCAATACTGACTTGTGCCATGGACGACCTGCGAAAAAACTATGTAAATAGGCGCATATATATGTGCACAGACAACCGGTCGGCTCTGGGAGCTCTCAAATCACCCAGAGTCACATCAAGGGTTGTCAAAGAATGCAGGGATATACTAGCTGAACTAGCTAGGAGAAATAAACTTCAACTTATCTAGGTCCCCGGACACAGCGGAGTTGCAGGGAACGAAATGACCGACTCTCTGACCAGGCGAGGGTCGTCTAACGCCCCTATCGGGCCGGAGCCAATGCTCGCTTTATCAAACTGCGTAGGGAGTCTCGCCCTTCTGGGCCAACTGAATAAAGAGTGGTCCAAATTGTGTCGAGATTAAAACTGCTCCCAGAAGAACTTATGGAAGTCAGCATTAGCAATATTCTGGGTTTCTGACGGGTCACAAACCTGCTAGAATAGAATAGGCTTCTGACAACGGGGCGCACAATGGGCCCAACTAAGAGGCCTAAGTGCATCAGGGGGGTAAGCCCCCTCCCCTATTGCGATGATGCTGATGAATATTTGTTTGAAGAAGCTACTGGGTTCGCGAAACTAGTCACATTTATTTAACTAGAGAAATCGAACTTTTAATACTTATTTATTATAATTATAATTTTCTTAACCTATATACGAGCCCTGTCTCAGTGAAGTTCCACGACGTCTATTTTAAAACTGGAATATTGTTTTATAACATCCAATCTTTTACTTTTTTAGCCGTATGGTAAGCGGCACACCATCTTGTTGGAAGATACATTCAATATTGTTTAAACGCATTTTTTCAATTTGGGGTGTTCAATTATTTTGAAGCACATTAATGTTCTTAATACCTTCCACAAAGTGTAAGTTTCCCACTCCACTTGCTGACATGGATCCCCAATTCATAATAGAAGCCGGAAACTTTTTTTGAAGACTGAAATACTTCTACTTTACTTCTTATGACACGACTCCTACTATCACCAACGCATATTTCAAATTTGGCTCCATCACTCCAAATAATGGAATTTCATAATTTGTGTTCTTTGGCCCAGGCAAGTCTGTTTTTCTTCTGAATCTCCGTCAGTAAGGGCTTCTCTTTTGTCTAGAATTACTGAATTAAAAACGAATATTAAAAAAAAATAATTTAAGCTTATCTTGTTAGTTTCAAATCCCATTTTTTGGGCAGCTCTGTGACAAGTTGCTCTTGAAAACTTTTTTGTGGTTGCCTGATTCCATAATATTTTCAATTCGTTATAATAAGCACGTCGATTTTCCTTGATAATCCGTTTTAAGACTCTTAAGTTGGTATTGGAATAACGCGGGCGACCTCGAGTTCTGGGTTGTTTTGTACAATTTAATAATATTTCGAACTGTATACCTCGATTTGTTAACACTGTCAGCGATTTGGGAAGCATTTTGGTCTTTTAAATGCAAGTGAATGATCACTTTTCTTATTTCGTCAGAAACAACTTTACCACGAGCCATTTTTAATTGTTAACAACAACACCAATGCTTTGAAACTTGATTTAAACGTCAAAATCGACTTCTTAGCAAAGTAAAATGTTATCATTAGTTTTACAAAGCCTAGCTTTATCTTATCGAAGCCAATAAATAGACCATTCAACTTGAGTTGTCTCCATCATGTATTTTGCTATATACACAAATCATTTTGCAAAGAAGACAATTTCGAATTAAAAACGCTTTAAAAATAGCCGCGTCGGTTTTGGTATCTGTCCATAAACATTCAAAGAAACCAAAAATATTTTATTTGAGATAAAATTTTAATTTGCGCTCAAATAAATTCACAAGCATCATGTTTTGGGCCAACTTCACTGAGACGGCTCGTATATCTCAATTAGAACCGAATTTTAATTATTTTCTTCCTGCAGATATTCTCTTGGATGAATTATAATCTGCATTCAAATAAGAGATAATAAAGGAATCAACCGCTGATGATGGACATGTATGAAGCATGAAATCACCACTGGAGTTATTATCGGAACTTGCGAAATTATTCTTTGTCATTAATTTGTAGAATATGTAGGTTTATGTCTCATTGTGAAATTTCAAACATTGACAAGTATTGAGAGCTGTAAATTTGCTCCTTTTTTAGTTTTAAGAAGTGTTTTTAATTTTTAAGTATGGACAAGCCTGAACTTCAACAAGGTAGGTGGTTTCTTCTAAATTATGATATAATTATTGACGAGAAAGTATATACATATAGATTTCAAACAGCATACTAGAATGGTAGGCTATGGTAGTTTATTTCTTATCATTTTATATCACAATGCCAGGATAAGCGCCAGTAATCCAGATAAGACTTATTATTCAACATTTGTATTTACACGAGAGTTTGAAGCAAAAATGGTTTATAACAATCCATAGATTCTTTCGTTCCCAATAAAAATGCAAACATTTTATTGATAATGACATTATTAGAGAATACTACTAGTGTCCTAAAAAGATTCCAAAACTTGTTCAAAATTGCGTAGATATCTGTTATTCTTCCGAATGGCCCGTTCTATTTGTCAAAAAAAGTTTCAATCATAGGTAAACATCCTGAAGATGCTATTTTAAATAATTTGTGTGAATTTTTTCATAAAATATGTTTTTTTTAATCGTTTTGATAAGATTATGATTGATGTTTCAAAGAGTGTTTCAAGTTTCAGTATCTGCCATAATTTAAAGATCTCATTTTTTGCAATAGATAAAATTATACATTCTAAATTTAGTTGGCTTTTAGGAAAGTGGTCTCAATTTCATTGTATTATCAGTCCTGTGAATTCTTTGAGCGCAGTAACAGCAATAGATATTATTAAAATAGAGTTTCTTATATTAACCAACAAAAATTTGGGAGAATCTTTTGACAGTTTGGCAGATGACGATAATACTGGCTATATATTAGTATCGGAAAACATTCCCATAAAAAAGCTACAACCAACTAAATCTTGGATTGTCCAAACGTCATTTTTACTCTTGGATGATTTTATGCTAGTCAGCCGAAATATTTTCCAATTTCCTGGGGCTTATAATTGTATTAGTAGTCTTGAATTCCGACTGTCTTACAGTAATTGTGGTCACAAATTATTTATAAATGTAATTTTAAACTTTATTCAAAACCAAATTAGTCGAGTGAATTTAGCAAAAAAGCTCGGAATTTTTTCCAAACAGACCAATCAACTTATTTTTTTTTGCAAATCGTTCCTGGACGGATACTGAACGATATTGAACTTTAAGATCTAGTCGCTCGACCATTTTTCACCTGTTAAACGGGAAATTGGCCAATTTTCATGGGAAAATTTATTGTACAATTTGTAAAATTGGTAAGTATTGCCAAAATTGGCTGGAAAACTCCACTCGGGGGTTTTCGGGGTCGCTGATCACGATTCCGAAGTTAGATTTACCATTTTCGACCGCAGTATCTAGAAATTGGCCAATTATATGTCTGAAAAATAGCCAAATTTAATAATTTCGTAATTTTTGTTGAAAATGACTAAAACATTTCACTCGGGGGTTTTCGAGGTCGCTGATCACGATTCCGAAGTTAGATGTACCATTTTCCACCGCGGTAGCTAGAAATTGGCCAATTTTATGTCAGAAAAATGGATAAATTAGATAATTTCGTAATTTTTGTTGAAATTGGCACTGCTATCAAAAGTCAGGGAATTTATCCGTGACTGTAAATCATTTGTTTCATATCCAATATCAAATGACTTCCGAGTGAAATTTTCTAGCCATTTTCATCAAAAATTACGAAATTATCTGATTTATCCATTTTTCTGACATAAAATTGGCCAATTTCTAGCTACCGCGGTGGAAAATGGTAAATCTAACTTCGGAATCGTGATCAGCGACCCCGAAAACCCCCGAGTGGAGTTTTCCAGCCAATTTTGGCAATACTTACCAATTTTACAAATTTTACAATAAATTTTCCCATGAAAATTGGCCAATTTCCCGTTTAACAGGTGAAAAATGGTCGAGCGACTAGATCTTAAAGTTCAATATCGTTCAGTATCCGTCCAGGAACGATTTGCAAAAAAAAAATAAGTTGATTGGTCTGTTTGGGAAAAGTTCCGAACTTTCACATTTTTAACGTCTCATTTGACCCGACTAAATTAAATTTAAATACAACGCGCTTCAAGTAGTAGTCAGCCAGAGTTGTGGTGTCACAAATTTTAGGCGATGACCTTCCATTCTCTAACTACCATACAAAATCGAGCAACAAAAACAAGAGTAATGAGTTGTTTGCCAAGAGACATGGAGAGGACATACAATGTGATTCTAAAACAAAAGGTTTTCATCCTGCACAGTTATACATGGTGTTTCAGAAAGACCTTCAATGCAGAGGACGGTAGATTTTACAAAAATAATCAGATTTTTCATATAAACTATGGTCTTATCTTCTTCCGTTTCGGAGATACATTCAATTTAATTTTTTATTAACGAAATTTTGCTGTAGCTCCTGTGCAGTTACAGATATTTCATTGAAATCTAGTAGTCGGGGTTTCAGAGAACCCCCAATAAGATGGTTTAGTTTGTTTAAGATTATGCGGTAGAGGGCGCTGGGTGAGCGACTTTTCGACGTTTCTTTTAGCCTACCTAAACTTTTTACGTTTTCTTTGCACATTTTTCTGGTCTACAATTTTATTGCAAAAAAATAAAGTACTCTTTTTGAGGTTCTCAAAATCTCACCGTATTCGAGAAAAACGCGTTTAAATGAACATATGCGATTTGGGTAGTAAGTAATTTTCTTAATGAGTTTTTGTTATGTTCATTTAAACGTGTTTCTTCGGAAATTCTCGCATTAAGGTATATCTTTGTTAATGTCGTTAGAAAGGTTAGACAATTTTACATCATTTTGGTTCAAAGCTCATTGGCATACCGACCTTGATAAGATTAGGGGAAGCTATTGAAAGTGTAGTAATTTAAATCGATGTAGCTTCTAAACGACTCATTCGATTTTAGTAAACTTTAGTTTGTATAGAAGAGAAGGTACGTACTTTCAATTCTCGTATCTATTGGTACACGATAGTTCGTAATAAAATTGATAGAGGGCGTAATTTGTAATGATATCGGTTTTATCGATTTTATACCAAAAACTTAAATCATACGGTATAGCTATGACATGATAATCGGAAATTAGATTAAATTTGCAAAAAAAATACTGAAAACCGCAGATCGATATCTTTTTTGTTTCAAAACGCGATTTCGGTAGTAAGTAAATTTGTTATGAGTTTTTTTTTATATTCATTTGAACGCGTTTTTCTCGAAAACGGTGAAATTTTGAGACCCTCAACAAGAGTACATTATTCGTTTGAAGTAAAATTGTAAACCAGAAAGATGTGCAAAGAAAACAAAAAACTATTCTCAAAAAAGTTATAAGGCTAAAAGAATCGCCGAAAAGTCGCGCACACAGCACCCTCTACCGCATAATCTAAAACTAGCTAAGTCGTCTTATTCGGCGTCTTCTGAAACCCCCGAGTACCAGATTTCAATGAAATATCTGTAACTGCACAGAACACCTACATACCTAAATTTCGTTAAAAAAAATTTTATTCAACGCCCGTATCTCCGAAACGAAAAAAGATAGGACCATAGTTTATTTGAAAAATTGATTATTTTTGTAAAATCTACCGTTCCCTGCGTTTACGGGAGATATTTCTGAAACATCCTGTATATTTTACAGATTATTGAAATATGAATAACGATTTACAAGGTACATATTTCCAAATTTTATAATATATAGAATTATTCATTATTCTCAGAGTAATGCAACGAGAGTCTGAAATTCAACAATATCAATTGCATGAATTATCTCACAGTTTATTCAATTGGCCATCACATTATTAAGAATCTGCGATTCTTTTATTTGAATGGTTTTCCAGACGAGTGCAACATATTATTAATAAACGATGCATGAATTCATTATATTCAATTTGACATTATTACTCATACCTCAGATTTGTGGATATTCCAATTTAGATATCCAGACTGTTTTTTTTTATAACATAATTACTAAAATTCAGTTTTTTCAATGAGATCAGTGATTTCAATTGAAATCTGAATAAGTGCCCTCCTGACAAAAAAGGTATCATTCGATTATCAATGTACAGACAAACTGTTTATCTGGGAGTTCATAAAATGGTTATTATTTGAATCTCCATATTTGAACAGATTTCAGACTATGCTTCTCCAAGTAGTGAAGAACCGAATCATAATGCATAAATTTCACTTTGTTATTATTCATTATTTCTCAGATTTGCAAAATTTCCATTTCAAAAATACATTGTTTGTATAGACTGCCACTTGAAAATAATTCCTAAAATTGAGTTTCTTGAATGAGAACAGTGGTTTAGATTCAAATTAACATCGGAACAAGTCCTCTCTTGACTGAAAAGTATAGATATATAGACTGTTGATCAAGGGAGTTCATAAATTCTATTTCAAACACAATATTTCAGCAATTATTAGATTTCAGACTATGCTTCTTCAAGTAATGAAGAACTGAATCATAATGCATTAAATTCACTTATTATTTCTCATACCTCAGATTTGCGGATATTTCAATTCGAATATACAAACTGTTCGTTTTTATAGTTATCTACTACCAGTAAAATTCAGTTTCCTCAAGGTGATCAGTGATTTATATTGGGATTCATCAGAGTAAGTTTCCATATTTTTCGAATATTCGATTTTTAATGTACATGTTCGTTTTTGTAGTTGGATAATTAATATACCCAATTACACTCGCCTTGGTTACTTTAAGCCAAAATATATTAATTCTATTCACAATTATTGTGAAATAGAATTAATAACATTACATACCTGATTAAATTAGTAATGTTGTGATAAATTTCATGTTTGTATAAGCTGTGATACTTGTCTTGGTTTGTTGATTTCTGCATAATTTTAGTAGAATGTGTATTTATTTCATCAATAAGTTTTTCAAAATGTATTTTAGAAGTAAGATTGAAATTGACTGTATATCTTTCATAATTAAATGTTTGGGTGTGGGGTTTATTCAATTCGGGGATATACAGCTAGCTTCAGTTCAGGAAGCTTAGCTAAACAAAGTGCTTGAAAACGTGTTTTGTCATCTATTGACAATTACGTGAATTTCATAAATTTGAGTTGTGGTAGGTTTGATATGTCAAAAATGGATTATTCATAGATTTAAAGTTTTGTGAATTTCTCTAGCATAGAACTATAATAATTTATCCATTTTATTGAAATATTCATAGATCAGTAATTTCAAGAATTCCTTAGCATAGAACAAGATTTTTGTTAAATTCATAGATTAAAGCGGATCTCCATAGCATAGAGTTGAAGTAGGTCAACTATTCTATTGATGAATTATCCGTAGATTAAAGTATTTGGTACGGTTTCCAAGCATAGAATAACAGTAAGTTAACCATTCTATTGTTTCCATAGATTTGAAGTATTTAGAATTTTCCAGCATAGAGCAGAGTCATTTTATTGTCTATAATGTTTTGATTATTTATCTATGGTATGACCACAAATTTATTATGGGGTTATTGTTCTACCAATAAGGGTAATATGGGTTTGTATTTTATATTTCTCCAATTAGGTTGATTCATACAAATATAGAAGTATGATACTTTGTTTAGTTTTGGAGTCGCTCCGCTACTATATAACCTCAAAGAGATTAACAATTAATATCGTGTTTTTTCGAATAACTGATTTTTAAGCAACCATCAATGTTTGATTTAGAAGTAACAAATTTGGCCTCCTCAAGATATCTTGGTTTTGAAAGACCGGTTTCCAACAAGTTCTTTATTCAGGTCAGCTTTATTATAGAAGTATTTTGAAAACTACTTTTTCAGCATCAAGTTTCGATAAATTGATTCCTACGATACCTAGGACTGCAAAGCAATTGGCTCATATTGTTGTAAGTCAACAGTACGAAACTTAATAAGGTCTTGTATGCCTAGGCAACAAAAAAATTAGGCAGCAGACTGCCCTGGGAGGGTGCAGCTTGAAAAATTATCAATGTAGAGCCAGTGTTTAGTATATCTGCAAGCACAGCTAAAATTGCTTATCGTGGACTGAAAGTTGAATACTTCAGTTCTGTCAAACATAACCAGGCTTAGCCAACCAAAGTGTTTATTATAAACTTGTTGAACAAGAGCTGAAATATATCTAAAGCAAAGCAGATTGAACTATCTGCTCTAATTTGGTCTATACATAGAACTTTGCCGTTTAAACCACCATCTAAGAAGACTTGGCTTAATAGAAGATGCTCAATGTTGACTATGTCTTGAGGATGATGAAATGGCAGAACACGTTCTCTGTGAATGCCCAGCTGGGGAAAGAAAAATCAGCGGCCTTATAAAAAATTCTGAACTTGCTGGATGACCTATAATTAGAAGTGAGCCACAATAGACCACATAGTTGTGGTAGAGAAGAAACCTAAACTATTTCTTCCACAACAATCAGTTAGTCAGATAATGTTTGAAATTCCTCCTAATTAGTTTTGAATAATATAATTGCATCTTGCACTGACGGTTCGAATTCTATGATCATTGAAAGTACAAGTTTAGAATGAATTTCATCATAATTGGCAAACAAATTTTCATTTTACAGGTTGCAAATCAAACTCAATCTGAAGACTAAAATATTTCCATTGCATTAAACAATGTTTGAAATTGTTTGAAGTAAATCTTCATATTACATATAATTTATTCTTATTGAATTGAGGATCCAAATATGTCCTCCACAAATTTCCAAAAGAGGTCACTATTTACCAGGAAAGAATTATTTCTAACTAACATTCCAGTTGCTCGCAATAGTAATTATTATCCAACTACTGTTTGAATCAGTTTCTTCTTTCTATAAGATTCATAATCATATTTATCCATGAAAATTTTAAACTCTTGCTAGAGAAAGTAGTTGAGTAATGAAGAAAGTTGCACTTGACAGTAAAGGTCGGTATGATGAAACTAGAGGATTTTCTTATGTTGAAAACTAATTGATCATACTCTGGAATTTTAATTTCATCTTTTAGAAAAACTATTTTTCCATAATTTATTATTTAAAACTCGATATTCTAAATTATCAGGCAAAAAGGTTTGCTCTCATTTTTAAGAGAAACTGCAATATCGGCTATATTATTGAAATTTGTGAGCTGTAGGGTTTATGTCAGATAATTCCCCAAGCTAACATAATGGAATATTGATTTCAACCAAAATGTTGAGTGTTTGTGGGTATAAATCTTAACAGTTTGAAGATAATTTCATAAATATGTAAATATGACGAAATTAATAGATGAAATTGAAATTTCATATTCAACAATAGCGTTCATCGTAGTAAGAGTAAATGCAGGATTCCATTTCGATATTTCTATTTAATTATATTCAAATTTGGAGGCTTTTCAACATAGTGTAAGATGTGTTGCCTACCCAATCATAGAAAACTAGAATGTTATGGAATTCTTGAATCTGAGAAGAACATAGATAAAAGTTGATGTTACGTCATGGATTAACATACACTACAGTGACTCTCTCTTGTATAGAGTCACTGTAATCGTATCTATTTACAGTTGTCAGACTAGGCTACGACCAAAGATATATAATAATAATTCTCCCGTCCTCTGTCGCTCTTGTCATGAATCGCGAGAGAACAGCGACACAGATGACGGTAGAATTATTATCTTTGTCCTTCAAAGAACTGATTCAATTCACAAAATCAGGCTTACTCTATGGATACGATACATTTACGAATACAAATAAGGTACATGTAAAATGCATCGACATATATATATATATATATATATATATATAAACAAGTTTAAAGTTTCTTTGCCTAATTGGCCACTATCGTGTATGTAACTTAAGATATATAGAATTAAATTTTCTGAATTATGAAGATAACTTAGATAATTTAACATAGGATTATAAAGATGAATAAACGTAAAAGATTGAACCATAGGCGGGATTCGAACCCACATTTCTGGATTTCTAGTCCAGGGTGTTTACCAATTACACCACTTCGGTCCTATTAGATTTTTATATTTTTGTAAATATAAACCTCTGAAAGGATAGTAGATCATTGATGAACACAATGCGATTCGATGCCCTACCATAGATCAACTATTCACGCACATTCATCTAAAGTTCAGTCGTTTTTTGAAGTAAGGATTGTAGGTTAGTACTGCTATGGTTGGCAGTTACTTGACAGTTCTTATTCAAATGACAGCATCCTGGTTCTTATATATTTCAATAGAACTGACTGAGAATTGTTCTGGTTAATTATAAACAAGTTTAAAGTTTCTTTGCCTAATTGGCCACTATCGTGTATGTAACTTAAGAGATATAGAATTAAATTTTCTGAATTATGAAGATAACTTAGATAATTTAACATAGGATTATAAAGATGAATAAACGTAAAAGATTGAACCATAGGCGGGATTCGAACCCACATTTCTGGATTTCTAGTCCAGGGTGTTTACCAATTACACCACTTCGGTCCTATTAGATTTTTATATTTTTGTAAATATAAACCTCTGAAAGGATAGTAGATCATTGATGAACACAATGCGATTCGATGCCCTACCATAGATCAACTATTCACGCACATTCATCTAAAGTTCAGTCGTTTTTTGAAGTAAGGATTGTAGGTTAGTACTGCTATGGTTGGCAGTTACTTGACAGTTCTTATTCAAATGACAGCATCCTGGTTCTTATATATTTCAATAGAACTGACTGAGAATTGTTCTGGTTAATTATAAACAAGTTTAAAGTTTCTTTGCCTAATTGGCCACTATCGTGTATGTAACTTAAGAGATATAGAATTAAATTTTCTGAATTATGAAGATAACTTAGATAATTTAACCTACAATCCTTACTTCAAAAAACGACTGAACTTTAGATGAATGTGCGTGAATAGTTGATCTATGGTAGGGCATCGAATCGCATTGTGTTCATCAATGATCTACTATCCTTTCAGAGGTTTATATTTACAAAAATATAAAAATCTAATAGGACCGAAGTGGTGTAATTGGTAAACACCCTGGACTAGAAATCCAGAAATGTGGGTTCGAATCCCGCCTATGGTTCAATCTTTTACGTTTATTCATCTTTATAATCCTATGTTAAATTATCTAAGTTATCTTCATAATTCAGAAAATTTAATTCTATATCTCTTAAGTTACATACACGATAGTGGCCAATTAGGCAAAGAAACTTTAAACTTGTTTATAATTAACCAGAACAATTCTCAGTCAGTTCTATTGAAATATATAAGAACCAGGATGCTGTCATTTGAATAAGAACTGTCAAGTAACTGCCAACCATAGCAGTACTAACCTACAATCCTTACTTCAAAAAACGACTGAACTTTAGATGAATGTGCGTGAATAGTTGATCTATGGTAGGGCATCGAATCGCATTGTGTTCATCAATGATCTACTATCCTTTCAGAGGTTTATATTTACAAAAATATAAAAATCTAATAGGACCGAAGTGGTGTAATTGGTAAACACCCTGGACTAGAAATCCAGAAATGTGGGTTCGAATCCCGCCTATGGTTCAATCTTTTACGTTTATTCATCTTTATAATCCTATGTTAAATTATCTAAGTTATCTTCATAATTCAGAAAATTTAATTCTATATCTCTTAAGTTATATATATATATATATAACTTAAAATCGAATCGCATTGTGTTCATCAATGATCTACTATCCTTTCAGAGGTTTATATTTACAAAAATATAAAAATCTAACAGGAACGAAGTGGTGTAATTGGTAAACACCCTAGACTAGAAATCCAGAAATGTGGGTTCGAATCCCGCCTATGGTTCAATCTTTTACGTTTATTCATCTTTATAATCCTATGTTAAATTATCTAAGTTATCTTCATAATTCAGAAAATTTAATTCTATATCTCTTAAGTTACATACACGATAGTGGCCAATTAGGCAAAGAAACTTTAAACTTGTTTATAATTAACCAGAACAATTCTCAGTCAGTTCTATTGAAATATATAAGAACCGGGATGCTGTCATTTGAATAGGAACTGTCAAGTAACTGCCAACCATAGCAGTACTAACCTACAATCCTTACTTCAAAAAAACGACTGAACTTCAGATGAATGTGCGTGAATAGTTGATCTATGGTAGGGCATCGAATCGCATTGTGTTCATCAATGATCTACTATCCTTTCAGAGGTTTATATTTACAAAAATATAAAAATCTAACAGGAACGAAGTGGTGTAATTGGTAAACACCCTGGACTAGAAATCCAGAAATGTGGGTTCGAATCCCGCCTATGGTTCAATCTTTTACGTTTATTCATCTTTATAATCCTATGTTAAATTATCTAAGTTATCTTCATAATTCAGAAAATTTAATTCTATATCTCTTAAGTTACATACACGATAGTGGCCAATTAGGCAAAGAAACTTTAAACTTGTTTATAATTAACCAGAACAATTCTCAGTCAGTTCTATTGAAATATATAAGAACCGGGATGCTGTCATTTGAATAGGAACTGTCAAGTAACTGCCAACCATAGCAGTACTAACCTACAATCCTTACTTCAAAAAACGACTGAACTTCAGATGAATGTGCGTGAATAGTTGATCTATGGTAGGGCATCGAATCGCATTGTGTTCATCAATGATCTACTATCCTTTCAGAGGTTTATATTTACAAAAATATAAAAATCTAACAGGAACGAAGTGGTGTAATTGGTAAACACCCTGGACTAGAAATCCAGAAATGTGGGTTCGAATCCCGCCTATGGTTCAATCTTTTACGTTTATTCATCTTTATAATCCTATGTTAAATTATCTAAGTTATCTTCATAATTCAGAAAATTTAATTCTATATCTCTTAAGTTACATACACGATAGTGGCCAATTAGGCAAAGAAACTTTAAACTTATATATATATATATATGTCGATGGTAAAATGTAAGTATATTCGACCTCGTCCGCCATTCGTTTACAACGGTATATTTATACGTTGTTTCGTTATGAGAATAATCGTTCGTATAAGGCACGCTTATGGTATAGTTCAAACTCGGGTTTATATTGAACTCCTATCTTAAATTCGAAATGACTAAGTATCCTTGTGTATACAGAATGAACTACAAACATATCTCTTTTTAGAAGTCAATAGGCTAAGATTTGACTCTCCAGGTTGAATAGTGACTTCTAACATGACTTCTAACAATGGCTTCAAACATAAGATGTGTTTGTAGTTTATTTTCCATTGTTTCGGGGCCGTCACCTGGCGATAGTATTTCCGACTGTTCACCCGTAACGATTCTTTGGATCGCCAAAACTGTATTCTCATGGCGTGGCATTATATGATGATGTCAGGTACAACTATTCTTATGAAGTCTTCCATATCCATGCTCGGGATCACCACCAATAGCACCGATGGGATGATCATGTGAAGTCCATTGCGAAAACCGCTTCACAAAAGCTTGATTTTCTATTCCGGGCCAAGAGCTATTTACATCCCAGCAGCTCCTCATAATCTGCAAAGCACAGATTCGACATGTTCTGGAGTACTGTTCACATGTTTGGAGTTCATCTCCCAAACATACGCTGAAGCTCTTAGTATCTATCTAGAAGAGAGCTATTCGTCTGATTGATGATGTCACACTTACGAATTCGTTTACCTTTCTAGAACATCGTAGACAGGTGAGCGATATCTCCCTTTTCTATAGATATTTCTATGGTCGGTGTTCATCAGTCTAGTGTTATTATATTCGTCTTATCAGCCACAACTTATTTCTTCAGTAGTAACCCTGATTATGAAGATACTCAATGGCTGTAAGTAACTAGAGTCCTGCAAACAGAATCAAATTAGAAAACTTGATATAACACAAGTAATGCCTCGGGATTTTCACGACGATTTGAATGACTAGAACTATACTAACCTGAGATCATACAATATCATAGATATTATTCGGAATTTAATCTGTATTTTTTACTTTTTAGTTTCAATATTTTTCTATGACATGTTCAATAGAAAAAGATATTTTATGAAAACAAAAGGATCTATTGCCTGAGATTTTTGAAATCTGTCAGTGTCAAAAGCATTTGTATTATTGTATCCAATTAAAATAAATATTTTGATTGATACCTTCCAATTTAGCACAAAGAATAGTGTATTGACGGAATTATTGCAGTTTGGCAGTAGATTTTAAGCTCATTTCCAGATGACATGCTGAGAGATTTATTAAGTTTAACCTAAAATGGGTACATCAGAAAGTTTTAAATGGAAAGAAAACATAACTTCTCAATTACAACGTAGAAATCGAATACAAACCTATAAATTCCAGGATTTAATATCTCTTAGTTAGTATTCAACAATATTTTTGATTATATCCAGAGCTCAACTATTTTTTTCAGATAATAAACTATTTGAGCATGCAAATGTCCTTCGTAGTGAAAACCTGCAGTTGTCAATGCAGAATGAGAGACTCAAGATAGGTGGAGGGGAGGTTGGTACATCTGGCAACAACATTGTCAATGATAATCGCCAACAGGAAAAAATACAATTCTTAGAACAAAAATTAATGACTCAACAGGAAGAGCTTACAGAATTACATCGTAGGAAAGGAGAAAACGCTCAACAAATTATTGATCTTAATGTCAAGCTACAAGAGTTTGAAAAGCTATTAGCAGCTAAAGAATTAAGGTACTGAGGCATAAAATGTATTAATCACAGGATAACATTCTCAACGATATCTTATGCCTCTTATTATAGAGGATCGATATTCTACATTAGAAATAACATTCCATTGATATGAAGTTTCTTCAATTAATGTACAGTAGAGTCTCGATAATGTGAACTAATTAAAACTGGTTTTGTTTATGTTTTTGAAAAATTTACGTTACAGGATATGTTACAAAAATATATGCTGTTCGAGAAGCGAATAAAGAATATTTATTATATGTAATGAAGAAGTACATTATTATGTATATACATAGGTAAGTATGATACTGTATGTATGTATGTACAATTAGTTCGGTTAAAAGAGTCCAATAATTTTGTTTGTCTACAAGTTTGTTTAGTGGAATGCATGATGATTTTTCATGTTTTCAAGAGTTTGAATGTCATCAAAGTCAATCATTTTGTTCAGCCCATTCTAGACCTTTATCCAAAAGTCCAGCTGCTTCAGTATTACTGATTCGAATGGTAGGCTCAGTATGATCTAGTATTTCATCAGATACCTTATCAAATAGCGATTCGCTCGGCAATAGTATATGTAAGCAGTACAACTTATTTTGTTGTTGTACACTTCCCTACCACAACTGCTTACTATTTACCTACTGAGCTTTATTTCCCCGGCAAACCATTTTGTCTATAAACACCTACCAAGTATGGTACCTATATAAAAAAATCTGTTCACATTTTAGGATAGGGAAAATCAGTGTTCACGTTTGTAGATGTTTACGTTATGGTATGTTCACATTATCGAGACTCTACTCTACTGTACTGTACATAAAAGGTGTTCATTCATCAATAATTATTGATCCGATGGTTTCTTCTCAGCTTATATGTACTATTGAAATTCTGAAACCAATTCTGCAGTTAATGTGATCAAATTGCTGGAATTTTAGTGAAGGATGGTGGACCTGCTCCAGTTATGGTTTCTTATGTTCATTTCGTTTCAGTATAGGAGAATTGGCATCTGAGAGAACTGCTCTTAAAGTGGACATAGGAATGTACGAAAAGGCACTCAAGGAACTCCAATATCTGATTGACACTTTGCGAGATGAACATCAAGCCCTCCAAATGGCATTTACTTCCCTCGAAGAGAAACTGAGGACCACTCAGGTAATAAATTTGACAGGAAATTCTTGCTTTTTAAATCACAAGGTTCCTTCTATTAGCACATCATTGGTGGCATGTTGTATTTACAGTGCACAATTAGAACATATTTCTATGCTAGCTTACACATTATATGTAATTTTTTGTGGTGAAATTCCCAACTGGAGCTGGTTTTAACCTAGGCTACATTTTGAGGGAGTTTCGAAATCTGGCAGAGGAAGATTATAAATTTACATAAATTTGTAAATTTTACATTTGTTTCTACTACTACTGAATATTCTAGAATTGCGGGTAGATCCTGGCTACCTTGGATCATATCTTTTATTTCCAATTCAGCATTACCAACCACCTGCACATTTATGGAATCACATAATATCTTTTTCTATAAAATATTCTTCATCCTCACCTTCTAAAATTGATAGATTAACTTGTATAGATAGTCAAGGAAATATAGACGAAAAGTTGCCAAAATTTCTAAAAAAAATTCTAGTCAACGGAATTTAAGAATGAGGCGTCAATCGACGTAGAATTATGTCTAAAAAAAGTCTGTTAGTAACCGTTTGGGGGTGTGGCTTACCTGCAATGCTGCGCTCAAAAATGCATGGAAAAGCATTTTCCAAAAAGTATTTTTTCAATTTGTGAAAACTAGAACAATAATCAGTAAAATCAGCCCAATTTCTCTTGTCTGGGGTTTTTGGGGTCGCTGAACACGAATTCGATGTCCAAAAAATGCTACGGTGCACTTGGTACTCGTGACACTCGGGTCACCTACCTCATCTTCAATAATTATACGCATATAGACATCGAATTCATGTTGAGCGACCCGAAAAACCCCTCAAGTAACGAAATCAGAAGCAATCCGTGCATTTTAAAAACTAATCCTCGAAGAAGAGGTAGACGACCCGCGCACCAGGTGCACCGTAGCATTTTTTTGACATCTAATTCGTGTTCAGCGACCCCAAAAACCCCCGACAAGAGAAATTGGGCTGATTTTACTGATTTTTGTTCTAGTTTTCACAAATTGAAAATTTTTGAGTGCAGCAATGTCAGTGAGCCACACCCCCAAACGGTTACTAGTAGACTTTTTTTTAGACGTAATTCCACGTCGATTGACGCCTCATTCATTTAATTCCGTTGACAAGAATTTTTTTTAGAGATTTTTTCCTATATTTCCTCGACTAAGAAAGCGAACCCATTATTCATTCCATACCAGGCCATAATATTCACAAGTATACAGGCAATATCATCTATATAATAGAGGGTATTGATTCAACCAATTGCTCTAATAACTCTTGTAAACTGTGCTATGGTGTAAGACTGTGTTTTGGTTTACTCTGCATCCCAAATCGTACAAGAGCCAGCGTCATGAACAAAATACTGTGATTCGTGCCGTTCTACCACTGTTACCATTCAACGCGGCATACTGGTAAAATAGCGTAGCTCGTTTTTTACGGCCAAAAATGTACATTTCTGCTCGTATTGTGACCTGCCATTTGAAAATTGCCATAAAAAATTATACCTATTACTGAAACCAGCGGAATGGCAGACCTCAGGTCATGGGGGGGGACTAACATGACAAATGCCAAAGTAATATTCTATTCGTTTTATGACCATTTCTAGTTTTGTGTTGATTTGTTGAAAATTGGAAAAAAAATCATTATGACCGAGTTTTTTTTGTTTTGTTGCGGAGGTGAAAAAAACCCTTTATGGGGAGGTTATGAGCCTTTGAGTCTCAAGGTCTACTGTGAGAGTCACCATTCCAGGCATACTCACTAAAAACTTTGTAGGCTTGTCTGGCTATTGCCTCGGGTACACTTACGCCTGCTGGCCCATTGTATCTCGCCTATGTTTTGTTTCTTTACGATATCCACTCAAGTATTTTTGTGCCTTGTACGAGTTTGTACAAGTCCTTTACAGGGTGGGAACTGTATAATTCTGGTCCGCCGTTAGGCTTTCCAACAATTAATTGTCTTTTGCGATCCAGTGCCTCGCATTCATACAGTATGTGTGTTACTGTTTCTGTATCCTTACAACAAAGTCTGCATGTCAGGTCGCCATTGTACAGTCCCGTTTTGTTTAGGTGCCCCTTTACTGGCGCATGGCCAGTCATTAGCCCTGTTACGACATTTATTTTTTCCCTATTTAGTGCTAATAGGTCTGTCGTTCTTTTGTTACACGGGGATTTGTTGTATTTCTTCCCATGTTCGTTTCCTGGGATTTTTTCCCAGTATTCTTTGTGGTTTTCCATGACCCATTCTTCTACAGATCTTCGTGCTGTACGTTTTGGTACCCTCGTGGTCTGTTCTGGATCTGGAGCCTTCTCCGACCTTCTTTTTGCAAGTTCGTCTGCTTTTTCATTACCTGTCGTTCCCTGATGTCCCGGCACCCAAATCAGCTTAACGCGGTTTCGGTCTGCCAGTGTTTCAAGTTCTTTTTTGCATGTCCATACCAGACGGGATGTCACTTTCTGACTTCTCATTGCCTTAAGTGCAGCCTGACTGTCTGTCAATATGTGGATCTGCTCATCGTCGGTGGCTCTCCGATTGTTTTCCTTCACACAATGGAGGATTGCATATACCTCTGCTTGGGAGACAGAGGTGTGTTATCCCAACGAATAGCTCAATCCAGTCTTTGGGTTTCTTGAGTATACTCCTGCACCTGCACCTTTTTCAGTCTTGGATCCGTCTGTATACCAGATTTTTCCCTGTAGAATGTCGCCCAGGTTTGTATATTCCCATTCAGTTCTTTCTGGTACTGATACCCTGAACGTGTTGTTAAAAGAGTATCGCTTTGGAATGTGATCTGTTCTTATGCCTAACACGTCCCTGGTCACGATTTTTACGATACTCATGTGTCCTGGCCCAATGTGAACATTCTCCAGTGTATTTTGTATTCTGAAGGCACCAAGCCTTGCCTCTCCTTGGATTACCAATTGGAGGGGGGTAATTCCAGTAGTGTCTCCATTGCTGCAGTGGGCGTAGATTTCATAGCCCCTGTGATCCCAAGACATGCAAGTCTCTGGACCTTGGTCAGTCTTGTCATGGTCCCTCGTTGTTGTGTTTTAGGCCACCATACCATAGGGGCGTATGCTATTACGGGTTTAACGACCATGTTGTACAACCTGTAGAGCATGTTTTGGGGTTATAAGCATAGGGAAAGACCTCACTAGGCAAAGAGTTCCACAATTTCGCTGTTTGATAGAAAAAAAATGTATTATATAACAGAGTATCCAAACTCCCCCGTATTATATTGGCTGGTATTTTAACTTGTATCGCCATCATCGGTTAAGAGGATGTATCATTGTCACATTTTTAAGTTAGTTAATTCAGCTAATAAAGTTCTACTAACATCCTAAAGTAGTAACTGGGAATAATCCATGAATACGTATTATTATTATTGATAGTTGAATGAACTGAGTTTTTATATATAAAGGTGAACAGATTATTAAATAATGAAACTATCAAAAATAGCCATTGACCCGGCCGAACACAAGGCGCACAGAAAGAGCACAAGTGAAGAACAACAAGATCACTAGCGGTGGTTAAAAATAGCGGTGGATAAACTAGAGATGACGTTTTCTGGGAGGGCGCTGCAACAATTAAAAATCGAATAGTGCCCCGATAATTTTTCTTTTTTTAGTTTTGATGTGTGGCCAAGAAGACGGTCATCAAGATTCTGAGTGAGAATATCACCCGTGTTGGTGGAGAAGTGGCCATTGAGAATTTTGTGCTTGGTGATCATATCACTCTTGGTGCGACGGTAATCAAGTTGACAGTTTGAGTCTTATCCCATAATGTAACTTGAGGGACGTACAAAACATTTCTTTGTATGTACAGCCGAATTAGTAATGTTTTGCATATGTTTCGACCAGGAAAGCTTGGAGTTAATGGTGACTCTAAGGTTCTTATGTGAGGAGACGATTGACATGTGGTGTTTTTGATGTTGTACCCCAGCTGTGGGTTATTTTAAACCTAGCGGATAACAGCACATTTTAAAGTATTCAATGGGATACATCATTCTTAGAACCAACAATAGAGTGCCTGAAGATAGGGTAGTAGCTGCCTTTGATCGAGAATAGGTTTCCCCCAAAGCTTGTTGTTATTAGCATGTTTATGTCAACTTTGGATAAGTGCAATAACTGATTTGTTGATAGGTTCCTCGTGTGATTGCTTCAAGAGGCGATGTCCAGTCATTGACTAGAACTCTACCTAAAATATACTTTTAACATTAAAAAGGCGCATGCAGGGATTTGCAAAGGTTTTAATTAATTAAATTAGTATAAATCTGACTTGATGATTGAACGTCAGCTCTATGATTTACAGACATGTTAAATCCTTGCTAAACATTGTTTTGATTACAAAAACGTTCATATTTTAACTAAAAAAACCAATTATTATAAAAGATCTATTCTGAAGATAATTCACATAAAATGCGACTCAAAGTCTGTAAATCATAGAACAGACGTTCAATCATTAAGTTAGATTTATACTAATTCAATTAATTAAAACCCTTGCAAATTCCTACATGCTTCTTTAAAATGTTAAAAGTATATTTTAGGTACAATGCTCAAATAGCAATATTTGTACTACCTTATATCATCAGGTTCGAAAGTGGATACTTGACCTTTACATTTTTTGATTTCAGTCGTATTTCAAACGGTGCTTTGAAATTACTTCGACTATTATAAGAAAATTGCTAAGGAGTGGATTCTTGCTTCTGTTCGTTTCGGCGACGTGAGCATTTTTAATTGAGATTGATGCGATAAGGACGCTTTGTGATGATACAATTAGTTTTTAAAAATCCCGTTTTAGACATTGATACGTCTTCTGATGATGGTCGTCAGACCGAAACGTACGTCAAGACGAAAATAATAAGCATATTACCCGAGAATTTATATATGATTCTCTGATAGTTACGTTTCAGTAAAAATACGCATAATTTTTTTCTTGGATTACTTTGAATTACCGAGTGTATTAATATTAATAGTAAAACTATTTTTCGTTATTTTTGTTTCACCGGATATATGATATTTTTGATACTGATTTTTTCAAAACCATTCATAAAACACTGACCAAAATCGACGATTGGATTTATATCCTGATCACAGAATAACTAATTTTATGATCACTTTATTATCAGAAATAAATGTCGTGGCAAAGTTTATTTTCTGCTGATAAGTGATAGATAAGTGGTAACATTGACATATTTCATGGAATTCCTGATGTAGTTTTGATAAAGATTAAATGAATTCTGCGGTTCGCCATGGCATGTAGGGCGTGCCACAATTGCCTCGTATGTTATCCGTTCCTCCACATTATTTTCTTAATTTAACACGCATCAGAAAAAATAAAAATAAACATATTGAGGATGAACACCACGGAAAATAAATATTTCTGTTTATTTATTATTTCCGATTTATAGAAACGGTTATAATTTGGCTAAGGTCCAGGAATTTCAGAATAAAATATGAGATTGTCATTGACATTTTGTAATATACTATAAATCAAGATGTAAGCTATGAAAATATTTAATTATTTCCAGGATGAAAATAGACAGTTGGTAGAGCGATTAATAAAGTATAAATCGAAAGATGTAGAACGTCTGAATGAAGAAAACGACAATTTCTTAAAGTAAGTGATATTGTGGAGGATTTTGCATTTATTCTATATATCAAGTTGTTGCTACAATTTTGTGTATATTTTCAGCGTAGCTAATGTTCCTTCCTTGCCTTGTATAGAAATTAGATTGAGTTTGTTTTCTTGGAATATTTTCGTTGGGTAATTATTCTATAATTTGAGATGAATAAACAGATATTGTTGACATATTTGCGGAAAACTATGTTAACGTTAAGAGTGATCGAATGATTGTTTAGCAAATAATTTGATTAAATATAATAATCGCACATATGTCGATAGTAATTTTGAGAACATAACCGCCCTCCATAATTTTGACAGCATCAATGAATCAAAAATATAAATTTAAAATATTAATATCTGTTTATTTACCTGATATATAAATTATCATTATTTCATCACGCTTCCTTGATGATCCTATGTTTCTGTAAATTTGTTTAACTGTGTATCTATGGAATATAAGCTTTGAATTTTAATTTAATTCAGTATGGATGGGATTCTTTCTTATGAAGCATTTGTATATTCATGTTATCCCTCACTGTAAATGCGCATATATTACTTAATATACAGTGTAATGATGAAATATTGAACCAATTCAATATATGAGAAAAAATTAAAATATGCGTATTTTGTCTTGATGATTTTGAATTGATTAACGTCATACATAATTTTACCAAACAGCAACCCCAAATGTTGACAAATGCGTTCATTAAAAAAAAATAAAACCTCAGAGATGGTAAGTCCTAACAAAAAAATGCATTAGTACTTTTGAAAGCATTTGCATGTTTCCTTTCATTCATTTTTTCAAATAAACTAAATTTTTCTCATGTTTTATCAATACACGACTGTATAAAGTTTATTAATCATTTAATGTTTCTTTTCAATATGAATGTGTAGAAAGCATTGTGAATAAATACTGTGTCTAGTTGTTTGTATATTTAACACATCAGTTGAAAGCGTGAGCTTAAGAAATTCATAATCATACAGTGGCTTATGGTGACTTTCACGAAAGGGGAAGCTGTTGGCTAACAATACCATAAACAAACATGTAGGTAGATCAAATAAAAATAAATTTTAAGAACTTAAATTATTTATAATCGAGGGATATTCTTCGGTTTTATTTTGCAAACTCTTCAATTACGTCATCATAAAACTTTTGACAGTCTTGTGCCATTTCTATAGTACGTTCTATTTCAATTGATGAAAAAAAGATGATTTTCCAAGTTTACTTTTTATTTTTACATCATTTTGGATACGATTTGAGGTTCTTTTACAGAAGGTAGAATTAGTTAAATGATTTTTCAGCGTTTCGTCACCTAATTTCCCTTATTGGCAGAATCTTAAGATATTCGTGATGAAGGAGACGAAATATCTCCACATTTTTCTGTAAATGCCTTTTTTTTTTGTTGGGAGGTGGTTGACACTCTTTATGGGCACCTTATGGGCTTGTAAGGTAGTGTGGGAGTCCCTGAGTCCGACTATTCAATTGACTTACTGAAATCGTCTTTCCTCTTCTTGAACACAATTTCTCATATTCACTGTTTTAAAATATTCAATATTAACGCTGTTCAGTTTTGAGACTATCAGTGGTTGGCTGTTTGAAACATTCAAAATCTGCTATTACTGAGCTTGAATAGCTTCTTCCCAATGACATAGCTTGACATAATAAAGTAAATCTAACATAATGCATTATAATAATTTTGTATTTTAATCTCATCCTTCAGATATACCCACTAAACACTCCACCTCATGTGGTGCAGCATGTATCGAAACAACTAGGATCAGTATTTTATTACAACTTTGAAATCATAAAATTTGATTTTTCAACGTGAACCAACCACAACTTTTTCTGTTCATTGCTTTTAAAATAAGATTTGGGTATCACCGCCTACTATATACATATTCTATGAAAACATTTTATAATGCATGTTGTAGTTTTAATTTTATATTGTACAGTTTAATTTTGTATGTGCTTTTTAAGTAGATACTATACTTTGCTTGTTGCACTTGAATTTCCAGTGATGGTGCCAAAAAAATTGCCTCAGTGCTGAGCACATTTGGTGCATTTACGAGGTATGTTGAAACATTTGTTCATAAGCACTTCAGATGTTTATTCTTTGGTGTAATAATTGAGGATGTTGCTATTATCGGTAACTCAATGTTTCGTCTCATTTGAATGAAAGAAAAATAACGTTGAATTTCATTTTAAATTTTTCCAACCTGAGTACTATTTTGTACCGGCTCACTTAAATTAAAGGCAATATTGCTTTTAAGTTGATTATTTTCATGGAAATTACATGAATTGAAGTCATGCCTACTTATGAATTCTCATTTTTTTCATTTGTCATGCTTCCTTTGGTTTAAGATGGTTTTAACGATTATTAATAATGCCTAGTTTTCAACATAATGAGCGTAATATAAGCTTTTCACGCTACTTGCCTATTCCATTGTATGTCTTGTATTTGAAATTTATTCATTGTCATTGTTATCAAAATATCCGATTTAGAGGTGGAGTATTTTATTCTGCTTCCAATTACCTGCCCACCAATCTTGACGTTATATGCGATTAAAAATTAGCTACGTTAATTTTAAGATTGAATTGGTCTTTATTTGTTGGAAATCCATTATATCAGAAATGAACCAAATAGTAAACTGTAAGAAAAATTCCAAAATTGACTTTTATACCAAAAAAAAAGAAGAAAACACGACCATTTATAAGCTTAAGGAGGTTCGGTTGAAATTTGTACAGACCGTTGAGAATAACAATATAAGAATACGTCTAATTTTTTGAAGGGTTTCACTACACCGTTTTTTTAAATATATCGAGTCAAAAAAACATTTTAACATGTAAGCGTATGGGGACGTGGTTAAATCTTCAAATTAAAAAAAAACGGCTATATAGAAATGCTTTTTTTTTCTTTTAAATGAAATAACTGTAATATTCTGGCCAAGTTTGAGCGAGTTCCACTAATTATTTCTATGAAAAAAATAGCTTGCAATTTTTAATTTATAAATTTTAATAATTGTAATTAACTTTTAAAAACACGAAAAGTCGACGACAACTTTACGATTATTATTTTTAAATGTGTTAATGTATACAACTCCAGCCGGCCATATTTATAGCGTTGCCAGACCTCCGCTCTCGCCCTCCGCTTGCTCTTCTTATATTTCCCCCCGCTAACACCACCGAACCTCCTTAATAATGCAATTCATTTCAAATTTTATATGTACCTAATATGAAACTATCAGTCTAGTTTGTTAATGACTAGCAAAGCCAAACATCGTCTTAATTATCTAATTTTTTGGTCTCGGTACATACATTTTTTTTCTGCATTTATAACCTGAGTATGATGTCTGCACCTATTCGGAAAAAGTCAAAACATATTCCTATCAAGTTGATACACAAACTCACTATTTATATTTCATTTTGGTGAACTTAGATCTCTCTTCTCTGTTCAATATGGAGGTCGACTGAATACCAAAAAAAATTAGTTTATCGATTCAATTTCTAAATAAAAAATATTATTACCTAACATTAAATTTTAATGGGATTGTGATATTGAAAATTGACTTTCGAGATCAGACGTTTTCGGAATAAGAATAATAATTGAATTTTCATATTTTGATAGAATAAAACACTTTGTTTTTATATCACTTATATTATAGAACACTATTATTGTAATAGTGTTTTATAATATAAGAGATATAATAACAAAGTATATATTCTATCAATATGATAAATTATCATAAAGTAACGGTGACCACTATCGATTTTTTGAATTTTTATATATTTTTAGTTATGTATGAATGAAAATTAACGGATGAAGTGCTTATGAACAAAACATAACAGTCGAAAGACTTGTATATAATCCAATTATTATTGAAGTATTCGCTCTAATATTTTAATTCATTTTTTGTTTCAGGAAAAGGTATGTGAAAATGCAGAAGGAAATAGAAGATGCTTGTAGAGAAACTAAAATGTCTCCCGATGAAGGTCAAGATACTTTCAGTGCCCCATTCCAACAAACGTCAATACCATCCAAGGCTGTAGATAAATTCGTGAGTACTTTCTATGGTTTTCAAGAAGAATGAATGAATGATTATGTATTAAAAGCTAAGGTAAACACCGTATGTAACTAAAAAAATACTTCGCGTTATAACAAGACGAATAGATAGTTGTGCCAACAATTTTCCCGTTTCTATAATTTGTAACTCGATCAAAAATCGAGAATCTTCCCATAATTGTGTAGGTGCACAAAATCGATCAATTGCATATTTTGTTATCTTCCAGTTGAATGATACTATTCATTCATATTGAAGAGATTGACAAATTAATGGAGGTTCAAGAAAGTTTTTCTCCGATAGGTGCAATCGAACCAAGTACCATATTTATGGGGCAATTAAAAAAAGGTATTTTAAAGTTGTTCGTACTAGAAATATTTTTTTATACTTTGACTACACGAGAGTGTAGTAGTAGTAATTGTGTAGGTGCACAAAATCGATCAATTGCATATTTTGTTATCTTCCAGTTGAATGATACTATTCATTCATATTGAAGAGATTGACAAATTAATGGAGGTTCAAGAAAGCTTTTCTCCGATAGGTGCAATCGAACCAAGTACCATATTTATGGGGCAATTAAAAAAAGGTATTTTAAAGTTGTTCGTACTAGAAATATTTTTTTATACTTTGACTACACGAGAGTGTAGTTTATATGGAGTAGAATCAAAGTTGGTACCATGACAGATCCACGTGGAACACCAGCGTTGATAGCTGTATCGCCAACCACTACAATGGAGTGATCTATCTTGAGTTGAGGCGGCAAACCATATGACGGAAGTTTCTCAAGAGCCAGATTTGCCAGACTCTGTTTGCTTAGGAGATATCCAATGCTCCACCTAGAGATTCCCCATGTTTTTCAATAGATTTCTGCCATAAATGTGTTACGTAGGCAATCAGGTCTTCTGTTGATCTCTACTGATGAAAGCCATATTGCCGGACATCACGATTTTAGAGCTCTAGGTATTGGATGAGTTCATCTTCACTCGTTTCTATTATTCGTTTCAGCAATGCCATCGTTTGTATTACTTTCGTCGCACCTACTGTTACCCTCTTCAAAATCTGCGTAAGTTCGGTACATCCATCGCATTACTTATCCCGAATTTCAAGACTTTCTAATCGTTTTTTCTTTCACAGCTTCCCACCCATAAATATATTTCGCAGGCATATTAATCGGCAGGAGTGTCCGAAATTCTTAATTTGAGATTCAAGTGACTTCATCGATATAACGTCATTGTGTATGTTATGTCTACACTCTAACAAATTTTGATAGTTCTTTTGAGCAAGTATCAGTATGAAAATCGAACTTTTAATAGTTTGCGACGAAGTCGGAAGAGTATTGCATTTACTCAAGCTATTTCTAAAATCGTTAAAAATACTCCTAGAGCAAAAATGCTATAAGGTACCTTCTCCTGTTTACTTTAAATAGGTGGGTACTTTTGAAGAAATAGAGTTGCTTTTCATTCAAATAAGTAATGAAAATGATACTTGATTAACATTCGTATAAGTAAGTACACAGTTCAAGTAACTGTTGTAGAAACTATATGTAGATTCTTTCTTAACATGCCAAAGATTTTTAAACAAGATAATATCAGAATGTATTTCTGTCACAATGAATTAATTAAATTTGTATTCTACACTCTAACAAATTTTTATAGTTCTTTTGAGCAAGTATCAGTATGAAAATAGAACTTTTAATAGTTTGCGACGAAGTCGGAAGAGTCTATTGCATTTACTCAAGCTATTTCTAAAATCGTTAAAAATACTCCTAGACAAAAATGCTTACACCTTAGTAGTTTTCATCGAAATTGAAGCAATTTTGAACAATCTATCTGTTTGGATGTCCGTCACGAAATTTGTCTCTACGATAAGTCATCATATTCAAATTTTGACAAGGAATCGTTTGCTGTTCGGTGTCGTACGCTATAGTTTTTCAGGGAAATCGTGTAATATACACATCTTTTTCTGAAGGGTTGAAAATTGAAAAAAAACCATTAATTTCGAAGTGTACCATGAATCGATCAGAATCTTTTACAGTAAATAATTTTTTTTTTAACAAAATCGATAAACAAATACAACAAACAAACTATTGTTGAAGTAAACTTGAAAATATCATCGCAAGGAAATACGCTATGGTCTAGACTCCCGCTCAGTAGACTCGGGTTCGATTCCCAGAAACGGAAAATCTGTTTTTGTACATTTTCTTAGAAACGTTATTGATTTGAATATTATCTAGTTGTGTAAAGATAATTGAATAAATGATTTATTTATTTCATTATCTTTACAGAAATGCGAAGAGTATCTGAGAGAATGTGAAACAACTATATGAAAATCAGTAAATAAATCAAATGATTTGCGAGCACGCACATTTATCAACTCCCCAAGCGGGAACACATCTCTAGTATTATTTCTTTCTGTGTGCATATAAAACTTGCAAGCAAGGGTAAATATGTTTGCTACATAAGCCGAACATAATAATAATAATAATAACGTTATTCAGATTTTTTTTGCAAAAACATATATCATTACAAAAAAATATGATGCATGCGTAAATGCAAATACCCAAAAAGGGTTCCACTGTACCTCGTGTGTGGGTCTGAATTCTAAACTAGAATTATAAATTAAATCACATATTAACTTTTAAGTATCAAGTTTATAATATTCTCAAATTTAAATACAATTATTGAAATTAAGTTCAAATTACATTCAACTATAGTAAATATTCGTGAGTCTTGATATAGTTACAATGATATGCATGTATTTACTAATTATTTGTTATATCCTCATATTCTGTCAAAAAAATAGATATTTTTATCATTAAATAAGTAAATAAAATTTTTTTGAGTTTTTTTTAATCAATTTTGTGGTGAAATCCATTTCTTTAAAAATTGCACGAAGTAAATTGAAAGATTTTATAGCAATATATAGACTACTTGTTTTGAATATTGTTTTGTTAATTTTACAAAGTTTTATACTATTATTTCAAGTTTTTATGGTTGAAGCAAGATTATTTTCTTTTAAGTGCGATTAATGATGCAGTAAAGATTCTTTTATAAATAAGTGTCTTATATTCAAAACAAGTATTAATTGTTATGTATGTCTTTGTTGAATCTGTTCTAATTTTGGTATACACCACCCCACCTTCAATAGGGATAAAATAAAAGTCGTAACAGGGCTCATGACTGGCCATGCGCCAGTAAAAGGGCACCTAAACAAAATGGGACTGTACAATGGCGACCTGACATGCAGACTTTGCGGTAAGGATACAGAAACAGTGACACACATACTGTGTAAATGCGAGGCGCTTGATCGCAAACGACAGTCAATCTTTGGAAAGCCTAACGGCGAATCAGAATTATACAGTTCCCACCCTGTAAAGGACTTGTACAAACGCGTACAAGGTACAAAAATACTTGAGTGGATACCGTAAACAAACGAAACATAGGCGAGATACAATGGGCCAGTAGGCCTAAGTGTCACCGGAGGCAATAGCCAGACAAGCCTACAAAGGGGGTGAAGTTTTTAGTGAGTATGCCTGGAATGGTGACTCTCACAGTAGACCTTGAGATTCAAAGGCTCATAACCTCTTTTCTTCACCTCCACAACAAAAAAAAAAAACCCCACCTTACAATGCACTAGGCTGCTGTACTATGAAATAAACCATGATATCGCATTATTAGGTGTATGAATCAGAAGATTTTATGCAGTTTATAAAAGGTCAAGATAAGATATTTTGTTCTACCGATGATCCCCAATATGTAGCTCTGAACGTAGATTGCAGTCAATATTTATTCCTAGATAATTTATTTGTGACACTCTTTCTATTTCTTTTTCTCCTTTATTAAAATATATGTGTATAGGTATGCTGTTTTGATAGGAGCCGAAAGTTATGAAAATTGTTTCGCTGAGATTTAGTGGAAGTTGGTTTATTACTAACCAATAATTCATTTTATCAAGCAGTAGTATCATTTGCTTCCTGGTTGACACCAGCTCTCCACCGTGCAAACAACAGTGTCGTCTGCATAAGAAATGCAGGATTTGACACTTACACGATGAAAAACCGGGGGCCAAGGATTGTACCTTGTGGTACACCCGCTGTCAGATATCTTGCCTCACTCTCTCTACTCGATATTTTAACCACCTGCATTCTGCCCCGCAAGTAGACCTCTACAGTGCAAAATCCGGGCCCCTGATGCCCAATTTCTGTAGCTTTTCTAATAAAATTATTCTAGAAATGCGGCAATCGTTTTATTATTTTTATTTATGTTTGAGTAGATGTAATTTGTAAGGTGTGCACTAGCGTCTTCAGTACTTCTATTTTTGTGAAACCCTATTGTTCAAGTAATTTAAATTTATTGAAAAAATCGAATAAGCGGTTATGTACACATTTTTCTCAAAAACTGCCAAATTAGATATTAATGATATTGGTCTATACATTTAAAATTAGTTGGATATAAAGTAGGTGACTAATAAAGGATATTGTTGAAGGATGCACATGAAGGCGAAGTGAATGCAGTCAAATGGAGTCCAGTCGATAGATTAGTGGCGACTGGTGGAGCCGATCGCAAAGTGAAACTTTGGGACATTTCCAAAGGTCAGTCATAGTACCTACATACAGAACAATTGCTATCCATCTGTCATCATGTGTGCTATCTGTTTTCCATAAATATTTTTGTATAGTTGTTGAATAAATTATTCATTGTTTAAATTTGTGTTCTTTATTGTGCTTGCATCAATTGTTTGCATTTGTGTATGTCCCATATCTTAAGACTGAGTTGGTGGAAGAAGTGTATAGGTACCAGAAGTGACTTGTTTCATCCTTATCATTCGGTTATCGCGTTTTCAAAAGGTATGTCTTGTTGTACTATATTTTGTATAATTGTAGGAGATCATACGAGTAAAGGAATACTGGTAGGAAGTAACGCTGGTGTTATGTCTGTGGATTTCGATTCTAGCGGTACACTCATTCTGGCTGCTTCCAATGATTACGCTAGTCGGGTGTGGACAGTGGTTGACCAAAGATTAAGGGTAAGTCACAATATTGTATTAGACGAAATGATTATGAATGATTTCAAGCAGCAGGAACATTAAAACGGGGTTATAGTGAAGCTCGTAATCTATTTCTTCATAACAGTTGATTACAGTTCAGAAAATAACTAGCATAAGCAGTGGCGGCTCCTCGAAGGAGGCCAAGGAGGCTCAGCCTCCTCACCAATTTATCTTAATGATCGTTCTCCATTTTATTTCCTGTTTCTCTGATAATTTTTAAAATTTTACAATTAATTCCCCGTTCTCAGTGGTTATTTTTAATCTGGCAACAGTGCCCTGAGGCTAGACTCTATATATCTCAAAAGCTGAGCATGTGTTGTTCAGCGCAGTTGCCGTTTTTCCGACCACTCTGATCGCCAACTGGGTGAATCAGCGAAAATGGCAACACCCTCTGGAGGCTAGCCTGCGGCGCAATCTATGAAATACAACACGTGCGTTCTGCCGACTGCTGAGTCAGTGTTTCTTTTAAATAAACGGCCTTTACCAGATTTGGAAGGATTAGTAATGTCAGGTAACTATCAAAATCGATCATTTAATGCTAATAGTAGTATTGACAAGATGAAGTTTCGAAAAAATAATTGATTTCCCTGTAATGCTCCAACTCGATGGAATTTTACATCACGTGCAGTATTCACCATCCATAAAAATAAAGACAAATTAATTGAAACATTTGATTTTGTATTAAACAGTGATGACTTTTCAACAGATCAGGTTTCATTAAATGCTGCTGTTGGTTTAAAATCTTATTTAGAAAATGAAGAATTTTTGTTTTTTCTTGATAATTTTAAATTAATATTTGAACAAACTGATCTTATTTTTCAAATTTTACAACATAAATTCACTGATATAATTTATTCAAGAGATCGTTTGAAACATCTCATTGGAAAAATTTCAAGTTTCCGTAATACAGAATTTCATTTTAATATTTTATTTGAAAATTTTTCGACTGATGAGGCTCCTCCCGCGAAAAAGAGGAAAACGTATAATTTGGTAGACAAGAAACTACATTATAAACAACTTTTTTATGAAATTTTAGATACTATTAAAGGTCAAATTGAGATTCGATTTTCCGATTTACATGAATTGAAGTTTTTTGACTTGACGAATAGAAGATTTTTCGAATCTTTTTCAAAAGAGTTCCCCAATACACTTTAAGATAACTTTGTTCTGAAATATAAATTTCTTGATAAAATAGCACGGCACAATGAATTATGCGTTATATACTCGGATAAAGATATTTTAGGCCAGTTCGACAGTCACGCCGATATGATAAAATATATGATAGACTATGATTTGCAACAAGTTTTACCTCAGTTTTATAAGCTACTTTGTTTGACATTCACCATTCCTGTCACGTCGGTATCGGTGGAGAGATCATTTTCTACTCTCAAACGAATTAAAACTTACATCCCAAATACAATGGGCCAAAATCGTTTATACAGTGTTAGTTTAATATCTATTGAAAAAGATTTAGTAAAACACTTGAAACAAAATTATAAATTTTTTGATAATATTATTGATCATTTTTCGCAAACTAAAGACCGTAGAATTCCGTAAATATGTAAAAAAGTTAATAAAATTAATTAAAAAAAACAAAATATGAAAAATACCAAAAAAAAGAAAAAACATTAAAAATCCAAAAAAAATTAAAGACAAAAAACGAACAAAAACATTTTTTGGCAAGAGAAACTCTATACCTCCACGTTGGTTCTTGCTGGGTAACAATTAATTTTGTCACTGAAGTAGCTGGTACGGTCGCTGTGCAAAGGTTAAAAGGCCGTGAATAGTGTATATTTTTACAAAAACGTTTTATGTCCAGCATCCTCTCTCAAAAATTCACGAGCCGCCACTGGTCATAAGATCCTAAACTAAAGCGCAGTACCATCGTATTCTAGTTGGGAGCAATTTAACCTTCCTTGTTTGGAGAAGACTAACCTAAATTTCCGCATAACACAATTTCTTTCTCTAGAGGTGCTGCGTCCCAGAGACAACGTGGTAGTTATGTAAAAGGCATCTGCCAGCGTTCAACCAACCAAACCAGATTTAAGTATGCAACCTGAAGCACACTGGTTACTTTTGTTAAAGGGAGTAAGGATACAAAAAAACTCTCAGGTTTTGCAACTCTTGCAACCAACCATCGGTGGGCCTTGAAAACTGTTAGGATTATTTGAAATCAAAGACTTTATCCTATTGATCGACATTTGTTTGATTATTTTTAAAATCTCAAAACAAAAACACACTTAATTTATACACTCATTCTACAAATATCTTGAAACCGATTAATTCAAATATCGAGCTCATCCAATACCTAGAAAGCCCCAAAATCGTGAATCACCGGCAATATGAATTTCGTCAGCAGATACCTGCTTTCCTATGTAACACATCTAAGGCAGAAATCTTCTTACAACTCTAGCTGTAGCATTAAACCAAGTCATATGGTGGTTGACGGAGTATTTTCCGTTAGAATAGCTATCGAAACTGGTGTTCCACAGGGACTTGTCTTGGCATCAACTTTGTTTCTGCCCCATATAAACGATCTGCTAAAGGTGACTACCTGACCCGTCCACAACTTTGCAGATGATGGTACATTTCATACCGCTTTCTCATCTAGAGCCCCTATACCATCGAATGAAGCCATAGGAACGAGACAGAGACAGGTTGACGCAATTGATGGAGATCTGGCAAAGATTTTGAAATGGGAATCTGATAATCTAGTAGAGTTTAATGCAACCAAAACTCAAGCAACCCAAGCTTGCATCTTTTCCAGAAAGGCGGATCCCTCAATTCCTAATATGATGATGTTAGGTACAACTATTCCTATGAAGTCTCCCATAACCATGATCGGGACCACCACTAATAGCACCATCATGGGATGGTCATGTGAGATCCACTGCGAAAACGGCTTAACAAAAACTTGGTTTTCTATTCAGTGGCAAGAGCGACTTTACATAACAGCAGCTCCTCATAATCTACAAAGCCAGTACAGTTCACAAGTTTGGAGTTCGGCTCCCAAACATGCTGAAGCTCTTCGATTATATCCAGAAGAGAACTATTCGTCTGATTCATGATGTCACACTTACGAGTTCATTGACCTGTCTAAATCATCGTAGAAAGGTTCTATAGATATTTCCATGTTCATCAGAAATCTCGTCTGTTGTTCCGCCACGAGAGATTTCAGTTAGGCGGACTAGACGAGCTCAAACTAGTCACCACTTCATTGTCAAGCTCGAGACCTGCCGTACTTCTTCCAACCAGTTACTTAATTTTTCTAGCGAACAGCAAAGTTGTGTTACTCTTTACCTAGTGAGGTTTTTCACTATGCCTATAACCTCGAAACCTTCAAGAAAAACTGGAATGCCTGTCTCCTCACACGATGTTCTTGGAACATTATAGGTTTCTCTCTCGTGTAGTTCAAGTATAAAAAAAGGCCCTCTCAAGATCTCCAATTTGATGTTTTTGATGAAGCTTTTATTAAAATATTCGCTACCATTTCATCATGTGGCATACGTTCCACATAGTCCTTTCTCAACCGATTCTTGAACAAAATGATGGCGAATATCGATGTGCTTCGTCCTGGAATGATCGCATTTGACCCCAAGTAATGTGCTCCAGGATTGTCATGTACAAACTAACATCTGACATTTCTTCAAAACCTATTAAATACAATAAATTTCGCAAATGTAACTCAAGCTTCGGTTGAGGATAATGCAACCCGTTGCTTCTGCGACTTCGCGGTTATCCGCTGCTCCTCATAGAATGAAAGTATAATCAGTAAAAGAATATCTGTGAATCATACAGCGTACAGCCCCCCGCCGAATGAGAATATCCGAACAGTGATTCATCCGTTCTGGTATATATTACTCCTATATTTTCAGTCCCAGCTAAATATCTTAAAGCTCTTTTTGCTGCTGCCCAATTCTGACTAGTAGGCTGATTTGAAAATTGAGCAAGTGTTGATATGGTACTTGCTATATCTGGCCTTGTTTCTAGTGCGAAATTCGTCAGAGCTCCTGTTAAGTCTCGATAAGGCCAATTTTCATTTTTAGCTTCATCTAAGGATTTATTCACTTCTTTAGCTTGAATTTCAGATGGTGTCATCACTGGATTGCACAGACTTATTCAATACCCTTCTAGAATATCCAAAATGTATCTCGTTTGAGTCACCATGATGAATCCACCCCTTTCTAATCCCAAGCAAACTTCCCTAGTTCAAGATTCATGATTTCAAACTCTTCAAGTTATTTGAATTTAACTATCAATATGTCATCTACATATATTATCAGTAACGACAAATTTCCATTGCGCTCAGCATGATACATGCAAGGTTCACCCTTCGTTGGTTCCAATGCTGCTTAATTTTTTTGTGAGAAGCATACCATTGTGGACCTGCTTGCTTCAATCCATAAATGGCTTTTTGCAATCGACATGCATTTCCACCTTTCTTTTATTTCTTCAGTATTTCTGTAGTTCTTATCTTGAAGTTAGTTGTTTGTTTCCCTTTGACTATTCTCGCTAGCATTTCTGGTAACATATCTGGAATCTCCTAATTCTCCTGCAATAGCCAATATGAGACATTCTAGTTACAGGAGCAAAAGTTTCGTTTTAATCTAGTCCATATTTCTGACTAAGTAGCTAGCTTTTCTCCTTTCAATTGATCCATCTTATTTGTTAATACAATACGACCGCCAACCACATTTTGTCTTTACGGTTTCTTAACGATTTCCCATTATTGTGTTCCAGAATGTAAGTCCTATTATGTATCATCAAAGAAAGAGGCATTAAAGAGTACTTCTGCCTTTCCTAAGGAAGATGATTTGACATGGAAATGGCTAAAGGCACTGGAACATTAGAATAATTGAAAAGAAGATTGTATTGTATTTTTCATTGCAAATTCTGACTGAGCAAAGATTCGAAGAATTAAAATGGATTTTGTTTCCATATGAAAATTAACTAGTTGTAACATTTGTTGAAAATGTTCAAATACAATTAGAAATATTCAGTTCAAAATTCATGTCTTCTTTGCCTGATAATGCATGATCGCAGCATTAATCGTGTATGTTTCCTAGTTTGATATCTGAGGGACAATAATGCGCACAAAAAGAACTTTGTTTCACTTCCAATCCTTCAAATTGTAACAGAAACATTTCTTCCATTCGATTTTAATCATATCTTTGACATTCTCTGAACATGTTGGCTAAATGTGAAGAACCTATATCATACTTTTGTTTATCCCGATTTTAATGATTTATTTGAAATAGAATATGCTAAACTCAAAACATTTTGGGATGTTTTTACAAAGAAGAAGATGTAGTGAAAAAGGCTTCGCGCCTCAACTATGGTTGAGGTAATATGCGGTGTTGCCTTTTTCACTTCCTGGCTTCTATTAAAGTTGGCTCTGACACTTTCCGAAAATATTTACTTAGGACTACTTCGAAAATGTAACTGTTCTTAAATTAGGCGGTGATGTGATGTGTGAATACTTCGCTCAACTATGTTGATTTATTTTTGATTCTTTAAATACGATTTATATCAACACCATTTTGTTTGTTTACATGTAAGTATATATAATTCCTCTTTATGTTTATATTTGAGATGTTAGACGCATATTTTCAGTAATTTACATGCGTTAGAACATCGAAATTAAATAAATAAATAAGTTAATAATGATTCTTGACCCAGGTATGAGTTATATATAAATTTTCGGGAAATAGGTCACACTAACACATATGCTTATTATTCTTGTCTTTGCGTACGTTTCGGTCCCACAACCATCATCAGAAGACGTATCAATGTCTAAAACGGGATTTTTTAAAACTATTTGTATCAGCACGAAGGAAATCTATTAAATGATGAAACAACGTACAAAAAATAAAATCTGATCCTACATTATCAGTACAAAATGATGTGAATAAATTAATGAATAAATTGTACAAAAATAAAATAATCCTTATTGAATTGAAAAATAAATTAATTTGTCATAATGGGCAAGCACCTTATATTTATGGGCTTCCGAAACTATATAAAAATGATATACCTTTAAGACTCATTGAAAGTAATATTGGAGCGCCTACGTACAATTTATCAAAATCTATCAACAATATAATAGAAAAAAAATAATTTGATGTGAAGGACTCAGGGCATTTTAATGAATTTATAAAGAATCAATTATTACCCATAGATCTTCTATTAATTTCCTTGGACGTTGTTTCTTTATTTACAATACCAGTCGTTTTGGCATTGAGTAGCATCAAAAAACGTTGGGAAAAGATTAAAAACTACACATCTCTAGATCAATCTGAATATATAAATGCAGTAAAGTTTTGTTCATATTCGACACAACAATGGGATCTTCTCTATTTCAGCTACTATTGCTGATCTAGTTGGGGAATGCCTAGAAGAACCTGTAATAAATTCATTAGATTTTCAACCCGTATTCTTTAAACGGTATGTAGATGATTGCCTAATATGTGTTCCCAATGATAAAATTCAGTACATGATTAATAAATTTAACAACGTCCACTGTAAACTTCAATTTACTTGTGAAATAGAAGAGAACTAAAACATAAATTTCCTAGATATGAACATTAGGCATGATGCAGATTGTTAAATTGTTCCACCCAGAAAACCGTCCCAAAATTTTGAAAATTGTTCGTAATGAACTGAAAATGAATAGCTATAAACAAAAACTTCGAAAATTCCACCGCCCATGCTAAACATTATTTTGATTATAACCATCAATTCGATTACAAAAATGCTAATATTTTAACAAAGGAAACCAATTATTAAAAAAGTTATATTCTGGAGATAATTCACATAAAACATGACTTCAAATTTGTAGATCATAGAACAGACATTCAATCATTAAGTCAGATTTATACTAACTTAATTAATTAAAATCCTTGCAAATTCTTAGAGACGTCTTTATAATGTTAAAAGTGTATTTTAGGTAGAATGCTCATATAGCAATATTTCTATTCGTTTCGGCGACGTGGACATTTTTAATTGAAATAAGGAAACTTTGTGCTGATACAAATAGTTTTAAGAAATCCCGTTTTGGACATTGATAAATCTTCTGATGGTGGTTGTGAGACCGAAAGGATAAGCATGTATTAGTGTGATCTATTTCCCGTGAATTTATATATTATAATAAATAAATGAATTTCACCATTTCAAAAGACTTAATTTAGGCAACTATAAAAATGAAGTAGTCGATTATTCCTTTGATGTTCAGTTGAAAACTGAAGAAGGAGGTATACTTTCCCCGATTAATGTTTTATAGCAAAAATCGTAGATTTCCTCTTGGATAATTACATTTTATCGTCTTCTATAAGTGAATATGAAATTTAATTTGAATAGATGCAGCATTTGCAAAATACATTTACGAAACAAATAATCCCTAGAGTCTTTTGATGATGTACGCTCCAAAATGTATATCAAGACTCGAACGGAAGTTGTGCTTAAAAGTGAAGCTCTTGAGCTATTTCTTCTTAATAGTTCATTGCAGTTCAGAAAATAACAATATCGCAATATCGCAGTAATCCCGAATTGCTATAAATTTTATAATTCAATATTGCATCTTATACTATAGAGCACTTTATAAGTCAGCTCGTGGGAATATCAATTTACTACTAGAAAGTACGCAGGTGCTGTGCATGCAACTGAATGTAAAATAGATAAGGGTTTACGTTTTACGGCCCCATTATTCACTGCTATTTTTCAAATAGAATCATAGTGATTACAAATAAAACAGAAGAAATGTGGCCTTAATGCATTCAAATGATTATTCATAGCCCACAGAGAAGAGATTAAATAGGTCGCTAGCTTTTAGTCATTGTGAAATACTAGTAAAGCAAAAGCAGTCCTGAGGGGAATATAAAAATTTATTGCACTAATTAGTCCAATAGTATAATATTCTATTAAGGTATTGATTTATGACTTAAACAAAGACGTGTAATGGTAATTAGAAGCACGTGCTTTCCGTTTAACTTCGTTCGTGGCAGGTAGTAAAATGAATGTAAATGCCTTCAGGGTTATATATTAGTAATAACAGTTTACGATACGAGGGAGTTTCAATAAATCAACTAAATAAAAAATAACAATTGCTATCTACCTATGTCTCAATTCGTTTTATCCCAAATTGTGAATATCCTAGTCAAGGTCATTTTATAATATTTTCATTATATGAAAGAATAACTACTTTGTTTTTATACCACTTTTATTAATAATAACGTGAAAACGTAACGTTACGTTTTCACGTTATTATTAATAAAAGTGGTATAAAAACAAAGTAGTTATTATTTCATACAATCAAAATGATAAATTACCATAAAGTAACGGCTTCCACCATCGATTTTTTTTTTAAATATTTTCAATTAAAAACATTATACTTACCCTTGAGATCCAATGTCAGGCAGAATCTTAAATACTAGTGTCTTTTTAATCGATTAGTAAATAATTTTCGTTGTTAGATTTAGTCTGCTACCTCTCCACCGGAAGTGTCTTGCTGGCATCCGGTGTGGGTGCAGCTAACCCAGAGCATCGATCTCAGAGTCACAGAAGGTCACAGATTACGAAACCATAGAGTGGAGGTTGTAGAATAGATGTTGTGTATATACAGGTTGCTGTAGGATGTGATGACGTCAGAGGAGGTATCATGGCGTATGGCGTATGAACTGTTATCGCGGATCTATGTACTGTTCCGGGTGAATCTATGAACTGTCAAGGTAGAACTGTCACGTCGCAATTGTTTGAGATACCGGTTGTTTCTAAGGAGGGGTCTTTGTTTGAGATACAGGCTGTGTCATAAGATTCTAGACTGTTCAAGTCGTCTATCACATGTTCAAACTATCGCGCTAGGGATGTATTTTGTCACGTGTTCGAAAGTTTTGCATAACCCTGCGATAGACGCCATGACTCCTCTTCGATGGTGATGTCATATAAGAACTCGCAGATCTACACATCACGTGATAGACGTCATGACACCTCGTTTTGCATCTTTAGAAACAGCCTGTATCTCAAACGATTGCGACTGCCAGTTCATAGATTCCCTGGTCATTTCATAGATCCGCCATGACAGTTCGCACAGACGCCATGACACCTGCTCTGACCAATTAGGATCCTACGAACAACCTGTATATATACAACATCTATTCTATAACCTGCACATTATAGTTTCGTAATATGTGACCTTCTATAACCTCCACACTCTATGATTTCGTAATCTGTTACCCGTTTCAGACGTATTAGTGGTTCTGATCATCAGTGTTTTGAGCGGAATTCGGTCTTCGCTGCATTCGAACTTAAAGATCCTTCCGGCCTCTATGTATATGTATCTAATAATATATTGTACCTTACGATAATGTATTTCTAATATTAAAAGTACAAAATTTCTTTTACTTTAGTTTACTTACTTTACATATGTCAATCTGCTTATTGATTATCCCTGTCAATTCAAATAAACTGTCAAGGTCTTGACATATATAAAATAATTTGACGTCTTTCCACGTCTTTCGCTGTTTCTAATGAGTTACTCCCACAATATATATATTACTTTAAATCTTGAAACTCTGGGAATAATATCGTGGCGGTGCCACTACTTGTTCTAGCGGTTATTAGCTGTTCTTACAAAAGACAATCATGACAATAGTGTTAATATAAATGGTGATTTCACCAATTCACCAATAAATAATAATTTTGTGAATACATTTTCTGTAACGTCATTCCAATAACAGGCTTTGCCACGCCCAATGCCTTACTTTAACGTTCACTACAAGCAATTTGCGCGCAATTCAAATCCTTCAAGTTGGATCATCATTCATAAGTAGGCATGATGCGTATCCGAAGATAACATAATTATTTCTCCATATGTTCATTAGTCCCGTACGTATTGCTCATGCAAGAAACGTAAATTCAACGATATCATAAACGTCTACCTCAGTCATATAGCTGATTGATTTAGGAGCCTTCGAATCCATGCATTTAGTTATTCGCTACTTGATGAGTATTTAAACTACGGTAGTAGTGACTAACTTGATTTTGAACATATCTGCAGTTGGCGTATAGCTATCTTGGCAGTATTGTCAGGATATTAATCGAGTAGATACGATCGCATTAGAAAATACAGCTCATTCTAGATTAGTGAAGAGAATCATCTAGTATCCTAATATATCATTGACATTGTTATTATTAATAATAACCAGTGAAAGATCAGCACACAATTTACGTTTTGTATAGTTAAATTCCAAAGCGTTTCTACCTAACTTTTTTTTATTCCAATTTGCATCTGAAATATTTTTTTTTAGTAAAAAAATTAATTTCTTATAAAATTAAAATTACTTTGAAAATTCCCTATGAATATTTGAAGAATAATTGAATAAAAATAATTTCCTATAAACTAATAAATTTAATTAAATATTTTAATAACAAATAATTAATTTTAACTTTTTATTTACTTAATTAATAAAATAAAAATTTATTCACTACAATTTATTTCAAAATTTAATTCTTAATTATGTATAAGTTAATTTAATAAACTATGAAAGAATTCTCAGTGTAACACTAAAACACTATAAATGAGTAATACCTTATCCGCTAAAAATACTATTAAAGTACTAAGGACCTTTTGGCTATCAAGTAAACTGATGATGACTACATGGTAGCCGAAAGGTCCTCAGTACTTAAATAGTATTTATTAATTAAAATTCTTTCTCAATGCTCTTGAAAATAATAAAAATGAATATTTTCTTTTAAATTCAATATTTTTCAATTTTAAAACTAATGTTTCATATTTTAATAATCAATGATGATTTAATTGAAATAATTAATCTCATTAAATATAATTTGATTTTATTTGAATGAGTTTGAACTAGTAAACTCTACAATTATTATAAAATTAGATTCAGAAATGAAAGTTATGAAAGAATCGAATAATTTCAACCATTTTTTCTTAATGCACAAAGTGTCATCCCCGGTATAAGACATGGTAAATCAATTGATAACAAATCGTTATTAAAGTGTAAATTTTTGTATTGTTCACCTTTTACTATTTATTTATTTAGTTTTACTATTATTACAAACACATCTGAAATAACCCATTCAGAAGGCAGTGTACCGATTCGATACAGTCATTCAGTAATACTATTCATAAAAGATAGTAATAAATAAGGAATAGTCACCCTTATCCACTAAAAAAATGGTTAAAGTACTAAGAACTATTCAAGTAGCCATCATCAGGGTAAACTAAATTAGAAAACAAGATTTAAATATTATTTGGGATTAGTAATGCAAAGAAGGAATTTGTCTCCAGCTGAGAAGTATTTTTAGTGTCCAATCTGAAGAGTTTATAATAAACTATAAAACACTTCACACTGTGGATACACTATAACACTATAAATATTAATCACCCATATCCACTTAATTTACTCTTTAAGTACTGAGGACTACTATTTGGGGATAACAATGATTTCGACTTTGATCGATAATTTAATTTCTAAACAAACAAGAAAATTGGAACGCAACCAACTAACAAAATTAAAGCCATTACCTTCAAATACTAAAATTCAGTTTCACTTATCATTCTTCAGTAATTAATAAATTCCATAGTTTGTTTTCTAAATTTGCAATACAACCAGTTTATAGATGTAAGAACAAGCTAATACACCTTTTAGACAACACCTTTGATAAAGTTTCCGATTTCGACAAATCGGGGATTTACAAAATCAATAGTGAGTTCTGTTCAAAACGCTATATGGGTCAAACTAGAAGGAAGATTTTGCCCATATAAAGAAAAATAATGGTGTAAAATCAGCGTTAGCCAAACACAGGTCACATCAATTCTGAAGAAAGCTTATCACTATTAAAACACAGTACGGAAAAATATTTAGGTAATTTAGAAGGGATGGAAATGTATAAACAAAAAAGCAATTTATCAAATTCCCAGTTATCTCCTGCTGGGGGTATGTAACCCCTTGTTTGCATTATTATCCCCAAATAGTATTTAAACAGACACATTTTCATTTATAATTTATTTTACTCTGATGATGGCTACTTGGTATCCGGAAAGTACTGTAAGAGTGTTTTTCGCGGATAAGGGCGATTATTTCTTCTTATTCATATTGAAGAGTTTATGATTCGTTCACAGCCACTATAAAATTCTTTTAAACATTTCATATGGCAAGTCATTATTTCTGTTATCCTTCATATCCTGAATTCTTGAAAGCATTAAGTATACTTATTTCTATTCAAATGAAAGTAGTTGGTGAGCTGCTCAAGAGAAATCTCCATTGCTGCAGTTATTTACGGTTAGCAGCCGTAGTGATATCTGGGCCGCCAAATCGTTCTACCGGCGTTGCCTTGTCAATGTAACAATATGTCTGATTATGGTTATAAAAATATCCGCTTCCAACATTCCACCGCTTGCCCACACGATGTTCTTCTCACATTATAGGTTTTCCTCTCGTGTAGTCAAAGTATAGAAAAAAATCACCGAACCGTCTTAGCGAATGAACATTTCGGATGGGGCTTTAGAGATTTGATCGATTTTCATACATCAGTCTTTTTGATGTCCAATCTTAAAGTTTATGATTCGTTGACAGCCAAGAGCCTTCAAAAAAGTTGATGCGCAAAGTCATAATATTTCTATGTTGGAGTAATTTCTTCATTATATCCTGAAAGCATTGACCAGGGTATTATTTTTCGGGCTTGCACTGCCGAAGTACTAGTAGCACTGATGAAAGATTTGTCTGATCAAAAATGTATTTTACCAAAGAGCTGGTAATGTTTTTTCATATGTATGGTCGAGGCTAGCACCCAGATGTTCAGAGATTCTTATAACTGTGCTTTCGAAAATTAAGGATTCTATTGTAGGTTCATTGATAGAAGAAACAAAATGTCACTAACATATTTGTTGTGAATTTGAATCATTTTGGCGAATTTTATATAACAAATATATTTATAAGCATATGTAATGGGTAAACTCAATGAGATATATAGTAATAGAATAAGCATAAGAAAAGTTAAAAATCCTATTCACTGTCGCAAATGCTACAATACTTCCCCTTTACACTAGATCCAAAAGTGGTTTTATAGCATAGTTGTGAGATATTTCAGGTTTCTCCGCCCTATGTCACCAACATACGCTGATGCGCAATTCAGAGTGGATATAAGACTCGCTTTTTACCATTACCGACGATCAAAACATTATTGTTACATTCTCTGTGAAATATAGCCTGCTGTGTAGAACAATGTTTGTGGAAGTGCTGTATTCTCAGAAAGCCTTTTTGGGTTGGGCTCTTTATGTCGTATAATTTTATTGAATTATGGCTCTAATATTCTGGCAGTTTTGTTTCGTATATGATATTATAAATGGTAATGTTTTTTTACAAAGCGACGATGTATTCCTATGTGAAGACAGTTTATAGCAATTCATCATGAATTATAATTCTGATAGTGAGAGCACATTTTTCATATCTTGAGATGAAACACTGACTGAATTTATCCATTTACGAAACTAGTTTCGACTATAAACTTCTTCAACTTTCTAGAATTAGATAGGTTTAAATACGATATGAAAAATTTTTTAAATAAATTTTATATATTTTTCAATACAGAATAAAAACCGAGTGAGTGTAGATACCACAGCAGGAATATGTATAAAAAACTCATGCATTGCTTACATGAGTTTTAAATTTCGTGGCTATTATTTGCTTTAATTTGGTTGGAATTTGTTCGTTGCCGCATTTTATTTCTATACATTATACCTTAGTCTGTAAGCTATCCTATGGCTCATTCACGTTAAGAATGATATGACGTCATGGATCAAGGTAAGTCATGGTTGTCAGGTTAGCAGGTTTCCAATGTTTTTGAATTGAACTGACGATTTGGTGTTTACCAAATGTTTGAAGAAAATAAAGTACCTAACCTACATACTGTTTTTGCTTCCACCTGAAAGATTTAGATAAAGATATGGAAAATTTACTTCTAGATTCAAGTCAATATTAATAATCCATACTGTGATGTTGAAGTACAGAAGCAAGCATTATTATTTATGAAAACAAACACTCAAATTACCCGATTATCTAAATATTCAAATCAATGCAACTTTTCCCAAATCTACTTTGATCACTATTCAGAACACTAATTTAATAGGATGAATAATATTTCAACAAATATTAAAGTTACAATCCATTTTTGGAGCCAATAAGTTGGAAGATTATCTTTCATATTACTTATCTTTGATCATGTGAAAGTGTATCGGGGGGCACGGCAGTGCCCCCGCCAAGTCGAGCGCGAAGCAAACACTGCCGTACCATCCTTTACTGGAACCATTTCGCCGCATTTTCAGGCCCCTATTTGAGAACCTCTGGATAAGACCAGAACGCAGAAATTCGTCATCCAGTAAGCTATAAAATCACATACTTAAAATAAAAAATTTCAAGTCTGTAGGTCATTTAGTTCCGAAGTTATGACACTCATTCACACACTCATAATCATCAGAATAGAACTAGTACTTCCCATAAACTCAGAGAGCTGAAATTTGGTACAGAGTTAGGGTTTAATGGCCACATAAAGGGAAAACTATAAAAACTAGGATAATCGAAGATCTGGAGTACCTGGTGACCCTTATTTGAAAACACAAGAGCCCAACCAAACTATTAAAGATCGACATACCGCCTTTACAAAAAATATTCAACTTTGTTTGCCTCTTAATTTGATGTCAAAAATCGAAGGTCTGATGTATCTGATGAAGAACCCTCAGCTTGTCTCAGCTGTATTAGAGATATGGTGATGCCCCCTTCTACTATTGGTACATAAAATAATGCCGTGAATTTGATTCACGAATTATTGCCTATTAAGTCAAAATTTGAGATCATACCCCGGGCATACGTGTACAGAGAACAATTCCCAATCTGTGTGGCGTATGCCCAACAATTCACAAGAGCCAAGGTCTAAGTTTAAAAAATGCCCTCATGGACATTGGCATCTCCATATTCTGTTGTGGCCAAGCCTACGTGGCGCTTTCACGAGTAACCAATCTTCATGGAGTGCACCTTATAAATGTTGACTTCAAGAGTATAAAAGCTCAAGCTTCAGCGATCACCGAATACAACCGGCTTAGGCGTAAATACCGCGCCGATCTTTCAGAAATTAAACCGTCTAAACCGTCTAAAAGAATAAATAATGAACGCGAATGGGCAATACGAAAAACTGTTGCTACTGTACAAGAATCAGAACGGGAAAAAAAGAAAAGAAAGATTTGTAATAATGAAAAAACTACTAGTAAAAAGAAAAAAAACGTGTCAAATAAGAAAATCTAATGAAATAAATCAATATGCCCACGTTTCTACAAAAAGAAGTGAAATCCCACCAAAAACATTCTGTAAAAACTAGCCAAGTCTCGATGGAGCTGCTTGTTTATCTCTAAAAAGTAATGAAATCTAGACAAAGTCGTGCGAAGTCTAAGGTTTCCTACTGCGATTTCTTTATTATTGTAGTTAATGTTGTGTGACTTGGCCGTTGAAGGGTACACAAGGGTACAAAACCAGGTGCTCCATGACACCATTGCACCAATCTGTCGCCAGAACCGCTACCCATTGACGATGGAAAATTGCCACTTGGAAAATGTTGATTCAATAACCAGTCAATTGTAGGCTTGATAAAGCTGCGTATTTCAAAAATACTTATGTGTAGGCGAGCCTGAAACAAACACTATAAAAAATTATTTCCAGTACAGACGGACTTCTAATCATTGATAGAAGTCTGTCTGTACGTCTATTTTATGTTAGATCGGTGGTCGATTTGACGCTCCAAAAAGAAGAGAGCAGAAGTCAGCATTGTCAATGCTGAATGCATGTGTTGCACAATCAACAACAGCCTAAAATGAGACACTAGCGTCCAATTACCAATACCAGTATGGGCTATTATCTCGCTTAACAACCATAGGTAGTTACAACAGATAACATTACGTGTAAACAAAATTGACTTGTACCCACTAACGTATAAAGAATGTTCAACGGCCAAGTCACACAACATTAACTATAATAATAAAGAAATCGCAGTAAGGAACCTTAGACTTGGCACGACTTTGTCTAGATTTCATTACTTTTTAGAGATAAACAAGCAGCTCCATCGAGACTTGGCTAGTTTTTTACAGAATGTTTTTGGTGGGATTTCATTTTCTGTTGCACACTTATGATACTGATATGGGTAAATTTGGTTCAACATACTATTGAAATAAAGAGCTTAGGTACATTTATCACTCATTAGGTGACGAAAACCGAGTGGAAGTTAAAAGAAAATATTCTTGATAAGATTTATTTCTGTTACATCTTGCATATATTTTACAAGAGGTTCATAAACCATTTAATAAATCAAACTATTCTGATAACTGAGAGAGTTTCAAATACAGGTTTGAAAAATTAATCTTCAGAAGCGTATAGCTTCAAATCGGTACCACTTATTTGTAGTAAGTATTAAAATTGCTGTTTCAACTTGAGGTTATTACTTCATGCATATTACTCAACTGCCTTAAACATTATAGCTCCCTTAAACAATGCACCTCAAAAATAACACAGAATTATTCACTTTATCAGTATCTCGAACACTTCGCCCATATTTCTGGTATTGGTTTTCCGCCGAAGTACCATCTGTGTCTGTTTGATCCCTGTAGTAGTTAGTTATACCTAAAATGTGTTGAATGGAGTTAAACATGTAATGGTAAGGTTGTAGACAAAAACTTCGTTGGGTATATTTTCCAGGTACCATTATCTGCTAGGTATAATGGTTATGGCTTATTCATTTTACCAATATCAACAACAGTGGTTCAAATGTGTTATCATAATATTATTCCTACTTAACATTCATTGTACATCACATTTCTTGGGTGTGCTTGTTGGTAGTTTATTCAATATCCACAACGATGGTGTTGATTCTTCTAAATCCACTAAAAGTTGAAATTCGAACCAATTTAGGAAGCTGTTTTAATACATTTCATTTAATACATGATGATCGGCATCCTTTGTATTTGAAGAAAATATTAGTTCTGCACTAGGAATAACACGTGCTGTACAACCTGCACGGAGTACGATACACATTGCTTCACCAACTTTCATCGTTTTCACAGTTTCAGTGCTAGAATCTTGCTAGGAATGACCGAGAGTACCATCTTCGAAGATCCATGTCCCGTCGAGATAAGCAAATAGACGTATTTACACATTAACACGTAAACAACGTAGGTATAGTAGTCCTGGGAAGAATTGATCTGTACTTTTAAAGTTTAATTCTATCAAAATTCAGATTCATAACAAATATATGAACTGTCAAATTAAGAAATGTACAATTCATATCGGCAACTCTGAAATGTGTTGCCAACTGTTTAAATTAAATATACCTGGTTTTACGAAGATAACGCGACCATAATACTCTATTTGAAAGTCGCAATTGTAACTTTATTCGTGCCAAATAAATTTATTATTTATAATCATTTGTTGACAGTTTTTTTCACTAGTTTGTTATCATCTAGTTGAATTATTGTGGACGTCATACTATTACTATCCTCCATTCATTTTCCTTGCTTTTTAATGAACCTACGTAAATATAAGGGCCCTCGAGTTATATATTATTCGAGCCATTTTTTATTATCAATCAAAGTCGCTTGGTATGTATGTCTTAATGATCTAATTTGTAAGTGCCATTTACTTCATCCTGCTAGCCTGAGTCGACTAGATGATCTGATGGAATGCTTAAAATGGAATTTAATTCACGAAATATTGTCGTCTTTTGGTTGAAGAGAAAATAATAATAGAAGCTGGCAAGGGATGCTTTGAAATTATTAGTGCCATTCTTTCAAACTAAGAAGAGACATAGGCTCCAATTAGGAAGAGATTTGGTTATCAAAAATAGAACTACGATCCGACAAATTATTAGAAAATAAACAGGCACAGCCTTCTCACTGAAATTGTTGTATTTTTATTGTAACGTAGAACCTACAATTATTGCTTTTACTTTGACAAGCGACTGGGACCCCTCGAGGGGGTAACCATTGTTCAACGCAATTTGCTGAAGTTTCTCAACTTCGTTGTATTAATTTGCTGGTTCAAAGAGACGTTCAATAATCTATGAACTAGACTATTGAACGGAGTTATTTTATATCTTATTGGTGTAGCTGAATCCGCCGGGGTATACCTATTTGAGTGTGTTTCCTGTATATATTGAAATGCAAGTGATTACCATCTTTTATAATGTTAATATCTAGAAAAGGAAGCTGATTATCTGTTTCTACTTCGACAGTGAATTGGCTATTAAGCGTGTTCAAAAAGCCATGTAAATCAAAATCTTTACTTGTAATCGCGAAAATGTCGTGAACATATCTATACCAAACTTTTGGAAACTGACACAATTTAAACTCGCTCAGAAAAATATTGGCCACAAAAGGAGAGAGTGGATTGCCCATTGCACATCCGCTTGTTTGTTTATAGTAATATTTGTTAAAAGGGAAATAATTTTGCTCCATATATGAAAATCATGTATTCTGAGCAGTTTCTATCGGGAATATCAATATTTAAAAGCCATTTCTTCAGTATGTTTACGACTTGGGGATTGGAGTGTTTGTATATAGTGAAACAACATCAAATGAAACGAAATTGGCCGAATTTATAGGCACTATTTCTCTCTAAAATCGACCAGTAGTTCACAGAACAGCGCGCATAACAAAGCGAATAGCGTCGAGTATTTCGACGGACCGCTGTGGTCAATAGCTCGATTCGCTGATGCTCACTCCGTCTTAATGATACATTGAAGATTGTTTTTGGAGATGGGTAAGGATTGAATGAAACAACTAAATATTATAAATAATTTATTTTATATATATTATGAAAAGTTAGAATGTATCACTGGATATAATTTGAAGACTTAAAATTAAAATATCTAAATGTAGTAAATGTGGTATTTGATAAATTACTCTTAGACGTATATGTAGTTGATCTTGCAAAATAATTATGCTAATAGTAGTGGCAAAATCAGCTACTCGGCATAAAGGAAACCAGGACAAGCAGTTTTTAAATACACAGACATTCGTACTCGCATGCAATTTGTTTAAGATATTTATAACATTCAGACATTCGCGCTAGATCGTCCTAGAGTCCATTTACACCACATCTGCGTAACGTTACAAGATAATTGAAAAATGTCATTGTTTATGCTAGAACCAGAACCGAAGCTAAATTCGTCATAAAACAACTGTTAGCGGAAGAATTTGCGCAAATACACTGAAGAGTCACGATGAAATTACTATAACGTTACCTATCCTAATCTGTTTATAACCTAAACGAGTATTATCCTAAGACGTTTACGACAGAAATACAGATGTCGCCGATTAATACATTGCGGTATCAGAATTGATATCGTTTATTCTCGGGGATACGAGTATATATGCAATTAAGGATACTTTGAGTTAAAGAAAATGGTGCTACATCGCATTGGTAACCTTGGCACTACTGTGACTTTACAGTTATGTTGGTAATTGCGATTGGAAGACTAAAAACAACTGTATGCGATGCCGTTGGTTACCGATGCGACGTGCTTAACTGAAGAACGCATACAGGTAAGGGTTACGCGCAAATTTAATGTTCGTAGCGCTTAAGATTAAGACGATAAACACAACAGGTTTAAACACTGAGAGTTTATGTATGAATATTTTCTACTAATAAATATCACACGCGTCTCCATGTATCCTATGCGACCATGTTATCTTTATTATTATTATAATCGGAACTAAGAATATTATCTAAAATCTGCGGGAATGGTTGTAGCCGCCTTCGTACAATTTGCACATGCTGTCGGTGCGGTTCGAACTCAAAGCGGACGGGATGCTCATCGTCACCGACACGTTGTCGTGATTCAATTTGTTGTTCAACCTCCTACGTTGCCATATGAATGTCCACGTGGCTATGATGGCAAGTTGAGACGCTAGGAAGACCGCAGCCGCCACTATTAATCCGGCCATGTTGATGCAGACGCCGAGTTCGTTTGGTAAGAAGACAGCTTCGTTGCCGTTGGACGACTTGTTCATATCACGTTCGAAACCGAATTTGTCGGTAATTTGAATCGACTGTACCAGAAGCATGTCGTCTCGTGACTCGGCAGAACGTCTCCTACGTTTGCCGTAGGAAACAACGGAACGTAATTCTCCGGTGGATTCTTCTTGATCGCATTGTACTGGTTTACAACTGGGCATGCACGGAGTTACCAGTGCTCTAAATTGCACTACTTCGGACGAAGGGAATTTGAATGCATCGAAATGTGACAGTAGAATCTGTAACAAGGAAGAACAAGATTATTTATGGCATTATTGATCTTTTAACTAAAAACATCCAATCAGTCATTATGGAATTATCGAACTTTTACGAAGCGTTACTATGTTCAATAATTCAATTGATAAACATCGCAAATTTCTATAGAAGATATGAACGGTATGATAGGTACATATACAGGGTGTCAATTTGAAAACTTCCCACCCTTAATATCTTCCTTCCAGTAAACAATATGAGTAATCGAAAAAACAGGTCAATTTTATTGTCAAGGGGGACACTTTCAAGGACTATTTGTAGCCCTCGTGGTTCAACCCCCTAGGAGGGGTAGATGTTACCCTTAGAATGTTAAATGGGGAGGGGGGTCAAGTGGCACATCATTTTTATGGGCGTTCAATTCTTGTTCCAATGGTACCCTGACTTATTATTTTTTGATGAGCATTTTCCGAAAAATTGCGTTCTAAACTAACAGAAGTAATTATTAGAACGCCTATACTGAGATGCATTATTGTATTGACTCCCTTTAATAAAAATGGTTAGAAGAGTAGGTGGCACCGCTCCAACCCTTGAATGACAGGAATAAATTTATTACGCATGGGATTTTTTATTTGGTGGTTATGTTCCTTCTACAAAATAAAATTTAATTTGCGAGAAAGACATTTTAAACAGAAAATCTACTTCCGCTTATCTTATTAGCTGTTCGAAATGTTTTCCATTTTGCTCTAAACAGTAATACAGTCTGTTTTCGAACTCCCCTCTAACATTACGGAAAACTTCACTAGGAATTGACTGGCATGCTGCTGTAATTCGTCTTTTAAGTTCGTCAATATCAGAAGGTTGTGTTTTATAAACAACGGATTTAAGATGCCCCCAAAGAAAGAAATCTAAGGGTGTTAAATCCGGTGATCTCGGAGTCCATTCAACTGCTCCCCTTCTGCCAATCCATCTACCCGGAAATCTCTCGTTTAACCACTGTCGGACTGGAAGAAAATAATGAGGTGGAGCACCGTCCTGCTGGTAATGTAACAGATCCTCCTGCAAAAGTTCATTACCTTCTGCATCAATTTGAGTTTCTAGCTCGTGAGTTATAAGAGGATCGATAGTCTCTTCAAGCATATCAAGGTACAGATTGCCAGTCAAGTTTTCTTCCAGAAATAATGGACCAATAATGGCATTTCCAAGAATACCAGCCCAAACATTAACTTTTTGTGGGTGTTGTGTATGCCCTTCCCGAAAAATATGTGGGTTTTCGTCACTCCAATAGCGACAATTTTGTCTATTAACATTGCCATTCAGAAAAAATTAACACTCATCGCTGAAACAGATGTTTAACAGAAGATTAGGGATGGTATTGACTCGATGAGACATGATTTCACAAAACTCTATTCTTCTATCATAATCATCCTCGTGGAGCTCTTGAAGAATCTGCATTTTATATGGATGAAATTTATGCATTTTCAATGCTTTTCTTATAGTCTCGCGTGACATTCCCGTCTGTTCTGATACTGATCGTAAGGAGCTCGTGGGCTCTGCAGCAAATGTTCCCAAAACTTCAATTTGAGCTGCTTCATTTAGTACTCTGGGGTTATTTCTTTTTTTATTTGTCACTGAACCAGTTTCGTAAAACTTATTCACCAAATCAAGCACATACCGGTGACTTACATTACAATTTGGATGTCTTTCGTTAAAAAGACATGCCGCCCTTCGTGCGCACTTTCCAACTTCTCCATAAATTACAATCATTTCAATTCTGTCTTGAAGAATGTAAACCATTTTTACACTTTTATACACTTATTAAAGTAATTCCTAAACAGCCCAACAGGTACAACTGTATTCACAATACTACCACATAGTTCAAATTTGCTAACCAATTTTTTGCCTGAAAACAGACACTTTTTACAGCAGCAGTAGCAAAAAAGGAAGGCTATCTGTACAATTTCTGCGATGACACTTAAAAAGTCAGCATTGAATAAACACAACTTTACTACCATCTACGTTTTACTATTAGACTACTTTTTTATGTAAAGTGTTTGGAGCTAATGGCTAATGTTACCCCTAATAAAGGGTTGGAACGGTACCACCTAATATTCTAACCAGTTCTGGCCAAACCATGCATCTCAGTATAGGCGTTCTAATAATTACTTCTGTTAGTTTAGAACGCAATTTTTCGGAAAATGCTCATCAAAAAATAATAAGTCAGGGTACCATTGGAACAAGAATTGAACGCCCATCAAAATGATGTGCCACTTGACCCCCCTTCCCATTTAAAATTCTAAGGGTAACATCTACCCCTCCTAGGGCGTTGAACCACGAGGGCTACAAATAGTCCTTGAAAGTGTCCCCCTTGACAATAAAATTGACCTGTTTTTTCGATTACTCATATTGTTTACTGGAAGGAAGATATTAAGGGTGGGAAGTTTTCAAATTGACACCCTGTATACCGTGAAACGTCTTGATACTATGGGGTTACTTGATCCATAAATTCAGCGCCATCTTTATGTGATGGCGCGAAAATACGTAAGGAAACTGGGTGGCACAACATTTGCGTATTTAAAATTGAACTACGATTCCATAAGTTATTAGAAAATAAACAGGCACAGCCTTCTCACTGAAATTGCTGCATTTTTATTGTAATGCAGACCTTACAACTCTTGATTTTTTCTTTTACCTCGCTTTGACAAGCGACCGGGACTCCTCGGGAAAAACTTTGAGACCCTCTGACCCACAGGTTGAAAAACACTGCTCTAGAAAGTTCATCTACGGCATTTAATACCACATGTGCAGTAGATGGAATGCTGTTACCTCCATATGTAATATATAAATCGAAAAATATTTGGGATACGTGGAGATTCGGAGGTCCCAAGGGTGGCCGATATACTTGTACAAAATCAGGTTGGATCGATGGAATAACATTTGAGGAATAAAAATATCTTTGCCATATTTAAAGAATCAAGAAGCGCCAAAAGCTTTAATCTGAGACAATTTGACAATTCGAGATACGATTCATCTTTCGGCCAAAAAATTCAACACATATCTGTCAGCTTTTATTAGGCTTTCCTAACGTCATTGAAAAGACTTGTTAATGTCCTGGAAAGTGAAATGCAACAGAGGATGCATTCCAAAAGATTCTCCTCAATGTTGTCTCAACTCTTCGATATAAATGCAAACATCCAATTCAGTGATAATAAAAGCTGGGTTTGAAAAGTGTGGAATAGGGTTTTATCCCAGCTTCCAGTGACTCCATCAAAAAGTTGGATGTGGCTAACGATATTGACAAAAACATCCTCTGGCACACAAAACAGAAGAAAAAAACGTTCAATGTGGTTCGTGGAAAAAGTGTCACGAATATCAATTCTTATTCGGAAGGGAATAACAGTAACAACAGACTACGTCTCAGATGAGGATGTGAATGCCGAAGAGAAGTTATTTCCGAAGAGGGAGTTATCGACACGGAATCAACAAAACGTTTAGAAGAAATCAATGTTGAGGCTCAGCATACCAATTCTAATGAAACGATATCTTAGATGGGGATTTCCTTTAAATTGAGATGACATCCGTTGCCAGTAAACGAAAAACTGTCTGAAAAAAATTTGTAGCTAATTTGTTGTCTCAAATGATTCAAAGAATCAAACTAGGGCCGTAGACGTGAAATTGAGACGATTTACAAACTCCAAGGACCCATTTTATTAGCCCGACGTGGAAGACCAAAGTTTCGTGAATCTACACAAGGTGAAAGTCCGTCTTCCTAAATCAAAGGAATTGCGTCGAGGTCTATGGCAATTCAGTTCTAATAATTACTAAAAAAAGACTGGTCAGATCTCTTGTAATTTTGAAATGTCTTTTTACTTTATTTTTTTTAAATTAAACTGTTGAAGTATTAACAATAATTTTTAGTCATGCATTTCCTGAGATAGAACCTTTAGAATTTGAAAAATGTATCGAGACAACCCGTTTTACGGTATTTCAATCGAGAATGTTTCCTTTTCAGCGTACTTTTCAAAAAATATTCAATTAGTCTACAAAGTGTAGTAATATTATATTCAAGGCGCCATATCTTTTATTGCTCGAATTGTATATAACTTGCAATAGCAGTGTGTAATATGTGTTGCATATTTAGTCGTAAATTCAGGGTTCTACGATTGATTGGAAGCGGAGTGAGTGAAACTACATTCCCTGTTATACATCGCGCTTATTTACGGTATTCATTCATTCGAATACAGTTGTTCTTCTGTAATTAATCAGATGAGATCAAAGCTACTCTTTGATTTCAACAAATTTACTCATCCAAATATATTACCCGTGCCATTCTTAATTCATTGGACCGGAGTGAGCTGTCAACATTGAAAGAAAACGCCTCTATGACGTTTCAATTTGCAATCAAAAATTACTACTAATATCTCATTTCGTATCAACTTCGTATCCGGTCACATATTTTCAATAGCATACTTGTTTCAATCCTCTATGAGCTTTGACACCGTGATGTAACGGCACTATTCGTTTAAATTATATTAAATGTGGCCACGATCGCATGTAGCCAACGTCAGTGATGTTAGGCTTCAAATGAAAGCTCATTCGAGTTGATGCTTCGTGTAATGTGAAAAATTCAGCAATTTAGTATTTATATAATTATTCAAGTACCGTTTCAGCCGCCAGGAGTTGTTTAAAATAACGATTCATGAGTTGACACTTTTATGCCTGGCGGTATATTCCTGTTATCAATTAACTCATCCTGGATACATTATGAAATATTACATACTTTCATTTTCCATTTGATCTAGTTTTAAGCAATGATTTATTATTAAAACGAAACGAATCTCAAATGAATACGTTGAGATATTTACGACAATTTATAAATTGAATATGAAAAAGGAGGCTTAGATTCGTTGTTATTGAGTTCATATTTTATACGAATTCATCAAATCTTATAGAAACATCTAATTTTGCAGCAAAACCATGCTGAAAGTGTCCATTATCTTGGTACAGACACTCCTGAGCCCTATTCTCAAATAAGTCGAAACATTTTGTAAAAGAATGTGATATTGTTGAATAGGAACGTGGAAGTTTGCAGTGTGTTTCATGACCTTGGACTAAATTCATCCTTTAAATTAAATGAACAACGATCTTCGATTGTAAAATAGCTCGTTGTAGAATCATTATTTTGGCTGCTGTTTTTGTCCCAAGGAGTCCAAGGACCAATTAGTGCAGTCAAAAGGGTATTGGGCCCGTAAATCCTTGGAAAATGGATCGATTTTGATGGGACAGAATGTTCAGAAAAAAGTTGACCACAACTAAAGTTGAGCAAATTGCTTATGTTGCTTATAAAAAATAAACGAACAATTTAATTAGTTCAAAAATGTCTAAAAACTGCAGAATTTGACAATTTATTTATTAACAAAATAGATGAATTCGACCAAAACTACGACTTTGGGGTCGTTTTGGGATATGCTTGGTATTTTGAGTTTGATTTTATGGTCAATATGGCCGAATATATACCCACAAATTAGCCAATTTGTTATAGACATTATATTTTATATTAAATATACGAATTTGACTATAATATCGAGTTTATAGTCATTGTCGGATAATTTTCGCATCCTCGGTACGATTTTATTGCTATTATGGTCTTTAAATGCATACATACATTTTTGAATTGTTATAAACAATTATGTTTATTAATAAAAATACGAATTTGACCAAAATATCGAGTTTATAGTTGTTTTCGAATAATTTTGTGCTCCTGAGTACGATTTCATTGCTATTATGGTCTTTAAATGGATGCCTATGGTGGAAAAATTGTTGTATCAACATAATGCACCCGAATGGGTATAAAAATAGCCCAAACACGTACATCCTTGGGAAATGAATCGATTTTGATGGGACAAAGTGCTCTTCAGAATGTCATCAGGAAAAAAATTTAAGTTGCGCAAATTGTCTCATCAAAATCGATCCATTTCTCAAGGCTAAGCCCCTAATTAGCCTATTTTTATACCCATTTAACTGCATTAAGTCGTGAAAATTCTAAGCGCAACCCGACCAAGCAAAATGCGCAATAAACGAATGAATGTCGCAATATTTAAAATTTCGTAATACGTAAAAACAATAGAAAAGCGCGGAATTTTGAATTCCAAATAAAAATTATTTCTACGAAAAAATAATGTACCACATAGCTAAGCTGTTCAAAATTAAATGAAAATACAAACTTAAGTTCCATAATACGTCATTAATTATGACTATATATATATATCACAAATATTAAATAGAAAATTACAAAATTTTGGTACAAAAACTATAATACAACTTTTAGCACGAACATTATTCAGGTTGTTCATTGATTAAGTAAAAGTCGAGTTTTTCAATAAAGTTTTTGGGGGTTTGTAGTTTATTGGGATTTGAAAATCGTACTAATGTACGGTATTTGAAAAATAAAAAATGAATAACCAACTAAATACGAACGACCAATGGCGGTTTTATTGTAGGTGCCTTTGTGTACCTTCCTTAAAATTTGGTTAACTATATCGATAATAATCTAATAATCGAAACTAATATCAATACCTAATTCAATATGTTGAAACTCAAAACATATAAATTTATTAGTATTGAATCTGAGATCTGCATTCCTGCAGCTGTAGCTAGTTCAATTTTCGAATAGCACCCAGGAGTGATCCAGTTAATCATGCGTTAGAAAGAAACCACTCGAACACGTGTTTGTACATTATAAGATTCGCATGCATTGCTCGAATGCAATGACTCAGTTTATTTGACAGTCGTTTGGCGTTCACACGTTGCTTTTTATCTACGAAGTTGAAGATATGAGAGCGTGTACCTATAATTTTTTGATATTGAAATATTGAATACCTATTTAATTATTATTTTAAATAATTTATGTCTAGATTTCTGTAAATCGCATCAAAAAGGGGATATTTGGCCAATGAAACCTATTTCTTTAAGCAAATATGTTTGCTCTGCGAATTTCCCATTTATAATTTTATGGTGTTTGACCTTGAAAAATGCAAAATTTTCGCCTGCGTCGCATTTTTCTATTTCAGCGCACGCCCATACGCATATGTCACCAGCCGCCACTGCGAACGACTGAAATGAGTTATCTGTCAAAAACAAACTTCGGGGAATAACCACTTCCGCGTCTTCATTATAGCTATCATGTTCAATAGAAGCCAAATCGACGATAACCTGTTTTTGCCGTAGGTAATAATAAAGTGTGCTTTTTCAAGAGAAAGAAGCATTAAATTTGAAGATGCATAATGATTGAACTGATAATTACCTTCCCAGACTCAGCAGATTTATATATTGGGCCCATAATGAAGTGATCGGTGGGACATCCTCTAGCATCAATCAAAACAATTTCACTGGAATCGACACCATCCATTGCTACAAGTTCTCTAACGAAAATTTCATAAGGACTGTTCTTATCCATAATCTCGAATCGTAATGCCAGGGGATCTCCAACTTCGGCAGAAGGCATAACATCTCCTCCATTGCGATCTGTAATTTTCATGGCCACGTTGGGTGAGTCGACGGTCACTTCTTCCGATAGGGCTGGTTGAATATCGCCATGGACTCCAAGATCCACTTCGTTCGTAACGCTCTTATTGGTCAGATCGTAGTTGCACGTCACTGCTAGGCCCAAATCGGAACTGGTAACGATTTTATCGTGATGCTGAATAACGACATCGTTGATATATCTCCCCAATCCATTCTTCCTCACGTTACATTCCAGATTGTCATAAGCCATGTTTAATTCAAATTCCAAACTGTTATTAACATCTTGCACGCAAGAGTTGGGACTGCCTTTGGCGTATATTTTGCCATCGAATAGTTTGCTGGTTTGGATGCGGGCCACCATGTCTCCGGAGCGGCAGTCGATGCTCACGTTGTAACAGGAACTCAGTTCGTAGGTTGAAGCTTCCGGCACATCTAAATAAGGATCCTGAAAATGTATACATTGTTTTATTTGTGTTTCAGGAGAAAATTAACTAATTAAAACTTCGTCTAATGAAAAACTTCTCTGCCCCTTTTGTGCCGTTTTCCTCTATGTATATACTGGTTTTTAACCTGGCGGAAACTGGAGTCTCGACAAAACGATTACGCCCAGTTTGCTTAGATAACATAAAACAGTAATTTCGGATTTAAATTTACATAAAATTTATCTTCAACTCTCCAATTCATACAGGCCAGGGTCCCAGTGACTTACCACTTATTTTAGCTGACATTTCTTTCTGATATAACAATAACTGAATTTTAATTGAATGAAACTTCAAAAGTACAGAAATAATTCTTCCCAGGACTGCGAAACGTGTAGCTACATTTTTTACATCTGTATATTAAACTGAAAAAGGAATGTGTAAATATGTCTATTTGTTTATCTCGACGGGACATGAATCTTCGAAGATGGTACTGTCGGTCATTGCGGACAAGATTCTAGCACTAAAACTGTGAAGACGATGAATTTTGGTGAAGCAATGTGTATTGTACTTCATGCTGGTTGTACAGAAGATTTTTTTCCTAGTGCAGAACTAAGATTTTCTTCAAAAACAAAGGGTGTCGATCATCATGGTGTAATGTATCAATACAACTTCCTTAATTGGTTTGAATATCAACTGTTAGTGAATTTACAAGAATGACCACCATCGTTGTGGATATTGAATAAACTGAACTTTTTTTTGGCAAATAGAAAGGTTGCTTTGGAAAAATAACAGAACACACAAGTACAGATCACGTTTGTTATCTTGTATTCTCTAATAATGTCACTATCGGGAAAATGTGTACAACATACGCATTAATTTTTATTGGGAATGAAAGTATCTCTGAATTGCTTTAGTCTATGTTTGCTTCAAACTGTCGTCTTGTGGAAAAGCAAATGTTGAATAATAAGTCTTATCTGGATTACTTAATAATGATTCTTGACCCGGGTATGAATTATAATAAATTTTCGGGAAATAGGACACACTAACACATATGCTTATTATTTACGTCTTTATATACCTTTCGGTCTCACGACCATCATCAGAAGACATATCAATGTCTGAAACGGGATTTCTTAAAACTAATTGTATCAACACAAAGCGTCTTTATTGCACCAATTTCAATTAAAAATGGCCAGGTAACCAAAATTGTAACACATTAATGTTTTAAGTATATGAATATGTATCAAGGATTCATTGCTTAGCAATTTTCTTATGAAATTCGTAGCCATTTCAAGCAATGTTTGAATACGACTGAAACAAAAAAGTAGGAGGCTCAAGTATCCACTTTCGAACCAAATGTTAAAGATTTATGAGGTAATAGAAAAAGGTTGTAGACCTTATTTGAAACATTGCATTCTACCTGAAATATACTTAACATTATAAAGGCGCATGTAGGAATTTTAATTAATTAAATTACTATAAATCTGACTCAATGATTGGACGTCTGTTCTATGATTCACAGACTTGGAGTCACGTTTTATCTGAATCATCTCCACAATAAATCTTTTATAATAATTGGTATCTTTAGGTAAAATATTAACATTTTTATAACGAAGCGATGTAAATATTGTTTAGAGATTCCTGTATAAGTCCCATCGCAATCTAAAAAATTTAATTTGTATACTGTGTGGGTTTGTTTATCTTCAGGTATTAAAGGTTTTAGATTTGAAAAATATTCACCAACACAGTTAGTATGCTTATGTGCAATATTTATATCATACTTTTATAAACATTTTAAATTTTCTCTGAGGTGTCCGGATTATATGGTAATGTTATAAAATTATCTGTATTACCGTTTTTGCTATTTATATGTGATGTTCCATTATAGATTTTGTGTATTCGTTCTTAAATGATGGGGTTGAAAAATGTTTTTGGGTAGCCATTCATTTCCAGTGTATTACAAGCAAATTCAAATTTTTGGGACGCTCCTCAGCGCGATCTGTAAGGATGTTTATAACACTTTTTTTATAACTTGTTGGTGCAACTGAATTAAAGTGAAGATATCGTTCAGACCAAACTTCTGTAGTAAACCACGAAGTTTAATTTTTCCATCTGAATCATGCCTAATGTTCATATCTACGAAATTTATTTTGTTCACTTCTATTTCACAAGTACTAAAGAAACCATTTATTATAAAAGATCTATTCTGAAGATGATTCAAGTTTGTAAATCATAGAGCAGATGTTAAATCATTACGCCAGATTTATACCAATTTAAATAATTAGGACCTTTGCTAATTCCTACATGCGTCTTTATAATGTTAAAAGTATATATTTAGGTAAAATGCTCAAATACCAATATTTCTAATAAACTTCGACAACCTTTTTCTATTACATCTGGTTCGAAAGGTGATACTTGAGAGTTATATTTTTCGGTTTCAGTCGTATTCGAAGATTTCTTGAAATGACTTCGAATTTTATGAGAAAATTGCTAAGCAGTGAATTCTTGATACATATTCATATACTTAAAAGTCGCGTTTCTGTTCGTTTCGGCGACGTGGGTATTTTAAAATGAAATCGGTGCGATAAGGACGCTTGGTGCTGATACAACTAGTTTTAAGAAAGCCCGTTTTAGATCTGTAATAGGTTTTTTGATGATGGTCGTGAGACCGAAACGACGAAAACAATAAGCATATGTGTTACTGTGACCTATTACCCGAGAATTTATATATAATCTGGATTACTGGCTTTTAGACTTAGATGGAATCCCGATATAAAATGATACCAAATAAAAATAATAAATCTCCTCATCAAGGATCAGGACATTCTCAAGAAAACTGATAAAACCTTTCGAACGATAGAATTTAACGAGCTAACATGTGTAATATTTACTTCCATCTGTCAATATGAATATGTATATGAATTAAGACAGTTTGATAGAATCTAAGTGGATTAACGTATTTTTATTATGAATACGGTTCTACTAAATAATATTGAACGTAAGCTTTAGTAATTTTGAGCAAATCATCTACTTCTATCAGGATCCACCGGTTGACATCAACCTTCAGTATAACATTGTTTATATAATAAGATCGAGGTGATTGAAAATTCAGTGTGCGGCCGATGGGAATAAAAAACAACCTACCTGAATATCAGCCAATGTAGCTCTCGAGTGATGACTGAGTCTGCACACCATCTCGCCGGTGTCTCCGTAATCGTACGAGTGACATCTGTAGGGAGAATTGAGGCACAATTCGCGGCACTCGTCCACAGAACCTACATCTTGATATACAGAATCGACCGTTTTCAAAATTCTTCCTGCCAGCTTTTTAAATTCGCACAGCTTGGTCGGCTCGTCCACGCAATTGTTCTCTATGTAATCGAAACCGTCGGACGCTTGGAACGCGTTGCTTCCAGCCACTGTAATTCTGTCCATGTTTGACAGCTCGCAATCCCCTGTCGCATTGTTATAGTTGGCAGATCTGCAAAAGACAATTGAATAAAATAACTTTGATATTTGCGTTGACTGTAAAAGCAATCGTTCAATGTCCAATTTAAATAGCAGGTAATCTATCTGATCTAGCGGCTTGTGTTTTACATATGTAGACGTGGACGTACAGATACTTAATATTATGCTCGCCATCGTTTCAAAGCTAAATAGACCATAACTCGTTGGTTTTTATTGATAAGTGTTATTCTCTGATTGCCGTGAATCATGTATGCCGCGTTTCAACTCGACGTGTTCCTGATCGTATGGTATACCTACATTACGATGTACATTCTTCATTGATTGTACCGGAACAGTTTCTTGACTGAAATGCATCATTTTCATCGCTAATTTTCTCTTATACTGCAACTATTTATTATTCTATTGTATGTCATGTGTGTTATGAGATCTGCTCTCTAAACCATAAAAATGCTTATAATGGCTTTGCTTGAACAAATTTATTATCAATTGTTGATGTTGATGTCTTTCAATTATCATCGCTGATTTCAACGAGTTATAAATTACGTTTATGTATTATATCTGCTGTTGCTACAATACATTTCTGGAACAGCAAGATTCACTTTCAATTAATCGAAAGTTACATAATTATTCTAGATTTGCACTGACAGAAATGAAGTCAAATATACAATACGTTTGAAATTAGAATTAATACAAAATAACAAATAGATTTGTTTGCGGCCGTGAGTTCTAGTCTTATTAGTTTTCTTACAACTATCGATGGGTTTATCACAAAGATCGATTATTCCATGGAAAAAGATTGGTCAAAACGGTTTCGAATGTGGCAGGGATCATTGGTACAATAAGGTAGAATAAGGAAGGACCTTGACACAATTGCTGTTGTTAAGGATATCGTTTTAGGCATTGACAGGCTTTCAGTTAAATCGTCCGTCGAGCCATCACATTTGGGCATGGATACAGCTAGTGCAAAGTGAGTTCCCACGAAACTCTCAGCAGCTTAGCGCCAGTGTCATGTTGAATGTGCTCTGTCCTTACTGGAGCTCTGTGAAGAAACCCAGTGGACGTGTTGGAGACATGTGTCACAGGAGATGAAACCAAGATTCGCTACTATGATCATGAATGGAGTCGATGAAATGGAGGCGAAAAGGAGGAGCACCAGCGAGAAACTTTAGGGCCTGCAGTTGACAAAAAAGGTAATGGATACGTTCTTTTGGGTTTGTGAGGGCATTCTTCTTATATACTCAAGTTCACAACAACTCTATACACACAAGAAAGAAAATACACAAGTGTTAGTATTACGATTATGGAATCTCTCGAAAGTCACTTTGAAATGTCACATGAACTCTAAACTTACAATAGAGAAGTTACACAAAAGTCAGTATTGCGTTTATGAAAGAACTCACTTTCAGGCTTTAAAATTTCATCAACTCTTTATACACAAGGGAGTGTCAGTATTGCAATTATGTAACCTCTCAGAAGTCACATCAACACTACACACAAGAGAGAAGTTACACAAGTGTCAGTATTGCGATTATGAGAGCCCTCAAATTTAGGTTTTGAAAATTCGCATCAACTTTACACCCACATGAGAGAAGATACACAAATGTCAGTATTGCGATGTTTCAAGCTCTGAGAAGTGAGATTCAAAAAGTAACATCCACTCTATACATACTAGAGAGACTTACACAGTGGCAGAATTGGTGAATGCCCAAAGAGGTCAAATTTAAAACGTCAAAGGTTTTTTTAAATATGCGGAAGTCAGTAGTGAAGACATCGTCGGTGCACCAGAAAACTGACACGTCTCAAAAACGGTAATTTTTTGAAAAGTTTTGAATATTACTATTGTGCATTGTGACTTAAAAATCGAAATGAATGGAATTTTTCTATTCAAAAAGGCACTCGTAACTGTTGCTGTTCACCAATATAGTATCATAACAACTTATGAATTCTGAATGAAAGGTATCATATTGGCCTGTACATAGGACAAATGTCAACATTTAGTTCCGATGAGTCCTTCAGTATAAGAATGTCGTTATTGTTTAGTTATTAATACACAATTCTCGGGAAATAGGTCACATTAACACATATATTATATATATATGTGTTAATGTGACCTATTTCCCGAGAATTGTGTATTAATTCATACGTGGGTCAAGAATCTTTATTATTGTTATTGTTTAGTTAAACTTTTCAATATAGTCTTGAATCATATAAAGTTTGCGTCTTCCAAAAGAATCTTATCGTTTCCATATTTATTTGTTGAAAGGTAAATAGAATAATTGAAATACAAATTCATTGTAGAATAACGCGATTTCATTTTCAGTGAATCCTGCCTTTTATGTTGTCATAAAAGTTGTGGAACTTCCGATTACTTTTGGTTGAAGATATTGAATAAGCACAAATTTTATAGAGGTAGATACCCACACAACGTTCAACTCCTAACTTATTAAACATGCTACGGAATTGTTTTCTTATAAAGAAGGTATCAAAAAATGTTCTTTCGTCTTCGAATTTATACTTTTTTGGTCCAATAAATGCTGTGACGTTATTGCGCCTTTATATTAATGGAAGGTTAATGCCTCTACTGCGGTTTGAACGAGTTTTATAAAGCCATACCATCAAGCAGAATCTTTATTTGGCTTTTATAAACTTTGTTATGAGCTTTTGAAATTGATTTTGGTTCATGTACATTCTATCATTAAGCAAGAATTTTATTTATACCCTATGCAGTATTATTACTTAAACTTGAATGTTCATCAGGAAAGTAAAACAATTTATGTCCTTGATTTGTTTGTAGTGTCTTTATAGTTACAGAGACTGTGGCCAACACAACAGAATTAAATATAATATACTAGCGGTGGCTCATTGCTTTTAATTAGGAGTCGCTGAGAGAATGTTGGTGTTTGGTGCAAATTTGGCAGTCGATCTTTTCTGGGTGCGTTGCTACGTATTAGAAAACAAAATACAGGTTTTTTTAGTTGAATAATAAAAAAATTATTTTATCTGTAGATGAAACGACCGAAACAGATATTCTACTTCCAGTGCTGCCGAAACATCTGAAGAGCGTGACAGTCGCTGTTTCCCCCTCCCTGTCGCCAAAAATTCCGAAACGGAGACACAATTCTACGATGCGCTCTCTAACTAATCGTCTCTCTGCCTCTGATTTATCTTAAATTTTTCAACAACCTCTCCAACACATTTATATATGGGCCTAGCACAAATGCAGCAAAACAGTTTTCGAACCACTTATTAAATGTTTCACATTCGGCTGTGAAAATGGAAAAAGAATGCAAAATTTGGAAGAAATATAGCTGAGTGTAGAAAAATTTAGAAATAATCGAATCACCGACGCCAAAATAATTCTTTCAACATGAATAATATGGAGAGAGATTTTCAGTTTTATATGTATTGATGATAAATGCGTCACTTCAAATTCACTTGGATTATCTATCATGTGAACATATTCATGAACGGCGGGAAATGTAACAAATATTCATTAAGTAAAACTCAGATCTCGTAAAAGGATGTACACCAAGCTGCTAAGAAAACTGTTTCAACCTTGTAGGCTCTCGACAGAACTGTATATTCCATCCATCAAACAACTCTCTCTTAAACAACTACTCCGCTCTTGAACAACTATTTCGACGGATATTAAATTGTAAAAAAAATATTTATGAACATACGAATATTCTTAAAGTAGAAACCCAATCACATATTAGTGTCTGAACCACAAACTTTAACGCAATATTATATTCTGTTTGAAAAATAGATTGACTTTCTTAAGACAACGAAGACAATGATATTACATGAAGCGCTTCTAACATACCGAACTTGGCCCACAGACTAGTTTAATTTATTTTGTATCTACATTCCTCTTAAACAACAACCTCCCTCTAAAAGTACCATCTCCATCTTAAACAATCACCTCCATTTTAAGCTATTAACTCCCTCTTAAACAACTACTCTCCCTTTAAAGGACCCCCTCCCTTGTGAACCCCTACTAAACTCTTAAACAACCAGCTCCTCATCAAAGAACTACCTCCCTCTTAAACTACCACCTCCCTCTTAAACTGCCACCTCCCTCTTAAACAACCACCTCCTTCTTAAACTATCACCTCTGTCTTAAACAACTACCTCCCTCTTGAAAAACTACTTCTACAGATATTGAATTGTAAAGAATATACTTATGAACATAGGGAAATATTACAAATATTCATAAAGTAGAATTTGAAGCACATATTAGTGTCTTTACCACAAACTTCAACGGGGACGCACCTGAAGACTGGTGGCAATACTATATTCTGTTTGAAAAATAGATTGGTTTTCATTAAGCCAACGAACGATAATAATATTACATGGAGCGCTTCTAACATACGAAACGCCTGGAGAGATGGAAATACCGAACTTGGTCCGCAGGCTAGTTTCATTTATTTTTTATCGCCACTAAAGTTCTGCATTACAATGCTAAAGTTTTACTGTAGTGCAAGTTACGAATTTATTGCCGGCCGATTTATCCCTCAAAATTAGATTAGTAATGGCGATGTGGTAGGTAATTAAAACGCATTTCCAATAATAAGTTACCATAAAATCTTGATGAGAAACTGCAACAGAACACATGCCCAGAAGTTAAACCAGTTCTGAAATTCGTTCGGTAGCGATTCAAAACTTAATCAGTTCGTTACGATCGAAACGTTAAATTTCAACCAGATTATAGACCTGAGCATCTTCAAACGTGTTTTACTAATTACCACCATTGGAGAAGTGTGGTCATTATGAAGAATAATTTCGTAACAAAATATGTTTTTTTACCCATCTCCTTGGGCGTAGTGAAGGCGTTTAGTCGAAGCTATCAATAATGGAACGAACGCTAGATGTGATGATGAAATATACCTGTAGTTTGAAACTTAAATTTCATATTTAAATAGCCCTAGGTGTTCTGGTGCTCAATAGTGGTATCTTCATTTATTATAAACATGGAATGCCATGTTCATCATCATAATTGTATATGATAAATTAGTCAAACAACTAACATGTTAATTATAAAACATGTGACCTGAATATATTTTTTTCAAATTATGCAGATGGTACAGCTTAAAGGGAGCAATACTTCGACAGATGTTCCTGCTGGTGTGAATATACGCTAATTATCAGAATACTTGAATACAAAATGTATAATTATATTTAGAAATAAGGCTCTGTTTTGTTTCATCGTGTCTCAGAGCCGGCGAGAGGGGGCCTGTACTTGAAGGACCTGGATTTTTGAAAGAGGTTCCGAATTTCAAAACCAAAAAATGCATCCAAACATTATTTTTAGGACACACAGTATGCTGTTTGTTTTGATGCGACGACCCTAGAACAGATTTTATTGAACCATCGTTCATTGGTATGAGGTATGTAAGTTTCCATTCCTAGCCTGAGAATATCCGAGATATCTGTGGCGCCTTGCGTTGGTTGTGGATGATCTGAATAAATTTTAGCACTGAGCTTATGTTTCGATGTAAAAAACTTTATAAAACTGGTAGGCAGTAATGCGTGGAATGTGATTGGCATTACACAGATTTGTGCTTTGTTTCACGTTGAAGATAAAGCAAGTTCGCACTATGATACATTTAACTAGTAAAATACTTTTCGAACTATTATCGAAGCCGTAATTCTTGCCTCAAAGGCAACGTGATCCGAATAGTGAGTGAAGAACCACAGTTTGCGTGCATTGCTGTTCTTTTCGCTTTCGCTGACATTCAACTCTCACCGTTCCGATATAATTAAGTAAAAGCTCTTTTATACTTCGGTTCACTAACGCCATCATGTGTTTATATCGCGATCTTGCGATCCACGTGACCAGGGTCGGATCGGAAAACTATCTCTAATGTCCTTTCTAACGTAACTGATGAAAAAAGGAAATGTTAGTTATGAGAGCAAAGTAGGATTAACTGCTCTGAGTCTAAGTTTTCCACAGGAAAAGGCTTCTGCTTGAAAAAACTCAAATTTTAAACATGTTATTGATTTATCTTGGATAGTAGACTTCCGCGGATAGCTAATCTTGAAAATTCTTGGTTTCCGGATGGAAGAAACAGTTTCAGTTCAAGCCTCAAGCCTACCCTGAAGATGCCACCTGTAATGGTTGGCGAAACGTCGGCATCAAGTCGAGCTATTATGACGCGGAATCCATCCGGAAGCCAAGAATTTTCATATTATTGATTGTAATAACGAAGTATTTTAGGCCATAATAGGAATTTCTTTTAGCATTCTTTCAAAATGCAATTTGAAGTTTTTCAACCTAGTCAAAACTTGCGAATATATTTTCTATTATGTGGAAACAAACCAATAACCTCGAAAAATCGGTAATTAACCACACGCATACAATTTGAAACTAGATATGAAGAATGTTTTAATTCATTTGAAATAAAAGTCAGATTAAAATTTTGCTAACCACTTTTCAGATTCTTAGAACAGCTTCATTCGATTGAAATGTAAAGGTAAAAAGAAACTTAATCTCTTACAATCAATAGTAATCTTTAAGCACAACAACCCTCTGAAAAATGTACATCCCATTTTTAAATTGAATTCTCTTCTCATAATGCAGAATACCCATAGGGCTTGTACATCCTGTAATTGTTGGGATACAATATTTACCCTAAAATTCTCCACTTCTGTAATAATTAGTCCCTTCCAAATAATCCACCCACAATCTTTCTCATTGTATGAGCTTTTATAAAAACGGTTTAATACTGAATTTGAAGAATGTAATTGAAGTTTTATTCTTTCGAAAATAGAGTATCATTGGATTATTAATTTAATTTGTAAGAAAAGTAGTGATATTTCTGGTAGATATCAGAAATGTCTCACACTTCAAATGCTTCAAACGTCTTGTAACTGCATCATAGTATTATTAAAAACAGCGTAACTGCTGTCCTATTTTCCATTTTTTCAACTCTGAATCACTCAATATCTTGTAATCGTGTTCAGATGAATTTTTTGAAAATCTCAGAAATGGACTTTAGAATCTAGATTTACAATATTTGTTTGTTGAATTCACTGAATTCCAGTTTATTATAGCGCCATTTTCAATTTTCAATTCAAAAATGCCGAAAACACATTACTCTCCTGACTCCCGAAATGTCCTATTGTCTACAATAGTAATTTTATTTCTAATACTATCAGGACATAGTCGCGAACGCAAAATCTGTCAGTCGGTTTGAAGAAAACTGATAATTTAGAACAGTTTTCTTCTTATTGTAGAACGCACTACTGACAGGTAGGTGTCACTATACTACACCCATCAACCACAAATGTTTCTCAATAGTATATAGATATTCGCAGTCACAAATTAATGCGTAACATTCACACTAGAACGATTTTGGCGCACTCCGACTCTGCACATACCTATTTTAATGGCTTGTTTACAAATATGCTAGGTAAGCAAAGCTTACTTGCGTTTAAGAACGTACATCCTGGATTTACTTTGGCTTGCCATTTAGCGCTGCGGTCGCAGGAGTAATCTGCGTTGTAAATCTTAATATTGTCAGCTTAGCAGCGCGGCCTGCTAGAATATAAACTGCATTGTGTAGTCCTAATTTATAAGCAATAGTATTGAAATGCCATTTTAAATTGGATTGATTGTGCGATATGAAAATTACATCGCCAGCCTCTGTTCGGATTTGTCGCTATTCTTACACCGCTTTAGGGCGTTTCGATACCAATTGTTTACGTTCACCTCCACTGAGCATTGTCAATTGAATTCCATTGCTTTGAACTAATTATTTTGCCATTGTAGGAAGATCGGTTCAGTTTTGTTTGAATGAAAACCGTTTGTATGTTATTAAATTCTGTTGTTGGTCTGAAAAATGCAATTTTTTTCGCATATGAGTAATATCAAATAGATTGCTAATTATCAGTCTAAATCATCTTCAGGAAGATACTACTTACTATTTGATTAGGATAGTTTTTCATGGCTAGGAATAACTAGAGGCGGAGGTTACTATAAAACTAGTCAATTTTGATCTAGTTAAGAAATAGCTTCGATCGCCCTAGGGACATTAGTGAGAAGGCAGTAAATGTTGCATTATTTTATCTATAAGCATAGCTACATGCTGTCATACAAAGAATGTAGTAATTATATACTATTACATAATCATCGATTTATAGAGGATTTGATTACAATTTCATTGATACCCAATACTACCGTATAGCCAGTAATTAACTGACAATACATTGTTTCATGATAACTCCTGTTTTAGACGTATAGTCATTCATCTCTATGTTATCAAAACGTCAATCACGCTGTCTGCCATGTTTTATTCTATGATAACTAATGAACTAACCGCAGTATTCCAGTACATATCACGTTTCTGATGTTTTAGAAATTCGAAATAACACAAATTAACACTTCTGTAAGGAGTTGGTGAAGTTAACTTTGACTTTATACATTTTCAATTTCAATTTCAAATTATTCGTTTATAAAAACAGCACAAAGACCTTTATTTTATCAAACTAGTCAGTAACAATCAAATAATTAAAAATCAATTCAATCAAGGAAAGGTAATGATAATGACCATGAAACATTTGCACTATCAAATATAAATATTAGAACACGAATCAAAAAACATTCAATTTGGAATGCATAAATATTAGTACACGATTTATAAAACATTCAGTTTACAATATAAACTGGAAATTAGTTACTGAGGTACTCCTTAACGGAATGACATGCATGTTTTAGTAAATATGTGTATAGTAAATTTTTTAATATTTTCAATGGATAATTATAGCAGATTATACCTTGATAAATATGACAATTTTGTCCAACGGATAAACGTGAGAATGGTACGTGAATATTATCATTTATACGGGTTCCATATCTATGAAATATATTATTTATAATATGAGTTGACAGATTTACATACATGGAAGAGTAAAAAATTGGAGCTTTATAAAAAGTGGTTTGTAATGACAATTCGATTTAGCATTCAATATAAATCGGACAATGTTCTTCTGAGCAATGAAAATATCCTGTCCATGTGCCCCAGAATAGAAGACCGTAATTTAAAACGGAATGAATGGGGCCGTAGTATAATATATTTAACACTTTCGAAGACACCGTGTTTCTTAGCATTCTTATCATATCACACTTGCTACTCAGTTTGATTACGATGCTGTTACATTGTGCTTCCCATGTCAATTTATGGTATATAATCATTCCAAGGAATTTAATTTCATATGTCTCCGCAATTGTTGTATAATTTATCCTGACAAGTGGACTGAAATTATACTTTATGTCCTTCTGTTTGAATAGCATAAAGAAGGTTTTCTTTTCATCAACTGTTGATCGATTGCTCAGACACCAGCGACAGAAACTATTAGCACTATTTGCTTTCGTTATGGAGCTGTTTAATTTTTTTCGTTTGGTTGTACCGTCGGCATATAGTATAGTTCTGTATGCACGACAACATGACTGCTTTAAATCAGATATAAAAACTATAAACAATATTGGGCCCAATACCGATCCTTGTGGCACATCTATATTTATCTCCGATGGACTAGATTTATGTAAGTGATATACTACAATTTGTTGCCTTTATATTAAGTAGGATTCAATCCAGGCGTTGGGAATACTTCTTATTCCATAGGAATGCAGTTTATTTAGTAATAACTTATGATTAAGTGAATCAAAAGCTCGAGTAAGCTTCAATAAGCTCCCAAAAATTTTTTGCAAACTGTGACTGCAGAGAAATATTCCTATAGTTATTAATATCTGTAACGAATCTCTTGTTTCTGAAAATTGGTAGCGAGTTTGATATTTTGAGTTTAGTGAGATATTTCCCATTACAGAATGAATTATTGATTACGTGAGCTAAAGCAGTACAGATAAAATCACTTACCACCCTTAAAGCGGTTCCATGTATATCATCTATTCCTGCTGCTGATTTTTTAACTGTTATTTTAATAATGTCATTCACATCTTGTGGCAGAATTGGATTTAAAAAGAATGTTTTGATATGAGAGGGGGAATATCACGGATATTGAAATCAGGTTCAGGTACTTTAATATATTCGTAAAGAAACGATTGAATTCATTGCATATTTGTTGTTTTTCACATATTGTCGAGTTATTTATGTTTGATTTAATTGAGGAATTATTAGTATTATCATTTCTTGCTTCATTAATTATATTCCAAATTACTTCACTAATATTAGGGGCTTTATTCAATCTATTATTATTACATTGTCGTTTTGCAAGCACGATCTTATGTTTATATAATGATTAAAATCTCCTATGTCTATCCTTGATTTCTATATTATTCGTGGTTTTTGCAATTTTAGTAAGATCGCTTAATGATCGATGCAGTTCCTTGAGTTTAGTATTAAACAACAATTGCTGTATAATACGTACATCAAACTTTAAAGTGTAATCTCCTTTTTAATTACTTTAGTAAGGTAGCTTACTCATTTAATTTGTCCAATCACAAAAATATCTAAACTTGCATATTATGAAGACCTGCATTTACAAATGAGTTTTGTCATTTATTGTATTTCAAAATGATCAATAGTCGGAAGTCAAAGACTGGTATCTGACTTTGGGAATACATTGCATTTCATTGACGTTGTTCTCCTACCTACGTTGGTTCTTATTGTTCAACAGATTTTGAAAAAATGTAGATTGCCTGGTGTAACAATATATTGCGAAATGAAAAAGTTATTATCATGGACAAATTATTCTGACGCAAATTGAGTTTATACCTAACAATTTATTGAATACCTTAATTATATATGGTAACAAAAATGTTCATACAATAAGTCGCCTGCAGCTTGAGCACCATGCATTCCATAACCTCTTAGCAGCCAGAAGCTCCTAGATCTTATTAATTTTAATAATACAGCAGCACACCAATGTACTAAGCAAAAGTTATTATTTGTCCAACGACAGTATAAATTAGTCGGGAAATTAAGTTTTCACCGTAGTTGAAGATTATGTTTCAAGAATTATATTATACTCTTATGAGATACAACACTGTATTATTTATTCAACTCTGTGTCACATCTTGATCTCCTTGCTGTGTATTTGTACACTATAATAATTCATACTCGATAACCGAGTTAGAATCGGTGTCAATGGTGTCAATGTTGGGCTAACGCTGATTTTTCACCATTATTGTTATTCATATGGGCAAAATGATATTTTTACATAGTAAGAATATTTCTTGTAGTTTGGCATTTTGATCCCCATCGATTTGTAAATCCCAGATTTGTCGAAGTCTGAAACTATATTGGAGGTGTCGCCTGAACTTTTTCTTTCATCTATAAACGGGTTGTATTGCAAATTTTTGGATTATGTTAATTGGTTGTGTTCCGTTTTCCTTCTTAGTTTAGAAATTAAGTTATTAATCAAAGATTTGTCGTAACCATTATCCAACGCTATTTATTGAAGTTTCTTAACTTCGTTGTTATAATTTCGCTGGATCAAAGGGACGTTCAATAGTCTATGAACAAGACTATTGAATGGAGATATTTTATAATTAATTGGTGTAACAAAATCCGCAGAAGTATTTCTATTTGTTAGAGTGAGTTTTCTGTAAATGTCGAATTCCATTGTTAATAATGTAGGTACTTATCAGTTTCTATTTCTACGTTGAATTTGATTGAATTTCGATATTGTTACACTTTACCGCATAGTTCTCTATTCATAAAGCAATCTTATCAATGATTATTACTTATTTGGATTCATTTATAAAATACTGGTAGTCCATGTTGATAACTCACAAATTCTAGGAAATCGTTCTCAAATTAAGTAAAGCGAGTTATATTGCATCTCCTGTTGATTATCGAAACTGCTACTTCCTATTTTCAAACGTAATTCGATATTTCTCCTTTAGTTTCCTTCTACGTCAAGCACCCTTGCCATATTGTATTATGGCTAATAATAGTTTCATGTTCTAGACAATTCTCTTAGATTGCACATCAGATAATAAATTCAATAAACAGTTTTACGATCTAACTGAAATTTTAGGGCTACATTTCATTGCTGACTGGAAATTAGACATTTGTAGACATTATGTTCCACACAACTGGATCAGACGTAAAAGGAAAAACTTGTTTGACATACGTACAACAACAGTGTTTGAAATGACTACAAATATTATATGTAGATTGCTTGATACATTTTCATATACTTGAAACATAAATGTGTTTCTGCGACGTGGGCATTTTTAATTGAAATTGGTGCAATAAGGACGCTTTGTGAGTCCCCGTTTTAGACATTGATACTCCTTCTGATGATGGTTGTGAGACCGTAACATAAGTTAAGTCGAAATCAATAAGCATATGTGTTAGTGTGACCTATTTCCTGAGAATTTGTATATAGTTGACGCCAAGGTTTATTGAAACAGGTACTTTTTAATAATGAATTGTTTTGAATCGGAGATAAATCATATTTTATAAATTATCTTTATATGTTTATATATTTCTATAGTTTCCAATATTGCTAAGTAAATTTCGTCGCTGTGTTGTAAGAGGAAGTCTCCATTTTGGGATTCTGCTTTAGATAAGTTACAATTTATCAAAAGGGTGATAGTGTAAACTAGATTTTAGTATATTAAATTCCACAGTCATACCTCATACAGCATTAATGAAATCTATACGTGAATTAATTTTAGATCTATTAGTATTAAGTGTTCGTCATCGTCAACTGTATCCTATCTTGTAATTGAATTGCTTCGGTACGAGACAGCAGCGATGAAAACCAATTTACTTTTTACTGATTCAATCATAATTATGTATAAATATCCTTGTTATTGTTGAGTTTATGAATAATTTATGGAGTTTTGGATACGATATATTCTTGCTATTCTTTGAGTTACGATCCAAACAATATTCATTTTGGCATTTTATTCAAATGCGAGTGCGATGAAGCTTAATTCAATCAAATTGGAAAAATGTTTTTTTCACATAATGGGAATTACTCTGTTATTGTATGCTTTTAAAGTTTTGAAAAATGCACAGATTTAGAATATTCCCATTTCTTGGTTTTTTATACATTTATGTGAAAAGTCCCTGAATAATTAAACAAGAAATGATTTATTTGGTTAAAACTTATTTTATTTCTCAACATAATATCTTTGTAGCCCGATACACTTCGACCAACGTTTTTCAAATTTTTTGGTCCCTTCCAAATAATACGATTCCGGCAACCCTTCAAAATAGGCGTTTGTTTGAGCGATGACCTCATCGTTGGAGCCAAATCTCTTTCCGCCTAGCCATTTCTTCAAGTTTGGAAATAGATGAAAATCTCAAGGGTCCAAATTGGAGAATATGGTGGTTGACTAACCAATTCGTAGTGGCGGAAGATCACTTTTTCTTTGCTAAATGCGGCCGCTCAAACTTCAAATCGGCGTCCGATCGATCGAAAAGCTCTGCATAACATACGCCGGGATCATTTTGCTCTTTCCAAGGTAATCGATATGGACGTTACCGTGTGCATTCCAAAAAACTGACGCTGTTGTTGTTGACCGACAAACCCACTTTGACCTTTTCCGACTCCGATTCGCCAGGACAAGTCCACTGTTTCGACTGTTCTTTGGTCTTTGGTGTGTTTTGATGGATCCATGCTTTGGTTTGCTTAATGTTTTTCTTACGCAAGAAGTAATGCTTAATCAAGACGATGGATGTCAAAACAGAACTGAATTACATATCAGTCTGAAAACTTTAATGCGTTGTATAGTTAAAGATGGTACATCACAAATGTCACATGAGACTTTCGATTGTGTCGCCATCTGTTCTATTTTTCAGGGATTTCACCTTGCCTCGTATTTTCCTTTTTGAATTGAATTCTATGAACGAACTAAGTAGGTACGTGTGCAAATGAATAATTTTAACTATTGTGAGATGTGTCGAGTTGCTTTGTTCCTCTCTCATACATCTACATTTTTCGAGTTTTAATGACACGTTGAGTACGTGGCAAAGCTACAATATAAGAAAACATCAACAGTAATGGTAATGGATGTGTCAGATTGCGTTAAGACCCATACGTATACATTTCAAACAAATTACAGATACCGGTAGTTCGTTGTTTATTACACTACAAAGATGTATCTTAGTTTTTGACTACGTGATTCCTCCAATATCTGGAAGTAATTAGTATAGTAAATCAGAATGATGTAGGTTTACAAAACATCGCAATTCCTTGAATTATGATCTATGAAGCAACGTTTTGATTTTAGAGATTATTTTATCGCCATCTAATTATATTTGTAAAAAATTGCAGCAACATAAACATCGTTTCCATGAGTCGCTTTCGTATCTTCATTTTGCATCATTTGCGGCATCAATAATACTATAAACGAATACAGATTATTTAAATGATAAACTAAAGATGTACGTTAGTATGCTGATAATTTTTTCGATTCGAATTGAGATTGCAACAAACACGAATAATCTAAGAAATTTTGATTTAAGTAGATTACATTTGACCGGAAATAATCGCGTTACAAGATGCAGTATATTAAAATTGTTTATTGTGGCGATAAATATCTAAGATGTATGTACATTTTGACATGCACAAGCAATAACATTCACTTCTAGCGTATTATTTCTATATTACCTTGCCAAATCTATAATTAAAGCTAATGTAATTTCTAATTAGATCTGTACATTTGAATCAATAGCGATTTATCACGGATGTATGAAATACCCAGTGGATATAGATCACGCATTTTGAACTTGTGGCAAGTGCAGAAACTTGAAAGAAATTATCTATGGTTCCGTTATACGTAGGGTGGAATCATTTCAACTTTCGGAATTGGAGAATTAAGCTCAATTTGACACAAAACTTGTGACGTTAATTTAGAATTAATGCTGACAAATTGTTTCATCACACTGTGGCATTCTCAAAGCTAGGAGTTATCAATTAAAGCTAAATCTAAAATAATGCTCTTAAATATTAGAAAACAACAATATAGATAAAAAATCACCATTGTGCACTAAAAATACTATTAAAGTACAGAGGACCTTTCGGCTACCAAGTAGCCATCATCAGAGAAAACTAAATTATGAATCAAAATGTGCGGCAGTGCTTTCACGCCGAAAATTAGGCATTAAGCTGCCAAACTACGCCGCCACCATCACACACTAAAACGTACAGTGTTGCAGACCATCAAGTAGCACTGTACGGATAGGATTCGAACCCAGAGCGTCGTAAGGAGAAATTTAGCCAAACGGGTTAGAATTTCTTGTTTCGGGATAGCACGTCTTGATTTTTTGAATCTCAGGAGTTGCTGCTACTCCGACTATGGAGGAGGGCAAGCAGTTCTGGAAAGGAGTGTAAGAGCCACCGCGTCTATTTCACCTAGCACACTTCGAAGTGTTTTGCGGTGAACATCAACTTCCGCAAGTAGAAGTGTGCGAGGCAGTCAAGTGAGGATGAGGTCCGACAAGCTCTTGTCGGTACCAAAACATTTGCGCTGCTACCGCACCCGACGGCATTAACATGGTGATGGAAGAAATTTCATTCCACTCACCGCCATCTGCCCAGAGTCTTTAACTCTTGACTTAAAGAGGAGCTGCAATTTCCAAGCGGGGCTATCGACGAGTACACCGTGCCGCTCCCAAAGAAGGGACACTGCTACAAGTTATTTACACGTATCTTATATGGTAGATTATTGAGATCGATCGGTCCAGTAATTAATAACATCAGCGAGCAGCGTTGGGCAAACAAAGGCATGGAGGGTTGCCGGGAGTACCTGGTGATAGATAGATCTATCACTCAGGACTCCATAATCTAGAACAGCAACCTTTCCATGGCCTAGATTGGTTATCGCAAGGCATTTGATTCAGCATAACGTGAGCTACTTGCTCCAATGCCTTGCGGTGCCAACCCCACTAGTGAGATACATCTGTTGCCACTCTGAAAAGCAAGTTCCTTCCAAAAGGAGTAAATATAGCTGCTACTTGCACCAAAACTAGAGATAATGTGCTTAAATACTATTTGGGGATAATAATGTAAACAAGGGGTTACCAACAGCATTTAATAAATTGCTTCATTGCTTATACATTTGTATCCCTTCTAAACTATCTAGATATTTGTCTGTACTATGTTTTAAAAGTGATAAACTTTCTTGAGAAATAGTGTGACCTGTAATCAAAATATTTTCGACTAATGTTGATTTTTCTTTATATGGGCAAAATGTTCCTACACCGAGTTTGAATGTTCCTTCTAGTTTGATCCACATAGCATTTTAAACACTAGAAGGATCATTTTAATTTGGAGGGTGGTCATTTACTATTTAAATTAAATCTGTAGTTACAGCCATGTACTAGTTAGGTAAAACAAATATAATCTAATTATATATTACCGGAAAAGTATTCAAACATTACATTTAAATCAAACCTAGACCTAGCTAAATCACTGCACAACTGAAATCCGTCTATGACATGATATTGCAAAGCGATCATCTAAGGTATTATGACTGATAAGCCAATGGTGGTGCTAATAACATGCATCGAGTATGAACCCAATACTTTTAAGTCCCATTGCCAGTTGGATTGGAATATACTCGAGTATACTGCTTTTGTAAATGCATACTGTATTTCGTTGCCAGGGAACCGTTGCATATTCAGATAATGTTGTGCGAAAGACCTAAGTGCGCGTTTACATGTCCCTGTCATCCTTGTATAGTAGATAATTATGTGCTACAACACAAATGGAAGTAAATAAGATTAACATAGTTTCCTAATATGTCTATTATGGGGATTTTGAAGATGGCAATAGATACCTACAGTCTTAGTTAATTGGGGAAAACTAAAAGGCCATTCATATACAGTTTCCAATATCATTTGTGATTTCAAGAAAATTTGAATAAACCGAATCTTCTGATTTCCTATTTTATTTATTTCTTGGGATCTACTGTTTTCAACATTTCGTGGGTTAATATCAATTCTGATTCAATTATTTTTATTGTATACGGCTCCCTTTTATCAATACTTATTTTTAGTTTTACACATGTTTTTTCGAAATATTTTTAAGTACGAGCCAGCACAGGAGAGAAATTAGTGAAATTGGGCATCCTGATGATTAATAGGAAAACCCAAATATGATTTTCGTATTTTCGTATTTGATCGTTTTGTATATTCTTTTGCCTACAAATCATAATTACCAATTACGTTGGCAATTGGTAGTGAAATCTATGTAGTATATCGAATCAACTTAAGAGACTAGATAATGCAGAGTTGGCAGACAGATAGGTACTCATTAAATTGAAAAGTGAATACATCTAACGTTCAATAACGGAATGTAATTTTATCAATAAACTGAACAATAAATCAAACTGACCAAGATATTTACCAAACAATCCTCGTACGAGTACATTCCTGTGAGCGATGTAGATTCGTGTAATAAAGAGAGCACTAGGCGAAAGATGTATAGGTAATCAGCCGTTGCAGGCAGAGAACTGGCTCGGAACCGATCAGGGTGGTTATATTGTCTAAGATTCAAAGCCTGTATGTTTAGTGTCACCACTTTACTATGACGAGCCACCCAGACGCTCTCTAACTGCGAGTCACGTTCTGTATAGTGCAATAATATTGAACACTGCTTACAAATGCCATATAATTCCCGGCGACGAGTTTCATTCATATCTGGATGAGATTGTCAGAAAATAACAAACCTTCAAAATTCACTTCCATATTCAATTCTATGTAGTTTAATTATTATTCTTTACCCAGGTATGAATTATACATAAAATTCTCGGGAAATAGGTCACACTAACACATATGCTTATTATCCGCTGCTAAGCAGTATTATTATCAGCTCTATACAGGTGTTTCAGTTTTTTCGCTCATAACTTCGGTAAACGATAGAACTTCTAAAAATAATAGGGGTCTTCCATATAAAATTTTTCTCTAAATCACTTTGTTTTGAAATACAAGGGTGTTGAAATTGAAAAAAAAATTTAGTTTCTTTCGAATATCTCTGGAACCGTTTATTGCACAGAAAACAGATTTTATAAGCAATTTCTACTCATAGTAAGCTATGTTTTGTCTGATAAAATTTTGTTTTTCCAGTCATAATTGGTGAAGATTTTGAAGGGGTAGTGGTTGTTTTTCTCCCCAACTTCTACGCCACTGGAAAAAGTATGGTTTTGAGATCCCCATTTGAACCGCCAATGTTTTCTACACAAAAAAGGTACTCTTGGCCATAAACTGTAAAGTTGACCGTTTTCGAGAAAAATCAACTTTTATGTTGAAAAACATGGTCAATTTACTGAAATAAAATACTAATTAAACTAAATTGATTGAAACGTTAGAACAAGTAACAAAAGCAAAAAATTGACCATGTTTTTCAACAAAAAACTTGATTTTTCTCGAAAACGGTCAATTTTAGAGCCTATGACCAAGAGTACCTTTCTCGAAAACGGTCAATTTTAGAGCCTATAACCAAGAGTACCTTTTTTGTGTAGAAAACATTGGCGGTTCATATGGGCATTTCAGAACCGTACTTTTCCCAGTGGCGTTGAAGTTCAAAATCTTCACCAATTATGACTAAAAAAAAAATTTTTTATCTCCCAAAACATAGATTACTAAGAGAAGAAATTGCTCACAAAAGTTGTTTTCTGTACGATGAACGGTTCCAGAGATATTTGCAAAAAACAATTTTTTTTTCCAATTTCAACACCATGTATCTCGGAAACGAAGTGATTTAGGGAAAAATTGTATATGAAAAACCCCTATTATTTTTAGAAGTTCTGTCGTTTAACGAAGTTATGAACGAAAAAACTGAAACACTCTGTATACATATCGAATCACAGTATGTAATACGACTAAAGAATTGAACTAAAAATATAACGTTCGAGGTACCAGGTGTTTAAGATTTATAGAAAAAGGTTGTCAGACCTTCTTAAAAATATTGCTTCTGAGCATTCTACCTAAAATATACTTTTAACATTATAAAGGAGCATGTAGCAATTTGCAAAGGTTTTAACTAATTAAATTAGTATAAATCTGACTCAATGATTGAATATCTGTTCGATAATTTACAGACTTGGAAGCACGTTTTATGTGAAACAACTCCAGAATGGATCTTTTATAATTTTTTGTAATCGAATTGACGGTTATAATCAAAGCAGTGTTTAGCAAGGGCGGTGGAATTTTCTAATAGCAGCATAAACTTTAATCTCTCTATATTGTTGTCTTGATTCATTAGTTACTTTCGTGTTCTTAAGAACGAATTTAAGCAACTTGAGTAAACAGGAAAGGTTGTTCACCTTTCCAAATTAGCTCGTATAACCAATTATGTGAACCGTCAAATTATCCACAATCGCAAAATTTTCCTATTTATGGTAATTGCATAACGGTACGTTGAATTATGGTTGGTATGATGAATAAACAAACAGTGCGTTTTTCAATCGGGGAATTCTCTGTTAGAATAAAGCTCTCAGGGAATTGGTGGGTGGTCGGTGGTTGTTCTAATTAAATAGTAATCAAGAATTAGGTGCGTACTTGCTTTCGCATAACTTATTTGTAGATTTTTACTAAATTATTTAGATTACTATTTTCCGAGTAGTGTTCTTCGCCTTGATCATTGATTTCATTATTATTTCTTATTTTTCACTAAATTTCATGTATTCTCTTTTAAGGTAACAAGTCCTCGCAATAATATCTACTTCACACACTTTTTTACGCATCTAATAATTTCTTCATCACAACTAATTTTAGAGCCTATGACCAAGAGTACCTTTCTCGAAAACGGTCAATTTTAGAGCCTATAACCAAGAGTACCTTTTTTGTGTAGAAAACATTGGCGGTTCATATGGGCATTTCAGAACCGTACTTTTCCCAGTGGCGTTGAAGTTCAAAATCTTCACCAATTATGACTAAAAAAAAAATTTTTTATCTCCCAAAACATAGATTACTAAGAGAAGAAATTGCTCACAAAAGTTGTTTTCTGTACGATGAACGGTTCCAGAGATATTTGCAAAAAACAATTTTTTTTTCCAATTTCAACACCATGTATCTCGGAAACGAAGTGATTTAGGGAAAAATTGTATATGAAAAACCCCTATTATTTTTAGAAGTTCTGTCGTTTAACGAAGTTATGAACGAAAAAACTGAAACACTCTGTATACATATCGAATCACAGTATGTAATACGACTAAAGAATTGAACTAAAAATATAACGTTCGAGGTACCAGGTGTTTAAGATTTATAGAAAAAGGTTGTCAGACCTTCTTAAAAATATTGCTTCTGAGCATTCTACCTAAAATATACTTTTAACATTATAAAGGAGCATGTAGCAATTTGCAAAGGTTTTAACTAATTAAATTAGTATAAATCTGACTCAATGATTGAATATCTGTTCGATAATTTACAGACTTGGAAGCACGTTTTATGTGAAACAACTCCAGAATGGATCTTTTATAATTTTTTGTAATCGAATTGACGGTTATAATCAAAGCAGTGTTTAGCAAGGGCGGTGGAATTTTCTAATAGCAGCATAAACTTTAATCTCTCTATATTGTTGTCTTGATTCATTAGTTACTTTCGTGTTCTTAAGAACGAATTTAAGCAACTTGAGTAAACAGGAAAGGTTGTTCACCTTTCCAAATTAGCTCGTATAACCAATTATGTGAACCGTCAAATTATCCACAATCGCAAAATTTTCCTATTTATGGTAATTGCATAACGGTACGTTGAATTATGGTTGGTATGATGAATAAACAAACAGTGCGTTTTTCAATCGGGGAATTCTCTGTTAGAATAAAGCTCTCAGGGAATTGGTGGGTGGTCGGTGGTTGTTCTAATTAAATAGTAATCAAGAATTAGGTGCGTACTTGCTTTCGCATAACTTATTTGTAGATTTTTACTAAATTATTTAGATTACTATTTTCCGAGTAGTGTTCTTCGCCTTGATCATTGATTTCATTATTATTTCTTATTTTTCACTAAATTTCATGTATTCTCTTTTAAGGTAACAAGTCCTCGCAATAATATCTACTTCACACACTTTTTTACGCATCTAATAATTTCTTCATCACAACTAATTTTACATAGATAATATGCTTTCTTCTTAAGAAAAATTATTATTTCAAAGGTTTGTTTTACAAAATATCCAAATTTCATCCAATGTTATAGACATTCTAATAAACTAAATATCTTTCTAAAATACGTGTTAGTAGGTATCAGGGCACCTTTGACAACCCCCCCCCCCCCCTCCCTCTACTTTTAGGCTTCACGTTGGGCTACTCTCATCAAACGGGAATTTCAACGGGTTTCATAGAAGTTTCGCAGGTATAGAATTGTCACATAGGTAATACGAAAGTTGTTAAAAGTTTCAGAAAGTTTCGATGGCATTCATGCGTGCTACCGTTCCCTCACTTACACGCCCTATCCTGTTAGAATAATTGGTATCGGTACACTAACGCAAAAATGTTTAGTGTGGGACATACCGAACCCAGACAAGATTCCTGTTGCAACAGTTGACACCAGTGGTTGCTAGAAGTCTCCAGAGAAGATACATATTGGCAGTGCTGAACCTCGGTACGAGATGTCGCCTACTACCTAAGAACCTCGTTTGGATTTCTTGGTTCAACCAATGAGAAGCTCACTCTTGGGTGCTGTCAACCAAAAGTGTCAATGTATAATGAAGGGGGTGCCCAAGGTGCCCTCTTGTATATAACCAAATATTTGCCGGAATTGGTAGACATTTAAGATCAATATATGCGAATTCTACAATATAATTTCTGCTCCCTATGAAGGGAAATTATTGAAAAAACAGTTATATTTAACGTTTTGCAACCATATGTATATAACTATGATGATAGGGTATTGGCTGAAGCTGACCACCCTGTCTTGTGGTCAGACTCTCTTCTTACTTCCAGACTTAATTTTTCCATCGAACGGCGAAAGTGTAAAACACTTTGTCTAGCGAGGGCTTTCCTCATGCCTATAACCTCCATACTTTTAAGAGAGTGGCTGCCTCCTATCCCAACGCTCCACTAACAAGATGTTCTTCGAACAATATAGATGTTCCTCTCTTATAGTCATATATAATAAAAATGTTCTCGCTCAATGATTTTCTAAATGAAAAATCTCTATCGTCTTACCGTTTACAATGTGATATGGAATTTTATCCATATTCTAAAATTAAACACATGTTGATATCGCTTTTATTTGTAACTTCCGCTACCCTAGTTTCAGCGTTATTACGCCATCTTCATACCTACGGATAAGTATATTTATAGTAGTTGAAGTTATGTATTTTAATGAAGATTCTGGACCCAGGTATGAATTACATATCAACTCTCGGGAAATAGGTCATAAGAAATTCCGTTCTGGACATAATAAGTCTTCTGATGATGGTCGTGAGACCGAAACGTACGTAAAGACGAGAATAATAAGCATATGTGTTAGTGTTACCTATTTCCCGAGAATTGATATATAAGTTATGTATATTATTTGTAATTGAATGCCGTCTGAAGATGACGTAGTAACGTTGAACTCTGGTAAAAGACGTTATAAATAGTGAAATCAAGTAGTGTTTAATTTTAAAGCATGGATTTTCTAAATGGATTAGTCGATCTGGAGTTTCAGAATTGAGTGATGGGCTAATAATCATTTGCAAATTTCATAAATTCATTATCATAGATATATAATTTTTCGTCAATTTCTCAAATATTTCATGTGTATTCCGAAGCGGACATTAATTATTCCTCTCACTGATTTGAGAACGTGAAATATAGCTTACGAAACACGAGCCGGTGTCAGTACATTTTTAAATTCGGCATATCATCCGCTGTGAATGGGCTAAAGATCGCTTCCGCATATTCGAATACCCCGCCGCCCCTCTACAGCCGATCGAACTACGAGATAAGTTATAATCGTCGATCTACCTCCAGACATTTTTACATGTTCTGCTAAGGTGAAGGATTCGCAGACTGCCCCCATTCATCAGATTGGTTCTATCATCTATCTACTTCCTTCAATCAACTTTGCAAAAGGATTTAATAATGCGCCAGAGCTTATGAAGCTTTTACCATATTTTTTACGTTCTGATGATAAATTTCATATCTCGATCGACTTTGCTTCATTGATATCAATCTGCCCTTGTGATGTGATCCAGACCGTTAAGAGAAAATCTCTCTTAACTGCCGGAAATGCACTTACTGTTATGCCAACCCTCCGCGTTATTGCCGTTCGGAGATTTAATGGACCTCGTTTTTTTCATATTCATGATAATAGACATGCTTGAATATGCAATATTCTGTTTGTTATTCATGTTAGAGTTGTTTGAGATTGAGTAGATAGCAATTTATAGACGCTTTAAAGTTCAGCTGTCGAAAACATCAACATCTAGTGGTATGATTAATCCATCAAACACTTAACCATAAGGAAAAAAAATTGTCGCCGCATACGCTCAAGAAATAGGTCTTCTAGAATCCATAATTAGCTTCAGCTAATTACCAATTTTCGTTTATCGGAATGCAAATCTAGCTAATTGTGGAACAATTTGTATGGTAGTGACTAAAGCTTCCTGTCGTTTTGTATAAAGCCCCTGTTGAAGTGTATTTACAATTTGTTGTTTCTGAGATATGTATTTTCTATTTATACACTTGTCACCTCTGCTGTTCATTACAAATTCATTATTAATATACCGCTGTCTCTTGGGACTAATAAATCGACATATTTGATAACTTCCAATTAACTTATCTAGATTCATGCTTTTAATAGCAATAGTTCGTGAACAGGGAGGTATTCATACATATTTATGGGTAGGTCTTACTACAAAACTCCAAATTTGGAATGTGCAAAAATGGTTCCATGGTTTTCACATCATGTGAAGCTTTTGTTTTTCGCTTAGGTTGGATACGAATACAAATGTCGTGTTTACAATAAATTCAAAGGTGCTGGAAAATTGATATAAGTCTTATACCACTATTGATAACAAATAATCACCCTTATCCACTGAAAATACTATTAAAGTACTGAGAACCTTTCGGCTACCAAGTAGCCATCATCAGAGTGAACTAAATTATAAATCAAAATGTTCCTGGTTAAATATATTTGGGGATAATAATGTAAACAAAGGGTTACCCTCAGCTGGAGATAAATCGGAATTTAATGAATTGCTTTTTCGTTCACACATTTCCATCCCTTCTAAATTACCTATATATTTGTTTGTACTGTATTTTAAAAGTGATAAACTTCCTTGAGAAATGGTGTAACCTGTATTCAAAATGTGTTCGGCTACCGTTGATTTTTACCATTATCATTCTTTATATGAGCAAAATGTTCCTTCTAGTTTGACCCACATAGCATTTTGAACATCAGTCACAATTGATTTTGTAAATCCCGGTTCTGTCGAATTCGGAAAATTTATCAAAGGTGTTCCCTAAACGGTGTTTTAGCTTGTTCTTACATCAATAAACTGGTTGTATTGCAAATTAAGAGAACAAACTATGGCATTTACTGATTACTGATGAATGATGAGTGAAACTGTTGAGTTTATTGAAGTATTTGAAGGTAATGGCTCTAATTTGGTTAGTTGGCTACGTTCCAATTTCCTTTTTGTTTCGAAATTGAATTATTGATCAGAGATTTTTGGCAACCATTGTCCAACGCGATTTGCTGAAGTTTCTCAACATCGTTGTCATAATTTTGTTGGACGTTCAGTAATCTATGTGTTTATTTCTTATCAACAGTGTTAAAATATATCCACAGTGTGAATTAATTCGTTTTATAAACTAAGCAAGCTTTGAATTTTTTCATGTCATACTGACGTTTGTCTGTTTGGCATCAGGCACATAGAGTCTCACATGTTTCACAAACACATAGTATCATACTGTACCTTTAGGACGCACTTTAACCAATGTCATCATCATGAACAACTCTGGCTTTACCGCACAGATTTATACGGGAAATGATTTTCATAAAAACCTTTATAAAATTACATCGATGCAAATACTAGACAAACTAGATCGAGAAGAGTTGTGCGTGAAATGTCACCAATTACAAGAAGAGCATCCAGGCGTTATACCCCTCCTTTATGTCCGATCGCAAGTTTGTCAATGAACTAAACTGTAATTTACTAAATGGTATTTCCAATGTTTGATGTTACTTCCAAACGAACCGAATATTGGTATTAGTTTATCGAGAAGTAATATATTTATTCGAAGGCAATCGGAGCAATGAGCTTGGTCTCGAATTAAGAACGTCAACATTCGATGTGGGAGCTATCACATACTTTAGCACCATAAAAAAAATATCGAACATTGGTGTGTGTGTGCTTCTAGTGTTTGGTAATAAATTACGATATTTATCATTAATTCTTGATTGCTCTATAAATCAGAAGGGTCGTTTCTGTGACAGCGTGTCGAATAATACGGAAGCCGTACATGAACCGTTCGATTAAATTAAAGCGTCAATCGGCCCCTCCTACATAATTGTTTAATGGGGCTATACAACAAGTGGCGTGTTAATAAATATCGGTCTGGATATAATCGCAGTATTCGGATAGTATCTTAATTAAACAAACATGGTTAACCAGCCGAAAATTTCTACGATTATGAAGAATCTTAATTCTTATTCATTCTTTATTTCCGGACCGATTTCCCGTCTTTCTGGTCGTATTGCGACGTTTGAAACTAAGATTGTAAAAGTTCGAAACCTTTATTAGGGCGTTTATATTGAATCATATTTAATTGACTCGTTGGGCTGAAATTAATGCCATTGCCATTGCCATTGGGCTTATTATCGATGATGATTTCACGAAGCAGATCGATTCACCGAAGATGTAGTTTTTTCGCATGATGTTGCCAAAACCTTTACAGTATAATAGGGCATGACAATCTAAAGTTTGCAATAACAGGATGCAATCATGAGGCAGACGACCTGGTACGCGAAAGATCTGCCAGCATCTCAGGAAGGATCAATTGCACCTTCACACAAAAGTCTTAATGCCTTTCTCGAAGACAACACCCTCAAAGCGCTTAAGCAACGATGGGACGACCTCGGGTTGTAGACAGGCCAAGAAAGCGGTGACGAATTTATTTGAGAATATTTCTGGTTAACTCAAAAAACACAACCGTGCCGAGCATCTGCTCAGCCCCCACCAAAACTAGAGTTGAGGGATCGAGCATGGTCAGCACTAGGAAGACTCCTCCGAGACTATGGAGGTAGTAAAATGGTCCTAATGAGGACCAAATACTGTGACAAACAGCTCACCGTTTTAACTCAATCCAGTATCCAGAAGTTTGTAGGAAACATGTTCAATTCTTCCTCGAACCACAAGAGACTGTTCGGCTATAAAGGATGGAAACATGAATTACAGCTGAATTCTGACTGGAACCAGCAGGACGAAACAACTGTCGACTCGTTAGTTGTTATCAAGAAGTGTTCAGTTTTCACTATTAACACTACAATAAGAGATATTCACCCTTATCCATTGAAAATACACCTAAAATAACTCAGAATCCAGATTTTGATTCGCAGGAAATAATTCAGGGGGAATTCACTGACAAAGAAAGCCATTGCAGATGGAGAGTGTGAAAGTGACCAAGACAAAGAGAAATTTTTTACTGAAAAATAAACAATGGCGATTTGGCTATTGATTTTTCTCAAATCTCAATGAAATATGAGAATGAAGTAACAAAAACCAAAATGAATAATTTGAAGCAGACTTCCCTTGAATAGTTTTTTCACAAAGTGTAATGTTCAATTGTTCAAACGTGGCTTTGTGTTCCAGTTACATCACATTATGTTGACATTAATAGAGTATGTAAGTACATACATAGTACATATACCGGGATATCAAAAAGTATCTTGGTCAAGGGTGGTTGTGGAATCTAAAACGTATGTCTTAGTTTACGTTTGAAATAATTATGTCACTGTCACACTGATATTATCAATAACCTACAAATTTCATACCTATTTATTTCAGTTGTAAAACAATAATGAATACAAATTAATATAGTAATAAAAATTGTCGAAATGGTAACTTTGAACCTTTTAAAAGGTCGGGATAGCCACAAACCGGGTCGAAAACGGTTTTAAAATAGTTAATTTTCGATAAATGGAATGACGTTCACGTGAGAAGCCCGTAGCTTGCGAGTTGGAAAAGTGCAAAAGTTAGGAACATAGAACTTCTTCACGAGGGCTTTTTGCGTACCGTTTTCGCTCCATGTAGTTAGATTTAGTCGCGATACGCACCCGACGGCCCTTCTTTTTTCCAAAAATTTCGTTTAAATAGGGAAATTTAATTAAAATAGAAGCAGGTACTCTCCGGTCTCAAGTGACGCGTAGCGAGCTTCTCGAGGGAAACGTCAAAATGATTTCGTTCGTAGCTAATTACATAGGATGTCTGGCGTTCATGCAATTATGTTTTTAGATAATTCGAACCTTCTAATTTCGATAGGCCAAGTGAAAATCCCGGAGTCTGAAGCGCTAGAGACTTCTGAGTGTTATATATCATTCGTATAAAATTGCGAAATTTCGCACTTTTAGAAACTTCAAATTAATTAATTTGACACAAGTAAAGACACACGTTTTAGATTCCACAACCACCCTTGACCAAGATACTTTTTGATGTCCCGGTACAATTGTTGTTATTTCTTTCACATAATCCCCCGGAGTTTGTATTCCTTTATAACGGAAACGAAAATGGCCTTTTTTGTTACCAAAGTAGTTAGTTTTCCACAATTTATGATGGAAAAGTAATAAGTGAGCTCCATTTGTTTTGTTCGACCATTAGGACTCACGTGCAGTTCATTATGTATTTAATGAGGGTATCCTATTAAACTAATATAAGACTATACTATCTTATTAAAACTAAGGGTATATAATGAATTCCGCTCAGGTTTATTTCATCCTACTGAATATTTAGACTATTGAAAGAATACAATCTTGTCCGCTGAATGCGTTTTTCTCGTTGTATAAACCAGTATGACTTTCCAGAACTGCGTTTGTCCCGGTTCTCGACATGATTAATAATGGGCATTATCGCTTAATTGCGTCTAGGTGTGTATTCCCACGATGCGTTTATCTGCAGAGGATGTTATGCCCCTTGTTCCAGTGCCACGTAATTACTAGACTCGCCAAGGCCTTAGGACAGGAAACATGGCACTTCGTTACCACATCACCTACTGCAGGTGTCCGATTCCATCATTGCTTTGAATTGATGCTAATTCGCAATACGCATGGGGTTTTTTGACATATGGAACAGGCGGGGATTTTTGCCGGACAGAAAGTTATCTTCCTTAGGCCTCCTCAACGCGCCGCTACATATTGTATCTTATACGAATTCAGAATATTTTCTGCTTACCGCAGTCTCACCTGTCGAGCCGCGAGGAATGCATTCTAAATTGCAAAAAGATTTGTTATATAAGTGAAGAAGTGATAGCCTCGAGCGATCCTGTATGTCAAAGTATATGCTTTTGGAGCTGATCTTGTGCGATCATTCATAATCTTGGTGCAGTCAAATGATGACTAAACTGTGCAATATCTCATATTTGGATGAACTTTTTCGCTGAGATTCACGACCCGATTAGTTCAGTCAAAAATAGCAGAAAACAGACCTAATTCCTGATTTGCCAGATACATGTGGATTCTAAATAACTTTGAGCACATTGTTTGGTTTGGGGTGCAATGCAAAATCCACCTAAAAAAAGTGTGGAGCCACCAATAAATTAAACAATTATAAATTTGTAGTTTGATTTGATTATAATTGCTTAAAATGAACTCAGACTTGGCTAATACTACTAAATAAACAATAAATTAAATACTTTCTAAGGGTCACTAGTTACGAATTCAAGTTGAAATAATTAAAACACCCTTTTATTGGTTAATGAAAAATATTTTAATAATATATAAACAAAATTTGTAAAAACGCAAAATTAATTTTTGGGCCTGGAAATGTCATCTCGGGGTTTTTGAGGTCGCTGATTACGAATCCGAGGTCAAAAAATATCAAAGACCTTATATTTGTTAATTAGCAATAGTTAAACAAAATTTGCAAAAACCTCCACATTAATTTTTTTGGCTTTGTAAGATCTATAAGGAACATTTTTTTTCTGCAATTATTATTGAGAGAAGAACATATTTTTTTGTTTATTGACGCGCCTATACTTAAAGTGGCCCCAGTTTCAAACGGAGAAACCATTTGAACTAAAAAGAAGCTACTCGGCTTAATCGGTTCTTCAAATTCTTTTTTTTTATGATAACTTGTTTCAAAAAAGATATTTAGTGGCAAAACTTGAAAAAAAATATGATGGATATCGAATTGAAAAGCATGTTATAGTTTGACTAGTTGATAGTTTCGTTTTTTCAAAATATTTATTTTGGATGCCGCGCGCCATTATTTAAACCAATGCCATCATTAAATGAACCAATAATATTATCTAGGAACAATTAGTAGTTATAGTTTTGGGTTAGTTTGAGTTAGTACTTCAATTCATCGTCATCCCTAAAAATGACCAAATATATCGAGATGAAACTTAATACATATCAATGATATGGTATTTTGTAACAAGTTGCAACAAGTTACAAATCGATTCATTGCTTAAGTTCGACTTTATATCATTTTTTGAGATCAGGGCAAGATGGAAAAATGAGAATAATTCGTTTTTAAACCCAGGTCACTTAAACAATAATGAGTATTGTCTTACCTTCAATACGCATTTTGGTCATGTTCAGCATAAAACTGGAAGCGGCACTTCCTCTTTACTTTTTCAGCTTTCTAATGTATGTTAGGTTTATTTATTGGTTAAATAGTTTACATGTTCATATTTTAGAAATATATAAATTTTAAGCATATTTGTTATATTTTCGTTGAATTATTATCTGTTTCTTCGCGTTTTTTTTTTTGCAATTTTGGGCACTTTTAACATTTTTAGGCGCCATTTCGAGGTCGTCATTTTGGAATAATTTTTTTTTCATCAAGGAATCATAATCAGCGACCTCGAAAACCTCCTAGTTAACATTTTGAAGTCTAATTTACATTTTGGCCACCCATTGTTTATTAACATATTGTTTTTCCAGAGCAGGGTAGGTCTCAACCTTTTTTTTTTTTCGTGGATTCTGCATCGTGCACCAAACCAAACAGTATGCAAAGAATTTTTCCAATTCACCTGTAACTGGACAATCAGAAGTTGAGTACGTTTTTTACTGGGCTAGTTGGTGTTCATCCAAATGTAAAGTAAAATCATTAGTTGACTGTACTATATGTAGGACGGTAACAATGATCTCATTCCAAATTCAGTAATACCTAAACAAGCTCAAAGATGATATTGGATGAACGTGATCATGCACGTAAACGTGGTATTACAAAAACTGCCATATGTTTTACTGCTTTTCAAACGTCATTGTTTTCTGTTTCCTCCATCATTGAACTATATTTTGCTTCTGTGGATATACATAGGCACTTGCTAAGTAAAACAGTTACGAAAAAAGTCACAGGTCATCATTGTTACAATATGCGGTTTGGTTATCTAACAATGCATGTTGGTGAGATATATGTCGGTTTTATTTAGTAAACCGGTCAGGTACTTCAGAAATAGCTTTTGTTTATTGTTTATGTTTTTATAACGCCTTCTTGATGTAATTTCATTAGATGGGTACCTGTTTTAAACTCGTTCAAATGGTAATTCAACATTCCATTACAGTAATGGTCAATAGACATCTCGGAAGACAATTGTAATTGTACTTATAACACCGCGTCATTGTTTGTGGCATTTTCCATAAATTTATTCTCAACTTGGCGCATGACACGTTAGATTGAAGTATTGTGTAATGCCACTCGAAGTATCTCTTGATAAGTTGCCAGTCAACCGTATCATTTTTTACCATCCAAAAAGGAATTCGCGTTATGCAATAAAATTTCAGTGAGTGATTCAGAGATGAATAAGTTTAAAATCAAAAAGCTAAGCAATAAGAAACTGTCGGAATTGGATAAAAAACGAAAAACAAGATGACATTACCCATGTATATTATCGATTTTATTGTCATGGAATATTATGCATGAGTTGTATGTAAATTCTTGGGAAATAAGTCACCCAATTTTAACAGATTTTTTGAATAAAATTTCAACAATCAGTTTATGTGAACTTGTTTATTCCAAAATTTTGTAGCTTTCAAAATATTGTCAATATAGAATTTTTCTAATGTAAAAATTCTATAGTCTGCTATATGGCTCTTAAGTTGGCCATGACGGCGCTTAAAAACCAATCCGTACTAGAGAATGCCACTATTGGTCGCCTATTGATAATCAAGATTGCTTAAATTATGGGCACTTAGGACACTCATCATCAAATTGAAAAAATTGAATTTGGCAGTTTTCTCAATTTCATATTTAATCTTATCTTTTAAACAGCCCGTATTAACAGTTTTCAAAATATTATAAAAATCTATTGAAGCAGGTCCTCTTCACCAAGGAACCCAATGCAAATTAAATAATAAATGCTTCCTTATAAGAAAAATTCATAATTAGGGCCAGCAACCGTCATTTTTGACATAATATTTAAAATATTTCAGAAACGGTCAGATTTAAGTATAGGACATTATACATAAAATGTATCTAGAATTTTGCGTAGAATCAAAGTATGCAATAATATCCTGTATATACAGAAGTATATAATTGTTAAAATATAAATCAAACTAGGAAATATGTATACGAAACTTTTTTCTCTACTTTGTATATTTTATAGGTATAGTACAAAAAACAAAAACTTTCCACCGCCCTTGCTAAACACTACTTTGAATAACCATCAATTCGATTACAAAAATGTTAATATTTCAACTAAGGAAACCAATTATTATAAAAGATCTATTCTGGAGATGATTCACCATAAAACGTGACTCCAATTCTGTAAATCATAGAGCAGACCTTCAACCATTAAGTCCGATGTATACTAATTTAATTAATTAAAACCCTAGCAAATTGTTATATGCGTCTTTATAATATTAAAAGTATATTTTAGGTAGAATGCTCAAATAGCAATATTTCTCATAAGGTCTGAAAACTTTTTTCAATTACCTCATATGTCTTTAACATCTTTGATATCATGTAGAAATAAACCTAGAAAACTCTATACTATCGACTTTATCTGA